>JAMJFZ010000056.1:8710000-9310000 GCA_026225945.1 Cricetomys ansorgei | reverse complement strand
TCCACCTTTTTCCAAAACTGGGCAAAGACAATAAAAGCCATTTCTTTTTATATGTGCATACAAAAACACTCTCCTTTTTCCCACTATCAGCCTGTCTAAAAAAAGCTTTCAGAGTTTTCCGTGCCAGAGGTGTTTAGAATTGGCCCTGCAACTGTGGAATGAAACTGGATTTTTTTTTTTTTTTACCACATTTTATAGAACTTGTCGTTACAAGAGTATATATTGTTATTAACAAGAAGACAAAGGAGAATAAAAATGTTGTGATGCCCACCCCCTAGGAACTAGATAACAGTGTACACACCACACATTGTGCTGCATATGCATTCTTGATTCCAAGCCTGCAGATTACACCAAAAGACGTCTTGCCTCTGAAAATGATGTGAATACTTTTGTAAAGCACTTTTGGTTTAATTTTTTGAATTCCTTATAATATTTATTTAAAGTTAGACAATTTAGCAATAAATCTGCTTTCTAAACATAACAGATATTACCAATAACTTGTTTTGAAGGCCTAATCAGTTTAAAAATACTTCACTGGATCTAATGAGGATCAGTTGATAGGTGTTGCTGATCCTTGCTTCTCAATATAATCACAAAGTTGTTTTAACATAAAACTTAAGACACAAAACAGCAAGTCAAGAAAATACTGGGGAAATGTGTCTGTGGGTACACACTGTAATCTGACTGCTGTTTAATTCTATGTCAATTCACACTTAGGTGATATTTATTTATCTGTAAGTTAGAAGACAAAATACAACAGTGTTCTGTTAACATTTTTTCTGGTTTTTTGTGATTTGCTTTAATGAAATCTGTGGAAGTTATACTTACATGGTGTCCTCAGACTTCATTCCTGCTGGTTACTCTGAGTCCCTGTTACAGTTGTGCTCTTGCTGTGTGGAAGAATATGGTGTTCCAGGAATGGGGTGTTTTGCCTATCACCCTTTTCCTCTAAAGCAGGTGTATGTGAGCACAGGCTTACATGGGGAGGTGTAGTAGTACACTACTGTGCTGGCTCAACAAGGAAGAGATGGGAGGCATATTCATAAGTTCAAACTCTGTCAGACCTCAGCAGAGGGAACCACCGTCATGACACACAACCACCCTGAGCGTCTGCGCTCAGGTGTTTTTATTGATTCAGAACTCCTCCGGTGAAGATCATAAGCAATCAAACATCCCCACAGAAATCCAACACCTGTAGACAATACAAAACGCCAAGACCTAGGCAGATCCTCACTTAACAGTACACAAAACAATATTTTGTACATAACTAAAAATAAACTTCCACAACATTTCCCCTTTACTGTATAAAAAAATGCTTTACCTTTACAACACAATTTAATACTACACCAACAAAACCATTTACAAGAGGAACAATTATGAGGCTTCTAATGCACATGACCAAGTGAAACCAAACATCTATCAAGCTTTTTACAATGTCTTTGGATAGCAGAAAAACATTATCAATGTCCAGTTATCTGGAATTCACTCAAGATCTTCTGGGCTCCTCCAAAGGCCTTGGATCACTTCTCTCTGCTCTCTGCAGCCACACAGCTTGTCCTCCAGGCTCTGGCCAGCTCTGCTCCACTGTTGCTGCTATTCTTGGTGGTCATCCCATGGTACTGGCATCTTCATAAGGCTGATGTCCCTTGCTTCAACTGAGCTGCACTTTCACCAATAGCCTCTCCTGGGCTCTCTTCATGGTGCCAAGCCTCAACTTCTCTTCATGACTCCTTCAATCCAGGCCTTTAACTGCCACTGAAGCTGCACCTTCACTAATAGCCTCTCCTAGGCTTTCTTCATGGTACCATGCCTCAGCTTCTTTACATGACCCCTTCATCTGGATCTTCAACTACTACTGAGGCTGTACCTTCATCAGTGACCTCTCCTGGCCTCTAACAGTGCCAAACCTCAGCAGCTCTCCATGATCCCTTCATGCCTTCAAAACCAGTGCCACCTGGGTAACTCTTACAGTACCAAGTTCGGCTCCCAGCACAAGATATAACCTTGACCAGTTCTGGAAGACAGCTTCTGTGCTCTGACCCTGAGGAAACACTTTCCAGATTTTAAGATAGAGTCTGGTTTTCTGGAAAAATAACTGCTCACTTTGTCTTCAGGAAGGGTCCCCTCCTGAGTGGAGTTCTCATCACCATCACTAGTATCTGGATGGATTGTAGTAAGGTTTTCAGGAGAAAAAGAAAAGACCCTGCAGTTTAAGAGACTTTTTGGCTCTAAGCCTTGGCTTCAACAACAGCAGGGGGTCCTGGGCCAGTGGGAAGAACCTCCAGCTGACATGTTCTGGTGGTTTGGCCTTATTTCTTATCACAGCAATGGGTAAACATACACCCTTCTTCATAGACCTCAAGCACAAGACTCACTTGGACTTCACACATACACAAAAACCATCAACACACACACATACACACACACACACACACACACACACACACACACAAGCCATCAATAAACTCAGTTTACAGAACAATATACGCTGATTTACATTTCCCATGCCCTAGCTACTGTCAGCGGAAGGAGGGAGTGTCAGCTCCATGATCAGGAAAAGCGGTAGAAACCTTGCTTCTTCCCTGCTCCCAGCTGAGTTTTTTTGTTTTTACCATGAAAATGTCTTTCTCACTTTTGAGCCCTCTTTCTCACTTAATTTTCGCGATTTTCCCTTCATAGAGGCTTATTTCCTTCCTCACTCTCCCTCTTCCTTCAGGAGATTTCTACTATTATTTTTGCATATATATCATCTCTGTCCTCTAGTAGCTGCCCTGAGTGTACTTTACTGGACTCTGTGAGGTCTGGAGTTTCTTTCTTGCTCTTCCTTGTCTTCACATTGGATGAGCATGACTTCAGGCCCCACATTGGGCATGATTTTTAGTAGTTCGCCTACTGTGTCAGCTCAGCAAGGAGACAAGGAGGCAATCTCATGGGTACAAACCCTGCCAGGCCTCAGCAGAGGGAACCACAGTCATGGCTAATGTCATACTCAACAGTGGAACCCTGAGCATCTGAGCTCAGGTGTTTTTATTGATTCAGAACTCCTCAAGTGCAAATCATAAGCAATCAAACATCCCCCACAGAAATCCAACACCTGCGGACAATACAAAATGCCAAGACCTAGGCAGGCCCTCACCCAGCAGTGCACAAAACAATGTTTTGTACATAACTAAAAATAAACTTCCACAACAGGAGGGTTCTCTTAAACTGTTCCAGTGATCCAAACTTTCCTGGTGGCATATATGGCTGTCTCATGAACTCAGATGATTCATGATGATGATGGACTTTGGCCTTCAGTGGGCTGGGTGACCTCCTCTCCATTCATGGAGGAAGATCATTTGGCTTCTTCCTTGTTGTGGGTTTTTCCCCCTCTCAGTGAGTTATTGGAAGGCTTCCTCTTCATAGCTACTTACACACACACACACACACACACACACACACACCACACCACTCAGCCAGTCTTCATGCAATATTTGCTACATGTACTCTAACTGTAATCATTTTCTATCAATGCATCAGTTTCATAGAGTTGATTGATTATCCTTTTGTGTGTCGTTTAAGGTTCTGATAGAGCAGTTCATGGGTCTGTAGGGGCAACTTGGTAGAACCTTGCTTAGAATGTAGATATTACATCCTTACTATTTTTAAGTATATATATTTATTTACACACACACATGAAGAGAAGGTATGAAAGAATTTTCTAAGCATCTAAAACTCTTGATATTTTTTAACCTATTTATGAGTCTGTTTCCAAAATGCATTATGCACTTTCCCAACTTTTAAATAGAATATATTGAACATAAGGTAATCTTTACTTGATTGTGTAGGTTATCAGCAATATCAGTTACTGCTGGAGTTGTAATATAATGGTGCCTTGAAGAGCTATTGAGGTGTGCAAAGCTATCTGATCATACAGTAAATGCTACAATAGCTTATTCTTTTTAGATTCTACAGTATAATGTTTCTCCTTGTGTTTGCAGCTATTACCTCCCACCCTTCTTTTTTTAAGCTATTGTCAGTGTATTTGTCTCTAGAAGCCATTTCTTGGCTCATTTTCCACTTCTGAATTCTTATTTCTGATCTCCACTAGTCCAGAAAGCCAGATCATTATGATTGTTAGAGTAAATGCAAGCAAAGCTCTGCACAGAGCTTTGTCCTACAAGTAGAGCACACAGATAGTGCAGGAACCATCCTTCAAACTCCATATATCATGAGATAAGAGTAGAAAGAAATGTGTAAGTCACTTGGTCTCATCCTTCTGAAGTACAGATGAAGTACTGTTGTGACTGGCCCAGCCATGGTCACACAATCATTTACCCACTCAGAACCAGCATTATTGTCAGTTTAAAAATCAGCTTCTGTGTTAGTCAAGGTTCACTCAAGGAGCAGAGCTCTAGGAATGAATATAAAAGGAGGTGTATTAGATTGGCACAGTTGGGGCTGGGTAGTTCAACTGTGACTGTCTGTGACATGGAAAAGCTGCTCAGTCCACAAGACTAGATGTCCCAGGACTCTCAGTGTGGTACTGGAGACCTGGATGATTCCTGGAGAGCCACTGGTCTTCAGTCCATGTTGGAAGATCGAAGAAGTTGTGTTCAATGCCACAAAAAATGGCAGCAGTAGCAGCAACAGGGTAGATATACTCACCAGCAAAGAGTGAAAGTGGGCAAGCAAGAGCAGCACCACTGTTCCCTCAAACTGCCTTGTATTTAGGCTGCTGTGGGTGACAGTGGAAGGTGCTGCTCACTCTGGGGGACCCCTCCCCAGTTAGTCTTCAAGAAATACCCTCACAAACCCACCCAGAGGAGATCATTTAGTTGATTATAGTTCCAATCACATTGACAACCAAGATCAACCATCCCAGCTTCCAATCTGTGTTTTTCTATCATTGGGATTGCAAGAACTCTTATTTATGTAGGTGGCTATTATTTTATAGAGAAATATATGAATATATATATATGTGTGTGTATATATACACATATATATATGTATACATATATGTATCAAACATGAATACCATTAACATATGTGTGTGTTTAAAGAAATGGACATACACATATGTTATAATGTATATGGGTAGTATATGTGCAGTATGTATATAAGCATACTTATATGCTTATATACATACTGCACATATACTACCCAGCATTGGCATTGCTTCTATGAGCCATGTATAATGGTCTCTGGTTATGAGATTTAAACCTGGAGAAAGAGAAAAGAAGTGTGCTTAGAAGAAAGGATATCTAATTAATCATGAATTCCATGGCCAGTGCATTGAGTACAGCTATAACTTCAGGCACCCTGCATATATGTATGTAAGTATAGATATTTAGCACATGTATAAAATCTTACATGCAAACCATTGAAATATGACAATAACAAAATTTAATTTAGACTTTTTTGTGTTTCATTTTGGGTAATTTTCTCTAATCTCTTCCATACTGCTGATTTTTCTATTTATTGTGTCTCTTCTATAACATGTCTGTTAGATTTTTATTTCTTGGAGAACTTTAAATCTACTTATTTTATAGTCAGTGTGAGTAATTCTGGTACTTGAAAGCACCTGAATGATCTTACTTTGCTGTTATTTTTTACTGATTCTGGCTAAGGGGTCAGTAATTGCCTTATGTTTCTTGTAAGTTTGGTTGTGATGTCATGTTTGATTAGGGATCCATTAGTGGTCTGTTTGAAAGTGAGTCTTTTCAGAGACCTCCTTTACTGGCTATAATCCAATGTTCCCATCATAAGGTGCATTTCATTTATCTTTTAATTTGAGGATTCCCGGACCACAGAGATAGATAATTTTACCTGAGCTTGTTTGAGAAGAGCCTATCAATCCTTAGGATTGTCTCTTGCCAACAAAAACCTGAGCTAAGACTTTTCTAAGGTGGAAATTGCGCACATACCTTTGAGGGACATTTTAGATATAAACTATGGCAGTGGTCTTTCTTATCTCATCCTTAATGAATCAGTCCCTTAACCTCTGTGGAAGTGGTGTCATCTCATTCCTCTGAAGGAGCAACAGAAGACAATAGGGTAGAACTGAGTGGAACAGCTGCTCTAGTGGGAGCAGCAATGAAGAATTAAGTTCATTTCTTCTCCGTCCTCACTCTGGGGACCTGGAGGGACCTTGTCAGCCTTGTCCAGATGACAGGGTCAGGCCTTCAGGAGTCTGCTCCTCTCCAGAAGTGTCCTGTCTCTGGGAAGCAGACTCAGTGCTCCAAGTTTAGTTTTGTGCAAGAACCATAAAATCCATGGGTATTGTGTCTAGGAAGGCTTTTGTCCCATTTCCATATTTCTCTTTCTTGGTTTCTTTTTCTCTTAGACTATGTCCTCCATCACCATAGGGGTTCCAGAGCTCTTGTTCGAGGGGCCAGGACCACACTTAGAACTTTGAACTCTTTCAAATGAACTTTGTCTACACAGCACAAAAAAAAGTCTATAGTATCAGAAAAGGAGGTGAGGCTGTATAGAAAATAAAATGTGAGCACATTACCACGGATGCCAGGAGTACAAAGCTTAAGAGTCTTTTGTTGATATAAATACGTAGTAGTTTAAAAAAGACCTAACAGTATTTCGTGACACTATTTCTGTCTGACATTCAGGTAGCTGGCACAGGCTTTGTTCTGGTGATTTATACAGAAGCCTGTAATAAAATGCACCCTGAAGTTATGCTTTTGGGCACCATTTATTTTCCCATGGACAGTTCTGAAACTAAAAACTTGCAGCAGACCTGGGAAAGCACTTCCATTCCAGTGCATGCCTGGCCTTGGTGGCTGCCATATGAGCTTCTTCTACCACAGGGTGTCCTTGTGATGCTGGGGGCTGATTGGGTTCTAGGTAGATTTTATCAGAACTAGCAAAGACTTTCTTAGAAGATGTAGTGCAGAGGAACATATCAACCTCATTATTGATAATTGCTTGATTGATACATGCACTTGATATGTAGCCAAATAGCTTCTAATACTTTCTGCTCAGGTTGACTTCAGTGTCCTCAAACTACAGCCCTTCCCTTTGTAAGGAAGAACCTGCTTCTGCCAGCAGATTATCATGTGGTTGAGTGGCTGTGTGTGTTGCTCATCCAAAGGAGCCCCTTCGGGCTTTGTTCTGAGGATTTAGGCAAGGAATCTGTGGTGAAAACGCTGTTTCTTCACAGCCAGTCCACATGTGACCAGTTGTTTATTTTTCAAGTCACTCGTCAAAAAAGTGACTCTGAGAGACAGAAGGGAATAATATAGAAAGGTCTAGAGTGTTGGCTAGAGTTATCTGAGAAGAGGGAACCTCAATTGAGAAAAATGCCTCCCTAAGATCCATCTGTAAGGCATTTTCTTAATTAGTAATTGGTGGGGGAGGGCCCAGCCCATTGTAGGTAGTTCTACCCTTGGGCTGGTGGTCCTGAGTTCTATAAAAGCAGGCTGAGCAAGCCATGGAGAGCAAGCCAGCAAGCAGAAACCCTCTGTGACCTCTGCATCAGCGCCTGCCTCCAGGTTCCTGCCCTGCTTGAGTTCTTGTCCTGACTTTCTTCAGTGATGGACAATGATGTGAAAGTGTAAGCCAGATAAACCCTTTCCTCCCCAACTTGCTTTGGTCATGGTGTTTCATCACAGCAATAGAACCCTAACTAAGATTTCTAGTATATGGGACAGAGAATGAAGATTGCCTGAACTCTTGAGGAAAGTTAACATGAGGCTATTTTTAGGATCTGTGTCATATGTGGAAGGAGATATGAGACATTTGGGGTGGGTTCTGTAGAATTCTTTGTTCATATCACAAGTATGTAGTTGTGGTTGTTCTGACACCTCTAGATGGGCCTTTCAAAGTTGAACACTTATGTGCCTCCAGCTCCACATTCAGGATTGGAAGCTGGGGAAGGTCTGGCTGCCTTCTATACTGCAACATCTTGGGAATTTTTTCCCCTCATCTCTCTTTAGAATCTTGGCAAAGCTAGAAAGTCATTTTGCCTTGGCATCCAGAGATGGTGAATGTGGGCTGAGTAGTTCTGGCAGAGTTAGGTAGTCAGGCTGTGCTCCTCAAAGAGCATTCTGTTCCTTATGGCAGAGAGTTCTTGCTAGTGAGCCTGGTACTTCTCAACCTTCCACATCCAGCCACATCCTTGGAGAAAAGACTAGAGCTGGCAAGAACAATAGGTGGAAATAGGATACATTAGTGTTTCCAGGAGCCTTAAAATATTCCATTCCAAATTTTGATGCTTGAATCTCCTTTCTCAGGTATAGAAGCAAGAATCAGAATCAGGGTCCTTGTCATGCTCTTCAGCCTCCTTAGGAGACCCACACAGGTGGGAATCTGTGGTTGTCAAACTTACATGCCACCCAGTGAGCAAGGTCAGGGGCACCAACCTCACTTGGGAGGTGAGGCAACTGAGGACTGGATTTACCCAGTGACATAGAAAGGTCAACAAGCTATCTAAAAATAGGGGTGCAAATTGCCTTGCTGCCAGTCCTGCGTAAAGCACCAGACTGTGTTGACTTCTGCAGAATTTGCTAATTGTTCATTTCCATCAAAATGTATCAGAATTTTTCCTTTACAGCCTTTTGTAACCCTTTAGAATGCCTGTAGCCATTCATCACCTTTATTTACCACAGTCAGCTAGCTGGCTTATTTACCTTAGTTCTTATTCCCTTTCATTTCTACATCTATGCAGAGAAATTCATGTCTGTGAAAGAACCTCCTAGACTCTCACATGGCACATAGATTTTATTTAGTATTATTGTAGTATTCAGTTCTTGACTTTGCATTATTAAAACATAAACACTTTTATTTTAGCATAGCCAATAGGATGGGGGTGGTAAATACCTGAAACAACTTAGAGGGCACAATAATATGAGTAATAGTTAATACTAAATTTTCAATAACAGAAAGCTCTCACCCTTTTTCTTAGAGAAGCACAAATTGGAAAATGTACACATGCATTTATATAGTGAGACAACAGAGTGAAAGTATCAATAAAAAATAAGCTTGCCCATAACTTTGGGGAGTGCTAAATGTATTTTTTTTTATTAAAAATTTGTTTTGTTTTTTAATTGTGTTTATATGCTTTTATAGCTGTTTGAGTATGTGCACAAGAGTGCAGGTGCCCTTGGAGGCCAGAGGTAGTGGATCCCCTGGAGCTGGGGTCCAAGTGCTTGTGAGCCTCCTTACATTGTTGCTAGGAACAGATCTGAGGTCATCCGTAAGAGTGGTGCACACTCTTAATGGTTGAGCCATCTGATAAATGTGTTTTCAATTAGAAAAAATATAACTGGTAAAATAATAATTCTTTGGGGAGGGAATGGGGTGGATTTAATACACATATATATGTAAGTATGTATATCAGATAAAATATGTTTTAATATTCTTAAAAATACACATGGCTACTTACATGTAGAAATTTTAGTTTCTATATAGATATTATAGAATTCTCTGTTCACAGATATTTTTGGTTCCATTTCATTGAGAGTTGCATCATAGTTCATCACCTATATAAGGATCTTAATATATCTTATAACTTATGAATCTATGGCATAAGAAGGTTTGATAGATACAGTTAGTATATAGGATGCTTTCATTTCTAAGACTTATTTTAGCGACAGTGAATAGAAACCTGGTACCCTGGTACCCCAGTTAGCATCAGGTCAAACATCCCCACCTCCTCAGCTCTGTCTCTGCTTTGTGTGGGAATCCTATCACATCTCACCATCCTCTCAGGTAGGATTTACTCCTATTCCCTCCCCTTACATTTTTTATTTAGACACCATTAACATTTGTAGAAAAACTGAAAGAACAGCACAAAGAATATTCTCCTTGTACTTAGAGTACCTCCCTTTAGAGGAGCCATTTGAGAGTAGGTTACAGATAATATGTATTTCTAAATATTTCAGCATCACCTGAGAACAAACAAAATTCTCATATAGAGATTCCTGTTAACGCCACTCTCAGAAAAACCAACCTTGATACAGTGTCACTGTTCGTCACAGTTCATATTCAAGTGTAGCTTTAGTTTTCTCATTCCAGAATGTAGACAAAGATGTGCATTGCATTTAGTTGTCATATTTCTGTAGTCTTGTTTTTCTTTTTTTCTTTTCTTTCTCTCTCCCTTCTTCACTCCTTCCTTTTCCTTCTTTCATTTCCCACTGCCTCTTCACAAATTATTTTTTAAATGTCCAGGCCAGCTATTTTATCTTATTATTTACCATTGAAGCATCCATAATTAGTACAGATTATTGCCCACAGGAAGCTTGGTATGTTTACACACATCACATTCTGATTTCCATTTAAACTTCCATGATTTTTGTGTCTTCCCAGGAAGCATCTGGAAAGATGCTAGACTCTTCCAAAGCCTCCTTTCTCAGGCACCCCTGGGCTAACAGCTCAGGTGCAGTTTTTGATAGGAAGACTTGTGTGTCAGTTTTCTTCTGATATTCGCAAGCTTTTGTCCTCTGGGTTACTTACTTATTATGACAGTGAGTGCCTACCTGCTTCTTAACTTAGAGTTTGGCTGGCTAAAGCCAGTTGTTTCTTTCTCATCCATAATCAAATCTTTCTACTTAATACTAATCTAATCGTCTGCCTATGGAAGGATGCAAATCGTGACTTGAATCTTTAGGGCGCCACTCCTCAGACTGGTGCTTCTTCTCGCCCTCTGACTGTGCTTGAGGTTTCAGTGACGCGACAGTCTGCCATTCCGTGCAGTCTCTACCTGTGGAGTCTGATTTGTAAAGCCGGGGCCAAATCAGAAAAGAATGTTAATTCTGTGTGGGGATACATATGAAGTGAAGAGGTTTGCCCATTTTAGCCTTTCCCCATATAGATACTCCTTAAAAGTTTTAAGTTAGGCACATGAGAAAGACAATATTAAGAAATTAAGTAGGGGCAAATATTTCTGCTTAAAAATCTTGGCCCCATCCCAAAATGTGTCAAAAAGAACAATTTATTTTTATTTTTAATTTGTTGGTTGGCTGCTTTTGTCTTTCCCCTAGATTCTTAATGTCCTCTCTGTGCCTTTTCTCTGTGAACTCATTGAATTTCAAAAGCAGCCTTAGAAGGTAGGAAGTCACTGTGTAGCCAGTGTGGGCAGAGCCGGGGTGGGGGGTTGGGGAGCAATAACTTGTGTTCAGCTTGTTAGAAATTCATTTCTTTTACCTGAGAACTGGAGCTTTTCCAGTATATACTCACACAGGTGAGTATACAATATTATGCAATAAAATGTTTCACTATAAAGACCGAAAGTGAAGCGATGGGAGCTTCCCAGTGCACTAAGAAATACGGTCTCTATCTGCTGGAGATAGCACAGTGATCATCACAAAAGGTGCTGGTTAGCATTAAAGGGCACATATTATGTTGACTTAATACATAGTTCTGACACCTGTTATACCTCCCGTGGGCTGTGAATCCAGGCTTTTTGGAGCAGTCTAAACCTTTTCCCATTAGACTCCCTGGGTATCCTTGAAAAGCTTGCAAATGAAGGATCCGCCTTTGCACACTTTGCCTTTATTAATGCTCCCTTTCTGAAACCAGTTTTTCCAATTATCTACCAGGGCAGATATCTTTTATATTGATGCATGGGGTAGTCATGCAAAATAAAGAGTCTTCCCTCAACAGATGAGGAAACTGAGACCTGGAGAGGTCAGGTAACTTGTAAAGGTCATAAAGCAATTGTACAGTGATGGGGAGATTCAGATTCAGGTCTGTCTGACTTAGTTTTGCCTCATTTCAAGGATTTGTAAAAGTCTGGTGGGCTCGGAGATTGAGTTCTTTGCCACTGGATAATAACAGATTATTAACTGCTGAAGGCTTGTCAGAAAGAGACCATTTAACCTGTATATCCAGTTTTGTGTTTTACTGGGGGCCAGTCACTCTCTGACTTACCGTTCTAACTTGGCTAAATGGCCGAGAATGAGACTATACCAGTGACCTCCAATGCCATCCTGAATTAAAAATAACCAGGCAGTGTTATGTGAGAACTCTCCCCCCCATCCCCCAAGTTGGAGGCAGGCCCAGTGCTGACATAGGCCATAAGATTGCTTTCATTTGATTACACTTCAGGGTTTAATCTCAGACTTTAGTATCCTGTAATCCAGGAAAAAGCAGAGTCTGCTCCAGTGCCCACAGCCAGGCTCTCTGGCAGAGATGTGAGCCAGCTGTGGGCTATATGAGCTTGCTAGTTGGTACAGAGACAGGAACAACATGAGGCTTCTGGTACTTTAGACCAAGGCAGTGTTCTTACCCTTGTCTTGACTACCTGTGAAGAGTAGAGTTAGTACAAGAGGTCTAGAAATAGAGGGGAGCAGTAGAACTGAGCCATTGGAACTCCCAGGAGTCCTTGCCTGTGTGATAAGTATGTGATTTTTCCCTTTGTTAGCAAGGGACTTAAACAGAGGGAATGTAGCTTGCATCTTTTTCCTTCCTCATGTTAAACATGAAGAACATATGTAAGCAGTGTGAATATCCACACACACATATAATAACTATGCCAACCAGTGATAAAATTCCAAATTGAAAATTATCTTAACTGACTGATCAGTTTGGCAAGTTTATTTATGGTAGCAGAGGCTTAGCTTTTGTATTTATTTAGGAATTGATAAAAAGACTCAATGGTAAGGAAGAGTATAGGGGTGAGGAATAGAAGCTGTTTTCTTTATGGTAATGAAAACATATCATGTAGCAGTTTGCTTTGAATACGAAGCAAGGGAGTTCATGCTTTGAGACAAATTTATGGTTAGCAGTAAGATAAAGGCCCATTTTACTGCCTTATTTTTACTTAATAAATTTTAATTACTTCCTCTCCATAAATTAAAACATTTACCATGCTATATCCCAATTATCAGATTTGTCATAAATAGCACAAATTTCACAGAATAATTGCCATATGGGCTTTTGGGGCAACATCACCTTATACTCTTAGTTTTAATGCTTCGGTAGCTGGATTTTTAGTGGAGACAGTCTTGCTGTGTTACCTCAACTTTCAAAGAATGTGTGATTGGTGCTCATTGGACTATGGGTCCTGTAGCATCGTGAGCCCACCAGGTAAAGGCAGTGTAGGGACAACAGAGGAATGGTGTGAGTTGCAGACTATTTTGAAAGGTAAGCTTGTTTTCCTTTGAAATACATCCTGGATACTTTCTAGGATAGGTCCTAGAGACAGTTTTAATGAACTATATTTTAATTTTAATTAACTATATTAATTTATAATTAATATAATCGCCCGTAAAAATGCTCAAATCTAGAGAATTTACTTGAGTATGTTATGAATCTTTATTCTGTCAATTTGCTTAGCAACTCCTTTCCTAGTTCTGGATGCAGACTCAGAGTGTCAGCTCAAGCAAGGTAGAGTAATTAAGTGTGTTCCTTATAAAATTAGTACTATTTCATCATTCCTGATTTCCAGTAATTCAAAAGGAACCTATAGAATTTGAAGTTTTATGTTGGCCAGATAGACTTGACAGTGTGGCATATTACTGATTATTTATTTATCAAAAGGAAAAGTCATAGAAATGTATGTAGAAATGGATATGCTTGCTGTTACAGTTGAAGCCTCCCTGTTCTCAGATCCCTGTTCTTTCTGCACAGAGGATCTTGGCTGGGATTGGCTGGGATCTTGTGTCAGCTGGATCTTGGCTGGGATTGGCCAACAGGATGTTTTGCTGAAAGATGTTGGTTAAGAGGAAGGAAGCAATGGGGTGCTTCTCCTTCTTTCTCTGCCTTCACCAGCATCCCCCCTTCCTGAGTGTGTGTGTGTGTGTGTGTGTGTGTGTGTGTGTGTGTGTGTGTGTATGTGTGTGTGTGTCTTTTTTGTGACTCTAGCTCCTGGGATGCAGATCCATCAATGTTCCCAGTATTCTCCAGTAGCCCTTCTCTAATGTCCTGCAAACCAGGGGTAGGGGTGGTTTTTTGCTGTGGAAAATCCTCCTGGTTGCCTCATTGCTCTCTTTGACATCTTCACCTTCTGTCATCTGTGTAATGAAGTCTTTGCTCTTAATTTGTTCTGTTTTACACACTAAGAGTATTTTTCTTTTCCTGACTGATACATTTCTAGAATAGCTTTGCTTTTATCTCATAGCTACTGTCATTGGGATGTTGATAAAGGGAATGTTAAATTATTCATTATCCTAGCTAATGTTTAATCAGTTTGGTATTATATTTAGGTGATAGGGCAAAAGAAGAACCAAGCAGAATGATTGGATTGTCCCCTGAGAATTCAGCCTGGGAAGGGGGTGGTGCTTCCCTGAGGGCTGTGTGAGCCAAGAAGTCATGCTTATTTTGGAGTAGTGATAGGTAAGATCTCACCTTACCTATCCAAGGGTCTTGTCAGAAGTAGCAGTTTGTACAGAAGAGCATATTAGTGTGGCCATATGGAGAGTGTTCAGCTGGTGTAGTGGACCCAGAGGGAGCCAGAGAGTAGTTCAGCTGGATCATTTAGGGCTCTGAAGAGTCTCTAAGAACTTCACTTTCAGCCTTTTGGTGATGGGGAGCAGTGAAGCAGAACTTTAAACAGAGAAAGTATATGAACACACTGATTCTAGCAAAGGCTACTCCTGGAGAGGTATAGAGGAGACTTCGAGGGGAGCCTCTGGCCAAGTGAAGGGTCAGAAACCTTGGTGGAAGAGGGTGGGGTTTGGCTGGAGTCCTGGATTACCAGAGAATACAGGAGGGAAATCAGAACATATTGAGGAATTTGGATTGTTTTGCATGTGCCTGGCATTGCATCAGGTGAAGTTTGTTGTACTCAGAAAGGGAGCAGGACATTATTTAGTTCAACTAAATGAATTTCCAGACAAGAAGACTGTCATATTGTGGTCACAGCCTCTCTTTGGAGGTCCCAGGCATGTTTCTGGTTTGTTTATGCTGCCTTATGTGCTAGGCATATTTTAGACTATGAAAAAATTAGTTATAGCACTGCTAATGTTTTACAGATAAGCCAAATGTGTGTGTGTGTGTTTGTGTGTGTGTGTGTGTGTGTGTGTGTGTGTGTGTGTGTGTTTCTAAGAACCATTCAGTACTCTGTTCACTACCTACCACTCCTGATTTCCTTTTCAGGCTCCGATCCTCCAAGTCTCTCTCTTTTAGTCATGAGATCCATCCACTGTGTATTTCATTTCCCATCCTACCTGTCTGTCACAACTTCCTTATCTCCCAATGAAAGAATTAACTTTCTAGCTGAAAAGTCATAGTATAAGTTCTTGTGTCAGAAGTCTACCAGTGGGACATCCTCTGCTAATTTATAAAATCCACAGGTTCACCTGCCATCAACCCTCCCACATGCCAAGGACTGTATACTGAATGTTTCAGAAAGTGGAGCTGAGCATTTGGAAACAGATCTGTAGAGCTAGAACCTGTAAGAAATAAAACATCAGAGGCAGTACCTGCCTTAAGTGACCTGTAGTGGGTTTGTTTGAGGTGCTGCTCTGGAGTTGTGGTGGAGTGGCAGATGCTGGTAGTTTTAAGAGCTAAAACTAACTCTCTCTATTCTTTGAAGATTCAGAGTTGAGTGTAGTGGTTGAAAGTCTGGCTTCTGGAGTCTGACTTTCTGTTATGCTTCTTAACTATGTGAATCATTGTGGCCAAATGACCTCATCTTGATGCTTCCCTTCATTATCCATTAGGAGATCATGACAGTCATACCACCAGTGCACAGTAAATGTGTGCTTCGGGTCATACTTGACACCAAAGGGGAGTATCTGAAGGCTCAGCTTAGAAAGGTGTGTGTCTGTGTATGAGTACCTGGGATTGTTGGGATTGTTGACTTCCACATGAGAGATGGTAGGGCTAACCCTTTAATCTTTATAGTCACTGAGATTAATTGCTGTCACAAAAGGAAATTCTGGAACATGCTTTCTTCAGAGCAAATTGGTTGTTTGAATTCTCAAGTTACTCCTTTGGTCATATCATATATAATCATTTTGTCATCTAAGAATCTTTAAGGAACAAGTTCAAAGGCCAGTAGGTAAAAAAGACTCAAAAATCACTGTAAAACTTGACTGTTACCTTCATCCTCATTTGAATTCACTATACATGAATTGAGCATCCCATTTTCATGAGATTTGTGTTTATAAGAAACTATATGGAACAGATTCAATCCATTATGATGTTAGCTCAGATGAGTGCGTAGAAGGCAAGATCGGTGCATAGGATGGGTAGTAACTGGCTTTACACAAGTGATATCTCAATAAGAGTTTGCAGGCAGAATGAGAGTCAGGATCTGCAGGTTTGTATAGAACTGATTGGTAGGTGAGGGCGGGGCATAGTGAGACATGAGATTGAAGATGTAGGAAGAAGCTAGAACATGCCAGAGCTTGTCCTATTTTTTGGACCATTGAGAGACTTTAGGTAACAAAATGCCACAAGATACATTTTTAACAGTATCACTCGGGTATGGAATATTGACTTGAAAAAGGCAGGTTTGTATCATCCCTACAGGTTGACCGAGGGCAGGGACAGGGACAGGGACAAGGACAAAGTCCCATTTATCTCTGTGTCCCTGATGTTTGGTACATTATAGACATTCAGGAAATATTTTGGAATGAAGTTAGCTCAAGTTGAATTTTTTCATTTTTAGTTCTATCCCAGAACATGCTGACCTGGCCTTCCATCTGCCACCAACAGCTTGACTAAGATCATAATAAATTCTCTTTTCTTGGCATTCTTTTAGCTGGCACTCTGTTTACTAGCCCCTCTGTGCAACTGTAGTGCTGTGATGATTGATGTTTATAATTCTGACCCTGAAGTACTTCAAGGCTCCTAAATCATCAAAAAAAGATTAAAGTATATTCAATATCACTCTAATGTTTGTGTGTTTTACTGCATTCTTATTCTTTGGAAATTGATGGCATATCAAGTGCCTGTGTGCTTTGTGTACTTGGATAGAGTGAGAATCTGTGATCACCCACAACTTCAGACTTTCCTGATGCCAGAAACAGGTAACTTACTGTGCATGCTCAGAACAGAATGACCTGTGTTCTCTCCGGGCCCAGGGGGAGGAAGCATGCTGGACCAAAATGTGAGAGAAAGCAGAAGTTGGAAAACCAGTGGGAGGCAGCAAGCAAATCAGATGTAGACCAGAGAGGTGGAGAATATACGAGCAGCCGTGCTGTGTCCCAGCCTCAGAAAGAGCACAGCTCAGTACTGGGGCTCCAGCATCATAGCCTGTTTGCCTTGACCCCTGTCATCAGGCTCAGACCAGGCAGAGCTCTCAATCAGCCAGTTCTATTAGCTCTATTGCAATAACAGCGGTTCCACGAGATGTCAAACATGGCATGTGAAAGCACCAATAATTAGATCATCCTGGTCCCCAAACACATCTTTCTTTGGGCTGACAATATTATGAGACCTAGAATGAAGAACTTGGAAATGTTAGGAGATGGCTTCATTGGCGACTTTCTTAGATTCCAAGAAAGAGGGGTATGATATGATGTTGTCTCTAGAGGGAATTTGTTTGGGTGTTCCTTGGGGTTTACATATTGCCATATTAGAGATCCACCTATGTTTTGTTATACAATTTACTTCTGAGTCTGTTTGACTAGTTAGTTCTTATTATCCCAACTGAAAAGCCAGTCCCTGAATTCAGCTTGCCACCCATGCAAGAGCATGTGTGGGCATCAGAGCCCACACATTTATTACTTGGGCTCCTTAGCCAAGTCTCTCAGGCCTCTTTGGAGGGCTTTCGTTTTTCTGTATCTGAAATACTGGGATAGTACTAATCCTTCTTGACGGGGCTGCCGAAAAGGCTGAAGTAAAAGAGTTGATGTGAAAACTCTTACTGGAAAGCATTTCCTCCACTAACCTAGTAGATATAAATATTATCGTATGCTAAATATAATATTACGCAGAAATGCCAACTATACCAGAGACTACCACAGATCTTCCATTAGAATACAGAGCTTCAGCTCATCCTTGAGTTCAGCAGCCTCACAGACCTTCCCAAAATACAACGGGTTATTAATAAGCTATTGAGTCCCTACAGTGGGTAAGTAGGTGTTCCAGGTGTAACTCTGTCCATTCTGCAAAGTATGTATCACATCTCGTTTGGGAAAACAGAGATACTTTGTCACTAGCTATCCAGAGTAAGGTAGAGCATGGTCCTGATTCCAGAACCTAGCTGTCTCCTTTACTGTTACCTAGTCGTTAACCTCCAGAATTCCTAAACTCTTCCTGACTTTGGGGCTGGAATATTGACTAGTTGTCTCTTGGGTCCATTGGAACCTGGGAACTCCAGGAGCCCTGCCAAGGCCAGAGCACAAGGCACTGAGGGCACTGATGCCGGGACCCTGAGGGAGGTGTCCATGCTTGGAAGAGGCAGTGTCCCAGCCCCAGCCCCAGCCCTTGACAGAACGACTGGCCATTTTGTTCTTGGAAGTTTGTTCTTTTTTCTTGCTAGTTCAGCCACCCCATTAGCCTCTTGAGTCCCACCTGTGCCTGTCCACATTACACGTTACCACAGCAGGAAGCTGTGGCCTGGGACCCTCCTCTCAAACCACTGCCACACGTAGATCCTGAGTGGCTCCTGATTCTCTTTGCAAGGAGAGGGAGAGGGGGTTTAGTTCATGTAGTAACTGCTCTAGGGAGCATTTTGAAACTCCTTTCTTTGATGCTGTATACAGGGGAAGGGTCCCTGGAATGGCAGTTAATTAAGTGCCCAGAGGGACCCACTGTTGCATGAATGTTCTTTAATATTTTTTAATTCACAGTCAAATGTAACACACAGAGAATCAGAGATAAACACCTGTTGAAGGACCCAGTTGACTATTCAGGAAAGATGTCAGACTAGGAGAGAAACATCTGTTTGGCCTGTGATTCTAAAAGAAGCATGTGGTTTGTAAAGGTTCTCAACAGGAGGTGTGTAGAAGCTGCGGTGATGACTGGCTTGGCACTGAACTGCCACATAAACAAGAAGTCCTTGTTTGACAGGAAGCACTACTTCTATGCAGACCTTCCTGTAAGTATGCTATTTGATCTGCTAAGTTCTCAGCCCCGGGCCAGCCTGCCTTGGGGGATGGAAGCACAGGCTTCCAGGGGATGCACCACTCATGTTTTCAATCAGTCCTCTGTCCATCGCAGCAGGAGGTTCTGCCCAACCCTAATGAAGGCAGAGGCCCCCCATGCTCACTAGATTGGATGCGATTGTCCTGATTGCTGACTCCTTGCTTAGTCTGCTGCTTCTGTTGGTTCACTCATAATTGAACAGGGACCAGGAGAGGCCAGTGCTGTCAGGGTCTCCCAGCCATGGTGTTTGGTGCTAATTGCCTGTTAGGACAAAGGCTAGCCTTGTGGCTGATGCAGCTGCTAGTGCCCACTCTCACTGCAAACACTGAGAATGTGTCTCTTTGATGTAGACTTTCCTAATAAGAAGGCTAGCTCCTTTAGAGACATCTGTCACCTCCCATGGAGCAAGTAACTGGACAGTAGTAGGCAGAAATGTGAGCCAGAGTGAGCACAAAGAACAGTAATTAATTAGTTGAGCAACAAACTCAATATTTACCTGCTTTTTCCCTAAAATCAGAAAGTTTCTCAAAGTGGTATCAGTGTGAATGAGAACCAATTTTTCATAGAATCAATCACACAGGAGCAAACTGAAGTATTGATGGGTTTCTGAAAATAATGTGTCATTTAATCAGATATTCTGGTGGTGAGTATGGCTCTCCTTTAGATTTTGAAAAATTATAGCAGTAAACATTACCTCACTTCATTCTCCTGGAACTGAAGATCTGCAAGAGTTGGATTTTAGTGGTAGGGCATACACAGACATAAATAACAAGTAAAGTAAATAGGACCCTGTAAGCTTCCCTACAGCCTCCACTTCCACAGGTTCTGCTCTATAAATTCAAAGACATGTTTAACTTTCAGTACTGGGATGGAGTCTGGGGCCTTGCACATGCTAGGTACGCTCTGTACTACTGACTACATACCACCCTAGAAATGTGTTGATTGTGGCTTTTGTTCTTCCTGGCCTGGGTAGAACAGGAGATCATGATGTTGCACAGAAAATATTTACACTACAACATATTTGTTGTTCATCTGAAACTCAGATTTAGCAAGATGTCCTGTTTTTGTCTTTGTTTTTATCCAGCAACCTAAACCAGAGTTTAGATTTATAAGTTGAAACTTCCTATCTGAGACTAGATAGGGAGTTAGCCTTCTGTACAGTTCCCCAAATGTGATCCCAGGGCAGCCAGTGTCAGCATTTTCCAGAGCCTTGTTAGGAATATAAATTCTCCAGCCTTACTCCAGGCCTTCTGAGTAAGAAACCCTGAGGGTGGCCTTGAGCATGCTTTGGTTTGGCATGTCCACTTGTATTCCTGAAGCAGTAAAAGCTTAAAAGTCTTTCTTAGGCCCAGTGGGGAGAGGTACAGACTTGGGCCAGGATGGCCTGGAGATCTGCTGGATCTGTGAGTGGCTTTGGGCAAGACCCTTGATCCCCCTCTTGCCTGTACTACATAGGCTTGTGGGATTAAATGAGGGTAACGGTGTCCAGCAAGTGCCACAGATGGCTTCAGCCAGTATTCTGTTATCTCCAGTCTTCCATTGCCCTGCATTCTCAGTGTGTGTTGAAAGTAATTCTTCTTTTCCATTTAGAAGAAGGGGCAAGTATCCTTACAACATCCATCAGTTTTTCGTGACGTGTGCTATCCCTTAATTGATTGTGAGCACATCACAGCATTTTCTGTCCAGAGGAACAAGGGAAGGGGCAGCCTACCTGAAAGAGCAGAACTCAAAAAAGCTGAATGCAATGGCAGTTGCCACCCAGCCAGCTGCAAGTGGACAGCTAACTGCTTAGCCAGCATTCCCTAATAAGGGGCTCAGCAGGAGCCTGGTAATGAGATGCAGAGTTTAAGCTAATGAGTTAAATGAAAACAATAAATTCTTCTCTTAGGGGCCTCTGACAATGAGATTATTGTTATTCCCCAAAATGGCACTCTAGCAAGGAAGATGGAATTCTGTTGCTAATTGCTTCATTATTGGGAGTGAGAGACTTTGGGCTGACAATGGGGTGATGGGAAAAGTCAGAAGACAGGCTAAATTATGGCAGCACTGTATAAACTAACTTTTACTGTCTCCTTGTTTCTCTTGTTCTTTGTGTTTGTTTCAAATAAACCTTTATAATGTGAAACTAAACGTGAACTGGATCCCAGCTTTCAGTTCTGGACTAGTGACTGTAATCGTGTTTGTTTGTGAGCAGGCAGGCTACCAGATCACCCAGCAGAGGCTCCCGATTGCTGCCAATGGGCACTTGACATACAGTATCTATGTAGGGAAGAAACAAAGTCAGGTGACCACCAAGACGGTGAGGATCAAACAGATCCAGCTGGAGCAGGACAGTGGCAAAAGCCTCCATGATGACCTGAGGTCCCAGACGCTCATTGATTTGAACAGAGCAGGTATGCTGGGTCTTCTCTACTCCAGCCCTCTCTGCTTTGAGGTCCTGAACACTTCCTTTCTAGACTTCTCTCAAACCAATTGAGAAAGCAGACACAGGAGCCTGACTGACAAGAGATCAAAATATCTATGTTGGTATTGGCAGAGCTGATGAGAGAGCACGGGCTGAAACATGCTCACTGCTAGGCTTGCCGATTACTCACCCCTAAAATCAGACAAACCTGTCTGCCTTGTCATGGCCCCACAGCTGGATGTCCTTAAGCAGACATTGAAAGAAAAGAACCAGAGTTAAAAGTTGACAAGTGGCAGAAGGGGGGTAAAGAGGGATGGGATTGCTTTGAGGGTCCTGCATTAATGCCAGGTTTTCCTGAGATTTCCCAATTTCTTAGCTGATGAGTCTGATGAGCCCAGGCCAGGATGACCCACCTCTCTTTGATAGGAGTTGGCCTTCTCGAGGTGGTCCTGGAACCTGACCTGTGCTGTGGAGAAGAGGCAGCCATAGCTGTCAGGGAACTACAGCTGATCCTTCAAGCTCTGGGAACCAGCCAGGCAAACATGGCAGGTAGGAGCTGCATGGACAGTGTCCCTGCTCTTCATCATCTCCCTCTCTGCTTCGGGCACATTCTGTGTTTAGCCTTTTACACCCTGCTTCTCCCACCCCTTAAAATTTCCCTCGAGCTCTTTTTATGAGCCCCAAACCAAAAATAAGCACAAACAACACTGCACACACATTGAATCAGCGAATGTGAGCATAGGAGGCAGAAGACAAGATTTACCTCCTTGCAGTTTATGTGGGAACTGTGGGGATTCATGAGGTGTGTTCAGTTCAGTTCTTTCAGAAAAGAATACTGTTCATGAATCATAATTCTTACTTTGTGAGTTTTATATACATAACCAATTGCTATGTTGGGAAGCTCTATTTCTCTTCTTTTGCAAAATTTTCATCCATTTCCAACTGTGAACTACCCTAATTTGATATTATACACTATGTGCATACACGTATGTATGTATATGGATGCAAATACTAAAACAGCAAACTGTTTCATTTGTATAATTAAAACACCTTTATTCCCAGCACCCAGGAGGCAGATGCAGGAGAGTGCAAGGCCAGCCTGATCTGCAAAGAAAGTCTGAAGCCAGTCAGGGCTAAACAGTGAGACCCTGGCTCAAGAAACAACAACAATCCAATCATTTTAAAAATTGATTGAAAACTTTTATGTGTGTGTAGGTAAAGCCAGTTTATTGACTATAAACAAATACTGTGATTATATAGGCCTAGAAATACAGCTCAGTAGAGAGTTTACCTGGCATGTGTGACACCCTAGGTTCAATTCCCAACACTACAAAAAAGATGCTATCAAGACACTTGTTCTTTGTGTCTGAAGTATGATGAAAGTATATTACATACATGAGTGAAAATGTCATAATGCAAATCATAACGTCTGTTGGCTTCTGTCTCTTTGTGGCAGCTTTGTCTCAGCCCTTTCCCATGCTCCTCTGCCTTCCCTTAAGTCCCTGAGAGCCAATCTCTCCCGAGGTTTACCCCATTTTCCCTTTCCAGAGGCTGTATAAAAACACCCACCACCCTCGGGGGCCCTCCCTGAGGGAATACAAGCTCTGCATTTACAATCTTGTTTCCATAGCATGCATATTAAAGTGGCACTTAGTAAGTGTCATTAGTGATGATGTTTATCTCCCTTCTGATCCTTAGTACTATGGACACCCTTATCATGTCACAGAATGCGTTTGTATGTTACAGAGGACCTTCTGAATGTTTAATGTCACTCTCGTCACATAGGACATCTTACAAGTGATAAATGTTAACTTCAAGAGCCCTAGTACAAGTGAGACCTGAAGGCCTGCTTATTTGCTCTCATCTTTAAACTAAGGGTTGGAGAAACAGCCCCAAGAGTCTGAGTGGCATAAAGGTTAGCTGCCTACATGTTTCTTATAGAAACAAGATTGTGTTCAAATAAGAGAATTCCCTATTTTCCATTTATCACACTCATGCTGCCCACAGAACATAAATGAAATGTGGGCAGGTTGGATGGTTAGCCATTAATGTGCTAAGTGTTGATTCTGTGTCATGTTTTAAAAGTTTTTAGATATTCTCAAAATCACTGACTCCTGCAAACCTATTGAATAATGAATAAGCCACCTGTTAGCTGAGGAAAAGTCCACTCTGGGTCCTAGCAAAGAGGGAAACCACAATGGCAAGAGTCAGTGACAGCTGAGCAAATTCATTAAATCTCAATTGTTATGACACTTTCTGTTTCTTTTCAACACAAATCCAGCAGAGCAGCCAAGGAGCTCATTCTGAAGTGCTTTGGAGCACACTGAGGGCTGCCTTCAAGAGTCTGACTTCTCTGGGCTATTAGCATTTCCTCAGCCTAAACACCTTTGTGTTTAGGCTTGTGTTTTCCATCCCACCACTGTGAGGTCATTGTGTCAACTCTGGAGGCTGCACTTGGAACTGAAGGCTATCTTGAAGAGGTGCCACTGGAGTAGACTTGGTACTTATGGACTGAAGTGAGAACTGTTCTGGGCTCCATTTAGTGGGTTCCTGGGAGTCTGGCTAATGAGCATGGACCACCTTAGCCCAGTGTCCCAGTCATTTCCTTCTCATGGTCAGCATGCTGCTGCTGTTAAAAGAGATTCCCAAAGCAATGTGTTAATTTGAATGTGAGCAGAAGTGGACCTGATAGGTACTTCAACAATAACACTATCTACTAGTTGGAATATTTAGTATATGCTTATTAAAACAATTTACCCTGGAACTTAACATTACACCATTCCTGGGAGATGGTGATATGTTTACAGGTAAGGAAACTGAGGCTCTTTGTCCAAGACTCTCCAGAAGTGTCTGCACTACGCTTGTGCCGAAGTTTGTCTCCTTTCTTTAAACATGGCATCCACTTCCCAGTGGTAGCAGACAGGCCGTGTGCATGGATACCTGCTTGGAGAGGTAGGTAGTGGAACGTGAGTATAGACAGAGAGCCTGGATCTGAGGTAGAACCAAGTCTGTGACTTCTAGTAGTAGAAACCTGGGCATATTGTTTGATTTCTTTGAGACTTACTTTCTAAAGTTTTAAAAGTCATTCTCAAATAGTTGTGTGTGCAAAGAAAAAACAGAAGAGAAAAGGAAGCTGGGAGTCCTCAGGTGATAGGGAGAGGAGTGATTTTTTAGGACCAAGTCTGGGGTTCTGATGGTGAGATGTTGGAAATGCCATAGGGATGGCCAGGAGCCTTTGTCGTTAACACTGTATGACAGAGAATGGATGTAACAGGTGGCTTTAAAGGACACAGGCCTGACACAAAGCCTGTGTTGGGTGGACGCCATACATTTTCAGCAGCAGTAGTAGCCAGGACTGCTTATACAGAGTCTCCACTCATTTGGATGAATACGTTTTATGAATTATGTTTAGTAAAATTCAATCGCTTTTGGCTGGGGATGTAGTTCACTGGTAGAACACTGTCTCGCATGTGTGAGGCCTAGGTTGTATCCCAGCACTGCAAACAGATTTTTAGTCGCCCCATCCCCACATTCTATTCTTTAAGTCCTAGAGAGTACTCAGCAGCTAGAGTGAAGATCTCAACCGACCTCCCTCTTCCAAGCCTCAGACCCCCACTGTTTGCAGAAACAATTTTCTATCCCAGTGTTTTACTCTTGTTGTATGGATGTGTTTCAAAAGAAGAATGTGCCTGCTCTCTCACTGTGCTCAGTGGTATAGTTTTTAAGTTTAGCTGTTACAATACCTACTTCTGAAGTAGAAATTGAGCTTGATGACATTTGTATGTGGGCTCGAAGACCCTCCCTCAGTGGGAGAGAATGCATGGAGGTAAACCTAACTGGTACCAGGCTTTCATGCACTTGAGGTAATTTAACTTAATTGTTTAAAAAGCATTTTGTCTTCACCAGGTAGAGTGTCTTTTGTTAATGTCTGTACTATAGCTGAATCCAGGCTAGCGAACTCTCTTTTAACACGGTAGGATACTAAGTGATTCTCCTCAGACATTTATGTAGTGTGGTATTCTCTGGGAGAGACTAAAATTCATGCCTTTATTCCTCTTCCAAATTAGGATTCTAAATCATGAAAGAGAGTGTCATCTTTAAAAGTGAGTAGTCATTTAGGGTCCCCTGAGTTTAAAAAAAAAAAAAAAAAGTCTGAGCGGTGAGGTTTGGTCCTGCAGAGCTCAGCATACTTGGGTAGTTTTCCTTTGAGCTTAATGAGCCTTTCACGTGATTCCAGTCATAGATGAGTTCTAGTCAGACAGAATTATAGAATTTACAGGAACCACTGTGAGACTGAAACCAATGTGCTTGCTTACTGCTCAGGAAATACCAATGTGTTGAAATTCATCATTCAACAGGGTTGGATTTGTTGAATAATAACAGTGGGTCAGACCCAGCTCTCTATTCTAAGACCTTGTCCTTGCCATGAAGACATTACCCACAGGAGGAAATATGTCAACAAACAAAACAAAAATAATTATGATAGTTGTTTCAAGGAAATAAATGAAGCTCAGTGCCAGAATAACTTGGAAAGTAACAAAATTACTTTCAAAAGCCACTCAGCAGAGTTGATGTTTAGTTAAGAACTACAGAATGATTCAAGGTCCTAGCCAGCCTAGAACTAGGTGATGTACATTTCAGGAAATGGCTAAGGCAAAGAGCCTGGCCTGAAAGAGAGCTCAGAAAATACCACCAAGGTTACTGTCTTGGTTAGGGTTTTATTGATGTGAAAAGACACCATGACCCCAGCAGCTCTTATAAAGGAAAACATTTAATTTGGCCCAATTTACAGTTCAGAGGTTCAATCCATTATTGCCATAGCCAGAAACATGATAGCGCACAGGCAGACATGGTGCTGGAGAGCTATCTGAAATCTTTACATCTGGATCAGCAGGCATCAGGGAGAGTGAGTGAGCCACTGAGTCTTGTTTGAGCTTCTGAAACCTCAAAGCTCACCCCCAGTAACACACTTCTTCCAACAAGGCTACACCTCCTAGTAGTGCCATGCCCTATGGACCTGTGGGGGACATTTTCATTCAAACCACCACAGTTATGAAGGTGACACACTGTAGGCAAAGCCAGAAAGCTGAGCAGAGAACAGTTTGGTAATAGAAGTGTAGGTATCCAGGTACTGTGGGAATCGTGGAAAGGATTCAAGTGGGAGACTGCCTTAGTCTGGTTTACATTTTAGGAGCCATTGTAGCTGCTGTAGAATGTGGATTTCAGGTCAAGAAGAGAAGCATAAACCCATTCGAGAATGAGCTATCAGGTGCAAGCTGATGCTGCTTGACAGGATGGAAGTAGAAATGATGAAGTGTTGGGTAGAGTTGAGATGAGTCTTAGGAATAGGTTCATGACAGGCTGGTGTGGAAGATCAGAGACAGGAAGAAAGCAAAGGTGACTTTGAGGAGGTTCGAAGAAGTAGGTGGTAGATTAGCAGAGGTGGGAAGGTAAGGACAGGCATGTCTTTGCAAAGGAGTGAGTCAGATTCATATTTGAACATTGGAATACATGTAAGGCCTGGAGTAGGGCTCAGAGGAGATGCCTGTTGAGGGAGAGTTAGGCATCACTAACACAGAGAAGATATTTAAAACTGTATACCACTCTGGAGAGCTCATGAGTAAAGTGTCATGTTTTCATAGGAAAGGGGACACAGCAAATTAAATTGAAGCTGGGTGTTCCAAAAAGCCAAGATAGCATTAAAACACTGATGCTGGTATAGGAAGGTGTTTCAAGAAGGAGGAAAACCAGGTGAAGGTAATCCTGGCTCCCAGGAGGATTGTGAGTTCCAGGCCAGCTTGTGCTGTAAAGGAAATTTTAGTCCATCTTTGGCTATATAATAAGGCCATGTCTCAAAAGAAAGAGGAGAAAAGGAAGCATTAATTGACGTGTCACAGAAAGGTGAGAAAAAGAATGTCTTTGTCCATTGGATTTGGCACCTAGAGGATTGCAGCATCCCTGAAAAATGGCATATTCAGAGATCTGGGGTCAGCAGCCAGGCTGTGGTGGGTTAGGGTTAACTGGGGGTGAGAGAGTGAAGACAGTATGTGCACTAACTTGTTGGATATGACTTGCCTAGAGGGAAAGTGGAGAAACAGCTGAAGATTGATGGGACGAAAATTGGGCTTATGGGAATAAAATTTGAGACTTTTGTTTGTTTTCTTAATGAGAAATAAATACTATTACATGGGTACATGTCAGAGGGAATGCTGAAAAAGATTGATGACTTGAATGGAAGAGAAAGGATTAGTGAGATCCATGTCCTAGGAAGACAAGAAGGGATTGGAAACTGGGCCCATCCTCAAGGGCCCTTCCATTCTGGTCTTAGCAAAGAGGTTAGTTCACGATAGGTATCAGTCACCTGCTCTTTTACGTGGCATAGATTCCTTGTATTCTGGAAAGTTGCAGGACCTCCACAGGGAGGTTCTCTTCTTAATGAAAGTATCTAGTGGAGAGAAGGAACACTTACGTGTAGTCTCAGAGGTTGAGTATAAGGGGAGGCAGAGAGGGATAGCAACATCAATAAAGTTCCTGTGGAAGCTAGATATGGGGGGCGCACATCTGTAATCCCAGTACTCCAGAGGTCAAGGAAGGAGGATCAGGAGTTTGAGACCACCCTGAAATACATGAGACCCTGTCTGACCACTCCTACCTCTTCCAAAAGTAAAAGTAAAAAAAGCTCTAGTGGAGTAGACAGTTGAATGCAGGATGCTCCCGACTAGAGCTTTCTGTGGAATGAAATGAAATCAGATCCTAAACACGAAGCGGAGGAGATGACACAGTGGGACTGCTATGCTCCGGCACACAATGGAAATGACCAAAATTGCAGTGCACCAGCATAAAGGCTTAGTTAGCTACATTGTTGGGGCCTGGACAAGAGGCCCTGATGTGCTGTGGTCTCAGACAAAGGTTGCAGCAGCAGAATAGAGAGGAGTGACAAATCTGAGATATCTGGAGGGAGCCAAGAGGGTCGAATTCATAGTTTGGAGGCAAGGGACAAAAAAAGTAGGAAAGTAGAAGGTGACATCAAGGTTCCTAAGCGGGTGGCACTTCTCAAAGTCAGAAGAGTGTGACTTGTTCCAAGCTGATTTTTAAAATAGGCAGCTATAGGATTTGTGTGCAGTTGTTGAGAAGTCAGAGCTGGCAACATAGTTAGAGCCACTGCTGACTGAATGGCAGAGCCAAGGAGTGGGTGTCCTGTGGGTCTAGAGAGGGGGCACAGTGGCTGAGCATAGGATTGGTGCACAGCTCACCTGGGTTGTGACAAAGAACCCTCCTTTTCCTGGCATGGGATTTATTTGTGCTTTTAATTGTTTTAATATGTTTCTGTTGTGGAATATTTAGGAAATGAATTTATTTAGTCCATCATCAGGTTTAACAAATTTAACATTTTTAATTTAAAAACCTACCTAAGAGCTGGGAGCACTGACGCACACCTGTAGTCCCAGCTACTTAGGAGGTCAATGTAGGAGGAGGGTGAATTCAAGGCTAGCAAGGGCTCCATAGTGAGACTGTCTCAAAAAATAAGTAATAAGATCAACACTTTGTCTTCTCATCTTGTAAGTATTGCACATAAAATTGGACAATAGAACGTGAGTTTTACTTTGTAAGATACAAAATGTGATTATTTCTTGTCTTTATGTCTGTCTTGGGATTTTTGCCTCCCTCTCTTCCTTGAAAGCCTTTAGTCCTCTCCACAAATCACCTGCTTCTTTAGGGCCGTGTCTCCTAAGCCAGGAAGCTTTCCAGAGCAGAGAGCATCCTGTAAGGATGGGTCAGCGCTTCCTCTCACCCCTCCACCCATTCCACTTCACAGTTTCTGCTTCAGCAAATCCTCATGGCAACCAGGAAGGCTTCTGTTTATGGAAGGAAAATCATTAAGGTGCCTGAGAAGGGGAGGGAAACAGCTCAGGTTTCAGCTCTTGCCCTTGAGCTATAAATTCTCAAGGACTGTCTTATAAATCTCCTAAAAACACGGAGATCCCTATTTCACTGGAGAGCACTGGAGGGGTTTCACATAATCATTTCTGAAGCTTCCCACAAACCCAGCTCAGATACTTTGAAAATAGCTATAGAGTAAAACTGTAGGGTGAACCTCTATTTTAATAACCTTATTCTCTTTTAGCACACAGACACTAGCTTCTTCCAGCTGGTGCATCCAAATGTCTGTGTGCGCACAAAACAAGCACATTTATACATACCTCAGAACTGACTGGCCTTGAGTGGATGGGGAAATAGTTGTGTTTCAGAACCCATCATTCTGTCTAAAGCTAGCTTGCTCTAACTAGAAAGAAAGTCAAGTTAGACAGTACTTACCTTGACATCTTCCAATCCTACAAGCCATATTGCTTCAAAGAATTTCTACAGAGCTTTTATGTTTTTTCCTTCCAGAGGGTCAACTGAGAGTGGACGCCAATATATCTGTGCATCACCCTGGGGAACCTCTGGGTGTCCGGACTGAAGTGAAGAATCTCAACAGCCTCAGATTCTTGGCCAAAGCCATAGGTGAATGTCAACTTTGACTGCTGCTATGTTCGTCTGTGTATTGGTCTCCTCTTGTTTGTAGTGAACAGCAGTGCTTAGTGGCTCCTGAAGTAACCCCTAGTTTTCACAGTTCTGTGGAGCAGATAGTGGTTCTGCTGGACCTGCCTCTGCTCACACCTGCAACTCTGGAAACAGTCAGCAGAAGTGAAGGTCTGGGATGACCTCAGTCCATGGGCCCCTGTAACTTGAGGCTTCTCCATCCATGTGGCCATTTTTCCTTCACTTGGCTAGCCCAGGCTTTTGTATTGTCAGTGGAAGGATTCCAGGAAGGCAGAGACAGAGCCTCACAGCTCACTTGATGCCTCAGTTCTGGAACTCAACTCACACAGTGTCACTTCTGACACTTTTTTTTTTTTTTTAAGCAACTTAAATTCAAACCAGACTCAAGAAGACGAAAGTGAACTCCACCTGCTTTGGGAGGATTCACAAAGCATGGTAGAACAAAATCTGTTCTACAATGTATTGTATGCTTTATGAAGTCAAGTTCATTCATTAGTGGATATAGTTAATAGGTTTTTCTACTTTTTACCATTTTTCAGCTAATAGATTGCATGTGTCTGTGCAGTCAAGGTTTTCCTGGAGCATACAGTGGGGATTTCACTATTGACAAAATAGTGATGTATGATTATAGCTAATGTAGAACAGACTAGCTGTATGGGCAGTCCCACAGAAGCTGGAAACTGAGTCTGTGGGGAGGACATCTTAGACACAAAGTAGTTTTTAATGCCAGAGATGTCATAGAGGAGAGAGAGATAACTTAAGGGTGAATCTTGTCAGGAGTACACAGAGAACAAGCCTGTGGGAAGTGTCGCTATCACACTGCTGCAGCCAAGGTGTTTAGTGGGCACTGGGTCTTTGGGGAAATTTAAAACAATTCAGAAGAGATTGTACTTAGTCTGTTTAGAATTTTGTGTCCCAAACTGAAATGACTAGCCAGCCTTAATGAAGAATCTCGAAGGGACATACATACCTTTAGAGAAAAGACATTAAAATGGTTCAAGGAATGACTCATGGGACCATGGGAATAGGGTAAGGAGTGAACTCCTTTCTCTAAAAGGCACATGGTCCACTTTTCCAAAGCCATCAAAGGGGTAAGTTGGGAAGACTTATGCTTGCAACTTGGGTATACGAAGGAACTTAGAGCACGTGCAGGAAAGTTAGACTTCACCTTGGACATGTAATGTTCAGTGTAGTGTTAATCCAAGAGGTGATATCAGTGACCAAACCAAAGGCAGTTTACGACTTGTCTGAAATGGTGTATAGAGGAGCTCTTGATATTTTTTAACTGTCCCTATGTAGCAGTTCCCTACAGTGTAGGCTCACAAGGAAGACACAGGCATTTTTATAGGTGCAAACCCTGCCAGACCTCAGCATAGAGAGCTACTATCATGGAAAGTGCCATACTGGACAGTGGAGCCCTGAGTGCCTCATCTTGGGTTTTTATTAACACCTAAGGTCTTCAGGTGTTCTACTGATTACATGTACAGATCATGAGCAATCATTTACATGAAGCCAACATCTGTAGACAATACAAATGCCAAGGCCTAGGCAGCCCTTCACCCAACAGTGCACAAAACAACTTCTGCATCATCCCTAACCTCTTTTTGTTATATGAAATGCCCTCTGAAACAACAATCAAAATTCTACCTGTGTTCATACATAGCCCAACAGAGCCAAAGCTTTGCCACCATGGGCTTAATTTTCCAAACCTGCAGTTTTTCCACCTGGGTTTTTCAAATCATGTTGGACCTTTTCACCATCATTTCATGTCAGTCAAGGAGAACATTCAAGAGAGACAGAGAGATAGAATGTGCATGGACAGGTTTAGTGTCACTGCCTTTTAGCAATTCAGATTAAAGGGTTTGGATTTGAGCAAGGAACATGGGGTGGGAAGTCAGGGAAGGCTTACTTTCACAAAGGAGCTTAGGAGTTGTGCTGTTTTGATTACGTATGGTTGTATTGATTGGCATAGTCTGTTTATTCTGTTGGGTAGTAAGGACATGTGTTACAGAGCAGTGGTCATAGATACCTTAGAAAATAAAATGAAAATTGTGCGTTCTCTTTTCAAAAATGTACATACATTTTTACCCATATTTTGTTTATAATTTTGGAGGGTTACCAGGGCTTCTTGTGGCCCATCTGCTGGTCCCAGGACAAGAACGTCTAAAAGGAATCAATCCTAGATCTGTAGTCACTAGACCTACACATCAGTCCCAGCCCTCTACTAAGCTGGATATAGTCTGCACTAGGTTGTTAATCTCTCTGAACTGAGATGTCTGAAAAAAAGAGAGTGGAGGGAAGAAGCAAGCTTCTTAGGGTTCTTCCCAGTGGTGAGAAGAAAATACAGCCTACAAAGGTGATGATCATTGTAAGCAATCTCATTGCTTTTGTTTTTGTCTTTACTTAAGGATTGAGAATGGTTTCTAATTGAATATACTAACTTGCTGTGTTTTTCATAGACTATGAAATTCAGAGGCAAATCACTGAGCTTGAGAATGGAGGTGAAATTCTGAATGAAACTCGTTCATTTGATTATAAGCTGGGGTAAGTTTATATTGATAAGCCTGTTGATCATAGCTAGGAGGTTGGGGCTCAGCCATGACACAGGTCATATGACACAGGTCCTTAGCTTCTCTGTAGAGATAAGAGAAAAGACCACCGCACCCCAAAGAGAGGAAACATGATCTGCTGGGATCTTAAGAGAGTCCAGCTGGCCAGGCTCAGACAGAAGTGCTGATTCTTTGGTCCTGGGCTTTTCCTGCTTCCAGTTTACCTGCTTTATGGCGAGAATTTTTATTTCCTTAAATAATCTGTTAGACCTCTCACAGCCTAAGCTTGATACAGAAAAAGGACTAAGAACTGGTTGTAGCAATTCTGTATCAGTTACGTTTCTGTTGCTGTGATAAAACACTGGTTAAAAGCAGCCCTAGAAGAGTTTATTTTGGTTTTTGATTCCAGAGGCAGCATCCATAATGACAAGGGAGGCATAGCAGCAAATGGCTGGAGCAGGAAGCTATGAGACCAAATCTTCAGCCACAAACACAAAGCAAAGAGAGCAATCTGGAAGTAGGGCAAGGCTGTCAACTCCCAGAGCCCACCCCCAGTGACGTACTTCCTCCAGCAAAACTGTACTACTCCCCACAAGCAGCACTGCCAGCAGGGGGCCAAGCATCTAGCCAGTGGAGCCTCTGGAGTGGTTCTGATTCAAACCACCACAGATGCTTTTTTATTTTGTGGTTATTTAGATAACTTGGATCCTAAATTTTCTCAGTCTGAATTTTAAAGATTTTGACTTTAAGTAAAATACCAAAGAGTGCTCACAAGTCTAGAGTTTGTGCTGAATGAAAGCTGGCTGAGATATGGCTCTGCAGTTTGCTGGAAATGCTTTAAAGCCCTGGGTTCAATCCTTCACCACACACACGAAATATTGAAGCAGTTTGGGGTTTTTTTGGTTTGGTTTTGTTTTTCACAAAATTATCTTTCTAAACATTTCCCTTTCCTTTGTTATCATATTTTATATTTATGTAAATCTCTCCTATGGAAGTCTGAAGAGTTCGAATTTGCTTGTCATTGATTGAGAAAAATCCATGCCAGGCAGCTGTAAATATTTGCGGTATTTGACTTACAGGGAGAAAAGATTAATTTTAGTTCACAGTTTGAAAGTTTCCAATCTGTGATTGGCTTATAGTGACCCATCATGCCCCAAGCACATGGCTGAGAACTGCTTACCTCATGGCCAAGCTTGATTAGATTAGTGAAGCATACCTCTCTGGGTGTGTCTAATGGTGTTTCTGGGGACTGTCAGACCCAGCCTAGTGAATGATTGGCCCCTCATGGAGTTATATGGTGGCATTATTAGGGGATGGGGCCTGGTAGGAGGGTTAGGTCCCTGAGGGCATGTCTTTGGGTGTATGTCTTACTCTGTTCCTGTGTTCCTCTGTCTTTAATTGCTCTGCCATACTTCCCTTCCATGATGGACTAATACTTCTGAAGCCAAAAACTAAAATACCATATGTGTTTTTCCTCTTAAGTTGTTTATACCAGATACTTGATAAGAGTAAAGAAATGCTTTCTAGGAAACCAAAGATAGAAGGAGGGACCATGGTTCCACGGTCTCCTTTGAGAGCATATTCTAATGACCCAAGGCCTCCATTGGGCCCCATCTCGTTCTAACATTTGTAAAGTTTCTTCCATTTCTTACTAGGACCAAGCCTTTAACACATGTCCTTTGTGGGAAATACTTAAGCTCCAGACCATAGTAAGGCCCCTGTTGCCAGTGTTGCATGCAATGTCTACTTAGTTCTGTCTTACCTGACTATTGCAGGTGCACCGTGCCAATGAGAGACAAAGAAGGAAAACAAGACTACAGGTAATTATTCCTCATGCAAAATACCAACATATATTTGAGCGTGTGTTTCAAATCTATTTGAAAATCAGCGTACATGCTGGAGAATTTGGGGAACCACTTGTTATATGTGTTGTGTGTTATATGTTACTTGTTACGTGTTAACTAGAAGTGGTATTTTCTCGACTTAGTAGCTGCAGAGTCCCTTGTTTGATAGGATTAAATTGCCTGAAGATACCTGTTCACAGACTTCTCTAACAAAGATGCTATCATCCAACTCAGAGGGGTGCAGGTGAGGGTGGGCCGAGGCTTACGTTTGCTAGTAAATTCTGTAATACGTTGAAATCTTCGGGAGGATATGAAAAAGAGATTAGTCTGTCAATGGAGGGTCCCTTCAAACCTCAGGTGATGCTATTTCATTGCTGAGATAAGCAAATTAGGAGCCTCTAGTTCATCAGTAGAGTACTTGCCTCTCATGCAAGAGATTCTGGATTCTGTTCTTACACCAGAGGGACTGTTATTTAACAGAAGACCTGTACATAAAACTAATAATAAAGATAGGCTTGAGATAAATTGGACCTTTTACTTTTTCTCATAGAGTTTAACAGATTACAAGCTCTAGCAATAAAGTTGATAAAATGTGCATGGCTTTCCTTTGTTAGGTAGAGTACACCTTCACTGCCATACTCCTGGCATGTGCCTATGAAAGGTGCTCTTCTAGGTTCAGACTTTTCCACAAGACCCTCTTTATTCTCCCGTGTTGTTGCTCCCTGTAATTTCTTGCTGAGTATGGAGTTTGTCCTTTAACTCAACCTGTGGTTTCTGCAAGAATCCCCAAGTTAGATAGCAGTGTATCTCAAGAAAACTCCCTTTGGGTTTGCCCTTGCTCTCAGAGGACAGACTGGCCCATAGCTGAGACTTGGCACTGTGCTGAGGAATTACCTGCAGCTCTGCTCTATTTCTCCCTGCATTTGTTGAGCAGTACCCTGCTTTTACAAGAGCCCTTTGGCGCTTGTGGTCAGAATGAAAACAGTGCTGGAGCAGAGCAAACAAAGGACTATTCTTCTTTCATAAGACTAATGCAGTACTAAGCCCATCTGATTATTAACAGCTAGCTGTTTTTAGAACACCTTTGCATGGGAAGTATTGCTCCTGTGTACTTCCTCCCAGTCTCCTATCACTCACTATATGTGATTTACTACAACAGTGAACCAATATTGCTGCTTATTACTCACCGAAATCCATGGTTTACACTGGGACTCGTTCGCTCACTGCTGTTCATTCTGTGGGTTCGGGCATTTGTGTAGTGGCGTGAACTCACTGTTACAGTATTACACAGCCCAGGTGCACTGCCCTGAGAGTGTCCCGGGCTCCACCCACTCACCCTTCTTCCCTCCCTACTAGCTTCCACATTTCATTTAGGCAAAATCCACTTTGTTCTTCTGCTTCTAAAGAAGGAAAGAGCCCCTCTCTCCCTCTTTGACCTTTCATTTATTATATGAGTTCTGCTAAAAATAGAAAGTTTAAGATAGGGGGAAGTCATCTTTCTTCCTTACAAGTAAATTGTTCTCCTTGGGTCCTTTGGTTTCCAGCCCCTGTGATACTTTTCTCACTAGTATAAACCAGAATGTGGCTCAGTTCCATGTTGCTCTTTCTCCCATCTTGATTCCATAATAGTAAAGAGTGGGTTTGCTGTGTAGTCTTTCCCTGGGATATTCAGAAATCTTTGTAAGTACCATGGCCTCGTACCTAAACACAGAAGCATTCCTATCACTGGTAGATTTGTAGTTCTAATCAATCCAGACACTCAGAATCAGATCCCATCTGTTCTCTTTGTCTAGGTTTATGCCAGAGCCTAACCTGCCTCCCTTAGTGCTCTACGATGCCACATCTCTGCCTGCAGGTGCAGACTCTCAGCAGGTGGTCAATATTGACCAGCTTCGGAACGTGCTCCCTGAGCTCCCCAGTGCAACCAGAGAAAGGCTTGTCCAGCAATATGGGATGCTGCCAGAGCACAGCTTCACGTTACTGGTAGGTGTCTATTGGGTCCAAAATTAGCCTAGCTTAACAGACTAGATGATGCTCCACAGAGGCCCTGCATGCACTGACAGGCATAGGTGTCCTCTTCTGCTCCAGACACCTCTGAGAGAGGTAAGGCACAGTGCCACACATGCTGCTTCTGAAGGTACATGCTTGCCTGCTCCTCAGCACACCAGAAAAGGAAGCAGAACCTCTTCTTTGCCCATAGGAGCCATGGAGACTTAGAAGCTAGTTCAAATGTTATAGATGAGTGTGTTCCTGTGTGTCTGCAGGACAAAAACATCAACATATAGGGTTTCTAGATGTCTTAGTAGTGTTGAGCCATGGCAGGTATTAGGTTCCCCCAAAGCCAGAAAACATTTGTCCTGTAAAAGTGTTGCAAGCTTACTAAACATCTCCATCCTTTGAGGCTTGAGGATGTCTCTTTTAGGCCATTAGAGACTGTGGTAGCCTTGGAGTAGCTTAGGGATTTTCTAATCCTTTTCAGAACTATTTGGGGCTTTGTGGATTTCTTTGTCATGGCAGCAGTGAAGTGATGCAGCCTCAGAGAGTGTAGCATTCGGTCACGGTTGTCATCTTCTTGTCAACAGGAAAAATTGGCAAATTGCTTTGTTGGTTTGGGGTATTTTTTGAGATATAGTATGATGTAATCTTTGGCTGGCCTTGAACTCCTATCATCTTCCAGAGTAGCAAAACCTGTGGAAACTGGATTCTTGCTTTTTAAATGATCAATAATAAGTGCACATAGATATCAGAATATATATATATTATATGTATACTTATATGCTCAAAAACAGCAATATAGTTGTTTATAGTATACTAGGAATCTACTGCTGGCTGAATGGTTCTTTCTGTTCTCTGTAAGTCAGCTACTTTGAAAAGTAAACAGTGCTTTACATGAGAACTTCTGTCTACTGACCAACAATGATTAACACAGTCTGCCGTTTTTCTAGTATTCTTGGTTGACTCGATTGTTCCCTCCAGGAACTCAGTCAGGGTTGGAACTCAGAGGCAGAAGGGGGTACAAAGGACTTGGAGGGGTGCTGCTTAATGCTCCTCATGGTTTGCCCAGCCTGCTTTCTTTTAGAACCTAGAACCACCAGTACAGAGATGACACCCAGAATGGTCTGGGCCCTCTTCCATCAATCACTAATTAAGAAAATGCCCTACAGGCTTACCTGCAACCTGATCTTATGGAAGCATTTTCTCAATCGAGGCCCTATCCTTACTGGTGACTCTAGCTTGTGTCAAGTTGACATAAAACTAGCCAGCACAATTGCTGTAACAAGCTGGTCTTAATCTTTACACATCTTCCCTATCGCCTTTGCCCTCGAACTCAACACTGAATGGCAGACCTGCATCTTTTTCTTTCTCTCTTTTTTCTTTTTAGTTTTTCGAGACAGGGTTTCTCTATGTAGCCCCAGCTGTCCTGGAACTTACTATGTAGACCAGGCTGGCTTTGAACTCAGAGATCCACCTGCCTCTGTGCTGATATTAAAGATGAGCCCCACCACCACCTGGTGAGACATGCATCTTATTAGCATTTTTCAAGGTATCTCAGGGAAGGAAGGAGGGGACCAAGGATCTTTGGCTTCAAAGACATCAGTGCCCTCTGCATCTGGCCTTTGAGCAGCTGGGTTCAAGCCAACCCTTTGTGGTAGTTTGCAGTGCACCCAAGTTTCCTGGCCATTTCTTTGCTCTAGTCTGATTTCCAAGAGAAATCTGCTAAATATGACATTAGGAATCGTTGTTGTATATCAGACTTCTCTGTAAGAAAAGGAAAAGAACCTCTTGAAATCTTAAGAACACAGCTATTTCACTCCCTCAAAAAACAACTCTTGAGATCACTACACGTGGCCCCTGGAATGTGTCTGCCTCACTTTGCTGCACATAAACTCTGTAAAGTTAGGACATCATGTGTATGTTTGTGTCCTGGTCTCTGGGCCAAACCCAACAGGCTGGATAAGTGCTGTTAAGACAATAGTAGATGAGTAAATCTGTTTTTGAGTAGTTTATGGACCTGTTTAGAGAAAACTAACTCTCCAAGGTAGCAAGCACCAGGGAGGGAGGCAAGATTGTTCACCACCCTTCATAGTGTCTATGTTTATCCCTGACACTGTGGCTGACCAGCTCTCAGGGAGACTGCAGTAGATAGAGGGAATAGGGGAGCCCAGAGGAGATGTTGAACAAGGGAGCATTTAAAGAAGGAGGTGAGGTTTTTTTTAGGACATTTTTAATACTTATTTTTCTTAGTACCTTTAAGACATAATATTTATAGATGGATGGTAATATATTAGGTGACTTAAAAAAAATAAACGGGCTTGTCCTTGAGATTTCCAGAATGAATGAGAATATGAGATTGGAACAGACAGAGAATGATTCAGACAAATTGTTTCCTGAAATTAGGCAGCCTGAGCCCTTTATGACTCCATAATCATTGGAAGCCGAGTTACTCATAACATTCCCGAAAATGATATGTTCATGTTTTTCTGCCTTCATCAGAAACACAACAGATTGCTGAGAAGGGCAGATGCACAAATCTAATGAACCATCTTTCAATTTACACAGTGCCCAGGAGTATTCATTAAATAAATGGCGGTGCTGGAGGTGTGCTCTCAGGGCTTCCACTCCACTCACTCAGCCTTCAGACTTCTTATTTAATTAAGCAGTACACGCATAACCCCCGCACACACTCCCCACAATAAAAAACCTTCAGAATTTAACTCACTTTTAATTTATCTTGTCATTTTCTTGTGCAGTAAATACTGAATTATGTTTTGCTAGCATTATCTTTGATATTTATAGAACTCTTGCTAATACTCCTTAGCATCAACAGTCTTTATCAAGCACGTAGTAGGTCCTCATTGTCTACACAGACAGATGACTGAATGAGTGGGATACCGTTGCATCACACATGAAATCCTTAGAGAAGTAGTGTTCTTGACAAGTTTCCGAAGACCAGATACATAAACCACCCTTGACAAACCCACAAAATCATGGGCCTGTGTCTGCACAATTGGACCCTTGGTGAGAAGACTCAGGTAGCTGCTTCAGTCATGTCATGTCTCAAGTCACTTGGTCTCAGACTCTTATGTTCCAGCTTTGTTTCATTAGCAGATCATCCTGAATCTGGGTTTTCTCTCCTAGACCGTCCTGAGAATCCTTCTCAAAAGGAAACCTGTATACTGATTTTCTCTAGCCACGCTCAGATTTTGCCCCACCAAAGACTTCAAGTTATTTATCTAACCTTGTGCCCCTATCTTGGTCAAATTTCCTTACTTTCTGATCTCGTTTGTAAAGATTAATGTAGAAATGTAGAATCTGAGATCTGGGGTGTGGGGTTATGGAAAATTAGAGATTCTGATAGTAGAGGAAGACCTGTGAGTCACTGGACATTGGAAGAATTGTTAGAATTATTAGAGTTATATGCATGTGCATTTTTTAAAGCAAAATTTTCCTGGGCTGATTTCCACAGGAACATCACTTCCCAGTGTCTTGTTTCAGGGAACACAAAGGATGGTAGCCATTTGCCTAGACAGCATATTTAAAGGCAACTTGCTTACAGCATGTGCTGCCATTTACCATATTTGCTTCAGACAGCCCCCAAGGCAGGTATGATTGCTCTGCCGTTATAGGTGAGGAAATGTAACCTTTTGCTTAAGGAACTTTCGTACTCGTGTCGGACCATGTTCTGTGTTTCTAAGCTCTGCTACCTGCTTGCACGCACAGTGTGCTGCCATGCCAAGTGGAAGTAATGTTTTTTAGGTAATGAATGGTTTTGATTGCCTTTGTTTCATTATGGAGGAAACTGAGTTTTTACTTTTGCTAAAACTTAATGCTTAATACAGTCCCATGATTGTTTTATGAAGCTCCATCAGAAAATACAAGTTCATCAAAACCTTTTAGCCACTACTGTTGGTTTCAAAGATGCCAGAATGTCCTATAAACAAACATAAAATGTCGTCTACTAAATTTTATGAAAATCAGTCAACTGCAATGAAAAACAAGCAGCATAAGGCATGCCGATTTTCCAAGTAAAAAAATTTAAGTCAGAAAGGGAACATGAGCTGTCTCCTGAGTCTTCATTTATTTCATTTCTTAAACGTTCTTCTGGAGGTATGTGGGACCTTGGGTCTGAGTCATTGAGAAGTGCTCCTCCCAGGCATTTGTAGGGTTTGTGGGGTGTTTGCTTAAGGTCCCTATGTGTTGAGGCTGGCTCATAATAGGCACCTGGTCAGAACCTGCTGTGAGCTCTCTTGTAGATGGCTGTGAATGTGAACAGAGATGACTCCTCTCTGTGGAGTTGCTGTAGAGGAGCAGCAGGTGTAAGCCCTAGGTCAGGGTTTGTGAGGCTACTATACCTGTCATTTCCTGTCCCACTATACAGACTTCAACTTGGCCTGTTACTCTTCACACTTTCAGCAGTCCCACCCAATTAAAGCTCTCACATCTGAGAGGCAGTCAGACATCTCCCCTCCCTAGCTAGAAGAGGGAGGGATGACTCATACCCCAAAGATGGTAGACATAGCAGAATCTTCATTGAATCTAAAAAATCCTAAAGAGAATTAAGTAGACTCTCAGAGTATGCTTCCAGGGAAAAGAGCATTGGTACCAGGCAGCATGCAAACATGGCTCAGTGGGAACCATGCAAAGCAGAAGTTTATAAAAATCCATCCTGGCCCCCCTGAACCTGTAGCAAAATGTGATGTCACCCCCACCTACCCTCCAGTCAGTAACCTATGCTACCATTTTGTGTGTGTCAGGCTTTGTATTCAGAGCCAAGACTTATCATCTCATTTGGACAGCTCATTTTCTCCAACTGATTCTTCTCCATTGAAGGTAATAATCCCTTGATTCATAGAAAAGGTTAAGATGTCTCCTAACGACAAAGAAACAGAAAGTATCAGTTGACTGTTAAAATGAACTGTTTTTGAAGCTTTTTTTTATGTTCTCTTGTAAGCTAGAAAGGACTTGGTTTGCTTTCTCAATGAATTGCCCATAAAACAGCCCCCATGGTAAATTTCTATGTGTCCCACATGTAGTACTGCTTTAAAGCTAATAGTTTGAAATCGCATCTGAAACCATATTGACTGGTTTTAGACTGTCTAGGCTCTCAAGGTGCAGAAAGTCTTCATCTTCTAACTACTGCCGAGGAAAAATCCATTTGGTCAACATGTAGCAAGCTATATTTCAACTCCATGCAGTTTTCAAAATTGATTTTATTCTTCATTTTATAAATTGCATCCTAACTTGCCAGTTTAAGGTGCTTTACAATTATGCTCTGGGAAAAAAAATTACCAAAATTTTCTTCCAGTAAAGTAAAATAGAAAAGACAGATCTTCTAACTCTACTGCAAAAGCATAGCTTTATTCCTTTCAGACACAAGTGGCCAGGGCACTTCCAAGGGAGGATGTTCTGTTCTCCAAGGCATTTGACCCCTTCGGTTTGCTGTTGAGGAGGAAGTGCAGGGAGACTGGAGTGGGGCTGGGGGTCCTATTGCCAACTTGGGGTTCCTCAAAGGCTTAGGTCTCCATACCATTCCAACCATTTCCTATTTGTGGAATAATATCCTTTGGGGAACAAATAAAAGTTTTTATTTCATGCTTCAAGCAAGCAAAGTGTGGAGGTATGTGTATCCATACTGCCTTTATGCCCCATGCCTCTGTGCCTTTCAGCACAGAGCTCCTACTGAGCAACCCAGGTAGCTTGGTCTTGGGTTGGACTAGCTGAAATGCAGCTATAGCCAGAGTTGATTTCTTGGCTGCATACTTTGTGGGCCCCATTCTTGCAGATACAGTTTCTGCTGCCACTCTGCTGTCAACTCTTACTGTCTTTATTATTTATATTTTGATTATTCAAGGGAAACGTGTGTTCCCAAACTGATTTCCCTGCAAATTCTTTCCTAGAGTAAATATATCTCCAAGAGCCAAAGTAAGTTTTACATTAGTTTAAATGCACCCTGCATGGAGCTGTTGCCTATGGTCAGCCTAGGATATGTATGCTTCCTTCTGGGCTTTGCTGGAACATAGCACACGTTAAGAGTTCTGCTCAATTTCAGAAGCTCTCACAGCCTGTAGGAGGACAACCCTGGGTTGGAATTGTGAGGACCAAAAGAGAAAGCAGAGCTACAGTTGTCTGTGCCTTTCAAGGCCTAAAGGGCACATCCAGGGCTCATGGTATCTATTCGGAGCTTCCGTGGACCCTTGTATGCTTGCAGCTGCAGCAGTGGTTCAGGGTTCTCTGGCTTTCTTCTGTCATTTCAGGTGAGTCCTGTTTCATACACCAGCCTCACACTGCCAGGTCGCTTGTTTTTCCTATTTGTTTTCCCCACGAAGAAACCTGGCTGCATGAGTAGCTTTTCCACTCACAGGAGGTTTCACCAAAAATTGTCACCACGGAGACAAGTGCATTCACCTCACAGACCTAAGCTACTACCAGCTGAATACCCCAGTTCCTCATGTTGCTATAAAATTTCTACTTTCTGGCCTAAGAGCAATGCTATTGTAGCCATTTTACTTCATCTCCACCCCAGAGACTAGCATTTGGTGTTATTCTTATGGCCATGATTTATAAAGTTGTTGACTTTGAGTTTTGTTTTCTCACTTATAAGAATGTCCAGAGCCACTGGTATAATGAAGGTACAACAGAGTCTCTGTAAATAGGAAGGCAATAGGCCCTTAAACATCTGCATGGATGCTCAGAGCTGTGCTCCTCACACCCTTGTCATCAGGGGCCCAAAGTCCTTGTTTCCAGGGGTCCAAAACCCACTTTGAAATCTGTAAAATGCCACATTAGAGCTTTACCCAGTAGAAGAAACCACTGCTGCTTATAGAGGGTAGGTGCAGGGCCTTCTAGGTAACCAGCCATTCACATCAGATATGAGCTACCCAGTTAGCTATAAACTCTACCACTTGACTACCTGTAGTCAGGGAATTAGAACGCAGTAATTAAGTATGCTTCATATCTAAACTAATGAAAGGTAATGCGATTTGTCTCATCATACCAGGGGGTACTTAAATACAGTTCAGTGACACTACTCTGACAAGCCTTGATGGGCTGAAGGAGGATGTTGCAGAAGAGAGGCGCGTGGGCTTTCTGGCCACCCACTATCCTCCGTATTCCAGGGTAGTATGGGTGGTAGGAATGCCACTGTCTTCCTGATCTGGGAATAGATGTGTCTCATGCCACATGGCTAAGGTAAAGGCATACCTTGGCAAAGGCAAATAGTAAGCCTTCCACTTTCTTCTAGTTTCTAAGCTGATCGGAGGCATCTGTGACATCTTTAATATGTCAGGAGCCTTTGAACAGCTTGCAGACATAAAGTAATAGAAGTGCTGGGAACATCTGTTCTGTGCCTGTACTGATAGGTGTTCATTCTCAGTCCCCAGAAAGGCAGCAGACACACACCTCCATCTCACAGACAGTGCACACAGAGATGGAGAGCCCAACCCGCAGAGCTCTGCTGCTGGCTGACTGGGTGACCTCAAGCACAGGAGTACCTCAGTGTCCTCATCTGCAGAAGTCCTATCATACACTCACAGCACTACTGGAACCAAACACGTTAACAGAGAGGAAGGACGAACCTAAGGGCACCTACATTATAGTCATTAGCAGCGGCAGCCATAAGTAGCTGCCCACGGGCCCACTGCTATGGTCTAACAGGTGCAGTAGTTGTATCTTGCCTAATCCATATTCTCAAGGTTTGAGTTACAGTCAGCTGTGGTCCAAACATAGCAAATGGGAAATTCCAGAAATCAAATGATTTCTAAGTTTAAAAACAAAACAAAAAACCTTCTATCTCAATATATTATGGTTGTCCTATTTTGTTTATGGTGGTTGCTTGTCTAATTTATGAATTAAGCATCATGTATATGTGAATGTAGGAAAAACCATAGAGTTTAGCACTATCTGAAGTTTCAGACATCCCCTGGTGGTCATGGTGAATTGTGGCATAGATATCATATTTAGTAAATACTCTTGAGAGCCGTTGGCCAGCCTTGAATTTCTAATCCAAGGCTCCAAAAGGTAGCCAATGACACTCCCTGTCCTGTAAGCATCTATTCCTGAGCTATGTCTCCTGGACTTTTTTCTTGAGTACTACTGGGCAGCTGTTTGTATCAAGTTTCATTCTACTTATAATACAGCTCAGTGTCATTTGTAGATCAGAATCAGGATCACAGGATATGTGACTTAGAACAGGATATGTAGTTGAGAAATCAGCCCTCATCCTTTTCAGCTGGATGGTCTCCCAACATTTCAACATCTCTAAAGGTAGACTACAGAGACAATGTAGAAGCATATTGCTTTTAGAGCCCAGTGCAAGGGTAAACTGAGGCTTCTTCCCAGAACAAGTAGTGAGGGCAAGGTTACTGTCTTTTTTGCCTCTTATCAGCATTAGTTAGATGGCAAATCCATTAGTAATTGAGGGTTCCTGTTAGTGTAAACAGCTGGCCTGACATTGGCTCTGTGTATAATTGAATGCTTTGAGAAATGACATTTGAAAGTGGCAAAGATGCCTTGCATTCAAGGAACTGTAATGCTGCCTGGCATTATACGGAAGATGGGAGCAATGGTCCTTGCTGTTTTATCCGTCTCTGAAGGAACAGTTGGAGTCAAATAAGCCAGGAGACTTGACTTGCTCTGTGGCTGAGTTTGGGATAGATTTGAGCTTGTTGTTTAGGGAAGATATTAAAGGCCTAATGCAGTGGCCTTGTTGTACAGCTCATAATATGATTTTTTTTTTAAGAAAATTACCGGTCCACTGTTTTCCTGACAAAACCAGATGGCAGAGCTGCCACGTTCATCAGAAACTTCAGAGATTTGTGCCAAGCTTATTAGCATTTGCCAATCTCATGGAATGAAGAAAACTGTGAAAAGCAGCAGACTGTGTGTGTGTGTGTGTGTGTGTGTGTGTGTGTGTGTGTGTGTGTGTGTGCGTGCTCTCCTTTGAAAATGGACTGCTGCTTTAGAGAGCAGAGCAAGCAGTCCCTATGCAGCTCTGATTGATCAGTCACTCTCTAGGCAGCGGCGGCAACAACACAGTCTCTTGCAGCCCCACTCCCTGTTCACCGTGTTGCCATTGCAAGTTTCACATCCTCTTTAAATTGTGCACTGAAACCCTGTATCCCCCAGTGAAGTAGAGTTCCAGCTCAGAGAGACTTCATCACAGCACTGGCACGAGAAGACAAACAGAAGTCTGACTCGCAGTGTTATCCATCCAATAATAAAACCACCCAAGGGTAGAGGAGTAGATATTCATCACATCCCAGCCACTCAGCCAAGCCTGCAAGCCCGAATGCAGGATTTCCAGGTGAATTTTGGAAAACTTTCCTTGCAAAGCAGAAAGGTCTCCTCCTGACAGCGCATTCCACCACTGGGCCAGCCTGTCTTCGAGAACAAAAAGAGTCCTGCCTCCCCATTGTGGGCTGCACAGCCTTTTTTTCCTTCCCCAGTGATTGGTGAACCAGTGGAGAAGTTTAAAGACTTTCCAGAAGTTAAACAGCACTTCCTCTTCAAGTTACCCAGATTGCCTTTATCTGTAGTCAAGTTTGGGCTGCTGAGATGGCCTTTGCCCTATTTTAGCAAGAGCAGAATAATAGTGGTGGCTCAAAAGGAGATGCAAGCGATGATTGCGGGGCTATTCAGTAGGCTTGTCACCAGGGAATCTATCAGTTACAGAGGCCATGTAGATACTTTTCATTATGGAATTTCTACCTTAGCAGCTGTGTGCCCATGTATATATTAAAACTTCTACAGTAGCTAAGTTTGAGTGCACTTTTGTAAGAACATCTTGCTTCTTCTTAGTACCTTGTTTTTCTAGAATGTTCTTTAGCTTAATGAGGGATTCTAAAAAGGGGAAAAGGTTAGAAGTTTCACTTCAGAGTGAACATAAGAATATTTCAAATATAATATTGTTTAATTTGGATTTTAGTGTATAAGGAAAATACGCTGCTTAAAAATATATCATTTGGGGACTAGAGAGGTGGCTCAGTGGTTAAAAGTACATTTTGCTCTTGCAGAAAATCTGAGTTCACTTCCCAGCATCCACATTAGAACAACCACCTACACACACACACACACACACACACACACACACACACACCTTTAAAAACATACCATCTGCATTTGGAGGTTTAAGCCTCAACTACAAAACTACAACTAGAACGTGGTTTATTTTTCTTACAGGGCTAGCTCAGTCACTCTGAGTTGATGAGTACTACAGTATATAACTTGAGTGCCTTGGCTACTCTCATGCATAATTGTGGCAATCCCTAGTACTTAAAGTTGAGTTTGGTATGTACACATGTGATTATAGCAGGCACATAGTGACAAGAGATCCTGATGCCATCTACTGGTTCTTACCAAGAATCTTTGGTGGCCAGAACCAACTTGGCTTTACTGAGTAGCATGAGCAGGAACACCATGGCCCTGACCCATGCTGTAGTCCAGAGTGGGACAAACAGCAAACCCCATGAAACAAGTCTACTTATTAGACCAATCCAGCTGAATATATCATGGAGCATGAGGAGAGGCAAGGCCACAATACCAACTTGGCTCAGAAGGCCTGGAAGTCAGAGACTTCCTCTACTCACTGTGGAGCTAGTCTCACTGGGTCACATGTACACATCTTCTTGCTTGGTTTGGAACATTCCAAAACCATTGCCTACTTCTCAGGACAATGTGAAGATGAATACATGTGGTTATGCTCCATTTGTTACCTTCTTTGCCAGTCACCGGGATGTCTAGTAAGGGACAGGACAGAATAGAGAAAGGGCATCAAAGTCAAGCCATGTGAATTCACTTTAACCACCTAGGACTTACAGCTGGCAGGGGCCTAAGTGGCAGGCGAGTGTGGAGGATGGTGAATTTCACTATCCTCGGGTCCTCGAGTTGGGCACTCTGAAATAGGTATGAAAAGAAAAGTGCTCTATGGATTCAGAGTAGCAGTAGAAGGATCTTAATGTTTGCTGAAAATGAAACAGACCGCTCTGGTGACAGCTCAGTGTTTCAGAAAGAAAGAGTAGATGTTGTCTGGAGGCAGAAGGCGATGGTTTCCAATTGCCTTCCGAATGTGGGTCTGTCAGTTTGGGAAGGAGATGTATGTATGTATGTATGTATGTATGTACTTAAACACACACACACAAGTGATTTTTTTTTTTTAAACAGAATGAAGTTGGCCTACTGGAGTTCTTCCAAAATGTGATAAAAGAAACTAGGGCAGAGCCAAAAAAGGTGACTAACTGGGTCCTGAACACTTTCCTCTGCTATTTAAAGCAACAGAATCTGGCAGTCAGTGAGAGGTGAGTGAAGTCTGGGGATTTCTTTCTTTCTGTATCATGAACTCTGTCCAGAAGCAGTTGAAATAGGACAGGGTGAGTTTTTTACTACGCCTGTTCCCCCTTAGAGTCTGCTAACAAGACAACAAACATCCCCTGTGAGTTCCACATTCTAAAAATAACCTCCAGCCCATCTGAAAATTCACTATGTGCTCAGATCTGACAATGCACTGTGTCTTTGGTACTATGCTAGGGTTAGTAGCTTGAGGATGAACAAGACAAGGAATTGGCTCACTTGTGGCCAATACAAGCCCATAAGAAAACAGCCAGCCTCCTCAGTGATCCTGGTGTGCAAAGCAAAAAACCAGGGCTATGTGGAGCCCAGGAAAATGACCAAGACTTTCCTCAGGAAATGATTCGAGAGCCAAGCCCTGAAGAACTTTGGGGTTGCTGAGTGAGTAGGGGTAGGGTACAAGCATCTGTAAGTTTTATAATCAAAACAGCCACAGTTAGCTCAGAAAACCCAAAGGCTCTGGGGTGCTGAGGTAGGCGGGCTGGGAAGGTGGGTGATAGGCTGATAAGATGCCCAGGCACCACCTGGAGTTTTTCAGGCCAAAGTGAATCATAGAGCCACTTCAGTTTCATGCTAGAGTAGTATGGCATGTATTAATAGCTTGGCCAGTTATGACAGAGTATCCCAGATGAGTCTCTTAAATAGACATTGATTTCCCACAATACTGCATGTTGAAAAAGCAAGCAAAATTCTGTTCCCTTGCTGGACTTCAGATAGCCATCATCTTGATGTCTCCTCATGTGGTAGGATGTTGAGGGAAAAGGAAAAGTTCTCTGGTCTCTTCTTATAAGGTACCTAACCCATCATGGTATCCACCCTCATGAATTCATCCAAGCCCAATCACTCCCTGAAGCTTCCACCTTCTAATACCATTACAATAGATAGTACAGCTTCGGTATGTGTGTTGTGGGGTGGGCACAGTTCAGTCCTTAGCTAAATGAGAGAGTAGTCAGGTTGGCCAGCAGGAGCATCTCACAAGGCTGCTGATGAGCAGTGCCCCTATAGGGGCCTGCTCCTAGGTGACAGGTGGCCTGGCTGAAATGAGATAGACCAAGAAGGGAACCGCTCTCTCACACTTGCTCAGCTTCTACATTTCTCATTTGGATACCAAGGTGAATCAATGGCAGTCTTTTGAGGGCTAGTAGGAGCTAAAGGAAGAGTGAAGGCCAAGGGTCTTGGAAGGGTGCTCTGAGTTGAGCTGGTCCCCTTTTAATACTTCATAGTGATTGCATATCAGTTTTTGGTGGGGACGAACCATATTCACACAGTAGCCACCTATTGTACCAGCCTAACCACAGATCTAACACTAGTTAGTGAACCTCTGTAGCCACTAGGGCCGGTGCTCCTGAGGCTGAGAAGGGCCAGTGTGGCAAATCTGACTGCAGCTCCACCATGACTCTGGGCAGTGCTTCCCACCCCCATTTTTTTTAAAGCTTCAGATATCTTCTGTGTGGCTTTTCCCAGAAGTTTGTTATCCTGTTATAGAACACATACTTTTGGTGAGCTTTTGACCTCTCTGGAAGCACGTGAATGAAGAGGAGTCAGAACAGGAGTGGCAGCCCTAGACTTGCAGTGTTTCCCGTCTGCAGACCAAGGAGAGTCTGGGAGCCAAGGAAGAGAGCACCAAACTGGCAGGGTGAGCAGGCAAGGAGCAGAAGGGGGATGCCAAGAAGAGGAAAGACCCAAGAGGCCCTGAAGAAGGCTGTTCTCAGGGCTGTGTTTGTAGTCAGGAGGGAAAGTGGGGACTCAGCAGCTAGTGAGGGTGTGATTTTTCAGAGAAGAGCTTCCGTGGAGGGTAGGGTATAATTCCAATGACATGTGCTCACAGAGAACCAATAGTAACAATTAAATGTAGATTTATTTATTTATTCATTCATTCATTCATTTTCTTGCAAATGGTATTAAGCTAGGCAGGGCAAGTAGCTGCAGGAGCAGTTGGATGTTTCCCAATAGGTAAGGTCTGAGCATGTACAAGTGGCAAATTAAAGCTGCAGGACAGAGGAGGTAAGCACCCCAGGGAGACATGGGGAAGGTGAGGATGCCAGGCAGGTGGTGGAGGAGTGATTAGATGCAACAGGAAGAGGAGGAGACCATCTGGAAAGCACTATGCCTCTCAGCTGGTATTCTTCGGAAATAGCCAGGGGATGTCCGGAGACCTAGACTCTAGAGAATAGCTGTTAGGAATAGCTGTTAGGGTGCCATGTGGGCACTCTAGGAAGTAAGGGAACAAAAAGATCAGTGAGCAGCATGCCACCTGGAGGGCCAGACCTCTCCATCTTCTTCCAAGAGCCTTTTGAGTCCTGCTTTACCAGAAGAAGAGGGATATGGCCTAGTCCAAGTGCAGGGTTGAAATGGGCCACCATTTCATGAGGGTAGAGCACAGTGTCAGGGTGTCTCTCGGGATCCAGGCTGGAGATGGAGTTGTGATCCTGAGAGAGCTGTAAGAGACTGAATGAAATATGAAGACTTGAAGATCCCATTCCATTCTTTCCTAGATACGCTGCCCTCAGAATTGACAGAAAGAGTCGAGTTCAGGAAGCTTAACCTTGAAATGTCAGGTTCTTCTTTCATGGAGCCACAGTAGCTGTCCTGAATCCAAGATTATCTGACAGCAGCAAATTAGTAGGCTGTGCTGCCACCAGCACGAAGTCTGAATTCTGAGGGTTTATTTATTTAACTGATGAGGGGTGTCTCTCAGGATCAGTGTGACAGGTGCTGATCTTTGTCATGGTCTCACAAGTTTAGCCGTGGCATAGCTGCAATTTGCAGTCAGTCTTCCATATCTGGGGCTCAACCAACTGCAGATTGAAAATATCTTTGAAAATTACATCAGTAATGAATATGTACAGAGTCTTTTCTTACCAGTTTTTCCTAAACAACACAGTGAAACAACTGGTTACATACCATTCATATCATATTAGGTGGGTAATCAAGAAATTATTTAAAGTATAGGGAAGGCTGTACATAGGTGCTAGATGAAGATTATGTCACCATGTACAAAGGACATGAGCATCCACAGACTTCAGTATCCATGGGGTAGTGTGTCCTTGTTGTAGAAGTTTATTTTTAGTTTTGTGTAAAATAATTGTTTTGTTCACTATTGGGTGAGGGTCTTCCTAGGTCTTGGAGTTTTGTACTGTCTGCAGGTGTTGGATTTATGTGGGAGATGTTTGATTGCTAATGATATGCATGTGCTGTCAGTAGAATATCTGAGGAGTTCTGTATCAATAAAAACACCTGAGCTCAGATGTTTGGGGTTCTGCTATCCAATATGGCACGGGCCATAATGGTGGTTCCCTCTGCTGAGGCCTGGCAGAGTTTCCACATATGAGAATGCCTCCTTGTCCTTGGTGAGTGACACACACAGAAGCCTTACTATACTATATGTCCTGACTACCAGACCCTCAGGTACCAAAGAATAACTGTATGTGTAGTGTGCCAGCTCTCCTAGTTTGTGAGAAGTCCTGAGACAACAGGATTTATTGACCTACTGTGTATCATGTGAAAGCAATACTGTGATGGAAAAATCCCATCTGCTATTAGGTCAGTCAAGAAATTTATAGAAGAAATTTCTAACCAAACTAATCAGTTAAGGTCATGTGATAGATTTCTGTAAGGCAAAGTACATTCTTCTTAGGGGGTCTTATGTTCTTTCTCTGTCCCTCTCCACCCTGCATCTTTCATAGCATCATGGTATGAATTTTTGTATATGCTCCAAATTCATATATTGTGATCGTATGAAATAGTCTTAGATATTAGCAATTAAGTAGAGAATGTGAAGCCTTAAGAAATAAGATTCATACTTTTATACAAGAGGCCTTGGAGAGCTAGCTTACCCTTTAACTCCTGTGAGGACACAGGAAGAAGGTACCAGGAACTCACTAAATACAGCTGTGGCACCCTCATATCCAGTTTCCATCCTTGAGAACTGAGAGGAATACATTTTCTATTGATAAGCCACTCTACCTGTGGTATTCTGTTGCAGCTGACCAAATGGACCATGGCAATCACTGACTTATGAATGGTGACCTCTTTGCATGCTCTAGAAATTTAGTGCAACCATGGTGCTTATATGTCCGAACTATAAGATAAATGGTGATTGTATTTTATGGATTGTAGAACATCAAAATGTAGCAACTTACATTTTGAAAACAAACTGATTCTTTATTTCTTGCCAGTAAAGATGGGAGGTTAGAAAGGGCTGTTGTTTACTTTGCAGCCTTCTGCCTCTCTGCCTCTTAAGGCTTTAATCAAGATAGTTCATAGACCTTCTGAGTATGAATTTAGTAACACTAGATAGTCTTCCAACCTAATTTCCACTTGGAATTACCTTTTATCCATACTTTGGCATAAATAGTAGTTTAAGGATGATAGCTTGCCTTAGACTGAACAAGTAACCCTAATAAGATACTTGGATTAAAGCGTGGTGAGCTTGAACATTATTGGTTTGGAGTTCATGGAAATTGGTAAGAGGCATAAGCTGTAGCTCCCTGCTTATTACCTAAAAGTTCTAAAGAGATCAATAGTGATTATAGGAACCAAGACTTCTGCAGGTGTTTTCAAGTGGCATCAAGTGCTTCAGAGTCCTCTTACACCGACACACCTATGTGCTATTTATAAACGGTTCCTATTTTAACTGGTCCCCTGATGACCTCGGATAGCCATTTTATTATCCTAGTTACTGTGTATATTTAGAAGTAGCCAGACCATGTCTTTGTAAAGATGTGGTCTGTGACTGTCTTCAGCAATCTGAATGCATACCGCCATTCTTCCCCAAATATGAGTTAAAAACACCTATAGTGTTTATTTTCCCTGAACTTTCTGTGTCATGATGGCTTGCCAATAAGTCATGTAATATAAGTGGAGATATTGTGTCTAGGCCATTTGTGTCCAGGAAGCCATTGTTAATCTGCAGATACACATGGACAATGCATACAGAAGACCTGTGAGGACAGGCGAATGTCTGATAGACATTTGTTCCTTTATGGAACATGCCTTACAATGAAAAGGAATTTATATTTGCATAAGAACACTCAGGAAAGTGGTTTTGTTAGCTGTTTTGCTTGAAGTAATTTTTAGGCTGATCATTCAGTCAAAAATATTTAATTACTGGATTTTTTCCCCTTTTCTTTGTGGTTCATGAATTTTGCAGTCACCTCCTTCTTTTGAACTAATTGCACTGAGCAGTTGTCTATTGTTTTAACTGCTGACAAACAGCTGTTATTGTTGGGTGGTAAAATAAAAGAATTTTAAAAAGCATACCAATATAAAAACTTGTTTTCCTAAAATACAAACTAAAGAGCCCAGTTAGCCTATTATTTTCATCCTTGGGCATGGTTGATTATTTAACACACACAAGGAAGAGTTTGGACTATGGTAGCCATTGGACATCCTGACGATATAAGATGTTGATTTTTTCTCTCTTTTCTGGGGGCCACTAGTCCTGTCACGCCCACTGCACTCGCTGAGCTCCTCGACCTGCTGGACAGTAAAGCAATTTCTTCGTCAGCAGCTAAACAGGTATGTGCACATTCCCAGAAGACTTCTCATTGTTTCACAATCCCAGTTAATATTTTCTGTCAAACCCAAATGGATCACTAAGTGGGTTTCATGATTGAAGTCTTAAGTGCCTGTAGTAGTACACTGCTGTGGTGGCTCACCAAAGACACAGAGACATTTTCGTAGATGTAAGCTCTGCCAGACCTCAGCAGAGGGAACCACCATCATGGCAAGCACCATACTGGACAGTGGAACCTTGAGCATCTGAGCCTAGGGGTTTTTATTGATACCTAATGTCCTCAGGCATTGAGGAGATTAATAGCAATAGCTATCTGCACGTAATAGCATGTGCAGACCATGAGCAAACATCCTTTACATAAAACCAACACCTATAGACAGTACAAAATGCCAAGACCTAGGGCAGCCCTTCACCCAACAATTCATAAAACAACCATTTTAAACATAACTAAAAATAAGCTTATGCAACAAGTGCTATGAGTTTGAATCCCAGAAAATCTCACTTGGCAAAGGTAGAAAGCCAACGAAGTGTAGCATAGAGATCTGCATAGGGATTTTGCTTCTGGATTTTGCTTAGCGGGAGAACTAGCTGTTGTCAGGCTTTGCCCTGAATATCTGCCCCAAACTGACCATGTGGCCTCCCCAGTTTCATGGCCAGGCAGCTACAGCTTGGCCCCTAGTCCACCTGCTCCTGTCCTGTCCTCACAGCCAGCTCCAAGGCTGCCTTTGTCTCTCTATCACAGACCTGCCCTTGAGGAGTTGATCCTCGGTCAGGAAGCTGGGGTAAGTCTGCTTACCCTAGACTGGTTGGGAGATGTCTTACATGTGCACCTAAGTGTGGAGATACAGGAAAAAGAGCATCGTGTAAAGTGTAACCACATCCACTAACAAGGCTAGGAGGGTGAGTGATTCCTAGAATTCAGAAAACTCTACGAACGAGTACCTAGAAAGATAAAGCACACCTAGTGGCTGTCTCATCTCAGCTTCAGAGACTGCACAGCTGTCAGTTCTTCAGCCAAAACCTAATGTTATTTTAATGGTGCCTTTTGCATTTAATATTTATACACTCCGACAGTAGTGGCAGGTTACAAAGTGAGGCTTTGGGGAAGCGGCTGCTTTTGGTTAATTATGAGACACCACTGAGTATACTCCAGGCTCGCTGCTGTGAAACTGGAGACAGGAACTGGAGGTTCTGTGAGCCACCTGTGTGTGACTGTCAGCTACAGAGACCCAGTACTTAGGAAAGGCTTTAGCTTGTGTAGATGTCAGAGGGCTACACGTTTATGACAGTGCTCAGCAGCTGTGGGAAGATTTGATGGCTTGAGGCAGAAGATTGTATATACATGCAAGAGCTGATGAATCATAGCATTTGAACTGAAAGAAGGAAAAACCTTCCACTTGTCCTTCCTACCCACCTCGCCCCACAAAAAAATGACCTGATGGACTGCATGAGATAGTTATGGTAGGAGGAATAGAAAGGACTGGAAGATGCCAACAGGCTGGCTTCAGCCGCAGATAGACACATTTGCATTTTATCAACTTCTAGCATGTCTAAAGGAGCAGGGTGCATCCTGGCTTCTGTGAAGCCATGAAATGAAACTAAAAACCTGATTTGCAAAGAGTTTAGAGTATGCCGCTGGGGAAGTCTCCCTTATGGATCAGGGCCATGGGGATTTTGTCTTTTCCACTCTTTGCTTCTGTTTGTAAGAAAAACATTGATTTTTCTGAGCAGAAATAGTGAATATTGTGTTTATTGATTATAAAGGGTTTAAGTAGCCATTCACGGTGATGCAAGCTGTAATGCCAGTACTCAGGAGACCAAGGCAGAGAGATCCAGAGTTCTAAGTCAGTCTGAACTATGTAGTGAGTTCATGGCTAGGCTGGTCCCTAAGAAGACAGAAAGACAGACAGAAACCTTCAGTAATACACTAAATATATAGATTCTCATATACTACCCTGAAAATAATTGTCATTGCTATTGAGTGAGCATCGTTCTCAGACTCTACAAAGAATAAAGGAGAGAGGTGGGGCCGGAGGCAGCCAGACATAAACTCAGAGAGATGAAGACTTCACAATACACTGTAATTTAGGATTATTTTTATTATGTGTATAGCTCATTGGTATTTTTTACTTATGAAGAATTTTTAATGTGTTAATATACCATTTTTCAAAATAATCTGTAATCATTTGTATTTCTATGGCATCAATGGCAATGTCTCCTTTCTCATCTCCCCCCCCACCACACACACACACACATACAGGTTTTGTTTTTTGAAATGGTCTTTCTATGTAACTCAGGCTGTCAACAGAGTTGTTATCCTGCTGTCTCAACCTCCAGGGCGCTGGGATTTACAGCTGTGTGTCATCCACATAGCTTGATGAGTTTGTTTTTTTATTTCTATTTTTGTTTTTATTTTCAGACTTTGGGTCTTTTCTTGCTAGTCTAGCTAAATACTTGTCAATTTTATCTTCTCAAAGAACCAACTTTTGTTTCCTTTTTTTTTCTTTTGTCTTTTTACCCTCTCTTTCTGTTCTACTCTTTATTATTTCTCTTACTTACTGACTTTGGATTTGGTTTGTTCTTGCTTTTCTAAATCCTTAGGATATACATTGCTGGGCTGTGTGACAGCCTGAGTTTGGATCTCTGGCACCCATGGCCAGGCATGGCAGGTGTGGACTGGGTATTCCTGGAGCAAGCTCAATAGTGAACTTGGGTTCTAGGTTCAAATGAGAGATCAGGGGGAGAACAATCCAGAAAGACACCCCACGTCACATGCCAAACACACATGTGCACCCATACACATGTGAATATGCAGACACAAACACACATACACGCACGCGCACACACACAAACACATTACACATGCCACATACAAAAAGCTACATTATTGACTCATTTGATTTTTTTCTTTTTTCAATATATGCCCTTATTTCTACAGACTTTCCTATTAATGCTGCTTTTGCCATAGATCACAGGTTTTGGAATGTTAGTTTTTTGGAAGTTTTTGCATTTTCACTATTTTAAGGAAAATTTTCCATTTCCTTTCTGACTTCCTCAGTGACACACTGTTTGTTCAGAACTACATCTTCATTTTCTACCTACTTGTGTAACTTCTAAAGTTGTCTTGTTATTGACTTCTAGTTCCATTACATTGTGATCAGAAAATATAAAAGATAGGATTTCATGATTTTAGCTTTTAAACTTGCCGTTTGGTTTTTCTGTTTTGTTTTGGGGTATTATGGTTGGACTGAACCACTGAGTTACACCTTTAGCTCCTAAATATGGATCGGGTTGGGGGGTCAGTGCTAGGGAGGGAACCCAGGGCTTCATACCTACTGGATGAGCGTTTTACAGCCTAACCGCGAGTTCATTCTGACTTGTTTTGTCAGGGTCTGCTGTACAGGAAGTTTCCCCTGCTGAGGCAAAGAATGTCTGTTCTGCAGCTATCGAATCGAATGTTGTATAGATTTCTGTTAGATCTACTCATCTGTAATATACTTTAGCTCTGAATTTGAGGGTTATTTGGTGGGGGGCTGTTCCTCTGTGCTCTGTCCACTGATAAGAATGGAGTATTGAGGTCTCCTTTACTATATTTGAACTTGTGTGTCTCCTTTTAGACCTGATAATATTTGCTTTCTGTAATTGAGTATCACAACATTGGGTGCATATTGATTTGTAATTGTTGATTCTTTTTGATGAAATAATCCCTTAATGATAATGTTATGCCCTTTATTGTCCCTTATGGTTTTTGTTTTAACCCATTTGCTTGAAGTATTTTCCATTCGTTCATTTTCAGTATCTGTATGATCTTCATTTGTGAAGTAAGTTTCATGTTATCAGCATTTTGTTGGAGCTTGTTTTTTATTTTAATTCATTTAATCTGTATATTTTAATTGGAGAATTTAGCTCACTTGTATTCGATATTACTATTGAAAGTATGGATTTATGTCTTCTGTTGATTTTCTTGCAGATGAAGGTTCTTTATTTTTCCTCTTGTTCATTTTTGTTTGTTATACTGACAATGTTTAATTCTTTTTAGTTCTCTTTTGTATGTATATTTATTCTGCTAATGATACATGAAGTGACTGTCATTTCTGGACATGTAATTCCCTCAAGCACCTCTCATAGGGTTGGTGGTTTTTGCTTTTCCTACAGGGTTCTTATTTATTATTCACTTTGAAGGACAGCTGTGCTAAACATAATAATCTTATCTGCTTCCTTCTGACCTATAAGGTTTCCAGTGAGAATGCTTCTGAAATTCTAACAGGGGGTTGCTTTAAACTCAGTACGTTCTTGGTCTTGTGCTTTTGACAGCTTGATTGTAATGTCCTGATGGAGGTATTTTCTGATCATGTTTGCTTAGGTCTGATCATGTGACCTCCCATACATGGTTTCCTGTGCTTCTCCCAAAGTCAGAGGTACCTTCTCCCATTGCTTCAACACATAGGCTTTCTGTGCTCTTAGCCTTTGCTTCCTTCCCTCAGACTTGTCATTTATACAGATTTTTTAGCGATTCCCTGGTATTTTGAATGCTGCTTCTTTTTTTTCCTTTTTTGTTGGACTGTGGTATTTCAGAGGACCCGTCTTCAAGCTTAGTTACTCTTTCTTTCATTTGATATACTCTGTTACAGACTGCTGCTGAATTTTTTTACTTCATTAACTCTTCATTTCCAGGGTTTCTGTTTTGTTCTTTTTCCAAGTCTCTATCTCTGATTGAATTTCTCATTCCTATTGTACATGAGCTTCCTAACTTCATTTAACTGTTCATCTCTATTCTCGCTGGTTTTTTTTTTCCTTAATAATTCAATAGCAGTTCAAGCAAGTGTGATGTAGACAGCATAGTGTAGGGGAGCTCACCATATGGCTACTGCTCCATTTGGAAGCTGTTGTCCTTATCAGGTGATAGGGGTTTCCTCAGACAGTTTATATCAGATCTTAGTGTAAGGCTATGCAGCATTAGCTGAACCAGTCAGGGGCATGGAGCATCTGTCTTCTGAGTAGACAGGGATCTAGGAGCGGTACTTGACAGGGAGGGACAAGAGCAGGAGCAGCACACACACATGCACACCTACCATAGCAGTCCTAACAGCAGTGCAGTTAGACAAGGTACTAATGGCCAGCAGTGGGAACCAGATAGGTATAATGGCAGCTACCGGGGTATGCCCACCAAGAATAAGGATCTTGAGGGGTGCAGGCTAGCCACATATACTTGGGAGTTCAGGCAATGGCTGTAGCCTTTCTTTCCCCCAACTCTTTCAGCTACAGTGCTGAAAGGACCAAGAAGTCCTACTCAGTCTAAGCTGGGCGAAACTCCCCTCAGAGTCTCCCTTACCTGTGTGACCAAGGACGAGGTGATTGCCAGAACTTTCCTCCCCAGAACTCAGCTGAAGCATACTTGGTAGCACACAAATATGGAAAGCTGCTGCTGTCGGGCCAGGTTTCTCACCAGGCCTCTTCAGATCATGCCTGTCTTGTTCGTGAGAGGAGCCAGGGGACCCTGATAACCGGGTGGCAGAAATGCATGAGTAGCTGCCTTCAGACCTGGCGCAGCTGTGAATCCATAGGCCCTCTGGCCACACCCTGTCTCATCAAGCACTCTGATTGCCCTGCTCTTGGGGGTAGCACCTTCCCTTCTCCTCTGTGTCATCATACTTGTCCCCTACTGTGTAGGATGTAGGTGGGCTGAAGTCAAAGTCACTCTATTTGGCCAGGTCTCGTTCACAAGGCAGCTGCCTGCCGAGCCAGGGGAGTGAATTCTATGGGATCCCAGAGTTAAGAGTGTGCCAGGGTTCCGACTCCTTGTTTACTGCTCTAGTTGGCACCGTGAACCTGGGAGAGTGGGGCCGAAGAATGAGGTGGACTAAATCTCATGCAATAGCCAACTTTATTCAGAGCATCAGACAGTTTATACTCTGAGGGTTAAGAAGAGTCACCCGAGTAAAGTGTACAACCTCAAGAGCAAGCACATGGCAAGCACATGTCTTTTTATAGAGGCATGTAGACAAATAACAATAGCCAGCTGTAATAAATAATCTGAAGTAAACTCACTCCTATCCGCTACACCTGGGAAAAGCATGAAAACACATCCTAAGAACAATTCCATGATTTAAAGAAATTGAGGTCACAAGACTTTTGTCTTATTCTCTTTGAGTTTTCTCACAAGCACTCAGAATTCTCACACAACTCCATTCTTGGACAGGGTTCCAACAGCTCCTGACTACAGAACCCCAGAGTCTGCTGGGAGATGATACCCAATCCTTTTTCACAGTAAAGTAGCTGGGCAGGTTTGGGGTTACTGATCTAAGAAGCTTAAAGCTTGTGAGTTTGTGAAACTTGCCAGGAGCTAGGATTGCCTGCACCTCCATGACCTTTGCTGGGACTCTCCCTTTCACCCTCGTCTTTGTGGAGGAAGGCACCCTGACCATGGCTGTAGAGCCAAAGCAGCAGTACCAGGCCTTTTCTGTCTATGCTGTTGTGCTGTGTCCCTGTAGCTTACGATGCCTTAGTTTCCCCCTTCTTGTTCCCATCATTCTCCCATGGTTACTTACTGCAAAATGCAGAATCCACCTATCACTTAGCCCTTCTTTGTCAGGCAGGAAGTGAGTGTTGCATGCCTCTTGAAAAATCCTGCTAGTGTTTACTCTGCTCACAAAATTAGACATCACTCACTGTTTCAGAAGTTTTTATCTCCTCAGAAAGAAACCTTGATGTTCTCATTACTTCCAGTTCGTCCCTAGTCCTAAATTTCTCCCAGTCTGTTTTCTGTAACCGGATTTGCCTGTGACTGGCTTCTAATGTAGATGAACTCATACAACACATGGCCTCTTATGTCTGCTTTTCATCACGATGTTTTTAAAGTTCATGCATGTTATGATGTTCGTTAGTACTTAATATTTTACTCTTGTGCATATGTCCATGGTATGTATGTGCACCTTGTTTGAGTTTGACACACATGTACATTCCACAGAACACATGTGGTGGTCAGAGAACTATATCAGGTGTCAGTTCTCACTTTCTGTCTTGTTTGAGACAGGGCCTCTTGCAAGCTGCTGGCAGCTTCTGGGAATTCTCCTGTAGACACCTCTTATCTCACTGCAGGAGCACTGAGATTACAATGCATGCTACTATACTTTGTCGTTTTTCTGTTGCTCTTGTGTGTTCCCGCCCGGTGGCTGATGTCCCGCCGAGGCAGTCTGGCATCCGTCCCGCTGGCCGGGCGGGGCACCCAGACCCAAGCGGCGGGCGGCGCGTGGGGGGCCCCGGGATCCATGGTTCGGTGACCTTTCACGGAGCTGTCCACCCGCCTGCCTGAGAAATGTGTGACGAGCCGCGAAGAAGGCCCGGGAGTCCGGAATGAAGGAGACGTCTGATGGACCCGAACTCGTTTATTCAAAGGGCTCACCCCAGTAAATAGCCTCTTTTACCAGGGAAGGGCGGGGGAGCCTTAATTAGTATGGGGCAGAGTGTTCCTAAGCAAGGGACCCGCTCCAATGCAGACAAACATGTTCCTTTAGCTTCTTGTGAAGCGAGCAAGTTATATTATTCTGGCTAGGGACCTTCCCGGGCTGGGAGAGCAGGAGTCTGCCAAGCGTCTCATCCCACGTCACCTTTTTCAGGGAGTAGGGGCACTTGGCCTTGACTTCCACTGCTTTCCAGCCCCCGGGTCCCACAATACTTGACTTTATGTAGGTTTGGGGGATTTGAACTCAGGTCTTCACACTTGCACAACAAGCACTTTAACCACCATATCCATCTCCTCAGCCCTCAGTACTTCATTTTTATGGCTAAATAACATTCCATTTTACAGATATATCACATTTTATGCCCCAGTTGATGGACCGTTGTTTCGACTTTTATGAATGATGCAGCTTTGAAATTTATGTATAACTTCTTTAATGAGAATGTTTTCAAAGTTCTTGGGTAGATAGATCTAGGCATGGCACCTCTGGGATGTCTGATTACTCCTTCTTAACTGTTATCCCAAGTAGCTGCACCATTTCATATTTGCACCCTCTGTACAGTATAGAAGGCTCCAGCTCCTCCACATTCTTGCCAGGACTTGATATTATGGATTGTTTTACTTTTGCAATTCTTAAAAATTAAATGTATCTATCATTTCCATACTTTCCTTACTCCCTCCAACCCTTCCCATGACCCCCCCTCGCTCTCCCTCAAATCCATTGCCTCTTCTTTATTACTGCTATTTATATGCACATAAACACACACACACACACACACACACACACACACCCCTACTGAGTCCCTTAAAGTAGTTGCTTGTAGGTATATGTTTTCGGGGATGACTGGTATTGGATAACCAGTTAGGGACTCATCCCTGCCGACAACTAATTCCTTTCTCTCAGCAGACGTATTGCCCATAGCTCTTATCTAGGTGTGAGGACCTGTGAGATAGCATGTCTGTTGGTGGTGTAATTGTTAAGGTCTTGTTTATGCAACCATACTGTTGGGTGAAGCTTCCGTCATTTCTAGGAGACCCAGTTTCAACAAACACTGGTCCTCTGGCAGTGTTCCTTGAGCCCTAGGTGTGAGGATTGTGTTATAGGGGAGTCAATATGAGCTCTAACACCCCAAAATCAGTTGTGCTCTGTATCTTGGCCAAATGTGGCTTTCTGTGGTGGTCTCTGTCTGCTACAGAGAGAAGCTTCTTAGGTGAGGGTTGAAAGCTACACTTAGCTGTAGGAGTAAGTATTCGAATGCAGTTAGGAATCACGCTGGGTAAGCAGCAGTCGTAGGTTCTCCTCCATGATTTGTCACTGTGTAGCCAATGGCCTGTAGCTCACTGTGTACCCTCAAACTTGCAGAGCTCCTCCTGCCTCTGCCTCCTAAGAGCTAGTATTAAAGGCATCGGCATCATGCGTCATTTTTATTACAGTCTTGTTCCCTAATACAAGTAGTGTCTCACCGGGTAGAGATGGATTTCTCTAATAACTAGTTATGTTAAACATCTTTTTGCATCTGGTTTTTATAATGTGTTTTTAATAAGTCAAAAAGAAAAACTGTGTTGTAATTAATTTAGTGCATTAACAGAAGAGTCCAACAAAGTATATCTTAGGTTTTAGAAGGTGTGTAGCAGAACAAAGAAATCTTTGACCCTGTTGGTTATCAACAGTACTGACAGTACTGGAGAGGCTGTACTGAGTTAATGACCAGGACAAGGAGGGAAGCTGACCACATGTGTGACTAGTGATGCAAGATATGCACAAAGACTCACCTGTGCCGAGGATGTTCTGAACCCCAAAGAGCCCCTCCTGTGTTGTAATTTGTTATTAATCCCTCTCTCCAGCTGCCTCTTGCTGACCTTGTTGCCAATTAGTTCTGTCCTTTTCTCATGTCACTGCATCCTCAGCCCAGGTGTTCCAGTAGGGCTTTTGAGGCTTATAGCCTTAGTCCTCAGCACCCTGGGCCAGGGCAGGAAGAGGTGTCTGCCATGGAGCAGCCCTGTGTTTCAGAAATAGAAACCTGAAGATTGTGTGCCATCATGCACAATCTTCTGGCCACTGTAGACAAAAGCACCTTGCACTCCTCTTTCAGGAGCCAGGTCTGTGTATTGAAGTGGCAGGTGGCAGTCCCATTACCTCTCCTCACTAAGGGCAGGGCCAACTAGGGCACCTCAGACTCCAGAGCCATCAGCATCCAGACTAACCAGCATATAGCCCTGGGAGGCTCAGGCTGTGTCCCAACTGCCGGCCAAACTACAGCTCCGGGGAGATGATGTAGGTGTGCTTACAGCTTCTTTATGGACTTCTAGATGGAAGTGGATGGCCCAATGTCTCCTGAGCATTGTCCAGTTAAGACTTCTGGTGGGACCAGGCCAGATGGGGTCCATATCTGCTAAGCACCTTTGTCTTAGCTGCTCTGCAAGTTCTCTGTGAGAGGCCTTATGGGTGGTTTCTGTTCTGAGCTGGGCTTGAGGATTGTCTTCTGATTTTGGACATCTGAGTTAGGGACTTCTTTAGGAGTCTGAAGGATGGGGGTTAACTTCACCAAGTTGATAAATATTGTCACCAAGTTGACATTAGCCTTTTTATTAATATAACCAAGTACTTCTGTAATGAGAAGGGCTGGACACACATTCATCTATTGCTCTCTACCTCAGATTTGAGACAAGAACCCCATTGAATCTGCAGCTTTCCAATCTGAACTAGACTGGCTGGCCAGCAAGCTGCAGGGATGTGCCTGTCTCCATCTGCCCAGGGCTGGGACCAACCTCAGGTCCCCATAGTTACACAGCAAGCTCTGTACTCACTGAGCCACACCCCAAGCCCCTGTAGTCTTTATTAAAATATATCAAAAGTACTCCTTAGACTCAGTTCTGAGCAGCCCAGGCACAGATAAGCCACATTAAAAGCCGTCTGGGCTCCAACTCACTTTGTGGGAATACTTGTAAGCACATGGAGAAGTCCTTACCACTTTCTACCCCTCATACCTCCCTCTGGTCAGGTTTATTTTCTTATGAATAGATTTGAAGATCTGTGTCCCATATTTTCACTGAACATCTTACAAATGTTATTTGAAGGCCTCTGGTTCCCATTTCTTCTGTTTTTCCTGGGCCACAAGGACTAGGTGGAGGTGGCCAGAGGTGCCATGGGGCACTCACAGTGGGCTTCACCTCAGATGCACCCTGGGCCCATCATTACATGAGTCTGACCAGCTGCACAGGCACGGTGCCTCTTAAGTTGTGATAAATACCCCTGGCTTGTTTTCTATTCTTACTAGGGAAACTTGATCCTGCTGACATCCAGAACTGCTCCTCTTTTTGGCTTTGGCATGCGTGCTGGTTACTGAAGAGCAGCCTTTCCTGGAGGGAGGGCTGCACAGTGGCACCATGGAGACATGGAGTGTCCCTGTGTCATGTGGCTGTAGGCTGAGGGCAGAGGGTGCCAGCAGAAGCTCTGCATTCTTGCTTAGACTCAAGAAAGAGGAGACTGACCACAGCCTCAGATGCCTTCACAGTGTTGCCCCCCACTCCCTACCTCCGTTTTAGAAAAATAAGCAGACCATTGACATTTAATTGTCTTAGGCAGATTGGACTCAGCTCTCCCAATAGTACACGCGGAAGGGAGGCCAGAGCCTGTGAGTTGTGATTTCTTTTAGTTGTTTTCTGTGTTATATCTTCATCATGGGTTGCTCTCCTGCCTCCCTCAGCCCTGCTTCCTAGCAGGCTGCTCTGGACTGTATAGGCAGTGGCTCCCTCTTGCTGTTTGTATCGCTTATCCCTCATGGAATGTCACCTCCACTGATTAGTTCAGTGGACTCAAGATCCATCACCAGCCTTCCGTGAGGACAGGTTGCGTGGCTTGAGTTAGCAAATGGGGAACACACCTGGCTGGCCTGAACCCTCATCCCCTGCACAAGAGGAGCCAGCCAGCCCAGGAGGAGACATGTTCCCAGCCCTCTGGAAAGGCTATGGGAGAGACATGGCTTTCTCCCTGGGCCAAGCCCCACAGCTGGGTGCTAATTGAATCTGCTGCTCCCTGCCCTGTGCACAGAGGCTCCTAGGGGTGGCAAAAGTGGTGAGTCTTCACTTCTCTCTCCTCTCCTGCAGGTGTTTGAGGAGCTGTGGAAGGGTGAGGGGAAGACAGCAGCACAGATTGTGTCAGAACAGCAGCTGGAACTGTTACAGGATCGGGAGGCCCTGGAACAGCTCTGCCAGGCCACCATCGATGGACACCCCCAAGTGGTAACTATCTCCAACAGGAGCAGGGGCTTCCTGGGCAGCAGGAATGAGGACCAGTGTGTGACATCTGTCCACAAGTCCTGTTGCAGCCACAGACCCTTCCTCACGAGGCTGGCCCAGCCCTATCAGTCCCTCCTTTTGTGTCAGCACTTAAATGTCCAGAGAAGAACAAATGAAAAGCAGCTTCATGTTCCTCTAGTGTTCTTTGCTAGAGTTTGGTCTCTGTGGAGCTAGTTAAAAGGGGCATTACCAAGTCTCCAAGCCCAAGTTTTAACTTGAGGGCTCTGTCACTCTCTCTCAGAGTTGTCATTTACATTGTATGTGGCCACCTCATCAGGTCAGGAGGGCCTGCTGCAAGAGGGGAAAGACCGGGAGATGCTTCAGCTTGAGGGGACAGAAAATGACCTGTGAGTTACAGAGAAAACCCTTTGACAGAAACATGGCCGGAAACCAAGTCATTTTGTGTTCTTAGCATGGCACAAGATAGAAAAACCATGTCAAGTTGCAGGTCTAATCATATCGTCTAGAGAGATACTTTTCAGTGGGGAAAAATTACTAGTATCTCTTAGAATAATGCCCACCCACTCATCAGTGTGCAGGGACACTCTTGGCTCTGTAAAGAGCCCTTGATAAGGAAAATGAGCCCGCACCATCCCAGCAGTCCGCATCTTCCTGCCCCATCTGCAATGACTGATAGGACACACGTGGTTCGGCTCATCCTGCGCACTTGAGCACACTAACTGCCAATCAGGACACTTGCAGAGGGAGGCAGCACCGTGGTTATCTGATGGCACTCAGCCCCTCCTGCCTTTACTACCCCCTACCTGCCACAGCCCTCGCTGAGTGAGCCGCCATCCTAAAGGTTTGTTTTTGAAAGAGCAGTTCCTGTTGGCAAGGAGCAGGGATGCCTGCCGAATGGCACTAGAGAATTTGAGAGGCACCCCTGCCTGATTATATGCAAGGCACCATCACAGAAATGATTCACTCAGGCTGCGCCCCAGAGGAGAGTTCTGGTCCCCGCACCCCAGCCTTGCTGGCTGTCAGCAATCACTTGTGATTCCTCACCATTGGCTTGTTCATTTTAATCAGAATGCAGAGGAGCCAAATCCCCTTTGACAGGACCCTAGAAACCTCTCAGAAGTTAATCCCCCTCCTCCCTTTCCCTTCCTCATTTTACATCTCACGTGAAGGGAAGAAAGCGCCTGAATTTAATTTGCAATCAGTGGAAACCTGGAGCATTCTTGGTATGAGTCTCTCTCTTCACCTCCTGACTTCTGTCTTCACAGGTGGAGGATGTGAAGGGAAGAAACCCCAAGGCTATAAATAAGCTGATTGGGTTGGTCCGGAAAGCGAGCCTAAGCCGAGCAGACCCAACTCTGATAAAGGAAATATTGGAGAAGAAGCTGTCCTTGTGAGGCACGTGAGGTCCCTCTGCCTGAGGGAGGACAGTTGGTCCCAAGAACAAGAGTCCGTGAGGGCTGGCATTCATGCTGTGTCTCTCAGGCCCTGGCCAAGCTACACCTCCTGGGAGGTAACATTTACACGTATGTGTCCTCGGAGACCCCATGACCTGAGAGGCAGCCATCACGGAAGATCAGCAGCCAGAGCATCCGCCTCACTGGAAACGGCTTTGTGATGGCGGAGGTGGTGATTAAAGAAATAGCACATTCTTCTGTGGAGTAATTCTAAACAGAATAAAGTTCATGTTTCAACTGCAGATGCCCATGAAAATGTCCTAAGAGCCAAGCAGTACTTTCGTGCTAAAAGCTGACAGACCAAGACATGGAAATGTGGATATGGTAGATTCAGACCTAAAAATGGGCTAATGGAGATGAAAACACAGCATAAGCATGTTCAGACAAGAGTAGGGAGGGAGGGTATTGAGACCCATCTGCCAGGTACAGGTGCTACTGCCTGCTCAGCTAGAAATTAAAGTGACACAGAAGGTTCCAGATAAATTTAATGAATAAAATATATACTGAAATAGCACATAAAAATGTATTTCCACTTCAGAGATTGTATAGTTTACACCCCCCTCCCCTCCACAATGCTTAGGCAAAAGAGAGAGAAAACTGAAACATTTAAGTTGTTTTACCTGGAAAGAATAAGATTATGAACAAATAAATCAGAATCTTGACCTTTAGCTGTCTTGAGGTACAGCTGATGGTGGTGATGAAGGGCAGTTGCCTCCACCCCCATTTCTATAATAATGTCCATTCCTCTCTGGAGTCCTGGTACACTAGACAAACCACACTCTGAATAACTAGTTTTTCAAATGATTTTAGAAGTACATGTCAAACTGACAGCAATGGGGGGAAATCCTTGAAGGCCCCATCTTAGACCAGATTCTCAGGGCTGATAAGAGCATTGCTGAGGCCACCATCCCAGGGGCAGCTGAAGAATGGGAAGAAAGTGGACACCCCACCTCCCTCACCAGACTGGCTCTAGCTTCACTAAGGAGTGAAGGAAAGCAGCCCCTCGCCCAGCAAAAGCTGAGATAAGAGTGGACACCGGTTCTGTGATTTGTTTCATGACATTAGAATGTTACCTCACCCAGAAAGCCATGGGCCCACATTGTGTTATACTGATGAAAACTGGCTGTCTCCAGGGCTGTTTTCTGACCTATGAGAAAGGGAAGGCCTGGTGCTCTGCAGGTCTGAACTCCAGTGGCCAGAGGTGCTCAGTCCCCAATCCCGCAGGACCTTTATTTCATAAAGAACAGTAAGGTTCAGCTTTATAAACTCCATTTTTACCAAAAGTTCTGTCTTGGTCATCAAGCCTTGCAGGAAACACTCATGAAGCTGAAGTCCTAGGCTCACCTCAGTGGGCAGTGCAGCTCGGTAGAAGCAGTTCCCAAAACTGTTTTGTCCACTGAGAAGCACATGTGGGCTGAGTATTCCCAGTGGAGATGCCATCAGCACAGTCTTTCCAAGGCTTTTCCCATCTGGCTCTGACAACCTCCCTGTTTTCTTCATTGTCTTGAAATCCTAAACCAGGCTGTGAGAGTTCATACCACTGCTATTAGGGGAAAAGCCAAGCCCAGCTCTGACTTAACCTGACTAGATTCATTTGAAAGATGTGTTTATATGACACCTTAAAAAAGAAAATCACAAAGTATGGCCCTGCTGGTACATGGGCCTCAGCAAAATGAGCATGGATGTAGTCTGGTTCTGTTTGTACCAGTTAGGGGAATCTCATTAAAATGTATGACTTGGCACCACAGCTGAATTCACTGCCATCTGTCAGGGGAATGCACACACCTGTAGCTGGATGTGTGACACGGAGTCATGGCTGGTAGGGAAAGTGCTGGAAACTGATGATTTCTCAGTGCCCACCCCAAGCCAGCTCTGCCTGCTCAGGCCCAAACCATGTACACTGCTGCTTCATGGCTGGCCCTAGTGGGGAGCTAACACATGGAGTATTAAGTTCATCTGACCTCAGGAACAAATGAATGGGCAGCTGTCTGCACTCCTCCTCCTGTAAGAATGGCTGCTAACAAGATTTCAAAGTCTGGGTCATCTCTGTCCAAAAAGCCAGCTTTCTGCACCTGCTAAGTTCTCGCATGGGTGGAACTTATGTTCATTTCTCTCAAGACACAGGAAAAATTGTCAGTGTTCTGTGGAGGTGAGTTCCATCCCTGCCTCCCCTCTTAACATAACCATTGCTAATCTGGAAATACACCATGAAAGGTTTGAGAAAGTACCTCTTCAAGTTGGTCATTTCAGTAGCCCATGGCATGGCCCACAATTTACATGTATCTTTCAATTAAACTGAATTAAGTTGTTATCTCAAGGACTCAAAGAGTAATGAAGGAAAAGACTCCATCAAAAGGACCAAGTAATTTGCCCATTGCCAGAAGCAGGTGGCTATGGCCACTGATGCTTTGGCGGGTTCTAGACAAATGTGCCAGGGAACTGTTTTCAACAGAGCTAACCCTTGGGTGGTGAGGTAGAAGGCATGTGCATGGAGTCCTCTCTCACTGCCCCCCAGGTCACGGCTGAGCAGAAGTCTTTCAAGCAAGATCAGCAGCAACAGCTCCCTTCTGTAAAATGTCTGCAAGGACAAAAGGCCTGACTTTCAGTGGTCCTTTCATTACTTGCCCCAGTAAAATGCCACTTGACATACTAAGGACAGACCTGTGCAGCCTCAGCTCAGTGAAATTTATAATCTGGCCTGAGCGTATCCATCACCTTCCAGTTCTGAAGTGACACAGCTCGTCCAAACTCCATAAAAGACTCTGAAATGAACACGTGGACAAAATCCTGTGGTCAAGTTTCTATGGGCAACCATGACAAGGGTTAGCTCACATCTTAAAGACAAGAGCACACTTGCTGTGACCAGTCCTAACCAAAATCATCAGTTTGGGGTGTCTGAGAGCAAGAATCCACAGATATCTCCCAACCCTGACTTCGTCTTCCTCTCCCATGGTCCTTTTGCCTAAAGAGCCTCACAGAAAATCTCTTGCTAAAGCCCTGTTTATCCAGTTAATGAGCTGCCAAGATAATCTGTCCTCCAAAACAAGTAATGGGCTAATAAAATGCCTGGGTGTAGAGGGGATTTGCCGAGGCCAAATTATCCCAGAGGCCATTCTGAATCCTCCAAGAGCTTTTTGCAAAGCATTACATTTATGATGGTCATCAAAGGGAAGAAAAAGCCAGCCCCATTCTCTGAAAATGTCTCCTCCCTTAACAGACTTAAGGTTGGAGTACACATTTGACACATTGTTCTAAGCCGGTGTGTGATGGGGACTTAGTGTTATGTGATTCACAGACTGGTAGCTGAAGCAGAAAGGGGCTAAGAGATCTCCCTAATGGTTTAAAGCTGTTGTGGCCTCAGCTGCCAGAGGAACTGCTACCTCAGGAAAAGCTAACCACAGGGATGACTTGAGGATTGTAGCAAACTGTACATTAGGCTGTCCAAGTGGCACATGCAGTAATAGGTGTCCTGCAATAAAGCGTTTCATAAAGATGGCATGCTTGACAGCCAGCTCTGCAGACACAACTGCTGATTAGCAATTGCACTAGACTACCCTTAAATGAGAATTGGAGCACAGTCATATTTAACATCATGCCTGTGACATACCCCACCATGCTGACCAGACTTCCCTGCTGAGACCAACCTGGGCTATACTTATCCAGAATGGGTAGCCACATCACAACTTTAGACCTCTGAATGGAACTAGAAGTGAACCCAGATGGCTACTGCAGCGATTCAAACAAGTGCCAGCCCTAAGTATCGCTGGCTGCCCAAACTAGAGCAACCCAAACATTTACAGATCCATGTAGCAGGACGTTTTGAAGCGTCCTGTGCAGGCTTCCTTATGATTGGATGCTACTTGGACTTCTGGGAACAGCTTAGGGTATAAAAGAGGCAGTGGTCAGTTGACGGTGGGAAAACAGACAGGCACCAGATCATGTGAGAGTCACAAGTGAGGAGTTCAGTTACAAGTGGCCCCAGTTTGGGATAGAGGATGATACATGTTAGTTCAGTGCTCTCACAGAGATCAGATAGATATTAGGACTCTTTACAAGTTGGGATTTAGTTAAAAGTCAAGAATCTGTCTCAGTAGTGGTTGGGGCAAGAGAACAAGAATCTGTTACAGAAACATTCAGTTAAGAGTGGCACTCCAGTGTAGGGCAAGAGAACAGTTTTCAGGGCATAAAAACAGCCTTCGGTGACAAGCAGGGCAGGAGAACCAGGAGTAAAGATTTCAGTTACGAAGTAAAGAGCCAGAGATCAGTCACGAGTGAAGAGTTCGTTTATAGATTCTATTCACATGAGGTGTCTTAGCTGACAACACCTTTCCTCAGGATGCCTTAATGGCCTGAAAATCAACAACTACATCTAGTCCAAATAAAAGCTACCTGCTAAGGACCATTCCTTGGTACCAAGGACCTGCAAAGCACTGTGTACCTGTTACATAATAGACATCAACTCTCTCAGCACATCACAGTACTTTCCAGAACAATGCTAAATTAAATGGGGATGATCTCACAATGGCTCTGCCAGAGAAAGAAAGGATTTAATAATAAAACCACCTTTAATTAGTTCTTCCTGCAACTGCACTTCAGATCTGGGAGACCATAATTCATCCCATGGAATTATGTTTGGGGCTGAAACCACACCGGATTTTCTTTGTTAAAATTTTTACAGTTACCTGGCTATTTTCAAAATCAATTTTAACTGTCCCTGTGTGCTCATGTATTTTGAACCATAAAATTCACTCAGTCTAGACCTTTAAATCAGACCCTGAATTATGGATCCAGGTTAATGTTGTGATATTCCAGGAACCCTCCACTCCCTGTCCCTGCTGAGGTCCATCAGACTAGACACAGCGACGCCAATCCAGGGGCTGTGCCGAAGAGGTAGTATCTGCTGTTGTTCCTCAAGCATGGCAGCTGATATAACACCTGATATAACAGGAAGAGGACACAGTCCCCAAACTACATTTTAAACATGTCAAATCTCTTTAAAAATCCTCTCCCAAAATGTATCCCACCACCACCACCAAGAAAAGGTTACAACCTGTGAGGTTTAGGACTAAAGTCATCTGCCCAGCCTTCCTATCTGCTTAGAGCAGTGTTCCCTCTTCCCCATCATCAAGACTTGCTCTTCTGTCTACAGCTCAGGTCTGCTCTTAGTATGTCCATACCATTCCCAGCTGCTTCGCTCAACTGCATGGGCTTTGAGGTGCTCGATGATCTCGTCCCAGCTCAATTTTCTGACTCCATTGTTAAAAACTCTGAACACAGCCCTCTGAGGGAGGACTATAAGCATTCAGAAACAAATAAAGTTATTAAAGAAAGAGTTGTCAAATGAGTTTGCTATCAACATCCCACCCCGGGTAGTCTGATTTCCAGACCCTTCACCTCAGCCTCCAGTCAGACACCTCTGCCCTCTTCTAACATAAGTCTTCATCAGTACCTTCTGGGGGCTGGGGGGGCGCAAAGTCACTCTTCCCCAATAGGCACCTTTCATAAAGGGGACTGCGGTGTATAATAAATATGTGGGGTGGGTATGGAGCAGAACTAAGTAGCAGTATGCTTACCTAGTATATTTTTTAAAAAGGGAAAAGAAAGAAAAAGGAAATACGGACTTGAGAAGAATCAATACCAATAGCAGAAAATGGAGACGGGCATAAAACCACAAAGCCAAAGAACCCCATTTGCAGATATGGCTTCAGCATTCAGTGACGTGGCAAGCACACATAACCAAAGTGGGATTTGAAGGGTTTACAGTTTCTTTAGCTGTTCTCCTCTTGCTAGCTGAAGCTGCTCTCTTTTTCTAGACTTGTGGGCAGGTATCAGGAAAGCAAGAGCGGGCCAATTTACTGTGCCTCCCATATGCTGCTGCTGCACCATGGCTGGGCAAACTGCTTTTCAAGACATATGAAGTCAGCAATGTCCCATGAACAGATATCAGAGTTTCTTGTTTAGCTTATGATACACTGCCAGCCTGGCTCCTAGCAGGTCACCCAGGTCAGGCCAGATCCTGGGCATTCATCTCATGGACTTCCTCTCCAGCTTCCTCAATCCAAAGCTGCTTCAAGATCCTACAAAGGCCCTCAGCTCTGCAGTGCCTCAGATCTGATTCTTTACCCCACTGTCCTCCTGTGCCAGGGCCCTGACTGTGACAAACTAATGTCTCTGCGGTTCAACCCATGGAACCGACATCACCAGTGGGCCTCAGCAGAGATACCCACACAGAACAGAGGGAGCTAGGCCTAGCAACCTTTCACTGCTGAAGCTCCACCTTCACTTTAGAGACAGAGCCAACACACAAGGGGAACTTAATATTAATAGACACAGTTGTTTGTCATGTCATTTTTTCTGTCTCTTCCCTGCCTGGTGGTTATTTTGTAGGGCTGTGGCTGAAGTATAACTATGTTGCTGGGTGCGGGCTGGCGAGGACGCAGAGATACCAGTACATCCCCACGGGGGCATCTTCCACAGCTGGATACTTGGAAAGCACCATGGCCGTGAAGAGGGACTCACCAGCAGGCATCAGCTTCACAGAGCTCCCTGTGACCTCTGCATTTCCATCCCAGCTGCCACTGTGGGCTGAGTAGTGCTCTATAAAGTGCAACATATTAGTAAATTAAAATAACAACCAGTGTTTTTACAAGTTGCAGTCAACATAATTTTATCTTTTGCATCCACTCCAAACTCTGCCCCCCCATGCCAAAGTTAATGCTTGTTTTCATAAAACACTTAAACAGTAATGGTTGGTTTTTGCATAAGTATATGATCCCACACTCTGTTCATCTGAGCAAATGCCTAGGATCCAAAGCTTGCATAGGTGTGCTTCATTTTGTGCAAATCTTTCTAAAATAAGGCTGTCTCATGTTTTGATGGTGTTCCAGTGAGTAAAGCAAGCTCTCAAGGAACAAGAAAAAAAAATTCCCTGCATTCCAAATTCTCTCCATGAGAAATTTTGGGCAGACATTTGAGGCTGGGGATTGTCCCACTTATAAGGCAATATGTGTGAAGAGATTGCAAGTCCTAGAAGTAAAATCCAGAGCAGCAAATGACGTGTACCTGTGTGGCAGGAGGGGCTCCACATTGTCCTTGCATTTTACAGAGTGCAGAGGTGGCAGGGGTGTTCATGCAGCTGTGCCAGAGCTTCCCTGAGGCTGCTCAAGAGTTGCGCCCACCATGGGTGTCCAGAGATCACAGAACCTCAGTGGGTGCTCAGCGCTGTCTGAGCTACAAGCCAGACGACTCCACTCCAAGGGATGGAAGAACTACCAAACCATGTGAAGACAACAAACCTCACAGGAAGAACCTGCCAAGGGGACAGCCTCCTCCTCAGACTTACTCTCTGTATAACGAGGGGAGACCCAGCTAGAGAGGAGAGACACAAAAAACAACAAAACAAAACAATACAACCAACCCTCTCTACAGATCAAGTGTTGTCAGGAAATATCAAAGTAGACATTTCTTCGATAAGCAGCTTTGCATTTAACATTCAGTCAAGACACTATAACCTTATAAAACCAAATCTCTATTAAAATTGTAGTAGAAAAAGCTAACAGCAGGAGTCTTCGAAATCCCCCAGGATCTTGTAACACAGAATGGAGTGTTCTTGGGCCAAGGCTGCCAGCTCCTTCAGGAACTCTGGGAAGAGAGCAGCAGCCAGCATGGTGTTCTTCACTGGCAGAGGCAGGTTTGGGGGTGCCCTGGCCACTTTGGCTCTGTTGCTCAGGAAGGGCTGAAACACTCGTGGAGGGCCATCCAAAAGGGTCTTGTCACTTTCTGTCCTGGAGACTTCCTGAATGGGATCTGAAAGCAGAAAGATAAAGGTCCTGGGACTCCCACATGGCAGGTGGGGGGTGCACAGTGACAAGTTGGTTAGTGGAAGAAAGAGTCCTGGGTGCAGGTCCTCAGCTGACCAGATCCCGAAGACAGCCTTGAATGTGCCATGACAAGCTTGTCCAGCAGACAATGGTTAGACACAGCTTAATACAGGGCAGTTTACCTAAAAGCCTATACAAGGAACCTCATGCGTAAGCTGTGGCAAGAATACAGATTTGACAAAAAAACTCACAAGAAGATACTGTGCCCCGAAGTCCTGGCTATCTGGGAGGCCAAAGAAGAAGGATCATGTGAGCAGTAGTTCAAGAGCAGCCTGGGCAACAGAGCAAAACCCTATCTAGATAGATAGACAGATAGACAGACAGACATAGACAGGCAGGCAGGCAGACAGACTGACTTCTAACATCGGAGACTGGGCTCATGGGAAATTTACTAAGGATACCTGTGGCCCTCTGCTCTCGTAACACCCAGGGCTGAGCTAACTATTTCTGCTGGGGGAGCCTTGGCCACCAGATGCAGCTCCTAAAGCTCTTGTATTCTGCAACTGTTGCTGTGACCTCAAGGGCTTCCCAGAAACTCCAGCCCCTTCCAGCTAGGTCCTCCAGCCTTCAAAACACAAGAAGAGTGAGAGATTGCACTAGATTACCAGAAATAATGGTGAAACTAAGAATTCCATGCAGCCATTGGGATCAAGTGGCAACAAAGGGCTTGGAAGCCAACATTTGGAGAGGGTTTCCAGAGGCTGGCTTCTCAGTTTCAGTATCAGGACAACACAAGCCCAAGTTCTAACATATCCAAATAATTTGCATTTTCATAGCAGGTCAGTTCTACTAATTAAAATGGTTCAATATCCCTGACTCTATAATTCCTGAGCTCTCCAGCCCTCATAGATTTGTAGGAATTATTTATGCCACCTTCTGCCCCCTACCCAAATAATCTCATTACTCCTTCTAAATCACTGTATTCAAGCTCTTCATTATTTTGGCTGCTTTTTAGAATTCAGCTCCATTTTTCAACACTTTTCAGAGTGTCGCTTAACGACAGCACTAAAAATTCTTGACATTTATAGTACTTTCCACATCTCACTACGATAGTCTTTAGTGTTAAAAACAGTCCTCCACTTCGCTGCTTTAAATATCCTTTTGGATCAAAGCTTATCACAGTTCGTGTCATAAAGAACTAGAAAAGTTGTTGAGAATCTGTCTCCTACTACCTCTTACCAGAAATTCCTGACATGCCCTGGCAGAAGTATGAACAAAAGTGTGGACAATGTTGAGGTCCAAGATCAGCCTTGGTGACCCCTTCCTCGTTGGTCCTCAGGCCTATAACTTCCCCATGGGCTGTCAAAGCTCACTGAGGAACTTGGCCTGGATCCCACTGGGGAGCAGGACACTCACATGCTTCCTGCTCAGACCAGATTCTGTGTTATGCTTGCTGCCTTGCCATCTGGAATTCCAGTTTTCCACGCTTCTGTTTACCTACACCTTAAGCTTCGGAGGCACTGAGACTCCAGCTAAGAGCACAGATTCTGTCGCCTGGCTGGCTTATCCAGGCAAGTGGCTTCCCCTTTCTGTACTTTCACTTCCTCTGACTTGTCAGAGCTCATGGAATTACTATAAGGATCAAATGAGTCCCTGGGTGTCAAGTACACAGGGCCAGTAGACTTCATGTGCCACACCTAGGCTGCACTGACTCCCCAAAGTCTGCACAGTTCCTGCCCCTCAAGTCCCTCCCTGCTCTCATTCCTGCCCCACTTACTGGAGGCTTGGCAATTTTCAGCCATGCCCTGCTCTTTTACTTCTGCTGTACCTCAGCCTTTCCAAGGGTCAAGCCCCACCTGAGGATGTCTCACAACCTCTGGCCAGTCTCTTCGTGGAGGCCAGAATGAGTGGCAGAAGGAATTGACTGGCATTCCCTCATACTCCTGCTCCTCCCTAGAGCTGCCTGCACTCCTCATTTCCAGCTTTCTTTCAAACTCACCCCTCCTCTCTAGCCAAGGTTTTTGTGGCTATTTATCTAGCATGATTTGTGGATTAGAAGTGACTGCTACAGTTTACCTGCCCAGCTCGAATCCAAGCATCTTTAGAAGAGTGGGAAGGGAGTCTAGAGACTTGCAAGGACATCCAGTTCCAACAGCTGCTGGGGTGGACCCAAGCTGGTTTCCCACCAGGTACAGGTCTTTCAGTGACACAAGTAAGCAGACTTGAGTGATCACCCTGACCTGGTTACCAGGTCTGTTCCCTTCTTCATAAAATGGGGTGACATCTAGCCACTCTTCTAGAAGAGCTCAGTCAAAGGACTCTAAATGTATGGAGCATGGCACTATTATTGTATAGCTTTAAAGTATTTGAGTAGGGTTTCTTTCTTTTCTTTCTTTCTTTTTTTTTTTTTTTTTAAGCTGCAAAAATAGCTAAACCTCGGTAGCCAACACTCTGGTCTGCGCAGCCAACACAGAAAGTCCACCATACTCCCGTTCTGAAAGCAGTGGTCTTCTTAACTGCTGCTGCTGGAAGCACCCATGAGGAGGCTGGTTTTGCTGAAGGGACCAGGAAGTGAAGGAAAAGCAGAAGTTGAATGGTGGAGCAGCTCTGGCTGCAGGCACCTGAGTTATAAAAAGGCCCAACAAGCATGCGCCGAACTAAATGGAAAGGAGAAAGATATGAAAATCATCAGGACCAGGGCTGGGTTCCGAAATGGCCTGGGTCTGAAAAGCTGCTGCAAAGGTATTCAAGACTAACTCAGAGGATTTCAGAAGCTGAGCCGGGAAAATGTTATCTGTCCATCTCCTGACAGCAAAGCTGGGCAAAAGGCACCGCACATAGAACCTAGAGACCCAGACATGTGGCTTTTTACCTTGATTCTCATTGTAAACTACCCCAGGCCCTATGAGAACAGGACCCCAGGTCTGACCTACTTATGGCAATTATATCACAAAGTGCATCAGAACTCAGCTCTCTGTTCCTGGTGACAGGAAGCTATGTCACTTTGTGATTTGGATTTAAAGTTGCAGTGGGCGTGTCAATTGGCTAACCTAAAAGCAGAAAGTTAATCTGAAGAACTCAATGCTGACTACTTTCATGTCAACTTGATACACATTAAGAGCCAGTTTGGAAGAGGGAACTTCAATTGAGAAAACACTCCCACCTGATTTAGCCTTTGATGCATTTTTCTTAATTGGTGATTGATGTGGAAGGGCCAGTTTACTGCAGACAGTGCCATTCCTGGGCTGATTGTCCTGGGTGTTATAAGAAAGCAAACTGAGCAAGCCATGAGGAGCAAGCCAGGAAGCAGCACTCCTCCATGACCTCTGCATCAGCTCCTGCCTCCAGGTTCCTGCCTCGAGTTTCTGCCCTGACTTCCTTTGATGACGGACTGTGATCTGGAAGTGGAAGAGTTATTTCTCCCCAGGCTGCTTTTAGTGATGGTGTTTCATCACAGCAGGAGAAAGCTAACTAGGGCAAACCCAATTAAAAGGAAAATTTTCTTTCTCAAGAGAAACTTCATACAAATCAAGTCCCTTGAGTGTCATGGATCTTAAAAGCATTAATGGCAGCTGACTAATGTGATGACCTTCTGTGGCAAGAAGTTATTGGGCACATGTCCTCGAACCACAGCTGCCAAATTCGGTGATCCAAGACCAAGCCAGGGTTCATGCGATGCCCCCTGCCCACTCCACATGTACTGGTTATGGTTCACTGTAGGGTCTCTCGAGGATACACACACTGGCTTATGTGCATGCACATACATGTGTGTGCACATGCATGCACACACCCCTTCTCTCTAAATGAGGCTGGATACTCTTAGATACTTTAGCCTCATCCCTCAGGCCCACTGCCCTGAGCAGACCATATTAGCTTCATGTGTGAAGATGGAGCCAATGTAACTTTCCTTGTCCACTTCACAGTGCTGTTTAGCAATAGAAGTTGACTGTCTAGGAAAGTACCTTACAAACCGTAAAATACAAACGAAGCCTAACCCTCATGTAGGGAGATGATGTAAGGGGACTGAAGTCCCCTCTGTCTAGTGGACTGCATATGGCTACTACTCTTTACAACTCTTCCCATCTAGAGGGCCCAGAGGCTTGCTTTAGCCAACCCAAAGCAGCAAACTTGAGCTTATGTGAGCTCTCAGCCTGAGCCTCAAGATATGGCGACATCCCTGCTCTCACTACTGGTGCCCTATAGCCATGAATGTTACTAGCCTGAACTAACCTGTTAAGTGATGAGAAACACCCTAGAAACATCCTATCACCCCACTCAACAGCAGAGATGTGGGAGGCCATCCTAGACATCCTGCTGATGGCACACATGACTCGTCCAGGCCGAAGCAGCTGTCGTGGGTCAGGGTACACCAGCATATACATGCACTCACACACAATCAGAAACAGCCATGACTGAAAGCCACTGAGTTCTGGTAGTGACCTATCAAACACAAAGGCAAAATGAGGCACCTTCTCTACAGAGTGAATGACAGCACAAGCTCCCTCCTCAGTAGGAACACAGCTAAAGGATCAACTGTCCATGTGGCTAAAGGCCAAGGTGCTGTGGAAGTTTATTTTTAGTTATGTATAATATAATTGTTCTGTGCACTGTTGGGGAAAGGGCTGCTTAGGCCTTGACATTTTGTATTGTCTGTAGGTGTTGGATTTATGTGGGGAATGTTTGACTGCTTAAGATCTGTATCTGCTATCAGTACAATACCCAAGGAGTTCTGTATCAATAAAAACACCTGAGCTCAGACATTCAGCGTTCCACTGTCCAGTATGGCACTGGCCAGGATGGTGGTTCCCTCTGCTGAGGTGTGGCAGAGTTTGCACATATGAAAATGCCTCCTTATTGTCCTCGGTCAGTCGCAGCAGCAGTGTACAACTACACCAAGGGACCTGAATCCCACCGTCCCGCCCAAATACTGATGTTCATCCCTCCCTCAGTGGCCTTGCCTTCGTTTTCAAAGTCCAACAAGTTAAACCCCGACCCATCACTTTACCTGTGGTACCTGGCCCAACTCTCTTTTAAAGTCTGCCTTATAATACCCCAGTAGCTCATCACATCCAGAATTCTTGCTGTGGCCAGAAAGTACTTGAGATATGAACAAATCCTTTCTTTAAAGGACAAGGGTCAAGGGAGGGACAGAGAACATTGCTGAATGGTAGAGCACGAGCTTAACATGCTGGGGGCCCTGGGCTTCATCCCTAGCCCCACCTCCATAAACAGCCATAAAACCCAATGAAGCAGAGACCAAGGTCAAATGGCAAACAGAGAGGCAGGACCCACATGCTGCACACAGCTCTTCTCAGCCTATTTTGAAGGTGTAAATTCCCCCTGTTGTGCTTTCATTTCCTGTTCCCAGTCTTGTCTCTGGCCACTTGCCTTCTCCCTTAGGCCCAAATCTCCCCATTGCCCACCTGCCTCCTGGAAGCCTTCTTCCACACCTGGACAACTATGATTAGGGAAAGCCAGAGCAATGTTGGACATTTGCTTGTTTGTGCTCACTGGGGCCTGTGTGACAGCGCAGAAGACAATGGCCGTCAGATTTGTCTAACCAGAGCCGAATCAAGGCCAAGCAGCAGTGCTCCCCAGGCCTAGGGGGCAGCAGGGCTACTCTCAACTCTACTCTACACCTCCCTGCCACCCACCGTCCCTCTGTCTTGCTATAACCCACCTAACACCTCCCCTAGAGCTGAGTAAAGCACTGTCAGGAATCAGGCTGAGGGTAGCAAGCAGCGTCTGCCTCCAAGATGCTCTAAAAATATAATAAAGAGAACAGATGCCATCTGCAAGGCGGGATAGCCAAAAGATGGTTCCGGTGTCCACACAACATCTCTCTGCTGTCCACAGGTGCTGTGATTTATTGGAGTTTGACATCTCACACATCAGCTCTTTCCCCAAACCACCTCAGCAAGGAGAACGAACAGCTAGCCAGATTCTCCATGGAGGGCACAGCCAGCACAGGCCAGGAAGCCCTTCCTTCAGATTTAAGAACACTAAGAAGAGGTTGTGCTAAGATGGACACAAATGAAAATGAAAATATCCTTTGATCCTTGTAGGGCCCAGATGCCAAGCAACACCTGCAAACACAAACCAATATGTGGGGAAATGGGAGCAGGCTAAGACAGGCACAGTGGAGAAAGATGGCTGACCTTTAGTGAGTGCCACAGGGGCCAGATCAGACATGTCCACCCGGAAGAGCAGGTACTGCTGGGCTTGGATGAGGAGGCCCGGGAAGTCTCTCTCCACAGAAGCGAACTGCTCGATCTTGTTTTTCACAGATGCGAGGACCTGTCAAAACATTAATGATGCTATTGCTCCACAGCGCAATTCCACTCTCAGTTATTAATATATCTTTTGGGTCCAGCCCTCATTACAGGGACTCTTATGGTATCAGACGTTTGCTCATTTTTAACTGCCTGCGTTGTCTTGGTAAGGTTCTCTCAAAACATCAGCCTAAATGAAGCTTTGCAGTTTGTCTAGAATAATCTACACAAACAGCTTAGTAGGACAGGGAAAGAAAGCAAATTAGTTGAGACATGGGAATTTTGAAAACTAACAAAACCATGAGAGAAAGGGAAAGAGAAAAGGAACGGGTATGGATATAGTATACCTGGTAGAGAGAGCGGACACTAGGCTGGAAGACCATGTTGGTGTTGAGGAGGAAGGAGCGCAGGAGTGGTTGTGGATAGCTGGCTAGCTGGGTGATGATGCCGATAAGAAGCAAGTTGACATGTAGGGAGTTCTCCAGCATGTTCTCCAGCTTCGACAGGACCACGCTGATGAATGGACCTACAGGGAGGACACACAGTGTCAGGGCTGGCTGGGCATGTGGGATATGTCTCCTTACAGCCACAGAATGACAGGAGCCACAGTCACAAGCCACCCTGGGCCTAGGGTGTGCACACAGATGACACATCTGCTTCTCCAGGTGAATAAGAGATAATTCCCGACTCTACAACTGCCTTTAATACTTTGAAAGCTATAAAGAACTTGGAAACACTCAGACAATAGCTAATTTTTAAAGATTAAAATTGCTTTTCTATACTGGTTCTTCATTCCTTGATGCTCTCAGTGTTCAAAATGTGCATTCCACTATCTCTTGGTGCTGTGGGCTGCATGCAGATGTCAGAGGCAACTGAAAATGTAGCAACAAGTCTTTGTGTTAGTAGAGAAGACCAAACACGTCTGAGCAATGTTTACCAAATAGCAGCTTGTGGCCAGGGACTGTTATCCTATATACAGAGCAGAGAAGGGCTGTGCTTCAGTAAGTGTCCTAATGTAGAAGGGGAAAGGCTCAGTGAAGAGCCCTGCACAGACCTGCTATGCCTAACTTGGTGTCTGAATTTCCTATGTCAGACCAGAGAGAAAGAGGGCTCAGTCTCAGGAAATGTGGTCCAGTGTAACATGAAGGTCTTAAAAAAACAAAGCCCTATGATTACAGAAGCAGTAATCATAGGAAAGGAAGATGTTTCTGCTTCAGGTCAGAAACAAGTTAATATAGTTTATATGTTGGTTTACTGAGGGCAAGGAAAGCAAAAAATAAATAAATAAATCTGGCATTAATAAAATTACTTGAAGATGTTTTAAATTTTTGCCATAAAAATGTTCCATTAAGCAAGATCAATGAGAATTCTGTATTTCCCCCAGTGGAGCTGTTGATGACGCCACTGAGCCCGGGAAATATTTACAACACAAGCACATAACCCTTGATAGATAGACATGCCTTATGAGGGCTTTGCCTCCATTAGCGTGAGTATTACACAAGCACACTTCATCTTGATGCCTCATGCAGACGTGCGAAGTCAGCTAGGAGCAAAATCCCTTATAAGGAAACAAGGTCTCCGAGAACTGAGATCTGACAACTACACCAAGTACTTGCACGGGCGAGTGATGGGATGTGCAGTGATCCTGTGTCGGGAGCTCAGAAAGTCCTGTCCCTTCACAGGCCACACCATCTCTGAGGGGTAGCAGGCCTCCGGACCCACTCTCTAGGCTGAGTGGGTGATGAACCCTAAGGGGATTGGTGAGCCTTGGAGAATCTCTCCAAACAGACCTGGGAGGGTCTGCCAAACCTATCTAGAAACCCGCAGACTGGAATCCCAGTTAAGAACCCCAGGAATGTCACTGGGGCTCGTAAGCTGTCACAGCACAGTTCTAGCTTTCTGAATTGCTTTCATTGCCCTCCTCTACTCTAGACCAGTCTTCCTCTGTGAGTCTGTCCTCCCCTCATTCCACCCCCAGTCACTGACATCTCTGGTTCCTTATCTGTTTCCTTCCATCTTAAAAAAAATCTGCCCAGTAAAGATATAACCAAGTAGATGGAACCTTTGGCAAAATGCATGTTCCTAATGTGATCATTTGACTTACTTTCCCTGGCCCCAGAATATTGTCTGCATCAAGCCATCCTACCTACAGACATGACTACAGCTGGTCATTGGTGACTAGGGTAGACATGTATAGCCCACCACTACTACAAGGGGGATGAAAATAGCTCAAATCCCATGCATGGTAGAGAATAATGTTAGGCCATCAGTGTCTCTCTTGGGTAACAGTACATTAAGTCAAGGCCTGGAGATTGCCATAATAATTCACCAATGATGCAAACTATACATTTGTAGGCATGGGCAATAAAAATATATACATTAAACCCTCTGAGTCCTGGCTTTATTCTTAGCTGGATTCTAGCACATCAAAGAAAACTGCTTAGCAAAAAGCAGTTGCAAGGGGAACCATAAGTATCTGAAAACCAGAAGACCATGCTACACTTAGAAAGCCACAGGCAACATTGGGAGTGGAAGGTGGATATTTTTCCCTTTACCCCTAGGAGGACAATAAGTTCCTCATCCACTAGATCATGAATGTCCTCCAAAAAGCCCATGTATTTGTTGAAGGCTTGCCCCCCACGGCACAATTAGAAGGTGGTATAACATAAGAAAGCAGAGCCTAGCAGAAGGAATTTTGTCACTGGGGACATGCCTTTGAGGAGGATACTGAAGCTCTGATCTTCCTTGTTCCTATTTTCTTCCATAATACCACGAGGTGGGCAGCTCCTAGGCCACATACTACCCACTGTGCTGGGTTGTCTTATCACAGGACCAAAGACAATGGGGCTGAGTGGCTAAACTGAATCCTCTGAAACAGTGAGCCAAAATAGAATTTTAGGACCTCAGACATTTTATCATAGTCCTACAACCCTGATGTCAGAACATCCATAGAATACTCAAATCTCCAGAGAGACCAGGACCTCACTAGTCCCCTCCAACATCTGCTTCCTTTCCTTCAAATGCTCAGTCCCTTATCCATATTGAGTCCATTCCCTGTATTTCTCAATTCTGAGGACAAAGTTGTCATGCATTGACTCAGCTCTCTTCACAAATCCAACCTTGTAGACACCTAATGTGGGTCTTCATCTCCATCTCTGCATCTCTGTCTTAGGTAAAATCTGATGCAGTTTTGATGCAGCATCTCCCACTCTTCTTCCTGCCACCTCTTCTCCCTGCCCCACACTCTCCATACCTGCAAATCCTGTCATGCTCCACTCCAACTTCAGTGCTTTGACCAGGGGCACAAGGTCCCCTTCTTAAGCTTGGCCCAAAGATCTCCTACCAGCAGACACCAACTACTCCTGGGTTTCCTTTCCACTTCTTTGCCCTGTGAGATCCAAACTCTTCTGCTCTGATTGGACACTGTCAGCTTGGTGGAGTCATTTCCTTCTGGAGGAAGGAGGGAGGCTCCTAAGACTTTGAAGCTAACTAAAGCTCCAAGGCTCGGAAAACTCATGAAACTGCAAGACTCATGAGGCCTCTCCTCCAAGTCATGATTACAGCATGGTAATGATTGCTGGGGAGAGGAGACTCTTCGATGTAGCTGCCTACAAGCTGTTCAAGGGCACCCAAGGAAGGCAGTTTGTGTGAGTGGTCACCACCCATTCTGGGATGAGCTTTTCAAGGACTCAGCCTCCTTTGAGTCTCTCATGCTCTTGCAAGTAACCATTGCTTATGCTCACGTCAGGAGCCCCAACAAACTCCACTGTTCAACAGTCTAGACTTGGATAGTCTTTTCCCTTTGCCTATAATTAGTACCCTGTCTAATAGACATTTAATCAAGCTCTCCAGGAAAAGCTCCCAACACTGCTTCCATCCTCCACCTGAGCCCACGTTGCGTGGCACTTTCCTCTCCCTCCACTGGGTACCCTTCCAACCTAGAACAATGGCTGATACCCATTTCTGACTGAAAACAAAGTTCTCTGCTGGTGTCTCTATATGTGGATGATTGTATATTTTTTTAATTTTGTGTCTTTGGGTCCTAGGCATAGAGCTCACCAAATATCACATGGAAAGAGACATTTCCTAACACTCTTCACAAGTTCCAAACAGAGGAAGGAAAAAGCCAAGGCTTAGTTATGGTGACCAGGTGTGCCAGCCCACAGGTGATAGAGTGTTATCTGTTCAGTGATGAAGTGCTGTTCTCTATGCTTTCCCCTAAGCTGTACTTCCTCCCTCAATTTACATACTTCCCAGGGATGGAATTATTCTGCCAGAGGGCTGCCACCCTAAATGGCAGCCATCATTAGCCAGGATTTAGTCCTGAGGCCCCACAAAAATGCTGCAGGACAAGGTTGGGACTTCTATCTGTTGAGAGTGCCAAGAGGGTGGGCAGTTTACTTGGGCCCCTTTCCCTCACTCAGCACCGCCCCCAACTGTGTCCCTTCTCCCACCAACTGGGAGAAACCTAAGATGATCTAATCTTTTTAACTTACGATTGACTGACTGGTTGAATTTTAATTGAAACCTGTTCACACTGGAATGTTATCTCAGCTAGAAGCTCAAGCCTGATAATTGTGGAATTAAAAGCTTTCTCCCTGTTTAAATACGTCTTCAGGCATCAGTAAATAAATGAATAAATATTGGGGGAGAGGAATGGGAAGCCCCCTTGCAATCACAGCAGATCTCTGTGACCGTGCTGGAAGGCAATCTTTTTTTTTTTTTTTTTTTTTTGTAATCTGTCTATGGGGATCCCAGAAGGTGGGGGACAATGTCCTTCCTCACCAAGCTACTCCCCACTGCCCAGGAAGGACAATTCTCAACTGAGTCTGAGGGGCACCAGTAAGAACAATAGCAGTGCCTTCCTCCTGCCTCAGTCCGTCCTCACACCTCACAGGGGCTGCGGGGCCTGAGGGTGCAAAGCTCCATACCTGGCAAGTGGCCAGAGCCAGGATATTAGAGTGTCACTCCAAGGCCATTGTCTGTTCCTCCAGTACTTCCCTTTGCTATCGAATGCCATCCAGGCTTTCCAGTCCAGCCTTCCCTGAGCACACTAAGCTCTTATCTATAGGAATGCCCCTGTGATACTATTTGTAATTCAGACTTTTCTGTTTAATAGTTAATGATGTTGTCTGGCTCACATCCTGGGCTGATGCGCTCGTTTTATATCCTGGCCTAGATTGTCCCTGTTCCTATAGCGTTATCGCTGGAACACATGTATTTGGGAAAGTGATTAGTATATGTGGATCTAGTCTTATTTGAGGTGCTGAGTCTTTCTTTCCCCCCCACCCCCCACAGGAAACAGGTTTCTCTGTTGTAACTCTGGCTGTCCTGGAACCAGGCTGGCCTTGAACTACATAGATCCGCCTTCCTCTGCTGGGATTAAAGGTATGTGCCACCACTGCCCGGCTAGTAATTTCTTTTAAACAATACACATACAAGTAAATGCTAAGGGGAAAAATGAATTAGATTTGAGGAAATGCAGCTTTAAATAATGACTTGATTCTGTCTGGCCCAATCAGACCTATTACTTCACCATGAACATCAGTTAATTCAGAGCACGACTTAAAGCCTTGAGTTACTAAACAAACAAATCCACCACCATAGGAACGGCAAAGCAAGACCCCTTAGCTCCTGGTGGGTGAGCAGACGTGCCTTACCTTCCTACACCTTCCTCACTCTCCTCTGATCATAGCACAAATACTCTCAAAAACTCAAACCACAAAGCAACGTAAGGTCGTCACCTGTGAACGGGGTGCTTTGAGTTCTCACAGGACGGCAACCAGTGAAGGCAGTGTCCTCTCTGACACCAAATGGGGAAGGCACGGTGTCCACAGCAGGCGTTTCAGCCATGAGGGAGTCGAAGTCATCCTCCTCTTCTCCTTTGGTTTCTTCTCTCCTTTCTTCCTGGCTTGTGAGAGGCAAAGGGTCAGACGTGGGGATGCCCTGGTCCACCAAGCCCTCAGGGCCGGAATCCAGCTCTTGAATGATTTGGTCGTACTGTGCAATGAAATCTTCACTCTCTGAGTCGGCAACTGGCAGGTCTGACTGGAATTCTGCCTCAAAAGTGGGGGCCGTCAACTCCGAGTTTGATTCCAAGGCTACATCTGGTTCGTTCTCTTGCTTGGCTTCTGAGAACATGTTCTGACACAGGTCTGAACTCTCCCTGCTGGGTTGTGACTCTGCCTCAGGCTCAGGGCTAAAGAGAGGTCCATTGCTCATGGGGGGACTCTGGGCTTCAGGCTGGGCCTCGGCTGGTAGGTCTGCATTTTCCCCCTGTGGCGCCATGGTCTCCTCTGAGTCCTTCTCAGCACACAGCCTGTACACCATCACATCATCCTGGAAGTCTGACTCTTCGATGTAGGACCCTTTGAAGAGGAGGATGGCATTCTTCTTCATCTCTTGGATGTGTTTGGGGGGATCGACGGGTGCTGGTGGAGCTGGAGCCTCCAGATCATCATAAGGCCCAGGGGAGCCCACATCAGCCCCCGATGAGATCCCAGTGTCATAGCTGTCATCCCATTCCAGCTCCGACTGGCTCTTGTCCTTCATCTGCCCTGCTGTCCTAGGGTGCTGCTGTGGGAGTCTGGCCTCCGGGTGGGCTGAGCTTTCTTGGCTCTCCTCTGACAGACTCTGCAGAAAAGTCTCAGGGTCAGGCGAGTCCCCATCATAGAGGGCTGACCACACCCTGCAGTCCCTCATGCAGTGGAGGATGTTGGTGTGGGCCTCCCACAGATACTGCAGGTAGCTGATGTCCAGGGCCTTTCCGTACTCTACAATGCAGGCTGCTGGGGCAGGTGGAGAAGGTGGAGAGGGTGCTTCTGGCAGGAGCTGCTCCTCGGACCCTGCACAGGAGCAGACAGCAATCAGGAGAGAAGTGGGGAGGGATGCACATGGTGGTGGGGGGGGGCCTGATACCAGTTTAGGTCTAGCAATAGCTAATTAAATTATTTCTGAATAATAAAATTGAACTAACAGGAAAACACAGTGTCAGAAATGTTAACCTCAACAAAATGCCCAGGTGCTGGCTACAGCCAAAAGAAACTGTTAGGTAATGCTGTGAAGTAACTAGATAGCCCCTTCTCCCTCATGGTCAGCTTTGGAGCCCGCCTCCCGTTTCCTGGGAACATCAGAAAGGTGAGCACCAGCTTGTTCCTCATGCCTCCTGGTCAAAAACTTTAAATGCCGTTGGTCCCAGATGGAGACATGGCATTCTGGTCTGCTCCAGAAATCAGAATATTATGTACTATTGTTTCCTCCCTTAAGAGTTAATCTAGCTGGGCCTGTCAATCATCTGGCCTTGAGTCCACCCCACAGGAAAGGTGATTCTCCTGGAGATGTGGAGAGAAGCCCCTGCCTCACGCAGCCTCATTCTGTTATGAAGCCTACCGGCTTTTCTGAATTGTTCAGAAAACTAACTTTTCCTTCTTTTCTGTTGCTTTTTTTTTTTTTTAATACTGTCCACAAATCTAGGCTTACTTTTCCTGCACTCTGGGCTCCCTCTCGCTTTCTCTAAGGACCTGCCCCCACCTCCCTTGTGCCATGCGCTGCTTGCCCCCCATGTTCCTCTACTGCTCATCTACTGCTGAACCTGCTTTCTTGGTCCCTAACTTGAAAGGCATGAGCACAGCTTCTCTCCTCCTCTTCTCCATCTCCCTCTTCCTACAACTGGGTTTCTCTCTCAAATTTAATAAAATTGTCTTTGAGTTTCCTTCTGAGTCTATTCCTAAATTTATTTATTAACAAGACTAAGAACTCAAAAGGAGGAACCGTGGCTTCCCTGGATACAATTTTAGACCTCAGAGAAACAACAACTATTGAGGACCGCTTTCCAGGATGAGGAGATGGCAGGTGATGCTAATGTGGTGCCTGCACAGGGCATAATCATGTTAAAGTATTTTAATTTTAATTTTAATTTTGATAATGAAGTGGAAGGCTGATGATTCATGAGTATGAGAACCAGATTTTCTGGTAGAAAAATCCTGTGTTTCTAGAAAAGGGAATGAACTCATTCCACCTTTTGGTAACAATCAGGATGCTGACACCTATCAAACGGTCTCTTGAAGTCAAGTCACAGTCAAACCTAAACAGTCATTTGAACCTAAGAGGGTGTCATGCATTTAAAAGCGACTGACTTCATGTTACAAGTTCCAACATCATCTCTGAATGGTTGTGAAAACATCTGCTGTTTGTTTTGTTTTTCGAGGCAGGTTTCTCTGTTGTGACTCTGGCTGTCCTGGAACTCACTCTGTAGACCAGGATGGTCTCAAACTCATAGAGATCTGCCTGCCTCTGCCTCCCAAGTGCTGAGATTACAAGCGTGCACCACCACCACCTGGCTGAAAACATCTGTATTTAAGTTTGTAATTTTCCTGCAAAGGAAATGCTTAGAAAAGACTCAGATGTGGAAGAAAATATGCCTTCCATCATTTCTTAAACATGTAAAATATTGAGGTGTTTTATCCCTGTCATGGAAGTTAATGATCCTATATGATAGACTGTTTTCCCCACTTGCTCACTGATGGAAGAACACCCACCCCTAGCTGTGGCAGGGCCATGGATGGTTCAAGTACTACTCTCCTCTGGACCCTCTCCATACTCCAGTGCCCCTCCATGATGGAAACTCTACCAGACTGAGTCAGGCTTGGGCCTTTAGGAGTATACACATAACCCAGTAAAATAGGCACATACCTCATTGTTTACCATTCTACTATCAGAAGGTTGATGTTGCTTCTTGTGATGATTGGAATAAAAATGGCCCTCATAGGTCTAGAGGGAGTGGCACTATTAGGAGGTGTGGCCTTGTTGGAGTAGGTGTGGCCTTTTGGAGGAAGTGTGTCACTGGCGGTGGGCTTTGAGATTTCAAAGACTCAAGTCAGACCAGTTGACTCACTCTCTCTTCCTGGTAACTACTGCCAATCTGGTTGTAGAACTCTCAGCTACCCTCTAGTGCCATATCTGCCTGCTTGCCACCATGCTTCCCACCATGATGACAATGGACTAAACCTATGAATTGTAAGCCAGGCCCAACTAAATTTTTCCTTTAGAAGAGTTGCCATTGTCATAGCAACTCTTCACAGCAATAGAAACCCTAAGACACTTCTTTAATAAACTTTAAATAAAAAGACACCAAACTACTCCTAGATATATTCCCTAAGCAGTTGCTACATGCCTGGCAAGCATTCTAAGAGCCTCCTGTGCCTGAACTCACACATCCTTGGAACAGTCCTTTGGGGTAGGTGCTACTTCACAGAATAAAGGGGAAAGGTTCAGAATGGTTAAGAATTTTTCCCTAAAAGGTGGGAGAGCCAAGATTAGAATCCTAGCTGTTGACTGCTGTGCAGTCACTCTGCCAGCTAGCTATGTACCCACCCATTAGGACACACATCTGCTGTAACTCCAGTGGCAAGATATGGAACAAACATGGACTGTGGGAATCAAAGACGCTGCCAGCCACACAGCCTTGAACAAGTCTGTTCTTCTCCCGAGTCTAAAATGACAGCTCTGCTTTCTTTGCCTCCTAATGTGACTGCACAGAGAAGGGAGCTGGTAAGCTTTGGAAAAATCATGTTTAATCTGAATTTTGAATTTTGGAAATTAACAAAGCAGGTCTGTCTTGGTTATAGACTCAACACCTTAACTCATTCTGTTTTCAAAGACATGTTAGTTCTTATTTTCACATTTGGACTCTGAAGATACCACTAGAAAGGACATGTAAAATAAAAGTCTGTGGAAAATAACTAGTTGAGGAAGGTGCTTTGGTGAACACTAACTACAGAGTCTATAACACCTCATGAGGCAGGAAAGGGCTCCAATTGCTCATGCACTCTTAAGTTATTTTGTCTACCCAAAGAGACACATCATCTCAGGACGGAGGGATTTGGCATCGTGTTTAAAGACCATTCCTAACAGATTCCTACCTGAACCATCATGCGTACACTTTGACCAGAGAATATAATCCCTTTCCTGGTTCCCAAGTGTCAGAGTGATGCCACTGGCACAGCAGACAGGGGTCAAAGCAAGCAGCTTGGCCGCAGACACTGAGTAACAGTCTCTTTCCTTCACAGCCCACCTTTGACTCAGCATCATGTGATTGCAGGGGATCAGATACCTGAAAAGACAAAGGGCCAGCATTCAATGTCTCTGCAATGCCCTAAAGCCACTATCAGAAATGACTCCATAAGATACAACTGGAACTAGCCATGGGCAGGGTCAGACTCATCTCCCCACCCTCAGGCCACCCAGCACCTGGCCACTCTAGTTATCCACTCCCTTGCTTTGAAGCCTGTCAAGGGCATCTTCCTTCTGACAGATCAGTCCTCTCTATGACCTTCCTCATCTCAATTCCCTCTTTACCCTGTGCCATTAAACTTACTGCAACTCCCATCCCAAGTGAGCCTCCCTCGTCTCTGCCTCACAATTCCTTGTGGTAGAAACACCACATTCTCTGGGAGGTTTCCCCATTCCTTATTCCAAGGCACAGCTCTTTTCCCTCGCCACTGTGTGTACCTGTTAGTATTATTAACCTTGCATCACAATGTGTGCTACCAGAGCAAGAACTGCTTCGGTAGTTTTGTCTTATGATCCCTAAAACTCTGACTCATAACAGGCACTAAACAAAGGTGCCAAATCCCTCCACAGCCTCTTCTGTTCTCTGTAACCAGGAAGGGAAATGGAGCCTAATGGTTCAGTGGGGAGCCCTGCACCCTGCTGCACAGATTGGCTGGTTGAGTGTTAATATGAACCTGCAAAAGAGGACATCTGATCATCTGTTTCAGACACACCTGAGCATATCACTGAGCTTTGTGGGTTGAATGGATGTGTTTAGTGGCTGCCTGTTCTAACAAGGCAACATGGCACCAGTCATTTCAACAGAGATGGACCAAGTAGGTTGAAGGACCTGAAGCTGATCCTTATTCCACAGTAGCCTAAGCCCCATGGAGCAAACACAACCTTTCAATAAACCAGAATGTGTTCTACTTCCCAATTCAGCTCCTAAAAAGGAGGCAGCACAAAAGAAACCAAGCTGTGATTAATAATCCCATGAAGAAGATGAAAAGCACAACTCAAAAGGTACATCTAGGGAGCTGTAAATACGGAGCAGTCCCCCACATCTCCTGTTGATCCCAATGGAGAAAACCTAAGCTTGTTCTAATGGTCCATCCACTGTAAGGAGCCTGAGTCAAGGAGAGAAAACATTTGATCCCCTTGATCCTTTCTAAGTGGTCACTTCAAGAGCACTCTCCAGTTATGACATGACAGACTTGCTGCCGAATCCTTAGTTCCCTCTCCCCAAATCAAGCCATTTCTTGAGTACTTTAAATTCTTAGTATAGGTAGCTAAGAGGGTCCTGTCTCTTTCCTCGAAGCCTCTACCTGCATGGACACTGCTGTTTTTAAGAGTCAGTTTCACCCCATCAGTCCCTCTAAGCTGTTTCTTGAAAGCAACAAGAACAATGAGGAACAGAGCAGGAGGGAAACGCAGGGAAGGACACAGGTTTGTTCAGAGTCCTTGGAGACCTATGTCTGAACCTCACAGAAGCAATGAGGGAGGTACATGTGGAAAGAAAATAAAGATGTCCTTTCTTGTGAACTGAGATGCCTTGGTAATCCGGGGGAACAACAGGGAGAGAAGCATTCTCCCAACTCTGTCTGAACACAGCTCAGCTGGATCTCAGAGAGTATCACAGCATCCTACTGCCCCAGAACCCCCAGTCAAGGATGGGGCAACTGGGGGCAGCTGGAAGGAGGGGAAAGCAGGGGAAAGCAGTCACAGGCAGTTGGGGGCCAAGGTATAATGGAAGTAAGGCAGCATCCAGAGAAAGAGCCAGAGCAGCAGAGACAGCACAGCAGACACCACTATGATAACGGTGGTAGGAGAAAGACATATTCAGGAATGCATATAAGAGCCCTTGTGTGGGAGGGGATACTGCTGCTTCACAGAGGGCCAAGGTCTGATATGAGGTGGCAAGGATGGCAGCAAGGAAACATCCCATAGCATTGATGTGAACTCTTCTCTCCCTAGTCTAGTAAGGCCTACGATAATGTAGATTACACAGGACTTACTGTATCCTCAATTGGATCATCAACTATTCATAGAATCAACAGCTTCAGTGTTTTTATAGACTGCACAAACTCAATGCCTGTTTCCAGCTCAAACCAATCATATTTCTTGACTTAAATTGATATACATATTTCTACTTTTTGAAGTATTTAAAAAATGAAACATTGAATCAAAGCTAATAAAGCTATTTATCTAATACCACCAGTGGATAGCTTGGAATTATTTTAGAAGAAGGAGTTGACAATTTACAACTTTGAAAATACCTGTTCTCAGCAAAAGCTAATAATTTCCTTTTAAATAAATCAAGTGAAGGGCTATCTCTGTCAGTTAAAGCGGAGGTTCTATGAAGTGGAAATGGGAACAGCCACCCAATGAGAATCCCTTCCTAGGATTCTCAGCTGCTGTTCTGTTGGGCTTTTAATCAAGGGCAATCACAGACAACGAGTAGACACACCACACCTCAGCCCTGCCATTTTTTTGAGAAAATGATCAGGATCAGAATATACACAAAAAGCTTCTCAAATGATAAATATCAAGATAATGTGGACATTGCTAGCAGAAAAATCATGTCAGCATTTAGTGCAAGTATCTTTCATTAAACCATCTTTTGACTATATTGTACTTAATTTTGTTTGGGAATTGTATTTAAATCCAGGAAGTGATAGTTAGAGATCTGTGTGTGTGTGCATTAGCTGATGGAAATGCTGTGTTTCTCAGGTGCCTCAGATTACTGTGTAGCTTAGTCTGGCATGGAGCTTCACATCCCCCTACCTCAGCCTTCTGAGCACTGGGATTGTAGGTCACACCACCACACACAGCTCACAGATTGAGAAATACTGTTTTAAATGTCCAGACTAAGTCGTTCCCCAATATACCAGAAATAAAAATGCTGTCCATAGTATATGCACACACAAATTTTCATTACTTCCTCAACCCTCTACAACCTTTCACTGGGTATCATTTATTAAAATAATTTCTTAAAATTATTAAAATAAGCCATCACCAAAAAAAAAGTGGTGGTAGGGGGATCTGAAGTTTGGAGAAGGACATGGGTGGGGGAGTGGAAGGGAGGTGTGGGGGTAGATATAAACAAAATACTTTATATACATATACGAAATTCTCAAAGCATACATTTTTAAAAAATAAGCCACCAATCAAATCGTTGGTGACTAATAAGTGATGATGAAGAACACACCTGCTTATCAGTACACTGACAGAAAATGGCCAATCCTAAAGCCACGGTGATGAACTGAGGCATGAACCAATACACAGAAAACTGCAAAGCATGGGCAGTGAGTTCAAAAGATCTTTACTGTTCTCCAGAGTTCTGGCCATGTTTCTCCTCCCCATCTCTCCCTGGCTGTCCACCTCGGCCGCTATGCCCCAACTCCTTTGCAAGATAGAAGTGTTCCTGAAATGTACACACAGCCTCTCTTCAAGTGAAATGGCCCCTATTTGAACACGATAGGCAATGGGGTTTACAAACCTAACAGAAACACCATAACAGGAACGTTCAGAAATGGCAGCCAAGGCATAAGCAATTGATTTTCACTGGAACTGGGAAATTCCTGGAGCAGAGGGGTCTGACTGACACTGCCTGCCAGTATTTCCTGACTGCCTTTTGGCCTCTTACAGTTGCTCACAGGGGAAGTAGGTAATTTCTCCTGGGTTTTCTGATCATTGGCCTTCCTCTCTTTGGGAATCTCTCATTTCAATTTACCCTTCTGACACTTTGCCAAAGGAGAAACTTGAATCAGTTATAAATAGAATACTACTTTGAAGTACTGATATTTAAGAGCACTTGAATTACATCAGATAGAGATACGGTGATTTATTTACCACATAACAACTTCATTAGGAGGGATTCACACAACCTGTTGCTGCAGGCTCTCAGACCTCCAAGTTTATCATGCACAGTCAACAACCGCATGGCTAGCAAAAATGAAATGGGAAGATTATAATCTATTTTTATATTCCCCAAACAGAGTTTGAATAACTAGAAGAATAAGGCTTTTCATTGTAATTGCTTCAGGAACAGATTCTAAATCAGAAAAGACATTATTTTTATGATTTTAAAATATGTTTTCTAGAAAGTCCCCCTCCCTTAAAGGTATATAATACCCTGCATTATTTCAAAATGCTTTCATGAACATCACCACAATTGGTCCTCTCAATAACCCTACAAGGTAGCATGTTCCAGAAGCAGAATAAGTCAAGTAAACCTGCAGCTCAGAGGAAGGAGTGGGAGGCAGAGGTCTCCTGCACAGGTCTTCTTGGGTACTCTCCTTTGGTAGTCCACCAGGAAGTAGAGTTGAAACAGAGGAAGTATTCAGTAAAGAGCAGCTGTGTTCTTGTACTAGAACCACCATCCCCATGGAAAAAATAGCCAGCCGAGAACCAAGGGCCAGGTGGTCAATTCTCAGTAGCATGCCCCACAGGCACCTTTTGGGACCTTACAGACCTGACTAGCCCTGACTTGGACATGAGCACATTCAAACACAAGCTCATTTCTCATTTGCATAAGGTGCAGGTCTGGCTCTCAGATGCAGCCATGTTTAATGCCATTGCTGAGGACAGATTTGAATACTGTGATCTGAGCTCATCTTGTAAAGGTCACCAAATGTCCTGCAAGCAAACCTGCCACTCTGGCCTTGTTAGACATTGGTGACCCATGGTGCGGAAGCGATGAACCTCAGACCTGGCCAGCCTGCCATTTCAGAGACACTGAAAACACAGCTGTTTTCTCTGACATCAAGGAAGCAGCATTTAGGAATTTAACATTCAAATGCAATCAAGCTTTGCCCACCTTGAGTAAAAGCCTGGTTCTGAGCAATAGAAAATGCTTTGCCAAGTTGTTCTGCTGGATTTCATTCAGGCCTCACTAATGCATTCTGTCCTGCAGTAGAGACTTGCAGAGGAGCTGAAGTAATCCATTTAAAACAGACTACCAGCTGTGTCCTTATGATCAGATTTGTTCTCTGCTAATGCCTTAAGATTAGTTACTGATGACCTGATTTAAACCCTAAAAGTTCAAAAACGCTGTTTTACTTTAAAATCCTTTAAATGATATTCTCCCATAAAGCAACTATCTGTAAGGCCCTCCACAGTGTGCCACCAAGTTTCTCAAGACTGTTTTAACTGCCCCTTTTGTGGGATGCTATACTCACACTAACCATCCCTCCAACTTGTGATGCTCCAACTCCTGTGGTACACCAGGGTCCCAAAGTGTTAGACACAGCTCACAGGCCCCAACTCCAGAGCGCCTGGTTCACTGGGTTCTGGGGGAATCTGCATTTCTGGACAGTCCCAGGCAATGACCATTCCCAGAAAGGCATTTGAACACTTTTACATCCTCTAGCTTTTCTAGAGCTGCCTGTGATCTCAGTGACCCTAGATTCACCTCAGTAATCTCAATCTCTTTGTGTGTGTGTGTGTGTGTGTGTGTGTGTGTGTGTGTGTGTGTGTGTGTGTGTCTGTGTGCATATATGTGGAAGTCAGAAGTCAACTTCATATATCATTCCTCAGGCACCATCTACCTTGCTTGAGACACAGTCTCTTATTGACCTGGGACTCAACCATGCTCTAGGCTGGCTGGCAAGAGAACTCCAGAGATTCTGGCTCTGCCTCCTTAACACTGGTATTACAAGCACCACACAGTTGTTTTTAATGTGGATTCTGAGGATCAAATTCAGGAACTCATGCTTGCATGGCAAGCTCTTTATCAAATGAACATGCTCCCAGCCCCTCATCAGTAATTTCTACTCAAGTCATGTCAAAACCCAGCAGTGGACTAGAGAAAGCCCAGGCTTCCCTCTGTTCTCAGTTTCACTGGTCCTTATTTCTACTAAGGAAGGAGGAGTGACCTCAAGGGGTATACAGACTGACCTCGTATACTACAACCGCTAGCCACCTCCCTCTAGAGCAGAGCTCCTCAGACCAGGCCTGATGCTTCTGCTACCAAAGCTTCCCATTCTTCTATTCCAATCCCTCCAGAAAGCGTAGCTCTGGATCTTTGCACCAGCCCACGTAAGAGAAGATGACAGAACGAACAAACATGTCTCTTTGGAAAATGAGTTTCTTTACAATTTTGGCCTATCTCTGCTCTGTCCATAGCAGTAACAGAGGAGAGGGGCAAATAATTTTGCTCTAGCAGTCTCTCCTGCAGGGATCTTATTTCTACAGGCCACTGTACACAGCCTGCAGCTCATGTTAGGACAGGTCTTACTAGAGGAGTGCACACCAGGAATCAGGATTTGGGTTCAGCAGGAGGAAGAAAGAGGATTGCTGGGGGAGAGGCTGGTGCTTCTGGAGTTCTGCACTGGGATTCAGGACTGAACCACATGTTACCAAGAAGGCATGGTTACTTTCTTCACAGGAGCAGGGGTTCCCATGTGCAGGGGGAGAGGGGACAAGGCCAGGTTGGGGGCTGCTGAACTTGCCACCTAATTACCTGAGACATCTTAACAGACTTCTCCCATCCTCAAACACCAGCATCTTCAAAGTCTCCCTGCATTACCATTGAAGAGATGGCCTTCCCATCCTGTGCTGAGTCCTGACTATCTGCTCCATGCTGTCCTCACAACTGGACCACACAGATTGGACAGCGCACAGTGCAATGCTACTAAAGAGAAGGCTGAAAGTTATGTTCCAGTGCTTTATATTAGAAAAAGCTGTTTTCAATAACAAGGGTCCCTTAAGAGGGAAAAACCAAAGGGGATAACAAAGTTCAGCCATGACCCCAAAGAACTTTAATACTTGCAAAATTTTCCAACATTATCATTATTGTTTCCAGGTACACATTCATAATACAATACAAATGCCCCCACTAAAAACTTTACATAATAAAACAAGCAATAAAACAAAATTAACTTTGGGAAATAACACCAAAAAATTAAATTGGCTTTCTTAATAATTTTCTTCCATAGACACATGGTCCCTCATTTACATTATCAAAGTAAAATAAAACAGCAATATCACAGAGGAAAGCTGTCTTTAAAAAGAACAAATTAGTGATGCTCACCTTAAAACTAGTTGTAACATCACATCTTCACAATGTAAACCGATGAGAGTTCTGAACAACGCCAGCGACACCACACAAAGCTGGAGGACAAGCAACACAAGTGCTGTTTTAGATGTCAGGCTGATAACTCCACTCCTGACAGGTGGCAAATAAATCAGGATTATAGAACAAAATGGCCTCTCTATCCTTAGCAGTTTTCATAAAACACACATTGCTGCCAGGAAAAAAACGTACTTAGTATACTGGTTCCCTTAGGGGAAGAGTTGGCTAGAAACCCAACGCCTGCCTGGGAAATGCTAATGCTCATATTGTGAACTGTCAGAGATCCAGATAATACAAACGTGCCCCTTCAACCCCTAACGCACGTACAATCTCCCTTACTTATTGGTTTTTCTAAGTTGTCTTCAAATATGGCACTGGTTATTTACAAGAGAGGGCTCAGAGGAAAGTGCTTATAACCTGGACAGCTCTCTTCAGAGTTTGCAGCTACAAACCTCAGTTTCTCTCTTGGTGTTGGGGCATATTTTTCTCTTTGGTTCCATTCCATATAGTGCTCAAAGTGTGGAAATCTACTTCCTTAAGGAGTTCACTCAACAAATTAATTAATTAAATTAAATATTTTTTACAAACATATGACTTCTTTTGATCTCTGATTTCTAAAAAGGAACAATGAACTACCAAACAGGGGAAACGTCTAATTATAAATAGCTCTATCTTCTACAACATAAGCTGTTATCAATCTACCAGGCCATTTAAGTAATTTAGACTCCTTTGTAGAGGCTGGTAAATGCTAGTTTGTCTTTTAGGCAGGATGAACTTAAAACCAACAAAGGTATTTTAAAGAAATAGCTGTAATTGACCTAGCTTCAAACATCTTTGCTCAGGGTGGTAAGAGGCTGGTAGTTAGTCAGAAGTAACACTGACTAACTCAGTCCCATTCCGAGTCACTGAGTGTGATATACCCTAACCTGAAACACCTTTCCTGCCTCCTCGGATACTTAGCCTAGCATCACCTCTCCCTGGGAAACCTGTCTGTTCTTTCTCACAATACAACCACCCAACACTTCCTTTTCCAGTTTCAAACAGGTATTCTGCTTATCTATTGCCATAGTAACCCCTGCCAATCACTGACAAGGTGCTCTGCAAGGTGCATGTTTCTTTTAATAACTGAGTTGTAGGGGTTCTTTATTCCATGAACAAGTATTTTATATGAGTTGAAAGTTTCCAACCATTCTGTGGATTGTCTTTTCAATTTTAAAAGTTTTTGTTTATTTTTTTATTATTTGAAACTATTATTATCGACTATGTGAGCACGATGTGTGTGGGCACATATACCTCTGCGCACATGTGGAAGTCAGAGGACAGCTTGGGAGAATTGGTCCTCTCCTTCCACTTTTATGTGGGTCCCATGGATTGAACTCAGGTCACCATTTTTGAATAGCAAGAGTCTTTACCCACTGAGGCATCTCACTGGACCTTAATTTAGATTAATTTTGGAAATAGGGTCTTGCTATGTGACCCAGACTAGCTTCTAACTTGTGATTCTCCTGCCTCAGTTTTCAGAATGTTAGGCTCATAGGCATACACCACCCACCACTCTTGGCTTCCATTTCTTAGTATCCTTAAAATACTAAAGATTTTCATCTTGAGTATGACCAGTTTGTCTAATTTTTCTTTTGTTGCTCATGTTTTTGGTGTCATATCTTAAAAACCATTGCCAAGACAACAAAGATTTTCTTGTTTTATTTAAACTTTAAGTCTTCAATTCATTTTGAGTTAATATTTGTATATCATGTGAGGTAGGAGTTCAACCTCATTCTTTTTTTTCCCTCATGGCCTCTTTTTCATTAATTGTTGTTTTACACAGGCACGCGCACACACACACAGGTCTCAGGGCTGACCTTTCATATGTTGATATTCAGTTGTTCTTTTTCAAGTTTGCTTTGGCCACTCTGGGACCTTTGAATTTCCATGTGAATTTTAGAATCAGTCTATCAACTTCAACAAAGGCCAATTAGTTTTATAGGGAAAACATTCAATCTATAGATTAATTTGGGTAATAAACTAACAATATCAAATATTCCCATCTATGAACATAGAATGTTTTTCCATTCATTTAGTTGTTTAATTTCTTTCAGAAACATCTGTAGTTTTGCAGTATCTTTTACACTTCTTTTGTGAAATGTCTTCCCAATTATTATATTGATACTTTTATAATGTATCTTGTAATGATATACTTGTAATGTGGCTGATATCTTAATTTGATTTTTAGATTGCTCAGAGTGAAGGTTAGCGTTGATTTGACAACTGGATAGAATCTAAAATCATGTGGAGATAGGGCATGCCTGTGGGGGATTATCCTCATAACCTTGATTGGTGTCAGAAAACCAGCTTAACTGTGGGCCACATGAAAGGGAACCCAGCCTGACCATCCATACATTCTTCCCTCTCTGCTCCTGATTGTGATGCTGTGATCCTGCTGCCTTGGTGTCCTGACCATGATAGACTATACTTTGAAATGCAATCTAAAGTAAAGCTTTCCTCCCTTAAGTAGTTGTTTCTGTCAGAAATTTTACCATACTAACAGGAAAAGAAGCATTAAAGCACGAAATTGATCTTGTACATGAAACTATTTTTGCAGCCTTGCTGAACTCCTTATGAGTTCTAATAGTTCTTTTTAACATATTCCTTAGGGGGTTTTTTTTGCATATAAGATCATGTCATCTTAAAAAGCAGGCAACTTTAATTTTAATCTGAGTCTTTGTTTAATTATATAAACAGAAGCACTATGCTTAAGAAATTAAAAAGTCTACTCTTACTCCTTTTTTTAAAGGAAGGCTTTCTTCAATGTTAAGCTTTAGTTCTGAGTTTTCATAGTTTCCATAGCTATCCTATCTCAGCTTAATGAAGTCCCCGCTATTCACGGTTTGTTGTCTCTGGAAACCATCATTCTACTCTCTGTTTTGGGGGACTTGACCTTTTTTTTCTGTCTACTCAGACAAATACAATCAAGCAGCATATATTTTTGTTACTGGCTTATTTATTTAGTGTTATATCTTCAAGGTTCACCCATGTTGCAACATCACAACACAACTTCTCATTTCCCTTGTAATTTCTTGATCTTCTAGTTATCTATAAACATGTTGCTTAATCTCCACATTACCTGTGGAATTCTAAATTTTTGTCAATGTTTCTTTTATTTAAATTCACTGTAACCAGACAACATACAGTTTGACTTGTGGTCTGTCTTGGCGAATGCTGAATGTGCACTCCACTGCTATCAGGTGCAATGTTAAATGAGTTTTTTTTTGTAGTATTTTTATTTTCCTTAATTTTAATTTTAATTTCCTTATTTTTTCACACAGTTTTTCTTTATTAGGATAGGGCCCTGCTATGTAGCCCAAGGTAGCCTCAGGCTTGAAAACTTTCTGCCTCAGCCTCCTAAGCGCTGGGATTACAGACCTGTGCCTCCATGCCTGCCTCCTATTATACATTTACAATATAATATAATATAATGTAATGTAATGTAATATAATATAATATAATATAATATAATATAATATAATATAATATAATATGTTATATATGTATTGTTTTTTCCTTAGTAGTTTTTCTTGTTCTTCCAGAAAACTTATCAGACTCTACTTCAGACTTATACTAAATTAGTTCAAACAAAATACAGAAATATTATGCCTAATGGTTCTATTCTCTATTCTCTCTCTGTGATATTTTTAAACAGATAACATACATATATACTATAAACTCAAAGATATACTGTTAGATTCTATCTTTTGCTTTTAAAATAATGGTTGGAATTAAGTAGATACAGTCTTTGGGGAAGGGTTACAGTGAGTAGCACTCACAGAATTTAATGGATCTTCGAAGTTGAATGGAGCTCCAAATGACAGAATGAACACCTAAACCCACAACTTTCACTTTGAAACACCACAAACAGAGATCTGCTAACTCATGCCCTGATGACTCAGGTTCCTTGGCTTTCCCTGAACCTAAGTCTTTATGTCCTCAGAATCTTGCTCCTTCAAAAGTGCATTTTGCCAGTTCCACAGAAGAAAGCATCAACATGGACAAATTGAGAAAGAAAAATAAAAAGAACAGTGCCACCTCTGTAATAAAGGGACGCTGCACGTCTGACAGAAAAGAAAGTTATCAAGTATCTCTATCCACCTAGAAAGAGGATAACAGCTGCAGGGAAGAATGGAAGTGGGGGAGGGAAATATTCATAATTTCATTCCCAAAACAATTCTTTTCTGGAATCTGAGTTGAATGAACATATTCTTCCTCAGAAGCTCTCCTTACCCGAAAAGGAGTGTTGATTCTGCTGGTGAGAGTGTCCAGAATGTAAACATTCTCATGTTGGTGCAGTAGGATGAAGCGGAGGAAGATCTCCAGGAGTGCAGGCTCGGAGATGCTGCGCAGGAAGAGGTCCAGGTACGCGGTTGTGGTCATGACCTCCTCCACCGTCACCTGGGACCAATGACAGTGAGCACAGGTGACCTTCTTCTTGAGGCTGCCAGAGACTCACCCCAACACCCCACCTCAACACAGGGACACTTGTGTGCTTAGTTGAACCCAATAACATGCCCACGATACACAGCACCTGCCCTGTAGCCCAGGAAGGAAAGGCGAAGGCAGAGGGGGCTACCAATGTGCTCTGACAGATCAAATGCAGTTTAAACCCTATAAAAGTTTTAGTACATACTCAAAAAGGGGGGGAAAGATTATGAAAAGTATTTATATGGTTAATAAAGGATTAATTGAAAGTTTGTTATAATTTGTCTCATTATTAGTCATTCAATAAACATTTACTGGGATCCTCTATGTACAAGAAGCTGTAAACTAAGAACATGTTTTATGTTCAGGAAATTGAGCTATAACAAATTAAATGAAAATATAATAAATTGTGAAGGAAAGGTGCAGACATAGAGTGCTACAGATGTTCACTCAGATGTGTTTCTGGAGAGCAGCAAGCCAATATTTTTATAAATGAGTACTGCACATAAAATATTATTTATAAAGTGCTATAAGAACTTACTGCTTAATAAAGTAATGGTGACTTTTTTATAATACAAATTAAGACTTCCTACCTATGTGCTCTTCTTATACAGTGAATCTGACAGGAGTTAGGTTTTTCACAGAGCTGAGGATTGGAGGCTTAAAGTGTCAAAATTTTAACTTTAAACATTTGTGTATGGGAAGATATGTGTGGTTGTGTGGTGTGTGTGTGTGTGTGTGTGCTTGTGTAAGGCCAGAGGTCAATGTCAGGTATATCCTTCGATCACTCTAAGTCTTGTGGGAGGCTTTTCGGGGGAAGGGGACATCTCGCTGAGCCTGGAGCTCACTTATTCCATAGGATGGCCAGTGGCCACTCAGGGGTCTGCTATGTCTGTTGCCCTAAACACAGGGTTACAGATGTACACTGCTATCTAACATTTTTACATGGATGGTAGGGATATGAACATGGAAGGCATTTCACTGACTGAGCCATGTCCTCAGCCCCTCAACTTTAAATATATTGACTCTAAGAGGTACTGCATGCTCCTATTCTCCTAAAAGCAGAATGTAGCAGCTGATATCTCTATCTAGAGGTCATCACCAGGTTACTAATGTCTCTGCTGGGCACAGCAATGTTCACGCTTGAATGCACTGACATTACCAAATGCACAGTTCAAGCTCTGGGATTCCAACAGCACACCCTGCCAACGCTGTGCCCCTTCTGATGCACTTCATTCTAAGTGAAGCAGATGGCAATACTCTTTAAATATATACCTCCTCTTTCCAGTTTCTGCTTTATTTCTCCCCCTTTAAAAGTGTTCACTGACACTTTATTCATACCATTACCAGGGCCGTTCCTTTTATACTACATTCCTTTTTCCTTTTAATTTTCAGCATTAAAAACCCATAGATCAGTTTAGAAACCAGATGTCCAGAGCTTCGAGATAAGTGTAGATAGGTCATGAATGGCTGCATCTGCGGATAAAGGCTCGGCACTATCTATTTTGGTAGTTTGAATTACTTTTTATAAGTTCTCGATGCTCAGCTGTGCTCTAGATAGATGAGTCCAGGTGGGTGAAATATTACAAAATCAGCTGTCTCCTTTCTTTAGTCCAATAAAGAATGGAAAGTCCATTTGAATTTGCTCTTTCAGAATCCACTGAAACTCCCACGTTGGTGTTCTGAGTGCCAGGGCATATCACTGGAGTACAAACAGCCCCCCACCACCACCCCGGTTGGCAGCAACAAGGTGAGTGAGCACTCAAGCATTCAGAATACCACATGAAGTCATCTGACCACTATAAAGGGCTCTCTTAGCTCAAATATAGCAAAGGAAGTGGAAACAGGGAAGCATCATCACTGGGCAAATAAATTACACTGAGGAAAGTGCACCTCACAAACTGCCCTCCCTCTGCAGCTAGCCACTCTAGCCTGGCGATTTCTGCAGTTTTCGAGTGGGATTTGCATGGGACATCTCTAAGGCTCTCCTTAAATTCATACCTAATCATCCTACTACTGTACACAAAGCTGGGCATACAGAGGACTTCCTCATGGGTGACTAGCAGCTGCCCCTCAAAGATGCAGCAATTGACACCTGCCAGAGGTGAGCATTACTTAGTTCTTCCATATCCTCTATACATCAGCTTTGTAAACTGTGGGGTGGAACCCCAAAATAAGTATGGAGATTGTGAAAAATATGGAATAATTAAGGGTTCTGAATTCATACCTACCAAAAATAATTTGAAATAAAATCTATAGTGAGTCTGAGGTGTTTCTGACACTACTCACCTATGTTGTATCTCGTGAAGTCACTGCAGCCCTGGTTTTGAACAATTAACGTGTGCATTTGTGTATGCTGTCATGCCAAACAAGACCAAGAAACACTGCGCTGAAACGCCTCAGCTCAGACTCTACCCTGTTATACATTATGAACTGTGTTGGTTTTGCTGTTTGTACAAAGTTTTCCATCCTTAGAGAAACATACCTGTTTGCCTTATAGAAAGACTTCCAACATTTCCTGTCTTCATCCTCGGCCTGCACATATGGAATTACGATATCTCTGGATCGCATTATGTTAGAGTGCTTGCTTGCTAACACTGTACTTTGAGTTGTTAGCTTACTTTCATAGAAAAATTGCTAAATGAATTTTTTAAGTAGGATTAGGTCAGGATTTCCAAACAATTTCTGAAACGATCCTAAACCATACTACTATGGCTTTGTACTATGTATTTATGTGAAGTGGTGTTCTTAGCACTGACAATTATAAAATCAAAGCATCAATCAACTCTAAAAACACTGAAGATGTTCTACACCCTGAAGCAGCAAACATTCAGTTGAGAATTAATTTTTATGGAAAAATAAATAGGCACATCTATCAGTATGCGACTTTGATTTCATTGTAATAAATGGAAAATTACATGTCTAATGAAGTTGTTTTAAAATAAATTCATGATTTACTAATATAAATATTTGATTTTTCTATCTATTTTATATACCTGCTGTGGTAAAACGTGCAATGTCCTCCATAGACTCCTATGTTGGACACTTGATCCCTAGCTGGTAGTGCTGCTCAAGAGGGAGAGCCTCGCAGAAGAGTCACTGATGAGGCCTTGAAGTTACAGAACCCAGCCCTAACTCCTCTCTCTCTCTCCTTCCTCGATGCAGATATGATGTGACTGACGGCCTCTTCTGCTGCCACACCTTCCCTGCCATGATAGTCTGTGTCCCTTCCTACACCATAAGCCAAAGTAAACCCTTCTTTCCTCTAGTTGCTTCTTGCTGGCTATTTGTTTACAGCAATGAGAAAAGTAAGGAATCACTGTATACCTGGGGTCAGGTAAAACTGGATTTTACCTGAGAAGGCAAAAGGAACCCCAACTAGGAAAAGTCTAAGAAACCATGCTTTGCCTGTGTCCAGGAGGCACAGGAAATGGAGGCTCTTCCATCAGTACTTCCTATCATTCTTTCCCTCCCTTCCTTCTTCCTTTCTTCCCTTCCTTCTTTCCTTTCTTCCTTCCTTCCTTCATGCTTCTGAGAATGAAATTTTACTCAAGGCTCACCCATGCTAGCATTCTCCACAGTGCTCTACTCTCATCCCTTAGCTTTCAACACAGGTCCCCCTATGTAGAACTAATCTTCCTGCCTCAGCCTCCCAAGTGCTGACCACTAACTGCAATCCTCCTGCCTCAGTCTCCAAAGCATTACGATCACAGGTGTGCACTACCACACCTGGGCCTAGGTACATTTTTAATGAAGATCTCTAAAATAACTAATGCCACTGAACAGAGCCAACAGGAAATGATACTCAACCACAAACACAGAGTTCCACTATTCACATCTACTCTACAGCAACATCGGGGTTGCTTGGTGGAAACCTCAACCAAAAGGATCAAGGCAAAAAAATCTAAATAGAAAAATAGTAGAGAAGTGAAATCATTCCAAATGGGCTGAACATTAGCTTCTTTCAATACTAAGTTTCTAAGTTTCGCGAGCTCTGCTGAACTGACATGTCACAAGAATCCCAGAAGCTGCTTTTGCAGCGACTGTGCAACATCCACTTCCCCAACTGCACTACACGTGACCTTAATAAGCTCAAAAGCCCAGCAATCAACTCCTTGGAATCCAAGGCTGTCTTCAGGGGCCAACATGAAAGGGGGGCATTGAGCAGCTATTGTTTACCACTCTTAGGCTGGATAAATGAAAAGATTTTATTTCTTTTTAGAAATCAAAGTTGTCATTAAGAAGCTAAGAGGATTTAAGGAAGCACTTGGGGGGCAAGTAAATGTTATGTAAATGCTTTTACATAACATGCTATAAATATTAAAAACCCAATCCCATTAAATATCAAGTTGCAAACTCTTTATAGATTGAGGTCACACTTACCTTAAACTAATACCCCAACCAGGGAAACATAGTTCCCTTCTTCCATCTCTTCTCCCCACCACAGCCTTCAGAGCCTTTTATCCCAGAAAATCTTTTCCTGCCCCATTATCATACTTTCAGAAACTTCTCCTAATCCTCTCAAATAGGCAATGTCCTTAATGAGGATAAGATCAAGAGCCTAAGTGTGATCACTTGAAAGCTAACGGTAAACCACAGAGGGACCTCGGCCTGAGGAATGCAAAATGAAGCCTTCTGCTAGGACCCCAGAGCGGCATTAGCAAAACGCAGAAGTGGCAAACTAACTATTCAATGATGCAGGACAATGAGCTGTAACATAAGGAGGACCTTTTGTCTCATAAGATTATCAGTATCTATTGGTTTCTATAAAGGACGGCAGGCTGCTACCAACTTACACAAAAATAGCCAGCTATGCAAATTAACTTATCATTCAGATTAACAATGTCATTTCATATTAAGGGCAGATCATAATGACTGCAGCAGCATAGTGAAAACTCCAATTCTACCAGCTCCAAAATTACCCTTGATAAGATAAAGACAGCTGTAAGCCTGAAACATGCACCTGCTGCTCGGCACTCTCCCTGCTTGCTCCCCAGTCCAGGTGCTAGGACACAGGCCCACTTTGGGTACTTGGCTTTTCTACTATCAGTCCAATTTAGTCCAGCTTTTGAAGCAAATCTTTCTTTACCTACTTTCTCCATCTCCCTTTAGCCCTTGCTTGGTTCTTTCTTCATGCCAACTGCCTTTGCCAACTCCTTACAGCTGTGTTTTCTTAAAAAAAAAAAAAAAAAAAAAAAAAAAAAAAAACAACAAAAAACTAGAGCTTGATACTAAAGACTGGGTGAGTGAACTCAATTTGCTGGCTCACTAATGGTTTAGACCATTTTCAAATAGAAAATGTTATATATCCTGCATGTAGTAAGGGCAAGTACTGTTCTGTAGGACTTGGGCATATTCATTTTGTTAGCAATACATACAAATTGCAATGCATTACATGCATGTGCTTTACTGATATACCCAGTAAATATAATATGCCAGTGTGCAAAAACCTGACTGTGAGAAGCATGGTCATCCAACAAACACTACATTAACACAATTCCAAGTCGCTTGTACCAGCTCATCACCCACCAGCTATCCATCTGCTGGCTACAGCTCAGCAAAGTGCACAGAGTTGACCCTGGCTTTCTGAACAGAATGGCAACTGAATTCACAATCATCTTATTTCTTTTTATCTTAGCCTAGAAGTTCTAGAAGGAGCCCTTTATTTTTTTTTATTAGAATTCAAGCTTTTCCAAAATGGACCAAATGGACAGCTTGTTTTCTTTTAAAAATTGGAGCAGGGTGTCACATTCTACTTCTACAAAGCTAAAACTCTATACCAAAAAGGAAAAAAAGTTAGGCCTAGCCATCATGGTGCCCACAATTGCAGCAGAACATTAACTTGATATGTGGGAGTGAAATTGAGCATATAGACACCCTGACCCTTTGTAATCAGCTCTAGTTGGGTGATTCCATTTGCATCTAAATTAGCACCAGAGTCCTCTCTGTGATGGCAGGTTTATATGTATCTTGAAAAATAAATTTCCCATCTGCTAATTGTTTCTTTGTGATCCAGTCACACTGGAGCAAACAGATGGATCCTACCTTCTGTCACCCAGGTAGGTGGCAGGCAGTGGGGGTCAGGTGACTGTGAAATCCTCCATAAGATAGACACTACCTTTCTCTGGGTTTTTCTCTGATGTCAGAGAAGAAAACTAACTAGCTGGTTCCATGGATCAATGGTGAGTTCTCCCACCTCACGGTTCCAATCAATGTGGAGGAAGAGTAGGACCAGCAGAAAGAGAAGGCAGGCTTGTTATATCACAGGAAGCAGAAGTGAGAAAGGCTTTCTTTACTGAACCAGCACTGAAGTCCACCAGCTGCTGCCAGAGAAGCAAGCCAATGGACAGGCAGCTTGTCCACTGTGGGCAGCCGTGGGCAGCCATTGGATGGGCTCTTCACAGCCACCTTTTCCCTCCAAGGACACAGACCACCCAGAAGCACAACAGGAAAGACAGACACCTTGGTTCCCAGTGAGTGACCCACCCCACACTTCAGCCAAAATTCAGGACAGAAAACATTCAATTACTCAAGGTCTGAAAATAGTCTATAGTGTATGAATCAGGCCTCCTCCTGTCTCCCTTCTGCTTCCCCACCTTAAGGCCACACAGTGTACTGATGCCACTGCCAGAGGCAGGCTGAGAAGGATGGAGGTGACATTCAGAGTTGAGCTACTTAGTCCTAGAATATTTGTAAAAAGGAAATGAAAGTGATGGCTATAATGAGGGTGCCTGAAACATATTCTAAGGACAATGTTTTTAAAATAAAATCAGCCTCAGTGCCCCTCACCCCCACCATTTCTTCAATACATCTGCAATACATTAAATATGTAAGTAGGGACAGCAAGATGGCTCAGTGGGTAAAGGTAACACTGTTCTTCCTGACCATCTCTGCCCCACTTGTACCTGGATGATTTGGGGTTGATTGACCTTTTCTCAACATCCCGTTCTGTACCTTCTGGGGTTCCTAATCATATCCATATCAGGAATGGCCCTCTTCGACAAACATTTGTTGAACACACTGGAGACTCCAAAGAATAAGTGTGTCCCAGGGCAGGATGGACTGACAGGGGACACTGGATTCTCTAAAACATTTTTTTTTTTCTGTTTGCCAGGTTCACCCATTTAAACTTCATTCCAGTCCCACAGGATCAGTTCAATGATAGTTTAGAGAAAAAAATAATGAATATTGAACAAACAACAGTCATGCCCAAGAGGCCTCTGCTGACATGATGGTTAGCCAAGTTGAAGTCATTCTTCTTATAACACAAAGATGTTTTTTTTCTCTTACCCATCACAAACCATAACTCAGCCTCCCAAATCTTCAGAGGAGCTAGCAAAGAGCTACTTCTAAAGCTTCCTGACCTGTATTATATGCATATTATTCGTACCCTCTAGCTTCATAATGTAATTTACCAGACTATAATTTAATATATGATCAGTTTAATTAAACTTCATCTAATAGAGTTCAGTTCCTGAGATACTCCCAAGCCAAGAATAGTGATATGTCTATAATCCTAGCGTGTGGGAGGCTGAGGCAGAAGGACTTGGGTTCAAGGAAGCTAACATAGGAATTGTAGGCCAGCCTGTACATACTAAACAGAAAGAGGAGGAAGGGAGGGAGGGACGGAGGGAAGAAGAGAGGGAGTGCATACTCCAACAGTGTAAAAGATTTCACAGTCTAACTCTGAGGCCAGAATTAGTTAGGAAACTGGGGTGGGGGTAAATTTAAAGCAAAGATGGGAGGGATATTCCAAAGATAACTTGATCCCTTTGTTTACTAATTGTTTGAGAAAGACTCTTGATTTCAGATTCAAATTTACTGTTTCAACATGAAAAACGATAAAAGCATCATTGCCTATCAGTTACTGAATATCCCTTGTGTATTTAAGGGCTCTGCTAAGCATATTATTTCAGTTTATGGCATCCACACAGTCTTTTGAGAACTGATTCCTATGACCCAAACAGGAAAAAAACAACCATCACAACAAAAGCCCTCCTGGAAAGACAGTTCCTCCAGGAACAGGATTAGAGAAGAAAGGAGATCTAAGGTTGGACCACCAAGTGACAAGATCCTGCTCTAGCCTCCTCTAAACTCGGAGACCAGACTTCTGTCTCGGGTCACACAGCCTGGTCTCAAGGGAAACCCTGTGGATGCATTTTTGTGTTCCCTGCCCTGCCCTAAGAGGTGCCGGTGGACAAGGACTGCCCGGATATGATTTTCCTCTCACACTAATCTCTATTTCCAGTTTTGGGGGCTAGGTCAGCAGCATTTCTCAGTTTCCTTCATGTATTTATCCATTCTTTATGATTGGCAACTTGCTGCAGAGACAAGTTCATCTGAACCACTGAGCCAGTTCTCAAAGGGCATGAGGCTGATTGTCAAGTGCTCACAGTGTAATCAAAATAAACAGAATGAGATGGAAATTGGGAGATATCTGAGTAACGGGAAAATTTCAATTTATAGTGAATAATGCTTCATTGAAAACACAGAGCCTAACTCAGACCACGTTTTTGAATGAGAGCAACTCAGAAAAGTGAGCCATTGGGGAAAAGAAATGCTTCCTTGGGCTTTCCCTCTATTTCTCATCCAGAGAAAATGTGTTAACAACAGTTCTATTCAATTCTGGTAAGGCAGACTTCCAACCCGTGAGTAAAGGGGAAATGAATGGGCTAGAGTCTCAGTCAGCAGTCAACTACAGGACAGCAGGATCGCATCTCACACCTGTACTTCACCCCTAGACTCCATCTGCCTGCTGGGCTAAGTGCATCATTTTGGGGTGGAATTTTATATTTAGACCAATTTTCCAAGGCACCAAAACTATAATAAAAACAAGCTCCTATGACAAAAGACAGATTTCATTTCTGGCTTATTTTCCATGGCTACAAAGAAATCTCTGCACAATGGCAAGACAGAAACAGCACAGGTGTCTGCCAGAACAAATTCAATAATTCTAGTCATTGTGGTCTTTTTCCTCTGTTATCCACAAACCTGCTCATCATCTGGCAATGGGTAATCACAGCAGAGCATCTCATCAGCGAGCGAGTCAGACAGAAACAAGAAGCAGCGTTTCTTATGGAGAAGCCGGTGTGGGGCAAGAGACAACCATGGCACGATGCTAACAAGCAGGCCAACCCACTCTGCTGTGCTCCTGACCCTTCGGTTTTCTTACAACCCTCCCGAAGGTAAACTCACAGGGTGTTTGCTGATCATCAATTTTGAATGTTCTCTTAGGAGAGTGCACGGGGAAGAATAAATGATTTACACCAAACTTCAGGCCAGATATTTTCCCTCTTGTGTCTGCACTTGTTTCTGAGGTGAACACTACCTGGCTTCTGTAGATAAGGTGGGGTTTAGTGTGAGTTATGTTTTGTATCTCCTGTGTGAAGGAGGGTGGGGCTGGTCCTAGCATCTCACAATTCCAATGCTTAAAAACCAGATCCTTTGGTGTGGCATTATCTCCTCTGTGCACTTGTTGAAATTAAAGAGAAAAATCTAGTTTCCCATTTCAAATCAGAAGTAACTGGAAGCTTAATTTATCACCCTAATTTCCTCTCCTACAATGGGAAAGAGGAGAAATGAGGCATAACAGAGAGGTCAGCAGATGAGAATGCCACAGTACCTGCTTCAGACTCTAAAAACAAACTGTTCCTCTGCGTGGTATGGCAGTAAATACACTTGGGTCACCTAACTTCTATGCTTCTAAAAATAAATAGTAAAGCCAGGAAAGAAGAGCTGCAGCAGAAGGGACAGAATCAGGTGCCTCTAGGGGAAATTGCTTAGGGCCACCTGTAGGCTTCCTGAGACCCGCCTCCAAGCCAAAGGCAGCCTGCACAGGGCATTTCTGCAATTAGTGAAAGGATCTCCTTGGATAGAAGGAGTTCTCCCTGGCCTGTGGTTTGTTTAGTTGATGGTCTGGCCAGAGCAGAGGATTTTTACCACTTAAAGATTCCCCTCTGCTGTGTGTGGACACGACCCCTTACAAAGGCATAGATAGAGTCTGGCAAGCGAACTGTGAGCTCATCTCTGTTTGCAGCAGCAGACTGCGCTTGTGGGTGGACAAGCTGCACAAGCCTACACCATGGCTCTGCAAAGCCAGGTCTTTCCCGTCAAGAGAAATACAGTTTGTTAACACCTAAGAAGCTGAGCTTGTGGGAGACCCTGGAATGTCTTCCCTGTGGTTGTTCTCCTTGCTTTGGAAAAAACTCTGGTCTTTGTGGTTTAAACACAATGATACATTTCCTTTGCATCTATCCGTGGCTACCTCTGTCCTGATTGGGACACTATAACCGGAAGCCCCATGAGGAGTGGGAAAGATCTCTGAAGGGAGGTGGCTGTGCTCTACAGCTTAATCTGTGCGAACCAGCATGGGTTTCTCCAAACATAAGATGATTTGCCTTGCATGTTTTAACAGAGATCTCTTCCCCAGCATTTAGGACACTGCCTGGCATATACTGGGTGCTGAAAATAAATGTGTTGAAATAATTAATAAACGAATGTTTCATAATAAGAGAAGAGCAGCCAGCACTGACAGTTCATAATAAAGCAAAATAGAATGCCTGCAGTGATCTAGCCTCCAAATAATCCTCCAGCACATGACAGCAGCGTTTCCAAGACTGATCACACCGTGACTCATCATAAAACACATATTGAACAACACAGTACTCGCCAGGACTAAGTACAGCATGTGTTTGGATATTTATTATTTGATTCTATTTAAAATGCTAATTGTGGCCAAACAAGCTGATCTTATAACTCATTAACTGATGACCCAGTGTTTAAAACTGTTTAAAACATATACGTCTAAATAACCTTCTCTACTGACTTTTCTGCTAACAAGCAAAAAGTCTACACTAACGTTTTATTTCTTAATTAGAATTCTAAAAAGTTTTAAATTTAATGAAAAAAAAAAAAAACAGTGACACAAATAACCAAAACGGCATGCTTTGACTTGAATTTCTCTATGAAAGATAAACATGATCACTGATGACATGAAAACACAAAACACAACACAACACTATTATATAACACAATACTACACTCACCACCACACAAGTGAAGATGCCCTCCCTCAGCCCAGAGGTGCTGACAGCTGGCTGGCCAGCTATCCTCCTCCATCCTATCCCAGCTCTTGCTGTTGGTCCATGACAAAGAGCTGCTGCCTCCTCTCCCAGCACCCATCCAAGCTACTGTCCTTCTCAGGAGCTTGGTTTGCAATGGCCTGCCCTGGTGACTAAGCACTGTGGTAACTGCCCTTGATCTTTGCTGATCAGAGAGTGCAGATGAGCTTTCTTTCTGGCTAAGATTCTCTCTGGGACTATAGGCAACAATTTAAGGTAGCTGAGAGCATTGTGGGGTAGTATAAAATGGCCTGCAGTGAGAATATGAGACAGTTGCATTTTAATGCTTAGTATCTGAGGCCAGAGTATCTCAGTGGCTATGGGTAGAGCATAAGCTTACACATTCTGGAATCCTCCAGTGGATTCACACACACAATAACAGAGGGGAAGCAGTGAGATATGGCAGAAGCATCCATGTAGTGCCATCCTCCACAAATTTTGGCAAAAAGATAAGGAGTAAGGCTTTGTAAGACAACAGAAACACACTTTGAAACACTCACAGGACTATCTAATGCAAACATAAAGCTGCCAATCAACCCTTTGATGGCTAATAAGGACAAAGATCTGGCAGATGGTCTACAACCAGTAAGATACCTCCTTCCTCTCACAACCACTATGAGCCCTTGTTTTCTCAGGTGTAAAACAATGATGTTGACCTAGAGGACCATCGCCTCAGTTCTGAAATCCTGAGAATCTCTGAATCTGTCAGTGGCTTGAAACTCAGAGCGAGCCAAGGTGAATTCTGTGCCTTAGCATCTTTGTGTCTTACTTCCTAGCATACAAAACAATGCTGTGTAGTGAGAAGGATGCCCACCACTTCTTTTGATTTATAACTCAGCCAATTATGAATTTATTGAGTGAACTGAATGTACACAACACACAAGCAGCTAAGGATATACAGAACAAAAAGTGTCTTCCCTGGAGGGATTTATGCACTGGCCAAAAAAGCTTATACAATGACAGAAGTGCTAAGCCCAAGCTCTTGATCTCACATGACTGCTCAGAGGAGGTTTAGGGATGAGAGAAATCAATGTGTACTCAATGAAAAGCTTGTCTGAGAGCAAGGCTTATACTGGGACTTAAGCAGATACACTTTGGGTGGGCAGGCAGGAAGTAGAGAGGACAATCCAGCAGGAACATGGGAACAGATTCTGCAGAGGGTAATAACAGTGATCCAACTTATTTGCGTTTGGAAATCACAGAGCAGCAGGCTAGACAGGGCCAAGTTAGATGCTGTCTGCAAAAGCAGGTAAATGAGTCCAGATTGTCTTCTTCAGACAATGGGGCTCTGCAGATAATGGGGGCCATCATGAGTTCTTATGAACTTGCTAGAGCTGAGGAAGGTTAGACTTTTGAAGACTGCCTCAAGGAGAGTGAAGTCCCAGTGTTTTCCCAGCACTCCTGATTTCCTGGCAGAGTGCTCAGCTGTCTCCTTCAGTCTTTCTCCCCAGGAAGCCATGAGAGGCTGAGCCCTTCCCTTCCCCTCTGTTCTCTGGAAGCCAGGCTTCTGACAGGAAGCTCACATTGGTCTGTGCTCCTCCTACCACAGTTTCTATGGCTCCAACATGAGTTTTACAAGTAATAAAGATACTATCTGGTGACCCCTCTGCCTGACTGATTTTTCCCACTTCCCGTTTTCTCAGAACACAGGTAGGGAAGACTCAGAACTCAGACTATATTATTTTTTTCTAGAACTTTATTTCAGGTTACTTTGGCTGAAAACTCAGTTCACACTGAGATATACAGAGATGTTTTGCACTGTCGGGCTGAGGACATCAGTGAAGTGGCACTGTCCTCTACATACACCTGAGTCATGACAAATGACAGTAGCAAGACAAACTCATAACAGCACACAGGCAACCCCAACAGGGAGTCTACAGAGAACCCAAAATTTATGGTTGTTGTACTGGGGCCCTGACTACCCTTAGTCAACTATGCTGGCTTCTCAGATTCTCCAGTGGCCCTAACCTTCATGGACGCCCAAGCCCCCACCACCCCATGGCACCAGGTATAACTTATGCAAAAATAAATACTATAAGATATTTTTCTCATTGTTTAAATAAAGATCTGTATTCTATACCCTCCGAATTAGCAGCAGAGTGTGACCAAGATGAGTTAACAGTAAAATTAATTCTGCTAGAGAGCAATGTAGTTTAATATAAAATGTCCCTGAAAGGCTCTATGTATACATGCCTGACTTGTGGCACTTTTGAGAGGTGAATGGAACTCATCAATGAATGGGCTATTAGGAAACAGGCCTAGATGAAGGAAGTAGGTCACTAGAGGCATATTTTGAAGGGCATATCATATTCATTCATGCATTCATTCATTTATATGTTTTGCCTGCATATATATATTTACCATGTGCATACCTAGTAGCCATGGAAGCCAGAAGGCTCTTACCTGCCCTCCCCACTCTCTTCCCCCTTCTTTGTTTCTCTCCCTCCCTGTAGCCCCCGTCCATCCTGAGGAGAACTAGTTTGCTTAACCACATGCTTCCCACCAAGACGTTCCACCTCATCAAGGGAATCAGTGGAGCCGTGTGACCATGGGCCATGACATAGAATAAATCCTTCCCTACTTAGGTTGTTTTCTTGAGTATTCTGTCACAGTAAGGAAAAGTGACTAATTCAAGTAACTGCACGTTAAGGGACCAATATGTGATGGGGCTGTGAGTGTTCACATGCTGACTATGCAGGCAGGAGCAGTCTGCATATGACTCCCCTGGCTTAGCCTCTATCAGCACTCTTTGCTACCCCCACCAGACAACTACACACTGGCTGCGAAGCTGCTATTTCCAAAAGAAGAAAAGAATGTTAATAATCATCTTCATTAATTACACACTATTTGTGATAGTTCCTCAAATGACTACTATTCACAGAGTCCTAGATTTTTGTCAACAGTGTTAGGAGCTTGACACACATTATTAGGGCTAATTCTCCTCTGTCCTTTAAGGTAGTTGGTAGGGAAACTGAGACTCAAAAATTTGCCCTAAAAATACACAAGTGACAGAAACCAGATTCAAACCAATATTTCATGTTCATTATACTATTTGAGAATATGTCAGGACAATAGTCTGTCTATTCTTCTGAAAACAGAGCAGAAATCCTTCAGATCCGAACCTTTATATCAACCGCTCAGACCAGGTACATGGTCAAGGTCTTTTAAGGTAAAGGTGTGAGTTACTTTACCCTAGGGGATTTGTTCCACTCTCTACCCTCTTACCATTCCACATGCCTCCCTCTGGCCAAGTCAAATCAGCACTTTCTGTTTAGGCCAAAGAAAAGAGCTCCAAGTGCCATATCAGGCCTCTGCCCCAGAAGCTTCTTCTAAGAACTGGTTGGGCACTTTTGGAATCCACAGATAAAGGTGAAATTCAGTATTAAACCAATAGAAAGAACAAGTGCTTTTTGTGAGTCCCTGCAGTCACTGGACCAGGACCAACAGCATCAGATGAGCACTCTCGGATGAGGACAACTTTAACAATGCACTAAGATGCCACTTGCAGAGGGACATCTTTGGCCCTTGTATTCATCCCTAAGATCTAGGTCAGACTCAGGACCTACTCTAGAAACATCTCTAGAAGTAAATTTGGAGTCCTTATAGACACAACCCCAGCATGCCAACAGTGGTGCAGTACAGCGCTGCCTCCAGGTCCTCTACTGTGCACATGATTTAGACGCCTAAGAGCTCACCAAGCTTGATTTGGACTCTGATGGTTCACAATACATTCTTAAGGTCACTGACACTTAGAAGCTGATTTTGCTAACACACAATGGCGCCTCACTTTGGCCCACAGGGTAACTGAAGATAGGATGAGAACCTGGCATCTCTGCCTTCAATTTGTGCCTGTACTTTGACCAACGTCACAGAGATAAGTAACTGTCCTTAACCTTTCCTCTTGAGTTACTGGAAATTCCAAGAAGAACAAAGCTTCCAAGGACAACTCATTCTCTCAGAGGAGGCCAATCAACTACAAAGGCAAAGCTGGACCCTCAGTATTAGTAGCTTAGCAATCTATCAAAGTATTGTAGGATATTGGGACAGAACAGGAAAGAAGCTGAGACTAATGATAGGGGACCACACCTTGACCAATACTACTCCATGTTGTCAACCGCTTGCCCTCTATTTAAACCAAAACCTCATGTCTACACCCTAAGTTGGGGTCACTGAATCTTTGTTTTTCTCCCCAACGTGGCCATACTAAATAAACCTCCTTTCTCTTTTCAAAATTACTCTCCTTTAATTAGCATACTGGCGACAGGTGATTGAGCCTAACTTGTTGAGACTACCAGAGCCCAGGTTTTTACCCTAAACACTTGGGTAACAACTTGGTGGTGGTTCTCAGTCTCAACTCCATCTTGGAATCTCCCAAAAGATACCCGTGCTTATGACCAATCCTGATCCAGCTAACTCAACTTCTCTGGAAGCTGACCTCCATGCTGGGATGTCCTCTCTTCTAGGCTAGTTTCCCTTTGGATTTTGATTGTCACCTGCACTGCTATAAAGGCACATGACCTTCAAGTTCCCTGTACCTCCTGGACACTGCCATGCCAATGAAGAGACTTCTGCTGGTAGTCAAACAAAGAGCTTTAGAAATCTGATTTTGCTGAGTTGTTCTTTAATCATAAAGATGAACAAACACTTGTTTCCTTCTTTATAATACTTTTATTAATAATTTGAGTTTCATACAATGCATCTCAACAATATCCTCTTCCCATTCCTCCCTGCTTGCCCATCCCACCTCTGTGCCCTCAAAATAAAAACAAGAACAAAAACAAAACAAAACAAGAAATAAGAAACTTGAGTCCGGCCAGTATGGCAGGAGCATGAATCACGGGCCTCATCACGGATCCTGGAGGCAGCAGGCATCTCTGATGATGGACATTCACCTGGCCCACACCAAGCACTCTTCAAGGAAAAATCCAGTGCAAAAGGCTGAACGGCTTTTCCAATCACAGGGAAAATCAGTGCTGAGAAACCGGGCCCTGTCCTGACCATTCAGTATTCAAGTTGTCCTGCAGGTGGACACTGCCTTTCACGACCTGCCACTCAAAACAAATTTTCCCCAGATCTTGTGAAGATACTGAGTATCTCTACTGAAGGACAACAAAGGAGCAATGTAGAAACTCTCAAAAACTAGAATACTGTATAATCCTAAATAATTGTCCAAAAGAGCCCTAGTGGCATTCCTGGGAAGAACAGGACTTAACTGATTCCCAATGTTGGGAAGGCCAATTACAGAATTTTTGAATTAGCAAGAGAAAAAGTCCAGTCAAGAGAGCGCTGGGAGGATGAACAGGGCTGATATAGTTTACTGCCTCACCTTTTCCCCCACAAAGCAGCAGGGCCAATGTGTGGCTTATTTTCAGCACAGTGACTACAGTGACCACACGTGCATCCTGGGCTCTGAACATCACTTCCAGGACATAAATAAAAGTTTTCATAGGAGGGAGTGGAGATTCATGAACTAAAAACTGTTCCTTTCTTCTCTTTAGGGGAGGGCCACCAAAACCTTCACCCCAAGAGCCTCTTCTTAGATCCACTAGGTGGCGCAAACTCCCCTTTTAGAGAAAAGGACTTTAAAATTCATATTGGTGCACCCAAGCAACTCACTGCATTGTGCCAGAGCCTGGACAAGAAATGGATCTGTTTTCCAAGGAAATCTATCATTTATTTGACAAAAGAGAGGAGGGTTTTCTCTAAATTCTACTTTGGGGACCCGGAAGTTAAATTTATGTTATGGACAGATTCATGGACCTAAGGTTTACTTAAAAAAAAAAAAAAAAAAAAAAAAAAAACTAATACAAAGAGACAGCACTGGAGAGTTTGGTACAAGATTGGTCAGTAACATCTATGCAAAGATGGCCAAGTCAGCTCACCTCTATGGTCTTCAATGCTTTTGACTGAAAAATAAGGAACACATGATCTCTGGAATTATGTCCACTCCTAAAATTCTGTAAGTGTCCTTAACATGCTATGCTTCTATTTCTAATTTATTTTCTTCATATTTGATAAGAACTTTAAACACAAAGAATGCATCATGAAGTCCGTACACCAACATGCATGCTCTTCGTCTACTTGTTTTGTGGTATGAGGACTGATAGGGCATCACATACGCTCAGCAAGCTCGACCACTGAGTCACATCCCCAACCCACTGTTTACTTATTGCTTTGTGACAGGGCTACACTATGTTGTCCAGGCTGGTTCTGGATGCCCAGGCTAGCCTTGAACTTCCAATCCTCCCACCTCAACAATTTCTCAAGTAGCTGAGAGTACAGGTCTGGGGCATAGGACCCAGCACTCCGTGAAAAGTTTAAAAACCGAGATCTTATTAATTGAAAAATATGCCTAGGCACCAGGCACTGGGCAAAAACAGAGCCAGATGGTGAGGACATGAGAGAAACAGGAGTTTTCCCCCATTGTTCCATACTGTCCCTCTAGAAAATAGAAATCTACTGGATTCTAGAGTTCTAAACTCCTAGATTCTCATAGACAGAAAGAATCTGGACAGTTAAACCTAGCATACATTGAGTACCACTCATCTAAAATACAACCTGGGGTTTCAGAGCATTTGGGGTTTTTTGGAGTAGAGATGATCGATCTACAGTTATATTAAAGCATTTGACATAAACATCAGTATCACAGGGCTTATTCAGATATTTGATATCTTCACAAACAACCATGGCAATGGCAGCTGTCAATTACCCTTAATTTAGTACTTTACAAGCACTCTAAGCCCAGTGCCGTAAACTTTGCCTTAAACAATTTCATTTCTACACAGAGAGCACGTTCCAAGCATGATTCTTCAGCCATCTCTGCTTCTTCAGTAATAATGTATGTAGTCTTTTCCCTTCTTTCTGGAAAATTTGTATCTTCTCTTATGTTTGTAAAGTAATAACTGTCTTAAATCTGGTCTCCTTTTTTTATTTGCACAGTTAAGAGTTATCTCAGGGCTGGAGCGATGGCTCAGCGATTAAGAGACTGTTCTTCCAGAGGTCCTGAGTTCAATTCCCGCAACCACATGGTGGCTCACAACCATCTATAATGGGATCAGATTCCCTCTTCTGGCATGCAGGTGTACATGCAGATAGAGTGCTCATATAAATTTTTTTTTTTTAAATTACCAGACCTGATCTGGTGAAGAAGAGAGAAAAAAAAAAGTTATCTCACTTTGAATTCTAGTCATATTCATAAATAAACTTGTCTCCCTATTCACCCTCTATTTTCATTCTATTTGCATTGGCCAGTTTTATTTATTCTTGTTAAGCTCATCATTAGACAAAGCATTGTAAGGAAAGGGATGCCTCAAGATGCCATAAAGTTGGCCATGGGCTAAGCTGACACACCATTGGCCCTTTGGTCATAAATGGCTATAATTGAATTAGTTTACCATTATCCTGCAAACATGAAAGATGAGCGGAAAGCTTTCAGCTGCCAGTTCCTGAATAATACCCCTCGTCTCAGCTGAGACTATGCCATGGGCCTTAGATGGAGCTGCCTTGACTAAAAGATGCTCAACAATGTGGTACTTAATTGGTCTGGAAACTCAGCAACAAGACCTTAGATATTAATTACAAGATTTTCTTTTTTTAAAAAAAAAAAGTAATTGTTCCAATAGCTTCTATTAACATCATTTCCATATTCCCAGAGGCTTTTCCCAATAAACATTAATCATTTCTTTATGTTTCACAGTTGGCCCAAAAGTGTTAATTGAGAATACAAAAATGGACTGTTAGGTTTTAACATATATTGATGATTCTTCAGCCATCCCTGTTCTTCAGTAATAATGTATGTAGTCTTTTCCCCTCTTTCTAGAAAATTTGTATCTTCTCTTATGTTTGTAAAGCAATAACTGTCTTAAATCTGGTCTCCTTTTTTTATTTGCACAGTTAAAAGTTATCTCAGGGCTGGAGTGATGGCTCAGCGATTAAGAGACTGTTCTTCCAGAGGTCCTGAGTTCAATTCCCAGCAACCACATGGTGGCTCACAACCATCTATAATGGGATCAGATTCCCTCTTCTGGCATGCAGGTGTACATGCAGATAGTGTGTGTGCTTGTATATAGATCTGGACATATGTGTGTCATCTTTCTACATAATGACCTGAAACATCAGAAGTGAAAAAAAGCAGAGATCATGACAAATGAAATCCTTTTATTATGAAGTTCTGTTAAAAGAAACACATTTTCCCTCTTCCCACAGCACCACAGCAGTCTGGTGGGAAAGGGTCTGTGGTGTAATAGTTGAAACATTATCATACTCCGTGATACATGTAACATCAGTGAGTAGCCACCATTGTTATCCTTGGCAGATACCATTTCCATCTGAGAGAAGAGCCTGTGATACTGACAACACTGCCCACAGCAGAGCAGAGTTGATTTCACACAGTAAGTAATAGACCTTGCTACCATCCTCAACAATGGGAAGGACCTCTCTCAGTCCAATATGATACACACATCAGCAAAGAAACACCTTTAATGGAGCTCATCATCTCCTTTTACCACACGTCTTCAAATACTACTACTATTATTGTGTCCTTAAATGAAGCAGAGTAGTTTGACCCATCATAAGGAGACAAGAAGACCTTACCCAATTCTAACAACTCATTTCTCAAATCACTGTTATCTTATGGTTTGATGTTCAACATAATCTTGAGGGGTTGGTGTATCCAAGGTAAAGTTAGAAATGGCAAAACTGAGTTAAGACCCTTAGAGGTTATGCATAAAACTAAAGTCTCCATTACTTTCTTTTTTCTCTTTTCTTTTTTTTCCTTTCCTTTTCTTTCCTTTTCTTTCCTTTCCTTTCCTTTCCTTTCCTTTCCTTTCCTTTCCTTTCCTTTCCCTTTCTTTCTTTCTTTCTTTCTTTCTTTCTTTCTTTCTTTCTTTCTTTCTTTCTTTCTTTCTTTCTTTCTTTCTTTCTTTCTTTTTCTTCAAGACAGGGTTTCTCTGTTGTAACTCTGGCTGTTGAGGAACTCACTCTATAGACCAGGTTGTCCTCGAACTCACAGAGATCACCTGCCTCTATCTCCCAAGTGCTAGAATTAAAAGCATGCGTACCTGGCTCTCATTACTTTATCACTGCTGTGGTAGATACTGACAAAAGCAGCCTGAGGGTTTATTGTGGCTCATGGTCAAAGTACAGTTTATCATGGCAAGGAAGCCATGAACATGAGAGGACATGAAGCAGCAGGTTGCATCGCATTCACAGTCAGAAGACCCAGAGCAATGACTACCTGCCGCTCAGCTCCCTCCCTCCACAGTCCTGGATCTCAGGCAGGAACAGTGCAGCCTACATGAGCAGCATCCCCCCACTTCAGTTAACCCCTAAAGCATGCCCAAAGGCATATCTAGGTCATTTTAGATTCTGTCAAGTTGAGAGTCAGCTTCAACCATCTTCAGAGAGTCTTCTGAATCCCAGTTCAATGAAATAACACAAATTATAAAGTGCTGTCAAGGCACAGGTCAGTGTTCTTCCCAGCTGGTCCTTGGAGAACCCAGGTAGTGGTTAAAGTTCAAACTCTCAGGACTCTGCCCTCTTGTCAAATCAGAACCTCCAGAGATTAAGAGTTTTCATTCAATATACCCAATGTAACTGTCCTTTGTCTGAGAACATCTGTTACTGAGAATTAGACTAAGCAGCAAATCTATGATAGCAGAATTGATGCCACTCCCCCACAAAAATAGGGAAAACCAAAAGTTTTCCATGATCTAAAAGTACAGTAAGAAATCTGAAGTACATTGTTTAAATTCAAAGTGTCATACTGGCTGAAACTGGGCAAGAATTACTGAGTGGTAACACTGCATTTTGTGACAATGTCTCATTTTAGAGAGTCGGTTGGTTACCTTCATGGATAATAACAGGTGATATGTACTTAGGGCTAAGTATCAGTGACAATGATAATTACTTCAAATATAGTATCTATTTATTCTTCACAAAATCCCAAAGAGGCAGGTATCACTTTGCATACACACATAGATAAGGACACTGCCAAAGTCACAAAGCTGATTAGAGTGGCCAGAGCCCAGACTCCAAACCAAGATCTCACTAATCCCTAAACCTGTTTCTGAGGTACATTTTTTTTACATGAATCTACATTGCTTCCACAAACCTTATTACCTAAATATAATATCCTGAATGACTGTATTAGATAATACATATTCATAGTTTTCAATCAGTAAATAAAGTATTTCTAAGACAAAGCCTCATATTTGCCAGGATACTCTTCTAGGTCCATTCAGATAGCTGGACAGGGCCATGATTCAGTCTGTCCACAGCCACCTGGCTGAAGGTGCGTTTCTCAGTCCACGTCTAACAGCGCCATTGCTCTTCTATGTCATACAGCTGCAGGCCTACAACAGGACCCCGGCCTTTGAGCATCTTGTTCACCTGCATCACTGACCAACGTTGGTAATCTTTACAGCCGCCCACTCCGCTTTCCCTAGACTCTGTTTAAGACAGACCGTTTGGACCTCAAGCCTCACACTGCAACCATGATGCTAGCTAACTGTCAACTTGACACAATCTAGGATCACTAGGAAGATGGGCCCCTGGCGAGCCTGTGAGGATTGCCTTGATTATGTTAATGAGGGAAGTGCCATCTTAGTTTGGAGATTCTGGACTGTATAAAGTGGATCAAGCGAGCTGAGCGCTAACATGCAGCCATCTCCTGCTTTTTGACTGTGGATGCAATGTGCCTTAAGCTTTCCCCAGGGTGAGGTGCTGTACCCTGGAAGTGTAAGCCAAAATAAGCCCTTTCTCCCTCAAGGCATTTAAGTCACAGTATTTTATCACAGCAACAGAAAAGAAATCAAGACAGCAGCTGGGCCAGCCCCCCTAACTGTGGCCACTGAGTCACAGCCCAGCACTGCACACATGATACGTGTGTGATAGTGTACAACTTATCACATGTGATGTGGTGGTTCAACTTAACCGGGCCATGGCAACAGATGCTCCAAGCTTTCCTGCCATGTGCAGGCACCCACAGCTTCTAGATGATGCTACAGGGAACACTTGCCTGTCCTGGAGCCAGCTGTAGCTGTCCCCCTCCACACACACACCTCCCCAAGGCTGGAGACAATAGCAGCAACTTCTTAAAAGAATGAGCCTGTTTCTTCAGATCACTGCTGAGACCACCTTCTCCTCACACCACACGGCCAGCCTATAGGCCTAGGTGAGAGCAGGCTCACTCTGGGGCAGAATCCAGGCAAAGTAAAAAGAGGGAGGAAATTACAGAAACCCAGACCTCAACATTATTAGAGGTAAGTATCTAACAAAAATGAGACAACACTCAGGAGCCTATAGTAATTCAAAGCCACGGCCACTAACACAGACAATGGGATTTAAAAAGCAAATTACTGAAATGTGTAAGTGAAACTAATCAAATATAAAGAGTAGCAAAACCACCCTGCTTAAACTTTCAGTGCGGTTCACTGCAGAGCCAGAGTCTCATTTGGTGATCAAATAACTCAAGGGAAACTACAAAAGGCATAGCAGAGAACCACTACATTTAAAAGAAAAAAAATTCCAGATTCCACAGCCAATATGCTACATTAATTGCATGCTTTGAGTGCACTGATAGTACAGTGGGGAGCATAGCTGCCTCTAATTCCATGCTTGGACTCCTTTCTTTCAATTTTGTACTGAAAGCATTTTTTTTTTTCAATGAAATTCCACAGCATTATTGGAAACCAGATACAAAATGTCAAAGTGTTTTCCATCAAGAAGCGGCAAGGATGACAGCAGAAGGACAAAGAACATAAACAATGCTACACATCCAAAAATACAGAAGCAAGTGTTCCAGAAGAGCAAGCAAGGAGACTGCTTTGCCCTCCTCCCACCCTTTGAGCCCTTTATCTCCCAGACCTGGAAATACAAGAGGGAGGCAGAGCTGCTGGTGAAGCAGTCGTCCCTCTGCTCACTCCTTAGACACAGACCAGCCTGCTCCTCCTGGAAGTTCAGCACCCACCTGAGGTCCGTTCATATTTTATAATGATGTAATTTAAAGATGCTATTTAATTGCTTTAAAAATCATCAGTCACATCTCTCACGGGGTATAAAGATCCAGAGTATGCAGAGCCTGGAGAGCCAAACTGGGCTATACTGAAGTCCTTGCCCCACTCCGCCTACAAAGTACATCATTGGTAAGAGGGCAACTCCCATGTGGCTGTGCCCAGCCTCTTGGAATTTCCGCCTTTTCTTTTCAATCACCCAAAAACTTCCATCCATCAACTTAAGTCAATAAATCATGAATTATTGAGTGTGCAGGACACAGATCATGAATATGTATGTGTGTGTTTGGAAGGCAAGATTGTAAAACAAATGGGCCCCACAGTGGCTTACAGGAAGCCAACACACACACCCTTAAGGAAACGTCTGAAATTATCCTACCCATGCATATTGTTCAAGCAGTTTCAGCACACAGAAGATGCTGGAAAATCTTTTTTCTCCTTTTTTTTCTGGTAGATTTCTTGCTTCTTTTTTCCAAGCACACTTATAAAGGAAATGAAATACAGCTGGCTGCTCTTCGGCTAAAACCAAAAGTATAGACTTTGAGGTCAGAATTTCCATGGCTGCATGCAGAAAAGGACAGGATGTGACTGATTCCCTACCATAGCACACACCAGCCAAGGTCTACACCTCCATCTGACTGAGAAGATCCCAAGCTTCTTCCTTCATTTCCTAAGAACCTGTGAGGGACAGACCCAAAGCAAGCCCCAGGATAAAGAGCTCCCTAAAGTCACTTATGGAAATCCTGCAAGTGCCAGGGTGTTACCTGGACATTCCTTTTCCACCAGACTCCCTGCCAGCCCTCCTTCTAATTCTGCTAGAGATCAGGACAAGAACCAAAGCCAGCTTTGCCTTCTATGGCTGACTGCCTATCTACAACCTTCCTGCTAACACAGGACCCAACAACAACCCGGGCAGAGATCTTCCAGGCTGCTGACAGCCAGTCAGGCAGCTTCATTTGTCTGGGTCTCCTGTTCCTGGTCCTGATCGCTGAACTCAGAGAAAAAGCACTGTGCTCAGAGGGAAAAAACAAAAAAACAAAACAAAACTTTCTCAGTGCCTCCTACTACTACTTGGGAACTTTCTTCTTCTATTGTCTTCGCCAAACACTTGCTGCTCACCTAAAATATACAGGGCATCATGCTGCCCCTATAGCAGGGCTTGGCAAACTTTTTCTATAAAGATCCAGAGAGTTAAATTTCTTCTATGCTGCTATTGAAGTGTGGAACTTAGGCTGATGTGGCCCTAGAGGAGGACAAAGGAAGAGACATCCCAGCCAAGGAAAGCAGGCAGGCCTGGAGAGGGCTCAGTGCTAGAGGAGATGGGGGAATAGAGCTATTTAAGGTGACAGGAGAAGGGTGATGTACTTAAAGGTATTTATAAAACTGAATCCATCAGAGTGTGAGGCAATGGGGAGAGTTGCAGCAATGAGCCACAACAGTGAAAACTAACCCTGGTTAAGATATGTAAAGATGACCACCTAAAGTGACATTATTGGGAGAATTAAAAAAAAAAAAGATTAAAGAATTAAAAAAGAAGATTAGTCTCTATTGAGAGAGTATAAGAGAAAAGTTTGGAGAATAATCAAGTGTTCTAGGGCAGCTGAGAAAGGGTATATTAGTTACAAAAAAAGTGTGCATATAAGCTGAGCTGTCCTGGGAACAAAGAAAGGTATGCTAGCGGGGCTTTTATTGTCTATATTTAAGGGGAACCAAACCAGTGGCTGGATGCTCAGGCCCACCAGACTGCTGTCCATCTGTGCAGAGCTGCTCGGTGAGCACAGGAGCCCATCAGCAAAGGGTCAGTTCTGGGGACAAGTCGGCATTCAAGAGGAGCAAGTCAGTGCAGCAGACGGATGGATGTAAAGACAGGGGGTCAGAAGCCTCAGAAGGGAGCTAGAAAAGCTATCCTCTTTCTCTGGAGGGGAGGGAGTGAGACAGGGACTAACATGAAACCTAAGCTAAGCTGAAACTCTCTCTATAGCTCAGGATGGTCTTGGGCTCATGGACAATCCTCCAGCCTCAGCCTCTTCAACCCTGGGATGATAAGTGTCACCATGCCTAGAATTCTGTTTTCTTCTGTTCTCCTCCACACCTCTCAGAACACCAGTCCACAATTCACCACCCTGTCACCCACAGGCCTTCCCTGAGCCCTTACATCTGACTCCCTCTACCCTGATTACAGTGGGCACAAATGGCTCTGGCTTAGGAATCATGCTAGCCTCTTCCCTCATCCCTCAGCCCCTGACTTCCTTTGCCTACCATATAGGCTCCCCCACACCCTGGCTCTCGGTGCTCTCTCCAGAGGAAACCTTCCCTCCTTGCTCATCTAACAAGGCTCTGCATAGCAGCTTCTCTTCCATTTACCTTGTGTCTGCTTGCACTGGCTCTTCACTCTCTGTCACAGTACTTCTTGCTCTAAGTCTGTGGTTAACGTGTCAGCCAATCAGGTCCCAGATTATAAACTCCATAGCGATGAGAGGGTTTCACAGCCACCTTCATTTTCTGTGAGCACTGGAAGAGTGCATTTTACCTGTGCATGCTCCCTAAATGGCCTCTGAACAAACAACATTACTCTTCCACTGCTTATGATATAGTAGAGATTCTCTCAGAATAACCATGACAACCTACGTTTTAAAAAAGCCAGGACTAGAGTGCTGGTCTTCTGACTCATAGCCCAGTGTTGTCCTGCTACACACTGTACGTCTGCCCAAACCACGCAATCACACATCTCACTTGGTGATGGTCACCTGTGTTTTATGTGTTTCTTTACTGCATATTTACATCTAGAAGTTGTTAGCATTTCTACCTGTCACAGTAAGTTCTAACTATGATGTAGGTTCCAGAGGAGAATTAGTGAATAGAAGCTATAAAAAATGGGATTTTAATGCCTTTCTAGAAAAGTTGAAGCTGAAATCTGCTTGAGTGCTGAGTGCAAACACACTTGACAGGTGCCAGCTGACCCTTCTGGTGAATGCTCTCAGAAGCTGACACTGGGAGCCATAAGTGCTGGAGGCTTACAGGAGATCTGTCTCTGTCTTCCCATGCTGTACCCCTAGTCCCATCGGTCTGTATGGGACACTATGTCCTCAGTTCTCTGAATATTTGGTTACCATTTGGGTTTAGCCAGTAAGATTCTAGCAGGAGACTGGTAGAAGGGAGTGGGTGAAGTTCCATATTCATCCCAATTTTCTGAGGAGTTGCTTAAGGCTGAAGTTCACAGCCCCAACTTTATAAACAGCCCCTCTGACGCTGCACACACACTCAGACCCCAGTGTGGTAGTCACAGTAAACTTGCCACAGATTCCCTTACACTCCTAAATCAAGAGACAGATTCTGTATCCTTTCCTGCTAAAAGAGGGTGTGCTCTGTGGTACTATGAACAATGAAATATGGCAGAAGTGTCCCTGTTCCAGGTTCCAGGTCCTAGCCTTAGGTCACTGACCACTTCTACCATGCACTCTTGCAGCCTTCAGAACATTCACTCTAGGGAGTCTAGAGACCTCCACTAATACAGGAACCCCAATACCTGAGGCTGCCATGCTGGGAGAAGCCCAGGCTAACCCTGTATAGAAACAAGGAGGTAAAAAGAGAGAACTATCCAGTCAGCTCCAAATGCTCAGGCCCCAGTCACAGTGACAATCTCAGTTGAGGCCCAGGCCTTAGAGCCAGAGTGTCCCATTGTGTGTCCAGTTACCACCCAGGTGGTGAATCACGCTAACAATCATTGGCTAGTATAAGTCACTAACCCTAAGGATGGTTTCTAATACAGCACTAAGGCATTGAAATGACACCCTCTCAAAACCACTTGACTTCCTTGGCTCCTCTCACAGCTTGATCTGAGGCCCACTTCTTCCTACTGGGACCCTGTCACAACATGAATGACAGTCATGAGGGCAAATATTCACATCCTAAACATGTCTTCTGATAAAACAGTAGAACCACGCTTCTTTCTGAGGGAGGATGTGACCTGGGGACTTGCTTACTTCAGAGTGTGAGATATGAATAGAATGACATGCATCACTTCCAGATAAAAGCTACATGTCTCTCCCTCTGGCACTGTGGCAGGTGGTAGCAACTTTGTCAACCTGATATCCCAATCCCTTCCTGCCTTGCTTCCTGAAATAAAATCCATGGTTGTCGAATCCTTACTTGGTCTGTATTCTGAGAATGCAGGCTAATGCAATTAACCAACGAGCCTTCAGCTTTGAAATATTAGCTTGGAAAAAAATCAACCATATAGACACAAAAGAAATAACTCTCACTGGGGACAAGGTACCTCCTTAATCTGAAGTCAAAAATAACCAAATTGGAATGCCCAGATCCATACCTATAGCTGAATTGAATTACTTACTGAATTACTTAATCCATTTAAAGATGTCTTTTGCAAAATCATGATTTCACCCTATCTGTAAAAATTTATCCTTCCCAAAACTGTAGGCTTCCTATCTCTTATCCTGAACTCTGGAGGCTATATGTATTTGGAAATTCAAAATTTTTAGAAGAATGATATATTTATCTGCCAGTTTAATATAAAATCCTCAGAAGGTCTAGGCCAGCATTCTAAATCAGGAATATTAATATTTTCTTCACAGAACATACAAATATTAGCACAAGTAGGTTAAAATCAACAGCTTTGAGACCATTCAGGTATGACTAGACACCAAATGCACTCAGCAAAAGTTAGGTGATTCACCAAATGAACTGATGAAAATGTTCTATTTTCAGGACTTTCTGAGCTACCTTTTTCCCTCATAATAGAGCAGTGGTTCTCAACCTTCCTGATGCTGTGACCTTTAATCCTCATGCTGTCATGACCCCTAACCATAAAATTATTTTTGATGAACTTCATAACTGCAATTTTGCTACTGTTATGAACTGTAATGTAAATATCTTGATATGCAGATGGTCTTAGGCATGACCCTCAAAGGGGTCACGACCCATCGGTTGAGAACCACCACTCTAGCCTGAGGCTACTGAGGTGAGTTCACTGGAGGCTCTAGAGGTTGAGTCCAGATTTGAGTTGAGTTTGTCTGTGCTAGAGATTAAAGCCAAGGCCTCACACATGCTAAGCAAACTCTACTTCCACACAACACCAGAGCTTTCTGTGTTCAACTTGTACATGACTGTGTAAGAAAACCATTTGGCTTTACAAAGAACCAAGTGAGCCTTTACAGTAACCCAGAGGAACAAATAGCCATGCATCAGTGCTGGGCGAAGAAAGCACACAGGAGAACAGCTTTTGAGTGTAGAGTTAAATATACAGCAGTGGGGAGAAACTATGGAGATGGCCTTCATTCAGCCTACATGCCTCTCCCCATTCTTCCTACTCACAGGCTGTGTGCATATGTGTGTGGCATGTGGTGTGCATACCATTTATGTACTTATTAGGGTAAGTGGAGGTGTGTATGCATATGTGTATAAGCCAGAGGTCCATGTCAAATGTCTTTCCTTGCTCTCTTCCTTTACTCTTCAAGGCAGACTTTGTCACTAAATCTGAAGCTCATCAATTCAGACAGGACAGCTGGCCAATGAACTTCCGGGATCTACCTGTTTCCACCCGCCCTAGCCCCACCTTGCCTACTTCCCAGCACTGGGGTTCAAGATGCAAGACACTAAGGCCAGCTTCTTATGTGGATTTTGGGGATTCAACTCAAATCCTCATGCTTACATGGAAGGGACTTTATTGACTGAGCTAACTCCCCAGTCCCTTCACAAGGTTTTGCAATGCTCAATCTCTGGTTAAGAGATGCTGTGAAAATATATTTATTGATTGCAATGGAGGAGGTTTTAAGTATGAATTATTTGTATTATTTATGAGTCAGAGAGAATAACTTCATCTTTATAAGCTGCCTACACTGATGGCAGGTAACTAAACAGTTATGCATAGTTTAAGTGAGAAAGTGCACAAGGTTATTTTATTTGGAAGACCAACTAAGGCCCACTTGTCAGGGCAGCAGACTTAAGTTTGCAAAACACAATGGGAATCCCTACAGCAGACCTGAGCCCAGACTTGAAGTATCTCTTTCTGCACTTAAGGAGGAGATGGAAGACACAGGATATGACTGCTCCCACTGGGAGCTTCTCAAGATACACTCAGCTCTGACCTTCTTCTGTCTGTCCCTGGGCTGCTGCTCTAGGACAGAATCCTATCAGCTGTCATGGAGAGCCAGAGGTGAAGGAAAATGTTAAAAACATGAACAACCCAAAAAATGGAAAATAGGAAGACAAAAATAATTAAAGAAGAGAACAATCAGTCTTTGGTCTTCCTGGATACTAAATGGAAATATGCTATGAAGAACTGTCAATAATGGTAGAAGTTATTCTAATTAGGGAGTTGCAAATTCAAACCTAATACAGTACCATTCAAGTTTTATCTCCTGTATTCTATACTGACTTTTAAAAATAAACATGTATTAATTTCACAGTATTTAAAATCTCCAATTTTAAATTATGGACATAACTAAGAAGTCAGGTAATGTATACAGAGTGCTGTCTAAAATCATTCTCTTATAAAGCACTGTGTGGGACGGTGACAATTGCCAGTGTTCTGCTGGCACTTTAATAAACATTCCATCTGTGTGCTGTTTTTGTGTTTGGTTTGGTTTTCCACACTTCTCAAGTCTAAGGATATGTGCACACTCAGCAGTGGACAAATCCCAGAGAGCAAAACACACGGGAGCTTGACCCTCAGAGCATGTGCTTACCTGTGGGTTCAGATGTCAGCAGGCGCTGCTCATCCCTGAACTCCCCACTCACCCCTAAGTGCCTTGGAGAAGTGAGGTGGAAAGGTCCTCACTACAGTTCTGTGCCTCAGAGCTCATCCTCAGTTACACAGAGAGCTCACTGCGCTAAGCTATAGTGAGATCACAGCACGGTGCTCTAGCGTGCTGCTGCACAGTAGGGTGCCTACAGATAACGGTAATGTGCTACACTGTTAAAAGGTTACAAGGAATTTTCACCATAAAGAAATGATAAATATTTGGGAAGATAAATATGCTTAATTTGACTTCAACATTGTGTTAATATATAACATATATCAAAACATCACTTGATACCCCATTGCTATCCAAAAAGAATCTCCACCAACAGTTATACATTAAAGTATATTAATTATAATAACAAAATAGTGTGGAAAATAGTAATAATAGTTATCAGTATTACAGTGGTTATCAATAGCATTATTTAGTGTCAATAGGTTAGTGAGGAAAAACTTGGGAGTAAATGAAGAAGAGAGACTACGTGAGGGAGTGAAGAATTACTGTGAAGCCCTTCAGTGGTACCACTGTATCCCACTAAAGAGGAGAGCTCTTCCCCATAAAGATTTAGAGACCTCCAAAGCCAGACACTCACCCCAACCCTGAACAGCAGAATATTGGCCAACAGAAGGATAGCACAGAAACACAGATCACGTGTTCTCCAACGGTGTGCCTTATATTTCCCAAGACAGCTCTAATTCCATAGATTAGGTCTCTTTGTGTCTATAAAACACTAAAGTAACCTGAGGAAATCCCATATCAGACCAGTACAGCTTGGTTCACAAACTGTGTCCACAAACTCAAGTGAACTGAACAGCAAGAGGGAAACAGCTCCATTGAGACTGGCTGCTCTGAACCACTCACCCGTCAGCACACACTTACCCTTCAGCATTGGTAGAACCTTTATAAAATAAGAACGCATAAAATGCAATCTAAATATATGGAAGGAAAGGAATTTCATCTAAGCTTCATCATAAATTAATTCTTACTTCTTTCCAAATCAGGGAAAAAGATTCCTTAAAATTAGAATTCTAGATCCATGAGTATCTCATAACAATTCACAATGGAAAAGGTATCAGTTGATTTATTAAATATAAAATGAGAGTCATAAGGAATTCAGAGTGGTGCTAATGAGACAGCCAACCTTTTATGGGACCTTAACGTAGCTTCACTTTAATTTCTGCTGTCACAAAATTGTTATAATAGAAAATCGTGTTCTGTTAAGAAGGTAAAGCTGTGGCACCTGTGCCCTCTGTCCTCTCCATGCCATGGTGGCCCACACACTTTCAGAGTAGCCCCAGAGGACAGTTTAACAGAACACTCACAGCAACACCACCCATGAACTGAAGTAGACCCTGGAGTCAAAGAAAACAATCGCCTCTCCTATAGACTGTCTTACCTGACCCCATCCGACTTACATGATGGCTATTTTTAAGACCCACATTAGATATTACTAAGAACTTTGGATGGAGTAAGAAGAAAAATAAGGTTACACAGTAACCTGAGTCATTTGCACAGTGCTTACTTTCCTCAGTTTCTCTCAGCTGTGCTATGAGCAGACAGAAGACAGCCTTAGCCAATCACTGACCTTATGGAGAGCAGGAGCCAATACTGGTACCAAAAATCCATTGTAAATGTAGCTGACGAGCTGAGTGCGGATCAAGGGGTGAGCCACCTGAGACAAGCACAAGATAGGGTTCAATCTCTTCAGTGCTTTCAAACCAAACAATTCTGTATATATCTTACATTCAGAAAGGAAACCCAAATTTAGGCTATTTTTTTAGTTGTTAAGTTATACTTCAGACCACACAATAATATGATTTTTCCCTCATGCCTACTATAATACTAACAGAAAATATTATGCTTTCAAATATAGAAAAATGTTAATTTTAAATTTGACTTGAAAAAGACAATACATAGACAGAATATGTATAAAGATTTATAAGTTAAAATGGATACATTAGAAAGTATAATTTCTGCCCCTAAACTCCCTCTAGGCTCCATATCAACTTGTGACTACCTTTTTTAGAAGAGTATTATATTGTAGAAATGGATAATTAAATACACTTACTTAACTAACAGAGAACTTTGAATATGTATTTTTGGGTATTTATATTAGAGAGGAAAAGGATCTATAAAAGGTTCTCATAAAAAGTGGACAGTTGTTCAAAAGCAGGAGACACTGCTGGTGATACTGAATGCCGCAAATTTGATTCTCAAAGTGCAGGCAACATGGGCAAACCTTTACTAATATTTTTATAAGTAGCCCTTTCAGGATTCCCTAATCCAAAAACATTATTATTTAAAGGATATGCCTTTAATTTCAAATAAATATATAATTTCCCTGTTCTTCACCATGCCCATCAGCTTTTCTTCTCTTTGCAGAGGGAGAGGAAGAGAGAGATTTTTCAGTCAAATAACAAAGTAAAAAGCAATTTCTAGGGAAGTAAGGCTATAACGCTGCTTAAATTACTGACGATCTCAGTACTTTTGAAGAGGAGCTAATAGTAGTTCCATCAGTTTTTATTTCCATACATTTCTGCAAGAAAATGTTGATAGACTATAATATTAAAGGGAAAATAATTTAAAATGTAATCCATTTATCGTAAATACAAATAAAACTTCCTTTGACTTAGCAATAAAAATGAGATGGGAACTAAAGTAATTTACTTTCATTTTCTTCCAAAAGCTGTTTCTTTATTTGGTAGATAAGCAAATTATAACTAACATTTTTCACCTTAAAAAATCACCATAGGACAAATTTGATTTCTTAATAAATCCAATATTAAGGTAATATTTATGCTACATAAAAGATATTTTTGAAGAAAACTTAGGACACCCTTAAACATATATAAAATTGGATTTTTATTGAAAATAGTAACAAGAAATCCAAAGGTAAAAATCTAATCAAAAAGTCAAATACACAAGAGTTCAGTGGCTGGTTTTTTCCCCTAAAGCAGGACAATTTCAAAGCAAATTTAATTTGTGTAGCTAAGAAGATTGTTAACTTCTTCCCAATTCAATTGGGATAACAATATTCTTTATGTAGTGTGCACCATTAAACAAAATAAAGTGTTTTCCTTTGTAAGCTCCCAGGAAGACCTTGAAGTAAAAGTGTTATAATTTGGAGTACTTAAGCAGCCTAAAAATATCTATTTAATGAGCCAGCCACTGAACTTATTTTTGATGGGTAAGTGGATAATCAAAACAGAATAACACTGTTTATAGAGAAAATAAAATCTTTTCATTTGTTCTCAATTGAAACTTCAGAAGCCTACCAAACATTTTCACTCATTTGAGGACATCCAATGGGATTCAAGCAAGACATCATTATTCCATAGGCACTTCTCAAAATTAAGAAAGGATTAATTTTGAAGAAATCCGAATAACAAAGGGTGCTTATGTACGTTAACACCCCCCATCCCCCCACCCCCACCCTGCAAGGCTTGAGCTCTGTCCAGACTCCAGTCCATGGGTGGCGTGTGCTGTTGTAGTACCTGGATGACGGCATTACAAAACTCCAGAGAGTTCATGAACTGCACGAGGGAAGGCAGCAGGAGCCAGTCATCTTTCAGAAGGCAGTGCCACTCTTCACCCTTTTCTTCCAGCTTTGTGGGCAGGGAAGAGTAGAGGCCACTGAGTCCAGTTGCAAGTACCTGCATTGAGAAATAAAAGGCAACATAGGCTTGTCTGAAGCTCATGGTCTATACCTAACAGCTTGCAAGATTGCCTAGATTACTGGTCCAAACAGCAAACTGAGTAGCAAGGTATTAAAAATATGAGAAGGTAGCAACTAGCTAGGATGGGTTAAACAGGTGGATGGAATAGGAAGGCTACTCCAGCAGACAGCAAGGCAAAACCAGAACTACATAGCCTCTAGTCAAGAGGTTGATGAGAGTGACTCATCTTTTATGTCAGGCACCATGATGGGCTGGTAGTCAAGCAAGTGAAAAGGTAAAGCACAAAGATGAAGAAAAGAAGTCTCATATCCAAGAAGTTCAGTTCAGTTCAGTACAGTACAGTTCAACCTGGTGAGTGCCAATATAGAGAAACATGTCAGTGCAAACACTCCATGGGATGCAGCCGTGGATGGAGGTGGTCCAGGACAGGAGGCTGCACAAGCAGGGACTCTGAATAGTTTTATGATAAAGACTTTTTGCATGTTAAGGGTCATGACTGACACTTACTGGGAAGTTTACATGTCAGAAAATACTTTCATGTATATTATTTCCTTCAGCCATTGCAAACAATATAACAGGAAGAAAGACTAGGTGAGGGGTAGAGGTCATTGAGCTATAGTGACAAAAGTTCAAACAGAGCCAGTGTAGTCTACACTGAAGTGTCAGTAGAGCCCCACGTGCAAAATGGATGAAGACAATCTAACCAAGAGATCTGGTTTTAAGCTAAAACCTGAGATTTTTTTTTTCCTTTTGTACCCAGTTCTTAAAACCATGTTGACAATATTTGGACCTGGCAAGTGAGGTTAAGAACTTCAAACTGTCAAGTTCTCCAACTTGGTCATTAAGAAAATAAAAGAGAAGTGTAGAAAAGGACCGCACTTTATACCAATTACTTACAGGACAGAAGTTAAGGGAAGCAGTAAATTTCACAGGCCCAGGGCCTTCCCAACTGAGAAGAGATGCTAGCTGTGTAGAATCTCAGACATCCAGACATAGAGAATGTACAGATAGCACAGACTGCATACAAGAAGTCAGCTATAGGGCCAGCAGTATGGCTCAGAGGGAAGGCTGCCTTTGGCCAAGACTGATTACCTGAGCTTTATTCCTGGGACCCACATGGTGGGAGGAGAAAACCAACTCCTACAAATTGTTCTGTGACCTCCACACCACACCATGGTATGTGGGTGTCCACACACATACACTCATAGGCACATGCAAAATAAATATGTAATTAAAAATTTAAAGGGGAAAAAAGAAAACAGAAGTCAACAACAAAAGACACCATTTAAGCATAGATCCTAAATTACTCAAATGGATGGAAACACTCAAGAAAAGTATTGTGAATCAGACCCAGGAAAGAAACGCATACTTTATGGATCTCCCAGTCCATCAAGAGACAAACAAGGAATTGTAATAGTGTTAGAAAAATTCAAAACACACAGGAAATTTAGGATACACAAAAGCTCTTCAGACTTGAGGGTAAGGCGTGAAATTGGGAATTGCTCTCAGAAGTGCTGTCTAGGCTGCTGAAGAGTAAACAGAAGTAAGCCAGAAAATGAGGGGTGGAAGGAAAAACATTTCAAGCAGAGGAAGGCCTGTATAAGAGCAGACAGGAAAAGAAGAGGCAGTACCCTCCAGGATGGAGGAGCTCAGATCTGTCAAGAGCAGAGAGGACTGACCACAGGAACCAAGAGGTAAATCTGAGCCACATCCTGCAGGGTTCTACGGCCCTGCACAAAAAGCTCTTTGAGACACCTGATGATGAGCCCTATGGACAGCTGTGGAGGTCTGATTCCTGGAAGAATGTTCTGGGCTGGAGGTGGCCATCTGGAGCCTTCCATGTGGAGATGGCACTTGAACATACAAACCAGAGGACGAGAAAAGGAAGATTGTGAAAAGTAAGACAAGACGAAATAATCCACAGAGACTGATGTGGGGAACCAAAGACAGAGAAGCCTTGAATCCAGAGATGTTAAACTCCAGGGGAAAACATCTCCATAGGCCTACTGCTAGCTCTCCTTTCCCTTGTCATAGCTCCCTTGGTGGGATAGTCATCTCTCTGGCATACACTAGTTTACTATCTCTTCTCCATCTCTCTTGATTTGACTTGGTCACACCAATCTACACTGCAGATATGGATAAGTAATACAGTCAGGTGTGTTGAGTCTCAGACCTTCCAAAAGTAACTAAATGAATCCACTGATAAGAGAGTATAGGTCTGAGGGGTCTTAGCACAAAGAAAACAGAGAAAGCCACAGGAGAAACTGAGAAAGGTTGAGATGGCATAGGAGCCCACATTGTAGAATAAAGAACAATTGAGAGAAACAGACGGATCATACCAACACTAGAGACAATATGTTTCTTTGTTCTTCTTCCTAGTAACCTTTATTCACTCATTAAAAAAAAATCCTAACCACTTAATTTCAGGTCAGGTGCTAAGTATAGGAAACAAAACAGTAAACAAGATTGATCCTTTATATCTTCAAAAATCAGGGCATCTGTGGTCCCTAAGGAGAATATCTTCTATTTAAAGTACTTAATTCCTTGTCAACATACTCAAACAAATCACTTTAATACTAGTTTTGAATGTGACCCAAATGAGTTGTCTGCTATAAATTAGAAACCTCTGTCAAAAGCATATGGAGCCCAAAAGTCCTCTGGAAGAGAAGTCTAATCTTGATGCTATGTTTTAAAAATCAATTACATTTGCTAACTCATGCTAAATTAACCACAGAACAAAGGCTTTAATTCTATGTTCTCCTGGTTTCTTAACCACTTTGAGGCTCTGAAGATGAATTCATAAAGACAAGCTTAATTTGTCTGACTAAAAAGCTGGGAATAACTATTTAGTATATCAATATAATTACAGCAACATTAATTTTCAAATTACATACATCAGTGACAATAATTAAAAATAATACATACCTAATATTCACTTTTTAAGTGAGTATTTTAAAAGGGCATGGCTAGGATATGAACAGAAGGAAACCTGCCCAGACAGAAAGATACACCCCACACAGAAGTGACAGCTGGTAGGGCAAGGTGTCCCCATTGTGTTCCTTCCACTATAGATAGGGCTAGAAAACAGCTATCTTCCTCAGAATGGCAAAAAAAATAAGAGAAAAATATTCTGCAAAATAAAAAGCAGTACATGTTCCTAGAGACAGGAGTGTGAGTCTTCACAGCTATTATAAACTGTATTCTCTTCCAGGACTCTGAGTTCAGATTCATTTACACAGATTACACACAATTCTAGAACATGGTGGGCCATGCAGAGGCAAGGTTGGTGCTTCAACAGGAAACATGTCAAGCCAGGAGAGAGAGAGAGAGAGGCAAGCCTCCAAGTTAAATGAACACAAGAAAAACCATCAACATCTTTGAGAATACAGAGTGCCAAGGGAGCAGGACCAGGGGAAAGAGGCAACAGGAGATGTATAGGCTTCTTTTTTCAGGTTCAAGATCTAATACCAAAAGTGAGTTACTTTTAAATTTCACTGTGTAACTTGAAAACTAAATTATAAAAAGGCACATATATATGCATTCTCAACAGCTAATTATAAATAAAATATCCATCTACCATTTTAATCTTTTATTGATTCAGATCATAAAATTGTAAAACATCATGCTTATTCTTAATACATTAAATATTAACCAAATACTTTTCACTTATCTTCTCCCAAAAGTATCCTTAAATGAAATTACTGTGGGCTGGGGAGATGACTCAGCAGGTAAAGTTCTTGATACATAAGCACAAGGACCAAAGTCCTGATCCCAGCACCACATAAAAGCCAAGGAGCTGGGGTGGCTACGATTTCAGTGCTCAGAACATGGAGACCAAACATGGAGAGCAAACTAGCTAGCTAGACTGGCTAAACAGGCAATATCTAGCTTCAGTTGAAAGACTGTCTCGATGGATAATGTAGAGTGGTTAAGGAAGAAATCTGACATCAGCCTCGGGTGTGCACATACACACAGAGACACAGACAGACAGACACATACATACACAGGCACCCATATGTATACAGTCATCCTTACACATGGAAATACATACATGCATACACACAAACACGCATGTGCAAAAAGAAAGAAAGAATGAAAAAAAGAGCGAGCAAAAGAAGGAGGGAAGGAAGGAAAAAAGATGGATGGATGGATTGATGGATGGATGGATGACCATATAGGGTCATATGGATAACAACAGTGAAAAGCAGTAACTTCTTGACAGTCTGATGTGGTAATGCTAAGACACACAGTTTTAGAATAAGAATGTGGTTTTGAGCCATATTCTGCCATTAGCTGGTAGTTATTTAAACTCTAAACTTAAATGAGCTACTGTATGGATTAAAGAAAATAACACAAGCAAGATTAGGGCAGTGGTTTACACGTGGCAACGCAGGAAGGACAAGCCATGCAAACAGCCCTGAACAAGTTGAGTCGATCTTTAAACATCCCATGGTACTCAGTTAATTTTAGCAGATACAAAGATTTTTAGCAGATGGCTTTGGTTGGAAGCAAAACACCTGCTAGAGACCATTTGATACAATTTTCCAAAACAAAAAGCCTCATAAATTTTGGATATTGGATAAATAACTTCTTTCCTGCTCTGTACCTAGAAGTCACCTGCTCTGATTGCCATTTCTTGATTTATGTATACTAGGCTGTTTGCTTCCTTTGCCAATATGTGACAAATGGTCTAAGTGTAACTATCAGCATTTGGTTAAAAAAAACAAAAGGAGAGACAGGATCATTTAGTGCCCAACCATTTGTTGATCCAGATTGCTCTCTAGGGTATCCATATTCTCCTCCTTTTCTTGAGAATCAAGAGATGAGAGAGCAGAACCAGCCAGCTCTCCCTATCAACTTTGAAGACAAAAGTTTCCAAAAGAGGTCCAATTTGCTAAGAGGAGTCATTACTTTTCCAACAGCCTGATGCTAACACACTTTGACAATCATACTAATTAGAGAAAGCTTTTTGTCAATTGTGGCCCTTAGCTGGTTGGTTAATAGAGTATGTTTTATCTGCAACATAAAGGGGCTTTTTTATTTTAATTATGTTGTCAGATGTAATTATGGAAAACTGGGTATAAATGAGATTATGGGATCTATCCTGAGGGGCAACTAACACAAGAAACCCGCCATCCATTCTAGCAAATAAGGTCAGCTGGTAATGTTGCTTTTCCTCCAATTTTAATGAACTGTACAATGTTTTAAAACACATTTTTATAAAAGCAACAATTAGTTAAATCAGTTCAAACACAGTTAATGGAAATTTAAACATTAAAAACACACCCCACACTTCTCCCAATACACTTGAATTTTTTAATTATAAAATATTACAAATAAGCAGAAAATAATAGACTTGAAAACCATCAGCAATGCTTATCAAATCTTATCATTTTTCTCTAGTTTCTTCAGAGCATTCTGCATGTTTTTCCATAACCGAAACAGTACTAGCTGGGGTGTGGGACAGGTGGTAGAGTACATGCATGAGGATCTGGGTTCAGTCAATCCCAATCAATCCACAGTGCCAATAGACAGAACAAATCCAACTCCACTTCCATCACTACCAGATTTCTTACCTCATCCTCAAGACTGACTGCAGTCTTGAAGTTAAGAGAGATTATTCTTGTTGTTGTTGTTAACTTTAACTATGCGTGTGTCAAAAAATGGTAGGTACCATTCTAAAGCTTTATGTAAATTTTATGTAAAATGCAAACATGGTAGGTAGCACTTTGCTACCTACTCATTATGCAATACATTTTAGATTTGTTGATCTTCATATGTATAGGTATAGCTGCATGCTAATACACACTAACATGGTTTAATTGTCTTTTGCTTCATATATTTCAACTCTTATTTTCTTTAAACCATTGTTCAACTGGACATCTTTGTGCCAGTATTTATAAGTAAAGCTTCAGGGCCAGACAATATGCAAATATTCAATGTTAGTAAGCATTACTATATTGCTTTCCTGTGTTAGTTGTCAATTTATATTCTCAGAAGCTGTCTTTTCCATATCTTGAAATACTTGAATACTTGAAATACACCACAGTCAACCAAAGTCCACAGTTCAAATTAAAATTGACTTCTGTACATTCTGTGGCCCTAGACAAGCATACAATGGCATGTATCCACATTAACAGTACTACATAGAGTAATTTTACTATATCCTTGCCACCCCCCCTCCATGTTTTGCCTGCCTACTTCGGTGTGGGACCTCTGGGACTGAAGAGCAGTTGAAGCGGCAGAAAGGCGCCTTGCCCCTGCTAAGAGGGCTGGTAGGATGCTTTGCAAGCTCCTTCTCTTTCAGTCCCGGAGGGACCCAAGTTGTTCATAGGAGCAAAAAGGAAATAACCTGGCAAGTGTTTGTCCACCCTGTGGCTGATTGGACACCTCCCTCTGTCTTTGCAAAGACCCTGGGGCCAGGTGCCCACCCTGCCCCCATGCTAATGGGACTTCCCCACCCGGAGTACTGGGACCCTGCTTCCTTTGGGGAAAGAGACTTAAGCAGGGTAAAGTCCACCAATAAACGAGTAGGTAATCCATCAGATACGTCTCCTGAGGTTTCCTTTTGCATCTCGTCCTCTATTCTCAGGCCTCGGTGGTTAGAACCTGTGAGAAATCAACCAAGACTCACTCCTCAGTTCCTAAGCATTTTCCCTCTGCTCAAACCCAAGCTCCACCCTTCTGGCCAAAGGTGGAAACTGGGTCTCCGCAGGTCATGCACCAGCCGAGGGTCAGGCACCAGCAGTGTGTGCAAGGGAACCCAGCCGTCATGGCAGATCAGCAGCTCGCATTTGGGACCGGGGGAAACCAACACTTTGGAAGATGTATATCTTTTTACTGCCACAGATTTTTACTTGCCACAGATTTCCCCTTTATAACATGTTATCTAGTGGAATCGGACAGCAGGCAGTCTCTGTCTTCTTTTGATAGTATGTGTTTAAGACTGCCATGGTCTTTTCATGACTGGATAGCTAGTTTCTTTTAGTTAAGTAACATTTTCAATATCAGGGTGGATCAGTTTTTATTCACCTACTAAAGTATATCTTAGTTGCTTCAACAATTAAAAATATGAATAAAGCAGCTAGAAACATCCATGTTCAGGTTTTTGTATGGGTATGTCTTAACTCCTTTTTGTAATACCAAGAAAATCAAGTAATGGACCATGTGATAAGAGCATGTTTTATAAAACACTGTCAGGGCTGGAAAGATGGCTCCATGCTTAAGAACACCAAACACTCTTCCAGAGTACCTGGGTTTGATTCCCAAAACCCACAGGGTGATTCACAACCCTCTGTAACTTCAGTTCTAGAGGAATGAATGCCCTCTTCTGACCTCCAGAGGCACTGCAGACATGCACAGACATACATGTAGGCAAGATACTCACACACATAAAAATGAATAAATAAACAAATAAGCCACTTAAAAAAGAGAAACTATCAAAGTGGCTGCACCAATTACTGCATCCCACCAGTAATTAATATGAGATCCTATTTCCACATTCTTGCTATCACTTGGTACTGTTAGTATGGTCTGTGAGCACTAACTACAAGGGAACCCCTCCTTACTAACCTCATCCCTGTGTTAAGGAAACACACCCACCCACATATATATTTCTAAATGTCCTATAGGGAGTGTTTTTCTCATGGTCTAAAATTACCTGTATGTTGTTAACTAACAACAACAAAAGTATTTTATCTACCCATAGCAACTTGCCTTGCCTATAACAAAACTCACCAGGAATCTCCAAACTATTCCACATATATAAGGCTATGTGTTTTATAATGACTAAATAAGAAAAGAAAAGACAACAGAAGTGTTCACTGAGCTTAGAAAGTATTGATAGCTATTGCCCAATCAGTATAACACCTGAATCACTCAGAGACCTGCGAACCCCTGAAAATTCCACATTACTCCCATATTTTCCTGCCGCTGACTGGGCACTGGCTACTCCAATATAGACCATTTTGTTTCCACACCATGGATTAAGAAACTATACAAAGTAGAGAATTTCTTGTTACTGCAAATACGTATTCATTTTTTAAAGAAAAATCAAATAAATGGATTAGACCTACAACCAACAGTCATTATCTTGCTGAGAAACAAATTAATTTGTGGATCTAGCTATGAGGGGTCTTACCACATGCCTTGATTCACCAGAGCAAAGTTAACCTGAAAGGCTATGGATTTTAAAAGTGCAAGTTTCACCCGCCTCTCTGCATATGCTCTTAGAAAGAAATAAAAAATGTCCCAGACCCAATAAAAATGAATTGAGAAATGGTAGCAAGACTAGAGGTGTGTTTTGAGCTGTCATTGCTGGGCAAACTTTTAGCAATGAAATTTGAATCCCTCTTTTGCCTTCAAGTAGGTTCCTCTGAACAGCTTTCAAGAAAGGTACAACTTGGAATAAATGGCACAGAAGCATTTACTATTGGCATCTGGGGTGGGGGGAGATGGCAGGAGGAAAGCACACCAAGGAAAGGGACTTACTGGGCAGAAGTAGGTATTCTCCACAATGTGATTGGCTACCATGCTGTTCTCAGCAGAGAGAGACATGATAAACAGCAAAGCATCCCGGGCTTGCTGGCCTACTGTGCCCTCTCGATGAATGAAAGGTATCAGGAGAGAGAAGATGAGGAAGTTGGCGGCCCCTTGGTCCTCACTAGTGTGAAAGAAGAGTTCCAGAATGGATGGATCTTTGGCAAGGATGGAGCAGAGCTGGTTGAGCAGAACAACTAGCTTCCTCTCCACAGCTGGGGTGGCTGACCCTGAACAGGAGCTCAGCAACATCATCAGGGGCTTCAGAATGGGCTTGTGGTGCAGCAGAGGCTGGTATGACTGAGTGACCAGCATCTCGTACATCTTTAGCTGCTCAATTTTGGTTTCATCAGTGAATTCCCGTCTCAAGCTCCAAAGGAAGAGTTTTTCCATGATGTTCTCACAGACCACAAATTCTAGAATCGGCCCCATCGCAGCATCCTTGGCTTGTTCTTCAATGAGCAGGAAGAGCATGTGTTCTACATAGTTCTGCACAGCACTGGCCTCATCTGGGGGGATGGACCCATATTTTGCCTGGGTGTTCTTCAAGGGGTCATGCTTCTCTAAGATCTTCACAACCTGTAATATATCAAACACCCATCATCCATTGCTGTTTACCATAATCTCCAAAACACACCACCATTAATTTTAGAAAATTGGAACCAAAACACAGGAGCCATTGGACACAAAATATCTATACTATGTCAATAGTGTAAATGTTAAGAAAAGCAAAAAATGTAAAAGTAATAATTACTTTTATATTCAAAGAGATAATAAGTTACTTTTCCCCTAAACTGTCTATAATACAACAACTGTCTATAATACAAGCCTTTTAAGCTTCAAAGGCAATAAACAAGTGAAAGGAAATCTGGCTACCATATTCCCCATAAATGAAATTGGTTTGAAGACTTCAGCAGAGCAACATGACTCCTTACATGCTCTTGACAAACACTATGCCTGCTTCTCCACTCCCACACAACACAGCAATAGAACAATAAGTGCAAAGTGAGAACCTGTATGCCTAGTACAAGTAGAATCAATTCTAATGGAAGACGTAGATACAAAGATCAAAATCTGAGGAATTTGAACATCTCCTTCTTCAAGCCAACATACATAGAAAGATAGATAGATAGATAGATAGATAGATAGATAGATAACTCTCTGAGATAATTAATTAAAAATAAATTCCTGAGCCGGGAGGTGGTGGTGCACACTTTTAATCCCAGCACTTGGGAGGCAGAGGCAGGTGGATCTCTGTGGGTTTGAGGCCAGCCTCAAACTACAGAGTGAGTGCCAGAACAGTCAGAGTTACAACAGAGAAACCCTGTCTTGAAAAAAAATCTAAATAAATAAATATAAAATAAGTTCCTGAAGTTTGATGTGATACAAAAGTTTTGGACACAGTGGTAAAGGTAGTTAATCAAACAAAATTAGACAGCATCTCACACATTTTGTTCAGTATCTATAGAGGTCATGTCACACCCTTGATCTATTCCTCTTCGTTCCCACTGCTGGAATCTGAAGCTTCTGACCTCACTTTGCCCACTGATACTTCCACTGAAGTGCCTGGAAATATAAATATTTTATATCTTAATTTCCATTTACTTTAGTGACATGGGTATAGTTGCTAATTCTATTAAGTTTTCTCTCTTTCACATACTTCATCTGATATTTTTCAAATCACCTAACACTTTACAATGACTATCTTTGCTTCTCTTTGCCTTTCTGAATAGCATATAATGCAATATTTGCCTTCGGCGGTTCCCTCCTGGCCCAGTTCTATGATGCGTTGTTACATGTTCTGTATTTAGGTAACAGGCTTTTGTTTTTTTTAACAAGCTGTTGGGGAAGCTGGCAAATATACAATGTCATGTCAGCATGCATGAGCAATTGGGGAAAATATTTCTCAGGAAAAGGTCTCCATTTCCCTGTCAGAGGCACAGGGAATCTTTACAGACCAGGGAAGTATATCCTGACAGAACGTATGCACTCCCTCACGTCTGAGATCTCTATCCATTTCCAGCATAAAGTTGATAATCCTGTGACACAGAGGAAAAGTGACTCCAAGACTTCTGAGTTGACATTTTTCATGAGGAAAGGCATTTGTTAAGCAGCTACACAAATGGTATATGGCCCACTAACTGGTGACCACAGGGCATCCTCTTTGCCACAGATCTCCAGAAAGCATTGCGCTCCTACAGCTTTTTGAGTGCTGCAGAATTCCATGCAGGCCTACTGAGCTCACTGGCAGCAGAGACCCCAGGACTGGCTCTGCCTTTCCCTGTGGCCCTTGGCCTTGAGATGATCTACAGAGAACATGGTAATACACAGATCCTAAAGGGACTTCTACTTCAACACCCCACCCCCTCCAGTCCCCAAAGCCTCTAGCTTGAAAATTCTGCATTTTGAAGGGCAGATTAGTTTGTGATTTGTCAGTGATGTAATTTCAAAGTCCATGTGTTGAGTCTGCTTGTGAGAGCTATATTTACAGCTAGGCCTCCAGGTAAAATGTGATTACACCTCTCACTCTGCTCAGCCTGTGCAAACGTGCAAACTGTCTAAAACTGAGACTGCTTTATATGGGTAGTGGCATGACGAATAATCTCAGACTTGCTGAAAAGATAATCTGACAATGCGTAACAAAAGTTATGAAATTGTTCTTGCCTTTGACTTGCTAATCTGAGTTAAGGGAAAATGCCTAAAATGTTTGTGTCAATGCTCTTTTCCAATAATATGAAATAAAAATACTATGGACCCAGATGGTTAATGAGAGAATTATAACCAAATGATATTACCATACAATGTAACTACTGTTATATACGTGAATCATATTATCACACACAATTCTATATATGAAATAACTTGCTAAAAATCAAACATAGGGGCTGGAGCAACAGCTCATCAGTTAAAAGCATTGGCTGCTCTTGCAAAGTATTCAGATTCAGTTCCCTAAAGCCACATAGCAGTTCACAGGCCTCTGTATCTCCAGTTCCAGGGGATCAGCACCTTCTTCTGGACTATGCAGGTACCTGATACACACATGGTACATGTACATTCATGTAGGCAAACACTCATATGCATAAAATGAATTTTAAAAATTAAGAAAGCAAACAAGGTTGGGCATAGTAGTAATGCGTGTAATCCCATCACTTGGAAGGTGGAACACAAGTCCAAGGCCAGTGTGAGTATCGTCTAACAAAACAAAAGGGGGGAGGGTAGAGGAGAGAACAACAATAAATGAGATCTTAAGATCAATTAGTTTTCCTTTCCTGCAAGTTGCTCTAAGTTCATAACATAAATTAAAAAGTTTAAAAGATTGTTTTGTACTTAATGACTAAAAAGAGGAAAATACTGAGAAAAGACAATTATTGGAAATGCAATTCTCTAGAATGCCTAAGCAACATAAATTTATAAATAGGGATATACATTTATGCCATACATGTTTAAGCAAATATTTATTGCGTATGTAATATATATCTGTAATGTACAGAAAAACAATTTATACAACAAATCACTGTCTTCCCACTAATTAACCTGCATTTATATTATTGATTCTATTCAACAATTCTACCACTGAGCTATACTCCCAGTCCTGTTAGAAGACATTTTTAAACAAGAACTGAGCGGGGCATGGTGGCACATGCCTTTGGAGGCAAAAGCAGGCAGATTTCTGGAGGCTGCCCTGATTTACATAGTGAGTTCCAAACTAGGTAAGTGGGCAGAGAAAGCCGAGAGCAGAACTGTAATAATCCACAGAGATGAAAGGTTTGTTGAGCTGGAAGCAAGCAGACACCTTGGCTCCCCTTCACTCACTCCTACCCCCAGCCAGTAGTTTTACCACATGGGAGATGGGTGTGTTATAACCAAGGTTGTGAGTCACAGAGCACCCAAGTTTAGGGAGTGTTCACTGCTTTTGTGCCCATGCTGTTACAAATCCTGGGCCTCACTTCCCATGCTCCCTCTCCTTCCCTTCCTTGCAAGCAGAGAAACCTGTGACCTGCTTCTCAGGTGGGTTCTGAGGCACACCCTGGGACTTCCTGGCTAGAACTCAGCCTGCACTGGAATGCCATAGAGCATCTATCTAAATGGTGCCATGGTCCTCTCAGTTGCTGCAGGCTAACTGCTGGTGTGACTTAGACTTTCCTTATCTTTTCCTTTTGTGCCCTCTCTTCAAATCCTTGCAATTAAACCCTCATGTTCTTGCTCATGGTTTCTCTGCTCGTTGCCTAGTTTTACCCACTATACCGATTCTAACCTTTTAGATTGCTGAGTGGTGAAATTCAATGCTGTGAGGTGCCTCCTGTAGGCTCAGCCTGGATGTGACTATCTGCTATGTTATACGCAACCAAGCCTCTTCTCAGTTGTGCATCAGTCTTGGGGATTCTGATCAGAACCAAAAACTAAACTAAGAAGGTGAAGAGTAATAGCAGCAGAGAAAGTAAAAGCAAACAAAACACACTTTGTAAACATTTCCTTTACAAAGCAAGTTCACTTTATTAAGCTGAAAATGATACTTAATAAACTAATCAGAACATAATAGAAGCCCAAATCCATGAACCAGTTCAGTTAAAAAGAATAAATGCACACTGATCATAACTAGACATCTGTTTCATCTTATAGAGGGTATGTGTGTTAAGTGGGGGATAATCATGAGCCTGGATCATATTTAATACCACATGTAAATTAATTAACATAATTTAGAATAAACACAAAATGAACATTATGAACAATAGCTTTCAAATTACCATCAGATCAAATAGCTAAATTTAACCTAATTTCAAAGCCATTTGACCTTTAGATACGAGCATAATTAAGGATAGATCTTAAAATAGCCTATTTTTCTCAAAAGGAATATCAGATATTCCTACCCTTAGTCCCTAATATGGCCCCATCAGTCAGTGATAATGGACCTGAATATTAAAGACTGATAAATTCTAAATAGGAAACAAAGGAAAGGTCCACATTAATCACATAATTTTACCTCAAGCTAACAGATGATTATCCTTTGTGATAAATATATGTGTCTCTCTGCCAGGAGACCTGCTTCAGTCCAATCTCACTATTGCTCTCTGCCTTCCACACACCTGTGATTACACTACCTTGACTAGAGCTTACTTATTTCAAGAGAGTCACAAGAAGAAAACTCACAGTCCCAACGCTTTGGAATGCTAATTTACAGTGGTAATTTGGAAAAATTCAAGCTACTAAGCAACATTTTCCATTACACAGAAGTGGAGGATTTAACTGTCATGGGCCAAATTACACTTTATGTACCAAATAACTAAACAGAAGTTAAGTTTCCACTGTGTCCACGCTCATTACTTAATGGCTGAGTCTTTCCACTTGGGTCATTCCGAGTACCTTTTTCTACAGGGTCTTACCAGGGCCACAAGCCAGCTGGCCAGCTTCCTTTCTCCCTTCCTCCCTCCCTTTCTTCCTTTCTTCCTTCCTCCTTCCCTCCCTCCCTCTCTCCCTTCCTTCCTTCCTCTCTTCCTCCTCCCTCTGTCCCTTCCTTTCTTTCTTTCTTCCTTCCTTCCTCCCTCCCTTTCTTCCTTTCTTCCTCCTTTCCTTCCTTCCTCCCTTCCTCTCTCCCTTCCTTCCTTACTTCCTCCCTTCCTTCCTTCCTTCCTCCCTCCCTCCCTCCCTCTCTCCCTTCCTTCCTTCCTCTCTCTGTCCCTTCCTTCCTTCCTTCCTTCCTTTCCTTCCTTCCTTCCTCCCTTCCTTCTCCCTCCCTCATCCTTCCTGCCTGCCCTCCCTTATTTTCAGAACTAGAAATTGAACCCAAGGCCTTGCCTTGCACTGGGCAAGTGCCCTACTACTAAAACTACAACCTCAGTTTTTTGTTTGATTTGTTGTTGCTGCTGTTTCTTGTTTTGGTTTTTAAGACAAAATCTAAGTCCCTAAGTTGGCCTTGAACTTGCTTTGTAGCCCAAGCTGATCTTGAATTTGCAGTCTTCCTGAGAAGCTGGAATTATAAGCATGTTGCATCATGCCTGGCTTTATTTCCTCATATATGAAAACAATATACCCTTGTAAAATGTGTTTACTTACTCCATTCGCTTAATACCAGCTCTAGTCAGAAGCTGCACAGACTTGTCTTGAATCCGGAATTTTAAAATATGATAAAGGCAGGGTGTGATAGTCATACCTATAATCCCAACACTTGAGAGGTAGAGGCGGGGGACCAAGAGCTCAAGGTCAATGTGAGCTACATATGATTCTGTTCAAAATCTGTAGTGCCTCTTCTTAATTAGTGACTGATGTAGGAAGGCTCAGCCTATTATGGGCAGTGCCACCCCTGGGCAGGTGGTCCTTGGTGGTATAAGAAAGCAGACCGAGAAGGCCATGAGGAACAAAAAGGGACTAAAGGCATGGGCTCTACCAGGGAAACTATTACTGTTTTATTGTTAAATGGACATAAAGTGCCTACTAATTCTTTCTGTTTGTTTATGCTGCTGTCAGTCTTATTCAAAGAAGTTTCTATTTGCAGGAGTCAATAGGAGTGGGAGGAGAACAAAACAGGGTAATGAGAGATGAATATGATAAAAATACATGATATTTAATGCATGAAAATAAAGTGAAACTCATTATTATGTATAGTTAATACCTACTGTCTTAAGGCTTCGCTGCCATGATATAAGCAACTTGAGGAGGAGAAGGATTATTTCATCTTACAATTTGTAGTACATCATCTAAAGTCAGGACAAGAACCCAAGGTAGGAATCTGGAGGTGGGAACAGAAGCTGAGGCCATGGAGGAACAGTGTGTATTGACTTGTTCCTCATGGCTCGCTCAGCCTGCTTTCTTACACCACCCAGGACCACCTGTCCAGGGGTGGCATTGCCCATAACAGACTGAGCCTTCCTACATCAATCACTAGTTAAGGAAAGGCACTATAGAGTTGCTACAGCTTATGGAGGCATTTTCTCAATTGTGAGTCCCTCTTCCCAAATAACTCTAACTTGTGTCAAGTTCACAATAACCTAGTCAGGACACTTGCTAATAAGCCCCATGTTGAAAGATCAGTAAAAGCTATGAAAAGAACACAGGAAGAAGGATGTAAGTAAAAATACTGAATAGAACATTAGCTTCAGCCACAGTACAGACTTATTGGTGGGTACGGAACAGGAGAGATGCTGACATTGCATCAGGCTCATCCACTTTGGGGTCTTCCGGAAGCACCAGCTGATGTTCCTCTCTTAAGAGGACCTTTTGTCCATTTTACTTTCAGCAGTCAAGTTTAAAGCCACTTGTAAAGCTGGAAAGAGACGTAACTGCTTAAAATGTTAGCAGACATCAATTTTCTAAGATATTCTGAAGATTAATCAGAGCTTTCTAAACCTTCTGAACTTTCCATCTCCTCGAGGCTTTCAGTGTCCTCTGTCATTTAGTCTGTGACAAGGCGCATACCAAAAGCAAAGCTAAACAGAGCAAGGAAATAATATGGAAATGTGCATGTCAAATCCATGTATTACTTCTCTATTTCTTTGATGGATTCAGGGCAGTCAGAGCTCTACACAGCGTACTAGACCTAAAACCCCTCCTCTAGTGTTCACTGCTGTGGAAAGGCGTTTAACATAAGCTATCTACATGCCTCTGTTATTTTTCTCACTGCCAAACCCTCCGAGATGAAAACGAAAACCCACCGCACTTTCTTCCTCGAGCATCATTACTGTAATACAGTTCTGACATTTTCTCGCTTGCTTACTTTTGCTCAGGGTCTCACTATTAGTTCAGGCTGGCCTTAAATTCATGATTCTCCTGCCTCAGCCACCCAAGGGCCAGCGTTATAGACATGTACCATCATGCCCAGCTTTCTCCAATTAAAAAAAAAACTGCATTTCCTCTGTATACAGTAAATAGAGCAAGGTCCATATAGTCACAAAGTATACATATGCTATAAAACAAACAAAAATAATCTTTTAAAACAGCTTTTTAGGAGTACAACATTTTCGGTAAAAAGAAGATATAGATGAATATAAATAGATGAATGTAAATGCAATTTTTTGTTTCGTTGTTTTTTTTTTTTTTTTTTTGAGATAGGGCCTTGCTACATAGACAAGGCTAGCCCAGAACTCACTAAATAGGAACTTGTCTGATTGTAGACTCTTAATCTTCCTGATTTTGCTGCCAAAGTATTAGAAATACATAGACCACCTTATCTAGCTTCCTACAATTGCCCCCACCACACACTTCCTCTGTTCCCCTGCTTGAAAAAAGGGCACAATAAATACTATAAGGTCCACATAGTCACAAAGTACAAACATGCCATGAAAAGTAAAGTAGGTGGTTTAATTCATCTTCCAGTTTACTACTTGAGCAATTTATCATCTGGAAGGTCAGTGTTTCCTTCCATGTGAGCCCTCTTCCATTCAGAAAATGCAAAAACACAGAGGTGATAAAAGGGATAATCTGCCATATTTTAAATTGTTCTTGTAAATGACTATAAAAAAAATCCGACACAAGTACATACTCTTCGCTTTTCCTTATCACTAAAGATAAGTTCAAAGATCCTCCTGGAAGCATATGCAAAATTAGTGCTTGTTTAATTGCCTGGATCTTCTACAGCTGTGTTTCTTTCTTTTTTTTTGTTTTTGTTTTTGTTTTGTTTTTTGAGACAGGGTTTCTTTGCTGTTCCTCTAGCTGTCCTGGAATTCACTCTGTAGACCAAGCTCAAACTCACAGAGATCTGCCTGCCTCTGCCTCCTAAGTACTGGGATTAAAGGCGTGTGCCATCACCACACGGTCAGTTGTGTTTCTTATTCCCACCTTGCTGCTGTTCATTAATTGAGCATCTATAACACCATATTCTGTTATGGGCACCAGAAATACAAATAAATCACTAACAGCCTCTGATATTGGGGAGCTTCACAATGATGTTGGGAAGAAGATGTTATATAAACCACTGTAACATAAGGTAGCTGATGGAACAGTAAAGGAAAGCTTGGGTGATGTTGGGGCACAGAGTGAAAACATGAGAGGGAGCAAGGAAAGAGTACTGGGGAAATGTTGTCCCAAGTGAGTCCTGTAGAAAGCAGCATTTAACCGGATGGAGGAACAGTCAAGCAGAGAAAGCAGCAAGTACTTCAGGCACAGAGGTGTGAAACATTTGCCAAGGATGATGGTGGACACGAATGCCAAGCAGCTTCACATTTCTGGAGTCCCAGAAGCTAAGATCTAAGGAATTGTCTTTGCCATCCTAGCCTGTGGATGGCCACACACCACTGGAAAGTCCAGCTAGAGGGATAGCATAGACAGACCTGGATTTTAGGTCCATTGTTATGGTGACTTAAGGCAAAGGATAACCACTCCAAAGGTTAGAGGAAGCATGGCCCAGGCATAACTTCCTGTGCCTACATTCTCCAATGTCATCATCAGGCAGGAGCTACTCCTGAGAATCTACAGAGAACTCTTCTGCCATGACATCACTGGGCCCAGAGAGAGACTGGAAATTCAAGCTTACTTCCCAGCCACCCAAGGCCTCATCCCTGGAATGACGCACTGCCTGAATATGAGGCGAGCTAATTGTAGAACTGGCTGCCCTTGACAGTAGAGGCCAGGACAGAAAGCAGCCACCCTTCTCTGTCCATCCATGTTAGCTTTGTAACTCAAGCTCTGCAATAGACACGACTCATAAATAGTACAACAGATCCTGCCAAATGCATGTCAGTTATACTGAATTTATACTGAAGTATCCTAACAGAGATGAATTCTAGGTAGCTCAGACTTTTGCTGCCATCATTTGTTCTAATTTATTGTATACAAAGATATTGTACTAAGCTGTCAACAGCATACTCCAGTAAATAAAATGCGGTTGTTCAGTTCTGTCTATGCCACATTTCCTAGCAGCCTTTCAGGTTGTCTTGGTTGCCCCGGGGATGTTGGGGATTGTAGTCACAGCAGGTTCAGAGATATACATGTCAGAGTTCAGCTTGCTTCCCCAAGTTGGCCTTTATTAACCCCAGCAGGAACAGGCTACAGCCAAGAGTCAAAGGGTGCAAGTCAGAGATGAATGCACAACACCTGGTGCTCACTGCTGAAGGACTTGTTCTCAGCCCACATAGCTGCCTTGCCCTCAACTTTTTGTCTTCCCCACTTTCTTTTCCAAAAACAAAGTAAGTCAAACTGTGCATTTATTAACAATATCCCTCCTAAAATGTTCTCTTCCTCTGATATCAAAACTTTCCACAGTTGGGCCCGGATGGTGCACACCTTTAATCCCAGCACTCAGAGGCAGAGGCAGGAGGATCTCTGTGAGTACAGGACAGCCTGGTCTAAAGAGTGCATTCTAGGACAGTCAGAGTTACAACAGAGAAACTCTGTCTTGGAGAAAAGAAAAAAAACCAAACCAAAACAAAACAAAAATCTTTCCACAGCCAAGCTGCCCAAACTATGATTTTCTTCATCACTCCCACCTATAATAGCCCCTTCTCTTGTCTTAATACCTCTATCAGTCCCACCTAGGATACTCCCAGGACATACCTAATGGTTGGCTAACTCAAAATCTAAGGGAAAATAGCCACTTAGACACCTGCCTGCATTTATCTCTCTACCAGTATTTTCATTCATATAGTTATTTGGAAGGCCCACAGAGCCTCTGTGGACAGAGACTGAGGGTGTTTTCCAAATTCACTTAGAAGGAAAACCCAGTTAAGGAGATTAATGAAAAAGTCTTTTCTTCCATTCTTAAAGAAAACCCAATCAAAGTTAAGGAAATGGCTGAACCATCATAAGACAAGCTCACACTTTACAAAGGGAACTGTTTAATGACTAACATTCCCTCTGACAAGATATACTCATCTTGGGTCAATATATTTCAACTGGAGGGTGCTAAGCACCTGCATTGTATTTTAGATAACCTACAGTGTCTGATAATACCAAAGCCATTCATAATGATATTGAAATGACTAATAGGATTCTGGGACTAATATTTACTCTCAACAATATGAGAAAAAGATAGACACATTTCCCAAAACAGGACATCTTAGCACCCTCCAGCTACATCGAAGAAAGCTTGCCAGAGACAGAATTGATCTACATACATGAGGTCAAGAGGTCAGTGATGGGCCTGTGTTCTAAGAGCAGCATAGGAGGCCAAGTGGATCATGTCACAGCAACTTCAGAAAGAGTGGCTATAACCAAATGTATTACACACAGACACAGGGGCCCTGAGAGCAAAGACTTCACACTAGAAAGCTGGACTCCACTAGTCACATGAAACGGCAAGCTGAAAATGCCACCAGTGTGGCAATCCACTCTAAAAATGGGCATAAATAAATTAATTAATTAACAAGCATGTAATAATATACAGATACACTTTATATGGTATAAGCACAAAATAATAAAAAGTTTTAACAGGTAAAGATAGAAGCAGGCCTCCTGAGGACTGCAGGCTACATCTCTCAGGGTTCACTAGCCTGCTTTGGAGCCATTGCTTTAAAATGCCTTAAAACATGTGAAGCCAAAGGCAGTTATCTAATTATTAAGAATAACCTGGAATTACCTTCTTTCCTTCATTATAGAAGAGGTGTCCTCAATGCCCACAGTAAATCCATTAAAATCTGAACAATAACTCAGAGTAATGGAAAAGCACCAAAAAAAAAAAAAAATCATAGAAGCTTTACACTGGATGGTGAAAAGCAACTACAAGGTGTGAACAATCCAGAAGCAGAATTGGCTTTGTTCCTTTTTGATCTAAACCATGTCCCCTGTAATTTCTGTGATTTACAGGCTTGGGGCTTTAACCCATGTGCTCTTTCCGGACACAGGAAGGAATCTGGTAGTCATTAAAAACCTGTCACATAAATAGCCACTTACCAGTTCACCCGGGGAGTATAATGTTGGACAAGTAGTAAAGAATACCAACTTTGTTTATTTTACTACCTGCAAACTCCTGAGGAAAGGGGCTGGTAAATTTTTGAAACATTCAACCCTTAATTATCCACAGATCAGAGAAGAGCCACAGAAAAGTCTAAATGAAACATCCATAAAAACTAATGTGCATGGTAAAGAAGATAAGAATTCAGATACAGCCAGACATCATTCCTTACATTGTAGGAGCCCACAGGCCTGACAATGGCAGAGTACTGAAGTCAGATCCATGGGCTTTGGACTCAGGGACTGAGGTCTGAGTCCTAAGGTCTGGCATGGTAATTCACTGGGTGCAGAACCTCCAAATGGTCATTTAACCATTCTCTACTAATGGTAAATAACTCTCCATTCTCTACTAACTACCTTATTGCTTTCTGGAGAAGATTGAATGATATAGAACATTTGAAGCACTCAACACAGTACTTAGTAAATGCTTCATAATCAAGTCCTTTGTGAAAACTTTTTATTCAGATACATTATTATTGGTAATCAGGAAGAGAAAGCTGTTCTTCATCTTGACTGAAAGGACCTTTTCCACCCAATGTTTCTAGAAAGTCAGCTAGCTGCCGCAGAGTAGGAAATCTTGGTTCATTGTGATAGAGGCTGGGGTGGGGGACGGGTTACCGAGACCAACAGAGGGGGCAGAGCTCATATGTTACCTGTGCCCAGTGATTCTTAAACACAATCATGCATGTTTCTGGGTCAACTCCCTTCAGGCTCACAGCCTGCTGGAGTTTGCTTTCTGTCGAAACTGATGACATCATAAACCTCTGATGCTTCTAAGTCATATTTAATTTTCAAGAAAATGTCGTAGGCAGTCATTAGCTTCACGTATCATGTTAAAAATGTCACTTCTTCAGGCTTCATAGTCACTTTCCAAAACCTGTAATGACGATAGCGGAAAGTAATGCATGTTATGTTCATTTATTAAACAGGACACTGGCTATTAAATTTAAATAAAATTCCAATGCAAACAGTAGCTTTATGATAGTTATAATGTATTGTTTATATTCTACCTAAAGCTTCTCCTAATCTCTCACCTTGTTACTAAAAACTGTAAACTAAGTTTCCACTAAGCTATATGCATGTATTAAACAATTATAGGGTTTCTTCTCTCCAGTAAAAGCAACCACTTACCCACAAGCTATTGTACCAAGTAACCCAAGTCTAGTTTCCACAACTAAACAAGAAACTATGCTATCAACTTTCACAGAATTTTAAGAAACACCTAGTAATAAGAAAATTGTGAATCAATAGTCACAGAAAAAAATGGCTTAATAAAACTTGGGTGAGCTCCAGAGGCTGAGGCTCAAAGCAAAAAGTGTCTGCTATGCAAATGTGAAGACTGGAGTTCAGATTCCAAGCCTACACAAAAGCTTACTGGGTGATGTGGCCTACCTATCCCAGCATTCAGGAAGCAAAGATGGGATTCCCCAGTGCAAGCTGGCTAGCTGGACCAGCCACAATAGTGATTTCTGGCTTCAGCTGAGAGACCTTACCTCAGTCAATAGAGTGGAAAGTGGTCAAGGAAGACACCTGACATCAACTTCTAGCTCTCATACATAAGCACACACATCAGCACACATATGTACCCACACATGTGAACATGAATGCACACATGTACTACATGCATAAGCACTCACACATGCACACGCGTGCACACACACACACACACACCACATACAAACACCATCATCCAGACTTCTTGGCATAATACAGTTGAGTTTTGCTGTTTATTGTTTCTCAATGACTTTATAATGAAATTGAAAATATTCAGCTACATAAGACCCTACATCACAAAAAGAAAAGATAGGAAAGAATGGAAGATTGATTCTCAATCAATCATTTTGTTGTTATAAACTAAGTGGAGTTTTCTAATTTTTCTAAAATATAATAGGATCCTAAGTAACCTTGACAAACCAGTTAAGCATGACCCATCAAAAACAAGATAATGTCTTATTAGCTGTGAGTAAACAGTAGCAAACTTAGAAATGAAAAATGAATTGTGTGGATAAAATATAAAAAAAATCCTATTCAACCCTGCCATGTTGGAAAAAAACATTAAGGTCACAGATTGTACCCTGAATATGTGGGCATTTCTGACAAAAGCAATAAGATTGTAGTATTATCTAACCAGATCAATCAGCCCAGAAAATGACTGGGTAGAGTTCAGAATATTATTTCTTTTGATGTACAGATTGGAAGAGAATCCAGAAGAAAGTAACTACAATTATCAGAGCATTGGAAAACAGCTCATAAGAGTCTTCGGACTTGGACCTACATGATGGCTCAGCAATAAAGGCACTTGCTGCCAAGTCAGACAACATGAGTTCAATATCCAGAGCCCACATGATTGAAGAGAGAATCAGTCCTGTAAATTATCCTCTGACCTCTTCAGACATGTGGTGAGATGTACATGTGTGAGTATGTGCATGTGTACACACAGATATATAGATGGATGAATGGATGGATGGATAGATGGATGGGTGGGTGGGTGGATGGATGGATGGATGGATGGATGGACGGATGGACAGATGGATGGATGAACGGACGGGTGGGTGGCTACATGGATAGATGGATAGATGGGTGGGTGGATGGAAGGAAGGAAGAATAGCTGCAGGTTTGTGAAGGTTTCAGGGACTGGCTATTTTCAACTTACATGAAGGATGTCACAGAGGGAACAATGATTAACTGCTTCTTTCCACCAACCGTGTGAGGACAGATGTGTTGCTGATTCAAGTTGGGTTTATGGGTAAAGTTCTTTGCAAGTGTTGAATTAAATACAAGAAAACATGAAGCATTCAAAAACAAGTACAAGTACTCCCACCTACAAAGTGGGGGGGGGGCAATCCAAAATGAAAGGATTTTCAAAAAGGGGTTAGTCATAAATGGAAATTTTGCAAGAATAAATAATTTTGAGTATGCTTTTATAGGAGAATGTAAGAGTAGTAGAATCCTGATGTATGTAGAAAGAAAGACCTATTAGGACTATGCATTCACATACTTGAGAAAAATAACCTTTGAAAACTTCTATAGTCGTGTTTACTGTAAATATATATGAGTCTCCAGCCTGTATTTCCTAATAATACAATTGGCAGTTTTCAAGGAACACTGTCCATCAATGACCATGGCCCTTTGCCACAAGTAACTGCACTTTACTTGGTCCAGCTGATGTTTTAAATAATGGGAATGGCAGCCCCATGTTTGTAGAGCATGAATTCTCCTGTTCCCATAGCTCTGGTATTCCCTATGACCTCAATGCTGGGTCTTACTTGGCTTAGATGACCTGGCCAGCTCTTATCAACATTCAAGTTTGCAGCTGTGTGTTAAGTGATACAACTGGATTACAAGTCAACTTCCTCATTGTCCTAAGCATTATATGTCTAAGAAACCGCCTTTATTCAGAGGATGTGGCGATATGAAGAAAATCAACACATCTAGTTTATCCCAGAGGTTGAAAAACTCCAAGAGTTCTTGAGATGCTTTCAAACTCCAGGATCTAAAAACCCTTCTTCAAAGCAAAGAAAAAATATATATCCTGCCAATTGCCTCCAAGTAAAGAAAAAGAAAAGGGGGAAGAAAGCTGTTTTCTAAGATGTTTTAATTCAGTTCTCAAATAGAAGAATGCAGTTCAGACAGGATAAATACTTTAGCCAACACTCTGAGCTTACAAGTCAGTTTTGATAGAAACAATGTTAAGTCTCTGGTTCCCAAGTCCAGAGTACTTTCTAAGAAGCTATATTTTTTTTTCTGGCTACAATACAGTTCCTGGTCCCATTCCCTTAAGGAATCGTTTTTCCCCCTAGGAAAAATGCATCTCCTTTGGGTTTATGCTTTTCCAATCACAGTGAGACAGATACCTCAAAGATTCAAAACATACCATGAATACAGAAACAACAGCATAAAGAGAACTTGAGAGAGAAAGAAGAAATGAAGCAGTTTAGATAACCTAAATAGGAGACAGGGAAAATGCCAGAAGCAAACAAATACACTCTGGAACACAACCAGAAGTCAAGAGGCTGATGTTTCCATTCCCCCCACCCCCACCCCCGTCTTGTCTGGGTGCTAAAGAATTAAAGTCCTGGCAGTTTCTGGGAAAATAGAAAGCTGAAAGAGAAAGCTCCATATTTATGAGAAATGTATCAGGACATACTTCCTAGGTCATCAAAGTATTCAATGTATTGTCTACATTTTCAATACATCATCTAGCTCAGTATTTCCTATATTTTCCCCCTTTTTTGCAGTTATTCCTATCATTTTACTAAATCCCAAATCACAAGCAAAAGGAACAAATATAGAATAGAGACAATAGTAGTCAAAAGCCAGAAAAAAGTGAAATGATCACTAACAGGTATGTGTGAGTCATAAACATGGTGGTCATTTTTCCTTCCTTGCCCTCTGCTCTCTTCAGTAAGTCATGTAGGGTAATGCTTGTCACTCTTCATACATAGCCAAACATGTCCCATAAACACACACGTGCCTAGCAACTCAAATTCCATGCCTGAGAGAGCTCCACAGACTGCTCTGACCTTAACAAGTGATTGTTTTTTTCTTTCTTCAAACTACTAACACATACACATACACAAACGAAAGAAAACAAAAGACAAATAAACAAAAAACACCTCAGTGGTAGCACACACAAGTTTCATTCAGGGTATAGTTACTAAATTCTTTATTTGGAAGAAGAAAGATAGAAAAGAGATAGCTTGTCAAAATACATTTATAATATTCTAGTAGTTCAGCTTTCAAAATTTTCACAACAAAGAATCAGCTATATTATTTCCAAAGATACTACTGATTGGCTACATTTCTGTCTTGCTAATATTATGTATGGACATATTTTATCTCATCAAAATGGAAAGAAAATTCAGACTAAATATTTCTGGTGGCAGAAATAGCAGCAATAAGAATCATATGTGGTTTTATTGGCCCTGTTTTGAATTGCAATATATTTCAGTATTTGATTATTAAAGAAAAAAATTAATGTATGCTCCATATCACAAAATTATATAATATGAGTTGTAATCATCAAAGTGGAGATTCTAAGGGTTCCTTTTCCCTATATCCTCAGAAACAGACCATCAAGAGAGCCAGTGAATAAGAACAAAGTATATTCATATTTACAGATAAAAATGTCACAATGAAGCCCAGTGCTTTGTAAGTGAACTCAAGAAAAAACCAAGCTGAGGTTCTGCTGTTTGCTGATCACACTTCTTCCCGATGTAAAACTGCTTCTACTTCATGCCAGTCAGTCTGACTTCATATCCTTTGAAAAACTACAACACTTGGGAAAGGTAGGCACGTGTCAAAATCACATTGTTTTTCAGGAAGTTCCAGTAGTTATTTCTGACATATCACTTTCCCACTAGCAGACTGAATATAAATTATGAGTGTTTTGGGATATAGTTACATATAATATCATACTATTTTTTGCTTCTTTTATCTTTTAAAAATAATTAACTTTTCACAATGAATTATCAAAAAAAAAATTAAGGTAAAGCAAAGGGATGGCTATCCTTAAGGAGAACAGAGCCAAAGTAAGTTTTTATTAAGGGGAAGCTCACACATATCTGCAAGCCTACTCGGAAGGATGCAATGAACATGGAGAATTTGAAGATGTATGACAAAAAAATTTGATAGGCCAAAAGGAGAAGAAGAAAACTGAGGTCAGGAATGCAAGTTGGAGAGTCCCAAAGAGAAAGAATATGAAAAGCTTATCTTCCCATGTTGAGTTACCAGTCAGAGCAGTACATGGAACCTGATGGAAAGGCAGGGCAAGCTCCCTTCCCATTTCTACTCCACCCCCTCCTGATAGTTCTGTTGATCTGCAAAAGGGGTAAGGGCTAAGAGTTGGGAGCTGTTTTCTAATCCATTACATCAAACTCATAACTTGGCCTTGGAGCCAGCAGCCAGGACGCAGGGCTCTAGGTCCAGCTTACCTCTAAGAGCTGTGAGACCCTGAGGAGCAAAGGAAGGAATTCTTTACTCAGAAACCATGGAGGTAAGTGGTTAGGACTCAATCTTTGTTTCTTAGGTCTCTTCCAGCTCAAATAATTATTTCATGTACTTTATCACAGCTGTTACAACCAGATAGCTACCATAAAATCAAAGGCCTCTGTACAACAATCTTTATAAGAACTGTAGTTGTAAATGAGTTTGTATCTGTATTGTTTTCACTATTAAAGTACATTTCCTTTAAGGCCTCCATAGTCTAAAAATCAACTACTCAACAGTAAGTCTGCAATCGGTATCTTTGTCTTTGCCTTTTTCTGAGCAACTGTTAGCAGAAAAACTCATCGTTGTAGAATGTACATTTAGAATGCCCTACATTTGTTGCTACTAAATACATAAAAAGTCTATTACTGCAAATGTGCTTACCACATAAAATTCCATCTAAGGGTGACGACTCTTCAAACATTGGGAACACCTGAAGAGAGGTGAATTGGTTGCCCTCAATTATAACTAAGAGCAGAGGGGAGTCATTTTGGGCCCAACTACCTCAAACACCCTCTTCTTAAAAAATCTTATTAAACTGAAATCCTTCCCATGTTCCAATCCTCTGGCCCAGTCCAACCCTTCCCCCATTCCCACTCCCTATCTCTCTCACAGTATTGTACAGCAGTGCTAGACTGAGAGAAATAAAGCAGGCCCTGATTCTCCCGTGCTTCCCTCAACTTGCCAGAGTCTGACTTTGACTCATTGTTCAGGATCCATCATTTCAGTAAGGAAGTAACCTGTTTCATTTTACCACCTTGCAGGTCACTACAAGGTTAATACACAGGATATGCACAAAGAAAATTATCTCAATACACACATTCCAAATGGCTTCAAGCTGTGATAAATGCAAGCTTGAAAACAGTTAATAAGATTGCAGAGCACTGTTAATATACCCAGGAATAATCCCACTATGTTTTGCACATTAATTTCACAAGAGCAAGCTTCCTTACAATTAGGTCACATTCAAGTTCCCCACAACTTAACAATAAGCAGAATCAATGGAGAAAGAAAAAAATTAATCAAAATTAATATGCAAATTCATACCTGAAATTTGGTTGGGGACTTTTAAGGCTATTTCAGATACTAAGTACATCATTTATTTTCCTTCAATAAAGTTTAAGAGCCATGTCAAAGATTTATTCATTGTAAAAATTATGTAGAGTACAAAAGAGCTTGATAGTTCAGATCCTAAAGCTACTACCTTAGTGATAGCTGTGGGATTCTATTGAAGATGACCAGAGCAGTTCAGTCAAGAAATTGTGGAAGCCAGCCAGAGTTACCAGAGTCAGAAGAATTCAGTCAGAAACAGTCAGCTGGCTCAGAAGGTCAGTTTGAACCAGTCAGCTTGGAGAAGAAGAGTTTGAGCCAAAACAGCAAATGAGTTGAATCAGACAACCAGAAGAGTCAGTTGAGTTCAATACATGTCTAAGTTCAGAAGAAGCTAGTCAGAGTCAGTCAGTCAGCAGTAAGTCTCAGAAGCAGAAACATTCAGGTTTAGGTTTGCAGGTAAGATTATATATAAGTTGAAGCCTTTCAGGCCTAGGTCTGGGCTAACATCTTAAGATTAGATTGTATGGAAGCTGAAATCCTTCAGGACCCAGGAATGAATTAGAGAAGAATAAACAGTCCTCTGCCATGAACCCACGAGCATAATTAATAAATCAATGCATAGATCTACACCTACATTCTGTGACTTCTGATAACAAAGTCCTATACAAAGAGAGAGGGCCTTGTCTAATTCAGGCCTCAGACACGGAGTCTGAGACTGTCAAGTCAGACCTCAGACACACTCCTTTAATCACTACCATCTCCCTAACTCCAGTGACAGATTCTGTAGCACTGTTTAAATAGCAAGCAGTTGGAAAGACCTTGCATATTCATCAACAATGGTCTGGTTACATAAATTATGGCATTTCCATATAATAAATACTATGTTATCATTTTTAATGATTAAAAAAGAGATAGTTCATTTTATACACACACACGTGCATATGAAAATAAGGCCAGAATATATGCGAAATACCAAGGATAGTATGCCATTACTTAAGGGGGGAAAAAAGCAGTGCATCCTTCCATATGCCTAAAAAGCAGAAGTGATCTCTATGAAGACACATAGGAACTATAAAAATGTGGGACATCAGGTGGTCAGGGGACTGCAATGGGAGACTTGCTTTCATTGTATATCCCTTTCACTTTTTAAATCATGTACCTTATTTATAGACTAACATTAAGGTTTGAATGTGAAGTGTCCCCCACATGCTCACACATCAGCACACTTGTTTCCAGGTGGTGATGCAACTTAGAAAGGTTGGGAATCTTTAGAGCTGGGGCCAGCTGGAGGAAATGTGCTGTTGAGAAGCAGAACTTGTTGGCTATAGCCCAACCCCAGCTCTGGCCCAGCACTCTGCGTCCTGACTACCACTGCAATGTAACAAGCCGCCTCATACTCCAGGCACTCCAGCCTCAAACCCTGCTCATCACTCTGCCTTCCTGCCATAATATACTAATTCTCCAGGACCATGAACCAGCATAAATCTTTCTTTTAAGTTATTTCTTTTATGTATTCTGTCACAGAGATGAGAAAGGTAACTAACGCAGAAAATCAGTATCACTGAACAGGTTTTTGTTGAGAAAAGTCTAACCATGTGGCTTGTAGAATATTAGAAGGAGTGTGCAGGAAGAGTGTGGAAGAGTTTGGAGCTATGGGTACAGAAGTCCTACAATTCTGTAAGCAGAGCTTGTTGAGCTCTGAGCTCAGAAGACCACAAAGCCAATAAAAATGAACAGCAAAGTCTGTGCTTGTTCCATCTTAGAGGGGTCCAAGAGCTTTTGTTTGGGTGGAGGAAATTTCAGTACAGTATAGCATTCAGGTTACTGTTCATTGCTCTTAATCAGACTTACATAAAAGAGAGCAGAACATGGAGAAGAAAGATGCGAAAATGTGCAGCATGGTAAGGAAAGGAGCATAAGTAAATTTAAGGATGCAGACAAAATGGTCATAATTGTTAAGGAATTAGTACAATTAAAAAGAAAATTCCCACTTTATATTGGGATGATGGGAAAGGTCCCCGGAGAGCAAGACACCACCCATCTAGTGTATAAAAATATAAATTATCTTGAAAGGTGAAAAATAGACAGCACCTGAGAAAGTAGAGTTCCAGAATAGCTTTGCATAGACCACCAAGAAAAATGTCTTCACTGGCTCAGTTCTCAAAGGCCACTGTAGCTGTGGAAGTAGGGGGCCAGATTACATCATAAGCAGAACATGGAGAATATAAGATTTATAGGGTTGTGAAGGCTCATACCAAGCTGTTGATGCCAGGCGATGTGTAGTTGGGTAGTTTTCCCTTCATGGAGCTCCAAAGTGGGAGTATGTGTAAAACTATGAAATTAAAGCCCAAGTTTCAGTGGGAACCCCAGATGGTTTAGATGCTAAGAAAGCAGCACATCCACTGGGACAAGGAAAATCCACATTTGCTACAGAAATCAGAGCTGTAGGAGCAAGGCCACACAAGCCTGTTAGACTCTTGATGATGTCTACTTGAGTCCTAGGCATCAGGCAGAAAGCGGCATGATCTGGTGTTTGCCCTAGGTTTAGGATTTTTTTTTTTTTGACCCAGTCTTTTCCTTGTTATATCCAGCATTTCTCCCATCTGGAATCAGAATATTCACTCTGCACCATAGAAAACGGAAAGTATGTAACTTTATCTTTGATTTTACAGGGCTCATAGTTAACAGATTACCTTGAATTATGGAGGAGACTTTGGACAGTGCTAGAGTCGTAAAACTATGGGGACTTTTAAAGTTAGACAAACAGAATGTACGTCACATTATGAGATGGCCATATGCCTATGGAGATCAGGGGCAAAATGCTATTACTGAATGTGAAATGTTTTCCAGACTTGTGTGTTGTTTGAACAGTTGGTCCTCTGCAATGGATAGCACTGTGTTGGGAAGTTGTAGAACCTTTAATAGGTAAGGTAGATAGAAGAAGTGGATCACTTGAAAGTGGGACATAGATATCATGTTCTAACTAGTGCTGTGTATACCTACTGTGTAGCTCCTCAACAACAACAGGAGGCATATTCATAGGTGCAAACCCTGCCAGACCTCAGCAGAGGGAACCACTATTATGGCAAGGGCCATACTGGACCATGGAGCCCTGAGCATCTAATCTCAGGGTTTTTATTGATACCTAAGATCCTCAGGTGTTCTATTGATAGCACATGTAGATCATGCACAATCAAACATCTTTTACATAAAGCTAACACTTGCACCTGCAGACAAACACCAAGACCTAGGCAGCTCTTCACCCAACAATGCACAAAACCACCATTTTAAACATAACTAAAAATAAACTTCTGCAACATAGCCCTGGTTCCAACTCAAGCTCTCTACCTCCTGATTATCACTGCAATGTGACCCATCAGCTCATGCTCCTGCCCACAAACATAAGGCACTCTGCTGTCATCTCTCCCTGGTGTGATGGACTACATTTTCTGAATACAGAGTAAGGAAAAACCCTTTTCCCCTCAATTTGTTTCTGACAGATATTATATCACAACAACGAGAAAAGAAATGTACCACTTAGTCATTTCATTTCATTCATTCATTCATGTGTGTGTGTTTGGTGGAGGGGGTATGTGCCATGGTACATGTATGATGGTCAGAGGACAGCTATATAGAGTTGGTTCTCTCCTTCCACTTTTAGGTGAGTCCAGGAATCAAACTCATATCATCAGGCTTGTGAGACAAATGATCTTACCCACTTTGGTAACCACCCCAACATACTTAATTTAAATTAAAATCTTTCTTTAATTTAAAGAAAACAAAGATACCAAAAGAATACTCTAAACAAAAGGAAAAGTTTCCAAGTCTAACTGAAGTACAGCAATAACAACATTCTTTAGTCTCTTCTGAGTCTTGGAGAAAATCAAAGTACCTGCACAGTGATACCAGTCTGCTGGGGAATGGGTAGCTTCACAGAAGCCACAGAAGGCTCAAAAGATACTTAATACAAACACAGACAAAAGAAAACCAACTTCCACTGTCCCTCAGTATGCTCAGGGGAGTGGTTCCAGGGCCTCTGTAATACCAAACTCTGTAGATGTTCAAGGCACATCCTCCTGCCACACAGAAGATCATCTGTATAGTACTTGTAACTTAAAAGCTATGTGAATGGTTGTTATGCTATTGTCATATGTTATTGTTATTGTCATACGGTATGCTATTGTCATATGTCACATGTTATGTTATTGTCAAGGGAACAAAGACAAGGAGGAAATCTGTATATGTTCAACACAGATGTAACATTTTTATTCTTGAATATTTTCCACCTGTAGTTGGCTGAATCTGTAGATGTGGAACTTCTAAGAGGGAAAGGGCCAGCTGTACTTCTAGTTGTGAGGCGATTAAAGTCCGGTGGAATAAACATGGGCAAAACTCACTTGTTGGTAAAGGGTAAAGGATTCAGAAGAGTGCTGATCTCATTTTACAGAGCACTGATTTTAAAGGTGATTTTAATACTACTGTACAGTAATACCAGCAGAATTAATTTCACGCAGCTTTTTCAGTCTATGGCATTCATAGCTCTTGTAATCATGGAGTTAATGTTTTGTCAAGCTTTCTGTCAAACAGATCAGTAGATCTCCAAATACAGTCCAAGGCACTCTGACGATGCTCTCCAAGATGACTTCCAGACTTAGCACATTCTTTTGAGGACCTCTTTTTAAGAGAAATGAAAATAAACCTGGGTGTAATGATGTGTGCCAATAATCCTGGATTTGGAAAGCAGAGGCAAGAGGGTCATGAGGTCAAGAGCAGCTTGGACGACACTGAGATGCTGTTCGAAAAAACTTTTTTTAAAGAAAGAACAAGGAAAGAGAGAAAGAAAAGAAAAATCAAAGTGAGGCATATAAATATGAGTCACTATGAAGATTTCTCACAGCACTGACAAGTTCCCCATACTTCAATTTTCCCCAGAGTCAACCTCACAGAGCCTTTAACTGCCTTCCCAACTCTCTACTGTGGACTTTCTTAAAGGATTTTGTAAAACTTTGATAAAATCTGGCTTAAAAAAAAAAACAAAACTAAACCTTGATCTGCAAACCAAATATTATTACCTATAAATATGTTTCTTTTCTTTTATGTGTATGGATATTTTGCCTGCATATGTGTCTGAGTTCCACTTGCCTGGTGCCCACAGATGCTACACGAGGACATTGTATCCTGGTTCTCTTTTCAAAACATTCAGCCATCAAGAGCAGAGCTGACTGCTTTGAAAGTGGGCTTCCTAGGCATGGATTTTTGGAATCTTTCTTTCTTTTATTGTTTGTTTGTTTTTTCGAGACAGGGTTTCTTTGTTGTAACTCTGGCTTTCCTGAAACTTACTCTGTAGACCAGGCTGGCCTCTAACTCCTGAGTACTGGGATGAAAGGCATGCACCATCACTGCCCAGCCGTTTTGTGGAATTCTAAGGCAGCAGAATTTGGCAAGAGATTGGTTACCCTTCATTGTGTGGTGCTAGGGCTGGGTGAGGTGCACAGGCCTATGAACCTGGCTGCATGCCCACATGTGTGTGCACATCCAGCTCAGCACACAAGTAAGGACTACTCATCAGAGATCGGCAACAGAAAAGCACTAGTGTAATTTGCTGTGAGAAGTAATGGAGGCTGCAATTTCTGCTTCAGAGTCCAGAATTTAGGCTTCCTACTTCTGCTTTTGTAAAAAATAAGAGCAAAAGCTAAAATGACTTAAATTAAGAAATTCCTCTGTCACAGTAAGGCTGGCTGGCTGACTGGATGACTGCCACTACCACCCGCCAAGCAGACCTGCAAAGAGGCCGGTCTCCTGAGGAGAAAGGCCCCCAAAGCAACTGGAGGTGACAGCTCCCCACATCTGCCTTAGTTTGTATACTCTTGCCTCTGGAGTGACTAGCACAGACTTGATGATTTCAGGCTATCTATATTTCTTTAATTAAACTTCACTAAATTAATACATGTGTGGCAATGTCTATTAGGAGGGAGGAACAAGAAAAGAAAAATCAAAGACCAGGTTCTAAATTAAGTCCTGCTTCAGACAGATTTCACACTGGTGCCTTATCTCTGTCAGGATTGGAGCTTCAGGTAGTAACAGTGCATATGAACAGGCACGGGTTCCTATTTCCACTACAAAGCGATCTGCACTTCAGACTCAATTAACTTTCAAAAGCAAAGGAAGCCAGGAATGTAGTTCAAACACAGGGCTCTTGCCTAGCACATGTAAGACCCTAGGTTTGACCCCTGGCACCACAAAAACAAATTAATAAGACACATAAATAAACCAAAGGCATTATGAAAGGAGTATGGAAGCAAAAAGGACACCTGGTACTTCTGTTTCTTTTGCAAAAATAATTTTATATAGTATTAGCTTATGCATCTGTGATGATTCACTGTATCCTTTGTCCTAAAGAATTACCAAAAATTGATGAACAGACCCTACACTATTAGAATGTATACCTGCAACTCCTCTGGGGGTCGGGTTATAACTGTACATAAAGCAAGGTATGAAAATACTCAAAATTACGATTAAGTAACCCTTAACAAGGCACTTTGTAGAAGTTAACATACTTCTCATTAAGTTGGATAAACAGTTGAAAACCCAACAAAGCAGGATGTATGTGAGTCAGGATGTACAAAAATAATACACGTCATCATCCAGTGCAAGAATTACTGTCAGCACAGTGAGCTGGCAGGGAGAAACTGTGCCCAGGCAAGGACACAGCCAGTGGACACTTACAGCTCCTCAAGAATACACTCATAATGGCCCGAATCTCAGAAATAACTGTCCTCCCTCCTTCCTCCATCTCTGGAGTTCTTGTTCTGCTTTTCTAGGGGTTGAAATCAGGAAGACAGGGACATTTACAATGGATGAAGTGCCTTCACAACATGTCCTCAGAACAGCTGCCCCTGGGAAGCTTCACAAATAGGATTCTGCATAGCAAACGCCATACCAAGTTCCATGTACATCATATACACACGCATTTCCAGTCTTCATATGCAAGGACTCTAAAGCAGGTAAGTCATCCAAGACACAGCTCAGGTGAAATTAAAAGACAGATTTTCCCATTAAGTAAACATGTCTCTGTTTCTAAAATATTTTAAATTAGCTCACACAAATATAGTATTAAAAACACTGCCAATTAGAAATTCAGTAATAAGCAGGATGCTCTATTGAAACATTTTCCAAAAGGAAGAGAAAGAATAATTATAGAACAGAAACAAAGCAAGTGTAAGCATCGAGGTTCCAGGTAATGATATTTATCTAATAAACAAGCAGGGATATTAGCAGTGATAAATTCCAGCTAATCTTTAGCTTCTTTCTGTGAGAGCTATGAAGAGAATTTTTATTTCAAATCTGGCCATGTTTGGTTCGTTGGGCTTCCAGAACTATATCAGATCTGAAGACAAGTAAAGTCTAAGTATTAATTAGCATAAGATAATATTGCATACAAATATATTGTTTATTGAAAGAATAAAGGGATTGTCTTCAAAAATTGGCAGAACCTTTTCTACTATCTATTTTGAGAATTTAATCCATAAGATAAGAAAATAGTAAAGGACTGCTGGAATTAAATATTTTACATGATTATATCACAGTAACATCTTTCGTCTAATATAATCAGTATTCTATACTTACTGCCTGCAAAAAAACATAATTACTCGTTGATTTGATCAAAATTACTAGGTGACTTGAGCAATTGAATCAGCCATCCAGCCTATGGAGTAATTAGTCAAATCAGTGGTCTGTCAACATAACTAACATTTCTGAATCATGGATTAGACTCTCTATAACATCATGACAATCCTTCCAATTCTATTTCTAAACTTTGGTTGGTCTTGTTTAACTCACAGTCTATTTTCTTCACAATTTAATTTACTCTGTACACCTACGAGCTTTTCCTCCTATCAAGGCAAAAAAGGAAAGTGAAAAAGCAACAGATGCCAAGGAACAAAATTCAATGAAATCTAATACTCTTGTTTCAGGAAAAAAGAAAGGACAGGGAAGAAGAAAGGGGTTATTATCAGATGAGAGGGATGAAGTCAAGAAAAAGGAAACAAAACAGGTTCTTACCAATCAAACCACTTCTCAGAACTTCAAATTCCATTAAAGGCCACAGTCCTGTTGATTTGGTGCCAAATGTCTCTAAAATGTTCTTACCCAAGAAGAGTGTGTTTTTGAAAGAACAAGGAAAGCAATATATTTAAAGGCTGGGGAAAATTTTCTTCCATTTACTAGGATCAGTGAAACATCTATCACAAGGACACACAAACACCTTACAGAATAAAGGATCAGAGGCACTCCAGGAGGAGATCAAAGAGCCAGTGCCTCTGGGGGCTTTGAACAAGTAAGGGTCTGAACAGATCCCTGTGATTCCTCTCCTCAATCTAGTTTATGTAATTGCGGGGAGAACCAGAAAGCAGAACGTGCTATCCCCAAACCCCCCCCCCAAAAAAAATGTGACTAAAAAAATAATTAATTCTAGTTTGGTTCTCTCTCTGGAGAAAGAATCCTTTTCAAAGTCATTAAATAGGACAACTAAATAACAAAAATTTTAGGGAAGCTGAACTGTTCAAATTAGTTTACATGAACCATGAGTAGTTATATAAAATTACCATCTACTCCGCACAGTGGTGACACAGAAAATAGTTGCAGACTTATCAGAAGGAATTGGACACCCTAAAATCTAATTCCACCTGTTTGGACTAAAGGTAATAGTTATATGCATTCCTGTCCCATGTTTATAGTTCAAAGAATGAGTTGCTATTGAAAGTTAGAGGACTTGAGAGATGGTCCCCTGGGTAAAGTGCTTGCTGCACAAGCATGAAGACTTGAGAAAGATGGCTACAGTGGCTTGAGCCTGAAACCTAGGTGCTGAGGAGGCACATTAAGGACCCCAGGGGCTCATTGCTCAAACAGCCTAGCTCAAAGTGCAAACTCCAGATTCACTGAAAGATTTTGTCTTAACAGGTAAGGTGGAGAGCTACAGAGAGACATCAGACATCAACCTCTGGCCCTAAAACATGTGCATGGCAGTGTCCATGTACACACACACACACACACACACACACACACATACATACACACACACATACACACACACACACACACACACACACACACACACACACACACACACAGAAACAAACAGAGAGGGTAAAAATTAGAATATTTCCCATTATAGTTTCAGGAAAATATCTGTTTGCCAAGCTGAACAACATTATGCTGAACTTGAGGGCCCACTGCACAGCCGCTCCTTAAGCTTGCCTACAAATATCTTTCCTCTCTAAACCTCTTATCTAAATTGTCTCTCTGTGGCAACACAGGCTCTGGTATAGTTCTTTCAAAACTGGACTCAGGTCTTCTGGAGGGTAGGGAACTTAATTTTATTATACATGTGCTGATTCCATGCCTTGGTCATGGCATCTCTTTATAGCAATAGAACAATAACTAACAGTAACTAAGACACTGGGGAAATGTTTGCTCCAGCCAATGGTAGCAGTGGCCACCAGAGCGAAAGGCTGCCATTCACTGAGCACGTGTTCTATGCCAGACACTACCCTACACTGTATGTTCATCTTTACAGTCAGCCAATCAGGTGAGGACTGCCTTTCCATTTTATAGAAGAGGAACCAAAGCTTAGAGAAGTCACATTGCTGGCAGGATGCAGGGTTAGTACTAGGAGGATAGTGAGGGAGAAACCAAGAATCAGTTAGTACTAGGGGGATAGTAAGGGAGAAACAAGAATCAATCTGCAGCTGTGATCAAGAGAGAGAACTTGGAATGCTTTCACCAAAAGCAGCTCCTTGGTCAGTACAAGATGTGTTAATACACAGCTGGGAGGCATATAGGAAACACCTCATGCAAGCCAATGAGAATGTGTTGGTACAAGCACATAGTGGTTCTCCTTCCCTTTCCTTTTACTGAAGGTTGAGAGTCAATAATATTACAATGGATGTGTAAACAGCCCTGTCTCCTTGGGACTGAAAGATTTATTTTCTCTGGTGGAGAAGCACTGCTGCTGTCAGCTCTTTTCCAGAAATTTCCCTCCCTTGAAAAGAGAAGCAATGCCCAAGACTACAGCCCACACCCATGATTAATAAAGTATGAAGATCCCTTACTCAGAACAGCTCTTAGAGACCATCATCCCAGCTTTCTGAAGGGCCAACTCAGGCCTTGGAACCATTATTATTACCAAGGCGGGTAATAAATGCCTTCTGCCTAGGCCAGGGATAGATTTAGAGCACAGATCCTAACTATAAGTACCCACCTCAGAGTCTGCACCCAAGATGGCATGTAGCAAGCACAGTCACCATCAATCACCTAAGAAACAGTACATCTGAGGTTTCTGAAGCTAGTTAGAAGGAAAGGTTTTAAGTATTATTTTAAATGATACAAGCCTTCAAACAGAGATTTCCACCTCTGCTAAGAAAACTGACAAATACTCTTCAAGCCTGATTCAATATGTTCAGTTGATATTTTCCAACACTCAGCCCTTTAGTTCAAACTGATTTCTAAACTACCTTATGAAGTGATGCAAGTTTTTATGTTACCTAAAGTCCTGCATATTTATAGTTCCATCTGGAAGGCATTTATTCTTCATGTTAGGCTAAAAAGTAGCTTGACTAATTTATAAATACACAAATAGCAACAACATCAAGAACAAGAATAATAAATTAAGTCATGTACTTGCTTTTTTCTTTCAAAAACAAACTCTTTCCCAGAGCTGCAAGCTAAATAATAGAGAATACCTATGGACAATCTGCCACTTCTACAGAATGTGACTAAAGGCCTACTGTTCTTGATGACAACTCTTCAGGAAACAAAATAAAGCTAATCAGTGGCTCTATTCATGAAGCAAGTCCCACTAGTCTCTTCTGGTTCCTGAACAGAAATAGTCCACTCTGAGCATTGGCTGAAAAGAGCAAGGAAATATTTTGCCTCCATAATTTTAGTCAATTTTATTGGTACTAAAGGTAAATATGAATTTAACATGTTAAAGACTAAACAATAAGTCATTATGTTTACTTTCCACTGTTACCAGTATACAAAAAGATTAATCCTTGCTGTGAAGACCTTCCTAGTAGACAGCTCCTTCTGAGTCTACAAAGCAGGGTTGTGCTTAGAGGGTGGCTCAGAGAACTGGTTCCAAGGCAGGCAGGGAAAATTCAAGCTGAGTTAGACTCCAACATTTGGCTCCATGCTATACCTTTCTCAGCATAATAGCAGAAGATGAAAAGAAACCACACAGTAACTATCACCCTAAACTTCCAACCACAAAGAAATCTACAAAGAGAAAGAAGTGAGCATTCTAAGGGGTATCAATGCCTCTGTCTTGAGGGCAGCCACATTTCAGGTCCTATACTCGTGCCCTATGATCTGTTAAACACTAACACTCAGGAAGCCTTAAGTAGGAAAAAGAGGATTTAAATCATGATGAAGTTGGATTATCAGATTAATTTAATCTGAATAACTTTACCTTAGTCCTGAAGAGTCAAAAGAAAGCATTGCTTATTTTGTTCTATGGTCATAAACTGTACCTCCAAATTTGGCAAGCCATGTTTCATGTAAGTTAAGTCAGTTATGTGAATATATTAAAGTAAATGTGACCTAGTAATGTGATGTAGTAAAAACTTAGTAACCTTGAAGACTCAGGGGTAGAGTAAGGATCTGGTTTACAGTTTTCACAGTCACTGAGTTTTTACTACATCACCTTGTTTCTAACCTCTCTATGTCGTTCATTGCCTTAAAACTGAGGGGTTAGGGGATGGGGTAAAGTTCAAGGTAGAGTGCTTGCCTACACTGTGTGAATTCTTGGATTCCATCCTTGGTACTGCCAAATAAAAATGAAAAAAATTACAGCTCCTGCCTTTAAAAAACAATATGGTTGCGGTCTTTGTAGTAACACCCTGGTACCAATTTCCATCCTACTTTGATTTCTGTATTAGTTCCTTTTCTGTTTACTGTGATGAAATTCCATGGCCAAAAGCAACTTGTGTAAGCAAGAGTTTATTTTGGCTTATGGTTCCAGAGGGAGAGTCATAATTGTAGGGGAGACATTGCAGCAGGAAGCTAGAATAGGATGCTGAAAGAGCATATGTTCAACCACAAACATGAGAATGAACTAGAAGTGGGTTAAGACTATAAACTCTCAAAGCACATCTTCAGGGGTGTACTTCCTCCAGTAAGGCTCCAGCTCCTAAAGGTTCCATATCCTCCCCTAAAGAGCACCACCAACTAGCAACCAAGTGTTCAAATACCTGAGCCAATGGAGGACATTTTAATTCAAACTACTACACCCTTCTCCCCTACCCCCAATAGGTTCATGGACAAAACATAACACAAAAACTGTATTTTATAAGGCCTATCACATCATTGCTAAAAATCAACCACATAGCACCATTCTCATAGAGTGCCATATCTTATCTATTATTCATGGTACTTTGGTTCACTACAATTCAAATTGTGGCCCTTGCTTTCCATTAGTAAAGATTTATAAAAATTAAAAAAATTAGCAATCAACAAAAGCTGAGGAATGTAGAGACTTTCTATAACAGAGATGAGGCTAAAATGATTAAACTATTTGGAAGGTAATTTTACATATATATTTAAAGTCTCTTTAAGATTACAACCCTGGAAATATTTCACTACAAAAAAATATATTTGTAGTCATTGAAAAATTGGAAGTAAGCAATATGTTCTTCATAGGTTTTTCCAGGGCTGCAGAGATGGCTCAGTGGATAAGTATTTGTCATACAAGCCTGGTGATCTGAGTTCAAATCCCCAAAACCTATATAAAAGCCAGCCACAATAGTACATGTGTTTGAAATCCCAGTGCTCCTTAAGACCATGGGAGATAAGAGAGAGGAGAATCTGTGGAAGCTCTCAGGCTAGCTAGGCTAGTGTATGAAGCAGTGAACATTAAGAGAGACTCTTGTCTCAAAGTAGAAGGGGAAGAATGGCATCTGAGGTTGTTCTATGACCTACACATATGTAACATGATATGTGAATACCACCACCAAACACACACACACACACACACACACACACACACACACACACATTCACCTGTCAGGACTTTACCACATAAATAGAATCTGGATATATTTCTGTGCATAAGGGCATAGATTCTAGGGATGGATTTCCTAGGTCCAGATCCTAGATGGGCTATTTCATCTGCCTATGAGTGTTGTGACAGTTAATTGTGTTAATTGTCTACTTGACAGAATCTAGATTCACTGAGAAGATGGGCCTTTGGCATGCCTGTGAGAGGTTAACTTAATTACATTAATTGATATAGGAGGAACAGCTTAACTGTAAGACAGGACCATTTCATAGGCTGGGTCCTGGCCTACATGAAAAGCTAGAGATGGGGCTGAGCACAAGTATTCATATCTCTTTGCTTCTTGACAATGGATGCAGTATAACCAGCCGTCCCAAGCTCCTGCTGTGATGTCTCAAACTCCTCCCCTGTAATGGTAGATTGACTATACCCTGGGGCTGGGAATTGAAACAAACCATTTTCCCTTTAAGTTTCTTATGATATTTTATGAATACAACAGGAAATTAAGACAAGAAAATACAAGTAACTCAAACTCTCAAGTATAAAATAGAGCTGTTAATCAACTCATTCCTCATGGACAGGCTTGAATAGATCCACACAAGGCTTGTGGGACAAAACCTGCCAAGGATACATACGAGGCACTGCTAACACAATCATTAGAAGAGCATTTAGTCAACATAGTATTTCATCCTTTTGCTAAATTCTTCCTTTGTGTCAAATATGTGTGTCAAGGCTCACCAGTCTCCAGCAGAAAGACTGTCATCCCAACTTATAGAGGAGCAAGTATAGCCTCAGAGAGCAAAGGGGTTCAACTAATATCTGATCCTAAGAGAACCTTATTCTGGTGCCCAGGCTCCACCATAGTGTCATCCTGCAGGAAAGAATAAGTTCATCTGCATATAGGACTTGCTCTTGAAAGGTATAAGAAGTACTCCGGACAGAAGGGATGACACAGGCCAGAGAATTGATCTCCAGTTCACTAGGTAATTGCAAATTCTTAAGGAACTGTTAACAAACAAGTTATGGAACAAAGAGAAAATATAAAGAAATCAGCCCAACATAGAGAGCATGGAAAAAGAGAGAGGAGAAGTATCCTGGTTAGGTTCTTGTCAATTTGGCATAAGCAAAGGCCATTTGGGAAAAGGGAACTCAGTTGAGTAAACGCCTCCAATGGATAGGCCTATAGGCAGATCTGTGGGACATTTTCTTGCTTGATGATTGACATGGAAGGTCCCAGCCCATGGTGGGCACTGCCATCCCTGAATAGGTGGTTCTGGGATGTATAAGAAAGCCAACAGAACTCAGTGATCCTCTAAGATCTCTGCTTCAGTTTCTGCCTCCAGGTTCTTTCCGTGGCTTCCCCTAAAGATGGACTTTATCCTTTAAGTCAAATAAACCCTTGACAGACATCCACTGTATGCAAGGGCACTATTCACAGAGTCAGGATAAAGACTGACTAATGGTTGATGCTGACCAAAAGCCTGTCGTTTAACGTCTCCCAGCATCAAGACCGGCTTGACTTACCTCTTGTTTTAAAGAAGCAGTCTTAGCTTGCCAACAAAAATATGCGATTGATCTAATTAGTGCTCTCAACTGAGGAAAACAGTGGGCCAAAATCATGGGCGCTCCAAGATTACTCCTTCCAGGACAAAGCAATGTTACATAAAAGCCTATCCTTCAACTTTGACATCCATACTCATTAAAAGGAAAAACCTCGACAGTCCTCAGCATGGAGGAACTTAATGAATATTACTGGATGGTGATGACACAGACATGAGTCTCAAAAGAATGTGCCCTCGTGGTAGAAAAAAGGAAACATAAAGGCTGTAAAAATGTATGCGCAGTGGCTAAAGTCCAATTACCAGCTCTGGCTGGCAATCTCCCTACATTATGCCTGCATTAGCATCCCCACTCTGCACTTCATGCTTTATTAACGGAGCTGACAGCGCCTCTCTTTAGTTAGGGCTATTAGCAAATACAAGTCTGCGGAGACTGGCAAAGTACTTCGTTCTGTCAACAAATATTCCTGGGCATTTATTATTCACAGGTAATAAAGGATTATCTAGTCTTTTGTTGTTAGTGTAAGAGACAATCTTAAAATCAATTTGTATGGGGGAAGATAAGAATCTTGAACCAATAAAAAGTGACATTAAGCTCCATCTAATACCCTGTTGAGCACAAAGGGCAGCTGTCTCACTGGATACCGTTAGGGGTGGATACATATCCCAAAGCAGAAATTCTCTTTCAAGAGGGATATTATTCACCTGCATCTCTTTCATGGATTCAGGCCAAAGTCAAATGGTACGAAGAAAGTCTTTTATTGTTGTTTATCCAAATTGTCTTGCCTGATATGGTTGCAACATCACTACCTGAAGGGTACTGGCCAGAGGGGCCATGCTCATAAAGCCCTGTCTCTGATGCAAGAGTCAAGTGCAGCAAAGACAGAGTGCAGACAGAGGTAGCATACTGCCTGCTTACTAACTTTCTATTCTCACCACCAATGGCTGAAGTAATAACAGTGTTGTCTCAATTTTATAGCTATCAAATATTTTGAAAACCCTTGAACTTAAAACGTGAATCCTTCTATATCACCCAATATTAAACAGTAGGCATTATTTATATGAGAACTTTTTCATGGGGAAAGAAAACAGTGACGTTTCCATCTTACTAAATGTATAATTACTTGTATTTAAGTGTTTAAAAAAATCAACTATTCATTTTATACTATAGATGTAATATGGTATAAAAAGAAATAAATTTTCCATTTTAATAAATGCTTAATTACTCATATTTAAGTATTTAAAATATTAAAATTATTCATCTTATACTATAGATGGAGCTATGGTATAAAATGAAACAGTTAAACAAAATTTCAATGAGAATTTCCTTATCATATTTATAGATGCTGCTTTTGGTTAACTGTTCAGTTTTTTAGCATACAATTCTATGGGCCAGAACCATTACAGAAATCCTACCACAAATTGAGATGGTGGCTGGTGTTAGATCTCAAATCCTGGACAAATGACTGAGATACCTGAGATACTTATTTAACATACCAAAGCAAACCTGATCTCCAAGTTCTCCCAGCATCCATCAGTCCCAACCTGCTACTGGGTCCTCCTGGCTTACATTCCCTACCTCCTACCCTGTACTCTATCTATCCCAGGGGGCTGGACTGCTCTTCCCTATATAATCCAGCCATTTTGGTTACCTGTCCCTTTTCTTGGCCTCTTGGCCACTGCTCTTGGTCCCCTTCTCTCCTCTCCCCTCCCTGGCCCAGGGTCATGGTCAGTCCGGATCTTTCCAGATGTCTCTGGCTGTGCTCTCCCTCATATCTACTATGCTCTCCCTTTTATCTACAATAAACATTCTCCTCCACCATACTCAGGACCAGTCATGTCCTTCCTTTTTATTTCTGGGTTTTTTTATTCAATTAGTTAATAGAGTGTGTCATTTAAGACATGAAAATCATAAGAAGTAACACACATGTGGGACTTAAATGTTTTATCATGAAAAATAAAAAAGCAAATATAGTTTTCAATGTTATCACATATGCCAAGGCTATTTCTTCAACCACAAGTCTATTGATTGATGTTCACTTGTCTTTCTTGCATAAGCTATACTCATAAATGATATAATAAATAATGTCCTACTTGGGCTGCCTGAAACTGAAAAAAACTCAGTGAGAATCAATCTCAGTGTAAAATCTTTCCACATTTTGTTTGCTTGCTTGCTATTGTGGTGATGGTGATTAAACACTTTGCACTCTACCACTGAACCCCTCTTTTCCTCATATTTTAAGCATCTTTGCAAATCATTTAGAGTTGTCTCTTCTATACCCAATATGACAGCCATGGTGTCATATAGCAACTTGCCTCTATTCTTTTCAGAGAACCTAACTTCATGGAAATAAGTAACACTGCTCAGCAATGAGAGAAAACAGCAGCTTTGAGAGCTCATGGCAAATAGCCATCCAGACAGCTCACTCAGCAGGGAGTGTGCCTATGTAAGCTGAGGTGTTTCAAGAGGGAGTTGAAAGCACTGGCGACCCAGGTTTCCCCCAGTGGGCTAAGAACACTTCCATTGTGTTATACAGAGAAGCCAGTCATCTTCTCAAAAGCAGAATCTGCCATAGACGGTTTCTGTAGGCAGTTATTCTTCTCTGGAGGTAATATGAGCCAAACCTCTCAGGAAGAGAACTTCTCTTTCTGTCACAGCGCTCAGGGGAAAAGTGTTTCCACGTTCTTCTCAGGAAGGGAAGTATGTACTCCTCCCCACATAGCTTAAGATCATCCTGAGAGTTTAATTCATAATATTTACACTGGAAGATAATCCCTAATAGATAGGCTGGTTGAAAAATTACTAGCCTACAACAGTTGGTTTATAAGAAAATTGCCACAGAGAGATTTACAAATGCAGTCTTCTTCCTGAGTCTGTTCTGAACATTCTTAAGGATGCTATAAATAGGCAGGCAGAATACTGAATCCAGCCTATGGATTTACTTTTTTATTACTATCATTTGCATTTGGAGACTTTGGGGTACAGTAACTCTGCCTTTGCTTGTCATTGACCCCACCATCAATAAAGTCTCCAGACCCTAGGGGTCATGCCACTGAACTGGCTGCATGTACAGTACCATTATAGTTTCATTTTGTATAGAAACTAGATGATCTTGCAACACCAGGTGTATTCTTACAGAGAGGTATTCACCTTAGCAGAAGTATCCACCTCATCACTATAGAAAGACTTCAACTGCCATGGAGAAACAGATATGACTTAAAAGGATCAAGGAGGCTATTAAAAAAAAACTTTAAGGCCACTGAGATGGCTCAGCTGGTAAAGGAGCTTGCTGCACAAGCCTGATGACCTGAGTTTGAGCCCCAGAACCCACACAAAGGTGGAAAGAAAAAAAACCCTTCACAAAGTTGCCTTCTCATCTCCACATGTACACACATGCATGCTGTGGCATACATGCATGCACACGAGAATGTACACACACACACACTCATGTGTGCACATGTGCACACATACACATGCTCATGCATGCGTGCACGTGCGCATACACACACACACACACAAATAATCTTTTAATTAACATTCGTAAGAACACTATGGTAGTCTTGCTGATATGCATATCCTCAGGGGCCAATCCCTTCAGATACAGATTCTGTAAGTGGAATGGAGACCCAGGAAGCTGTGTTCCATAAGCATTCAAGCAGATGGTATATCAGTCCCCCAAGTACTTTGTACATAGAGTGACTTAAACCTGGAACAATTCTATGAGGTAGGAACCAACTTTATTACCCTCTGTGCAAATGAAGCAATGGAAGGGAAGGGTTAAGAAAGATGACTGTGCCTATAAAGCCAGGAAGGGGAGGAACCTGGATGAAAAGCCAGGCCACTCCGTAAATAATTCACATTCAATCATGTCCCTGTGCTATACAATTATCATGTCCCTGAGGCCATGGGAGCCTGCTAAGCACATACTCAAGGTTTGTAGCTCCTGACTCAGGTAAAGTATTCCTGTTGTCATATTCACTGCCACCTGCATGGTGAGGGTGAAGAGTACCCTTTACAAGTGGAGAAGCCAAGAAAGAATGAGGATAGATGCCTACACTCAGCAGCTCCATTCTGAAGCATGAGTGGCTATTTTAGAAACACTCTGACAGCATGAAATAAAAAGGTCCTTTCCATCCCACCAACTCAAGATATAAGGAAGGAAAAAATAACAATTGTCAATTAAGCTAAGGATATTCCAACCCATTTCCTACATAGTTATCTAAAGCTACAAAATTAGGATCAAACTGACAGTCTCTTAAGAAGCCAAAAGCCCATGCCATCTAGGTCCTTAGACGTGACAGCAAAAGCATGATCCACTAAAGGGAAACCTGATAACGAGTCTCATCACAATTAAAAATGTTTGCTCTATAAAAATCTATATGAAGAAGATGGAAAAGCCACCCAGGTGTGGTGGCACATCTCTGAAATCCCAGCACTTGTGAGGTCAAGGCAGGAGAAACAGAAGGTTGTTGTCATTGTCAGCTACAGAGTAAATTCAAGATCAGCCTGCACTACACAGTAGGATCCTGACTCAGAAAGAAAGAAAGAGAGGGAGAGAGGGAGAGAAAGGGGAGATGAAGGGAGGAGAAAATGGAAAACTTATTTTTTTTAAAAAGACAAACTATGGAGTAAGAAAAACAATTCTTGATGTGTAGATCAGCTTTCTGTTACTGTGACAAAATCCCAGAAACAACCATCACACAAGGAGGAAAGGTTTATCTTGCTGTGCAGCTTCAGAGGTTTCGATCTACAGGACGTCACAGCTGGAAACCCTGGATGGAGAGACACAGTTTACCTTAACAGACACAGAGGAGGAGGCTGGAGGGGGGTTCAGTATCCCCTCCAAGAGGGCACCAACAGGGACTCAATTCCCTTCTACTAGGCCCCACCTCTGAGACTCCACCACTAGAAGCCTGCACCAGCTGAGGGCCAAGCCCTCAGCACAGGGGTCTTAGGAAACACCTGGGCTCACACTCTACAGGATTAATACCTAGAACATCACAGAACTCTCCAAACCCATCATTTCCACCAGAGAAACGTTTCCATTGGAGAAAACTGAATAAAGAGTAAAGAGCATGAGGGATCTCTTTGCATTAGTCCTTACATGTAGACCTATGGTTGCCTCAATAAAAAAGGAAAAGCCATGCTCCCAAGTGTATTAGGTAATGCCAGGCACTGCATGCTTTTCACTGGGAATATAGGGCAGCCTTACCAGTGACATTTAGCAATGCTATCAAAAGTGAAAAAAATATATAACCTTTGCCAAAAATGCTACTTTCAATTGTAAATAATAATAGTATCTAGAAATTGAATTAACAATCCACATGCATTTTGTGACAAGAGCATTTATTCTAGCAGTGGTCATTACAGTTGCAGATAAGAAGAAAAAAAAAATGAGGATAGGCCCATTCACACTGCCAGGCATTTGCCAGGCATCAAAATAACCAAGGAGTTAAACAGTTGGCCTGGAATGTGGCCAGATACACTCAGCTGTTTACAAATGCTTATTCAATTCCTACTGTGCATTAGCACTGTTCTTACACTAAGATTTTATTTTAGTTTTGAAAACAGGGTCTCATTATGTAGTACCAGTTGGCCTAGAAACCACTACATAGACCAGGCTAGCCTCCAATTCACAGAACTCTGTCTTCCTCTGCTTCCCAAGCCCTGGCATCAAAGGCATGAGCCACTGTGGCTGGCTTTGTCCCCAGATCTTTAACGTGCCTAATAAAGCTAGGCCTCTGGTCCTGTTGGAATGTGCAGTCTGGCCAACTGTCTTCTGTTGATAAAAGAATGAAACAAATATCTGTGTCTGTTTACAAATACATATATATATATGCATACACACAGATACAAATACACACATGCATATATGCACTGCATATAATCTCAATTCTGTAAGATATAGCCCAAAATGCTAATAGTGGTTATTTCTGGAAAGTGAGGTTACATGTGTTTTTTCATAAATGTGTTAGTTTTGCTTATCCATGTATCATTTCTACAATTGTTATTGGAATTGCTTGTTTTTAATCAGCAGAAAAGAAAAAAACTGGTCAATCGAGAGTGCTTTCCCCCTTATTAATACATTCCATCTTAACGGCACAATTATAGTAGCATTAAATATATTCACCTAACCAATCTGATAATGATTGGATATACAGTTTGCTTCCAGGTTTTCAGTGTCAAAGTTGGTATGCAAAGAGTATTATTCTAAGTAAATATCTAAGCTATCTAAGCATAGTCATAATTTTCTCTTTCAGCTTAATAAAAAAAATCCCAGAAATACAAATTTTGGATCAAAAAGTATACATATGTGAAGGCTACTGGGCTCCCAAAAGCTGCACCAATATTCTAGCAGTTAATGATGCATTCTAGCAGAGCTCACCCGTGCTACTAATTAACAGAGGATTAATGTTTCTACACGTTCACTGTTGAGGGGGAAGTTGTTTCTAACAGCAGGTCAAAATACAAGTATTTGTCCATTAAATTAGAAAATTTGTCAATTATATTTAAATTTCAGAATTCTGCCAGATCTATGCAGATATGTGCCCCCATCACCTCTGTGGGAGTCTGTACTCAATTCAGTGATTTTTAGTTTGCAAATCTTTGTGGATTCATGTCTCCAAACCTTCAGCCTGTAGAGATCAGCCTCCCCATCAATAAATGGTTATGGACAGACATGCCTTTTAGCAGTAGCCACCTCATGAGGGAACATGGGCACAAATGAGGGTTTGGTGCCACTGTAAGGCCTGGGGAGTGGTTTACCATTAGTGCAACTAAAATACATCTATAATACCTAACAAACCTTCAGAATAATATGCTGAGGACGTCAACAGTGGATGTTTCCATATTCTTTTCATTTTCAGAATAAGGAAAATGAGGTTTGCAGAGCTGGGCCTAGAACCTGGAGCTCCTGCATGCTAGCCTCAAGCTCTTTCTCTAACATTCTTCTGTCAGTTGAGAGGTTTTCCATGTGCTGACTGGAAACCAGAGACACCTTAATTCTCACAATTATACTTAATCAAAGTAATCTGCAACTTCAGATTTAAGTCTACATGCTCAAAATATACTCGGTTTGTAGATGTCTGTCTGGTTACATAAAGCAGATATTTTAAGTTGCAGGCTAACAGCAAATAGGTTTATCTCTACCTCAGAAGATGATGAACTATTGATTGTAAATCTCTACTCCAGTACAGGGCTTCTGATTGCATTAGACAGAGGGCATGAGGACTAATTAAAAGCGCTCATATGTTCATCACTGTTGATTGTGCATAATCCACTGCTGAAGGTACAAGTGCAGCATGGTCTCTACGGTGACAGCAAAAACAGATGAATTTCCACTCAGAACCCCCATAGGCGATCTGTCTTGATTTCAGCATAAATGGGCTTTCCCTAATAACCTAAATCACAAACAGAATGATAGGCAGAAAACCCTAGGCCAAATTTTACTATTCTTTCTGAGCGAGGGCTGGCCAGGCCTGGTCACATGGCATGTAATCAATAAATAATTACGATGGATTGGTAAATAGATCCGCAGGCATACTTTAAAGGTTTTCAAAACTAATTTTTCTAGACACCCATGTAATTGGAAGTCATGATTTGTGTTCCAGGGAGCTAAAGGAAATACATCCTATAGACCCCTCAACAGACCCAAAACTGATTCTCTCATATAAATGGTACAGCCCTTCAGCAAGTGGTTCCTGGGTAATAGCACCCTTCTTTCATCGTTAGAAAGGACCTGCCCACCTGGCCTATGGGACCTCCACTAAAAAGGCAGGAGGTGGGGGAGAGAACGAAGATCAAAATTGGTGAACAGAAGATATATGAGATATACGATTCAATTCACATGACATATAAAGAATTTGATGAATGGAAATAAATTTAATGTTGCACAATCTACACTAACAGCAAGGAAAAAAGATCTTTAAAAATTAATGGAGTTCAGGACAGGAATTATAAGCCTAAGGTAGAAAAGGAGAAAAATCAATGAAGATTCTAGGCTTGAAAAGCCACCCTGGTTTATGGAGTAAAATGACAAAACCAAGAAAAAAAACCTAGACCCAATAGGGAAAACCATAAAACAGCTTTTAAAAAGAAAGCGTTGATTTATCCATTATTTGAGGGGCATAGGCGTGCATGGTGCACATACAATCATGAGAGGACAACTTGGTGGTGTCTGTGCTCTCTCCACCTTTATGTGGGTTCCAGGGATAGAACTCGGGTCATCAGGCTTTGTCATGCACTCTTACTGATCATTTTTCAGCCCTGAAAGGTCTCTTTTTGAAAGCAATCACATGGCACTCATTTCTGTCTATATACTTTGTTTCTTCCATTAAGAATTATCAGTGAACAAAGTTCACATTTTCTTATTTGCAACTTTCTCACACATTTCTTAAGTATCCTTACGATCTATTGTAACTCTGGCTGTCCTGGAACTCACTCTGTTAACCAGGCTGGCCTCAAACTCACGGAGATCCACTTGCCTCTGCCTCCCGAGTGCTGGGACTACAGGCGTACACCACCATTGCCTGGCTCCTTACTTCCTTCTTAATACATCTCTTATTGGGCCCAGAAGTCCAGGTTCTACCCCTGTGGTTACCAAAGGAATTTATATAGGGATCAGAGGGCCTCCAATTGCCCATCAATTTAGGTACAGAAGCAGGTACTGAACAAGCACTTGTTCAATACAGAACAAGCCAAGTTTTGTCCCTATTCTTATTGGGCTCAGTCTAAAATGGAGCATTAGCTATGATGTCAAGAGTCCATTCCAGTGCTCAGGTTTATAACAGACATTCAAGTTGGTTCAGAATGCAAATAAAAGGGAAGATATAATGGAGGGATTCCATAAAAATCAGAGCCTCAAAAGAAAAAAAAAAGTATAGAGTGTTGCTTCAGATGAGCACTGGATGTGGGTAAAGGCTATTACCCATGTAATAACCAGGCCTGGGAGAACAGAAAGCACAACAGGCTCTTCCACCTCAAAGGCTGGAGCCTGATCCCATGCAAGTCTGGCCACTGGGTCATTCAACCCTGATTACTTAATGAAAGTGTGCAAATTAGCAGACATTATGCTGGAGCATTCCAAATGTCCCTAATTATGGCCAAGTAGATGAAGGCCTTAAAAATTATACTTCACCCTATTTGAAAGGGTGTCTGGTGCATCATTAATTAAAACACCTCAACTCCCCTACTACATTAGAAGCATGATAATTATCTTCATACAAAATTTGCTTTATAACACTTGAAATGCTTCAAATCCTAGGGTGACAACAGAATATAAACAAAAAGTCCATGAATTAAGGCTGCAGTCCAACACTATGCTACTGCAGATCAAAGTTAAGAGCTTCCCACTTTGGGAATAAGGGTAGCAACAGGCCAGGCCAGAGAATGAAGAGCAGTAATTACCATGATGATTCTTGTAGTAATATTGGTAACGTCTGAGCTTTCTCGAGTCATACATTGCACTGCTATTTTTCATACTTCACATTCTGAGACAGTAACTTACAAAAGGTTATCCAGCTTAAGCTTGACAGGGCAGAGGACTGACCCTAGGTCCATCTGGCTCCAAAACCTGTACTCCTACGCAGTACAGTGCCACAGTACAATAGCTTATGTAAAATGAGGGCAGGGGGCAGAAAGGAGAAAAGACTGTCCATTGCAGACACCTCCCCAGAGCATAGTATGCGAAATTAACAGCAGAGCCACACAGGACCCATGAGTGAAATCCAAGACAGGCATCAGAGAGAAAGTACTTTCTCTCACAGGGCTGTGAAACCTGAACAAAGGGGAACAGAAAGCAAGACTGGAGCCTGAGGAAAGTGATTCACCAAGGCTGATCTTGGGGGAACCACAAGGAGCACACTTCCATCTAGTTATTCAAACATGTACTGCATGCCTGCTCTGGGTCAAAGGTCAAGGCTCTTGTGTGCTGGAAAGCACCATAGAACCCCAAGTGAGGAAAAGAGCCTGTGACAGATGGCTGCAGGCCACCAGAACACCCACCTGCAGATGGAGATGTCCCAGCTGGAGAACACTATCTGGCCTCATTCTGCTGTGCTATTGTGAGAACATATCCACTCCAAAAGTACTGAGTTTTAATTATTTCTTCTCAATAACAGAAAACTTGGAATCTTTCTTAGAAGTTCTTTTCCTGGAGATGAGAAAATGAAGCACCATTCTTGTAGTCAGACACTGAGAACAAGGGCTCCAAAATCATTAAGATTTCCCTAACCCTCCAAGAGCAGAAAGGTCAGGTGCTATCATGATGCTGCAAACCAGCCCAGCTTTGATGTTTAAAAACACTTTATAACCTAGTGAAGTCAAATAAATCTGGCCTTAAATTCCAGCTCTGTGCCCTACTAAGTCCATAGCTTTAGGCAAAGTATTTAACCTTTTGTGGTCCCAATTTCTGCTGTTTCAAAATGGAGATAATAACCTCTACCTTACTGACACATTGTGGGCATGACAGTATGCTCTTCACAGGGGCTGTGTAATGACCTGCCACGGCCCCTTATGTGGGACATTGTTAATATTTCTAGTCACTGCTTATGGAAAGCCTTAGACAATGATTTCCTGCACTAAAGCAGTGCATGATTACACACACACAACACAACCTATTAGTCAAATGGAACAGAACCAGAGAAAACCAGGGTGGGAACCTAATCCAAAGCAACTCTATGTTGGCCACCAATCTGCAACATGCTTGAGTATCAGAGATAATGATCCATTAGCTTCTCCATTCATATTCCTAGTTCAAATCTAAATGGTAACCTGACCTGGTAGCAGGAAGTGAAGCAGATAAACCTGAGACAGAACAGCAGCTTAAAGAGTAGCTGGGTACAGTGAGGAATAACAGCTGAGCCTGAAGAATTTGTAGGGATCCAACCACCTTTGATTCCAGCCTCTGGGTACCCAGTTCCCCTCAGCCCTTGCCCATCCTGAAGACTGCTACTGTCTTTGCCTAGGATCCTACAAAAAGTTCCCTACTATCTGGGTCACAGAAGGCTCCCTCTGTTCTCTGTGACCAGAGACAAGGCAGGTGGGAAGCCTACGCCCACCTGGGAAAGAGGCCACAAGGGGGTAGGGAAGCCTTCACTGAGATTATTTGTTAAACCTCACTGAATGGGTGGGGAGAGCTGATTCCTTCAGTTGAAAAAAATCTGTGTCTCCCACAGACACAGCCTGCCACAAGAAACATTTGGTGGGGGTGGGGAGGGGACAGTGCAAAATATCCATTATGAGTAAATGACATCTTTAAGAAGCTCCATGAAAAACTGAAGATGTACCTTAATTGGTAGAGTGGTTGACTAATAGGCACAACCTTAAGCCGATCCCCAGTGCCATATAAACTAGGTGGCGGCATAAACCTATAATTCCAGCACTTAGAAGTTGAGGCAGGAGGATCTGAAGTTCAAGGTCATCTTCACCTACACAATGAGTTTGAGCCCAGACTGAGCTACATAAGACTATGCCCAAAAGGCAAAAACGTAATAAAAAGAAGTTCCACAATGTATAATACCAAAGTCCAGAAGTGCTAGTATTTTACCACCGTTTCCAGCTTCCTTTGAGTGTGTGTGTGTGTGTGTGTGTGTGTGTGTGCGCGCGCGCGCGCGCACACGCGCATGCGGGCACGTGCTGGGGGGTGGGGGGGGGGGAGGCACCACAGGAATGTTTCCTGAGATAGAAATAAAGCCTTATTTTGCTGGGTTTGTCTTTGTGATAAATTTTGATTAAGGAATGAAAAAATAAACACAGCCAACATCCTTTAAACAACTCCCCAAACAACCAACCTTAAAAGCAACATTTCCCCTCTATCTCCATCCAAATAATTTAGAAAATGACAGTCAAAATGGCAAGCTCCCCAATCCTGATACGTGCCACAGCGCCCACCTTCTAGTCTGGTTTCTAGTACCATACCAGTTTTCCTACAGCACTTTTGGGGTTCCTTCCCATTTAGCATTTATTGTATTTTCTGGCTTATGACCCAATTTGTTCCATTTCATGCCATCTTGTTTAAATATGAGTTCTGTATTGCAGAAAATGGGTGATGGGTTTCTCCAAGCACTCTAGATATGTATGTACCCAGTAGTGACTTGCTTCAGGGCCTCCCTCAAATCTGCATATAAGAGAAAATTTGTTTTCTCTGTGTTCAAAGGTGACAGCAAGCACTCCTGCATAAATCAAACCTAGAGACAGAGATAGGGATACTCTAGCAGGCTAAAGCATAATTTATCTTGATTTACTTTCTGTAAGACCACTACTCAGCCACGTCTGAGGTCAGTTGTTCCCCTTAGCTTTTTCTTCAGCTACCAAAAGGACCAGGTTCAAAAGTGGCCAGTGTATTAGTAAGATATTTGCCTCTCACTGGGCTCAGGTTAGGCAGAAAAATTCACACCAAAAGCCAGTGGCCTGGGTCTGCAGTTCCACATGTTATGAGACATACCTGGCACAACAGACTTGGGCTGCTGTTTGTAGCCACAGTGTTAACTCTATGTTCTCCTATAAAGACTCAACGCCTCCCTGACATAGAGCGACAGGAGCTAGACGTGGTAAGCAGTGAATCACAACAGCCTTCAAGGAGTGCTTTTTGGTTTTGTTTGTTTGTTTGGTTGGTTGGTTTTTGTTTGTTTGTTTGTTTTCAGCCAACAAATAAAATCATAACTTTTAAAGCTAGTAATCTTTCTGAATGTGAGCATCTCAAGGGTGTTTCCAAATGCCTCTGGAAATGATATAAATACAGTAAAAGGAAATAGAGTTTATGATGAACAAAATTTCCTTTTATAAAAATCCGCATTCTAATTGTTAGGGCATTGCAGACCTTTTAATTTCACAACACTTGTGTCACAGGGAAGAAATGCAGCAACAACAACAAAAGCTCATTTTCCAGAAGTTTAGAAGCACAGAGGTGAACAGAAACACACCAGTTTTTAACAGATAGTAATGCATATGAATTGCTTTTCTCTGACACAATTGGTATAACATTTAATTCCTTATGCCACAAGGAGATTTCAAAAACATAATTCAACAAATGGCAAATGTTCTTTAGGGAATCTGTGCAACTCTAAGTGGGAATTTTTAATTTGTTAGGGAAATCTGCCCAGGTTATCCTCTCTGCCCAGCCAATATCTCAGTTCAGAGATGGAGCCTAGCTGCCATGTAGACATTCTATAAGCCTGCCTATCCGGTCTTTCACCTTTGTTGACTGGACCACAAAGAAGCTAAGCCAACCAAATTCCTCACCCAGAAATTTAAATCAGACCTGAAAATGCAATTCATGCTTCTCTCCTTGCTTCAGTGATTCAAATACAAATCCAGGAGAAGCTTAAAGAAGGTCAGCTTAGCAATGTGGCCAACGAGCCAGTGAGTGGCCACTGCCATTCCTGAGTTCTGGCTGGGCCTGAATTCCAGAGTCTTTCCAGTGTGTTTCCCTTTCTATTGCACTAAGGGGTTCCACAATATTGAATGGTCCTTCAGCATGTGAAAATAAGATAATCATCAAAACTCAGAGCCAGAAAGCCCACTTTGATCAAAAGAGATAAAACTGACCTGCTGTTTGAGATGATTCCTATTTCTATCAGGTATTTATCATAGTTTCTAAGTTCAAAAATCAGAGTCTTGAATTTCTGCAAGTCAAGTACTAATAAACACTTTCAATTCTAAGGTACTTCTAGCTGACATCCCTGTCCCCAACCACAAGGGCAAGTTTTTTTCCCTGGAATATTAACTTGTTCTTGTTAAGCTTCTTAGAAACCCACAGAGGTTCCCAACTGCTTGTTGGGTCACACACAGTAAAACTCCTGGTAAGTGCTATATATGTTAGGTCTGTATTACCAAATCACTGTCATAGCCTCATATGTCTACATTTATAGCCAGACCAATGTCTGTACTCTTGTTCACATGAACTTCCAAGATGACAAGATGGCACTTGCTGATGTCTCCTTTCAGAAATGGCCCAAGGAGAATAAAGAAGAGGGATTCATGAACCGGAACATCTGAATAGCAGTCTGGGTCTTTCTATTATCCCATCATGAGTTAAACTCTGTCAATCCAACTCTATACACAGATGGGATAGGGCTTCTCTGCTGACTTTTAACTTTTTTTTCTTTCATCAACACTTCTACCAAGAATAAAGACACACATAAGATCAATTAGTAGCATTTAAGAAAAAAACATGATCAAGACAAATGTATGGGAAACTAATTGAGTAAAATACCCAAAAGAAATTGTTCTTGACTTACATGGCCCGATGACCAAAAAGGTGTAGATCAAAAGTCCCATTTATGTCAGTGAAATTTGTATTTATTTTCCTGTTATTTGTTATAACTACTAGGAGGCTGAGGAGATCAGTCAGCTGGTAATACATTGAACCTTACAAGCATGAGGACCTGAATTCAATCCCTAGGACCACTTACAGTCTCAGCCCTACAAAGGTGGAAAACAGATGAATCTTCAGGGCTCACTGACCAGCGAGCCTAGCCTACTTGGTGAGTTACTGGCCAATGAGAGACAGTGTAATAAAAAAGAATGTATAGAGCATGTTTGAGGAACAATACATAAACAAAGATACTCCAAAAAATTATCAAACACATAATAATAAAGTCTTCTTCAAGTCAAAGAATAGCACTAAAGGAAAGTGCTAAAGATGAATGGACACTGACACCTAAAGACTAACTACTATGGGGACAGGACCTATCTGCTTTATGCCCCTGTCCCCCAGCCTTTCAGCCCCCTGCTGAATGCTCAGCGAATATTTGCTGGAACAGTACATGAACAAAATGTCTTCCTCTAACAGCCTGGGGATTTTGCTTTTAACAAAGAATAAAAGAAATGTTGTCCTTCCCCTCAGAATCTCCACTAAAGACAGCATCAATTCCACTTACTGGAAGCCCTCCTAAGGATGACAGAGCGAAGAATGTAAACCCCACACAATAACTGTTTGGGGCAATAAATGATCAAATGCTACTTCAATAGCAAGTAAACAAATCTGTCACTTCACCCATTCTCTATGCTGATGCATTAGCTGGGAATGAGCCTTTTAATAGAACAGTATAAGTCATTCCACAAGTTTGCCCAAGCACCTTCTGAAACATATATCCATTTGTTTCAAAGTGCCACCTCTTCCTAAGTTGATTTTCTCCTCCAACCACATCAACCACAATTATGTCACATGTATCAGATCTATGTGATCCAAATGATGGACAGGTCCCTTAACCAAATGTATCACCATAGCAACAAAGAGACTGCATTTGCCACTTTCTACCTGCCACAGCCCAATCAATTACTTAATATGCCTATACTACAGTGTCACAGTATAAATGAACATGTTCATTAGCAGCAAAATCACAGCTGAGAAAATCACAAATACCAAACAACAAATTAATCACCAAACATACTCTCCTTGAGGGTAAAGTGACAGAGCATAGTATAAAGGGATAGAGGAAAAACTATTCTTAGTTTTAAGCTTCTACTTTAAAATTAAGTGAGCTTGTGAGCTCCCAGCTTTTATTTAAGGAGGGAGGGAGAGATACAGGGACACAGAGAGGGAAAAACACATTAACTATACATATGCCTTTAATCAAAGGTTATTGAAAATACGATGATTATATGAGACAGAGCCAAAGGATGAAATTCATTTTAAATTAATCTCCTATACCTTAGTTTGGGTTTTGGTTCTGGCCTATTTTCTGGATTATTTCTCATCAGGAAAATAGGAGACTTGACAATTGAGGGAATATACAGTGATCAGCAGCCAGCTGTGATTATTCTCTCTTTCAACCTGCTCACATCTCCATTGACTTCCCCTGGGAGATTTTTCTAGAGAGAATGAACCTCAGAGAGGTTCCCACTGCTGCTTTGATAAAGAAAAATGTTTCTATCAGTAAGGGCCAGAAAGAGATTAGCTTAAGTCCAGAGTGTCCAAAATTCATGCTGGAACATACATAAGACCAATACAACAAAACCACCAGTTCTGTCTTAAACTACCTCATGAATTAATCTGAGTTGGTCTAAGTTAGGGTGGTCCTAACTGTATCAGCATTGAAAGATGGAGTCAACATTGGTAACAGAATGAAGACTTTTCTATTCATGGTATTGGTTTTTGTCATGCCACCCCATAAGAAGGAGACAGAATAAATGAGGGTAGTCCTCCAAAAGATTCTAATCTATTTACAATAGATAATAATCAAATAAAGGTTTCATGCCAAGAAAAGGTTTTTACTTGGTTAAAAATAACTGACATGGCCCAGAAAGGAAGACCCTAACTCACTGACAAGCTAAAAGGCATATGTAGTCTACAGAAGCCATTCTTACACAGCTTCCTGTGTGCTGTTTGAGATACAGTCCTCTTCATTCCGTGTGCCAATATGTAGCTTAGCACAAGTTGGAACTATCAGACTTTGATAGACTATAGGGATGAATAAATCATTTATTAAAACTGTAGTTTCCAGACCAGTAGTTCTTCTATCATATATGTTAATTTTGTTATGGTAAACATAAGAAGTCATATTAAAATATCATGATATATAATTATTTTATTGTTCATATAGTAAAGGATGTGGAAAAATATTAAATATTAGACAAAAGAAATAGTTTCTCCCTTAAAACCCATCTTCCCCAAGAAAGGCATCACACTACTTAAAATCTAGAGATCTAGGATGGCCTCTCTACTGCAAATGGCTCCTGTAAGTGGATAAATGTTGGCATAAAGCAGTTAAGCATTCACAAACACTTCACACAGCACTGTAATTTTATGTATATACCCACATAAAATAAAAGCATGTACCTCAGGGATCATTTACACAACTAAATGCCTCGCTGATTAGCATATAAAAAAGCTTAAAACAGATAACCTTTCACATCTGCCAGCACACACAGGGTGAGTTATGACCACTGTTCTGTTTCTATAATTGAGTGAATGTCTTTAGACAATTGGTCAAATACTTACCTCTTATTTTCAATCAGCTGACATGCATGCAAATGCAAATTATGAGACTCATGGAGAATAGTAAGCTGGAGGAAAGTCCTTCCATTGAAGGTTTTGGTTTTCATAATTCTATAACAGCTTTGGTTGTCCATAAAAGAAGCAATATACAAATGACATATAAAGGCTGCTATGGCTTTAAAAGGTGTGCCCTCAATGCCCATGTGTTAAAGGCTTGGTCCCCAGGATGACGCCACAGGAAGATATTAAAATCTTTATGGGTTCTATGAAAGGCCCATAGGTCATTGGGAGCATGCCTGCAGGACACTGGGAGCTCTCTTTCCCTCTAGTTTGGCTTCCTGCTTCTTCACATGAGCAGTCAGCACCAGTGATGACATGGTCCACACTCCCCACCCAGCACTTCTACCAGATGCCCAAAGCAATGGATCTACCCAACCTTGGATTGGAATCCCTGAAACCAGAAATCAAAATAAACCTTTCATAAAGGTTTTTCTCTGTATAAGTTACATTTATCATTTATTTCATTACAGAGACAGAAAGCTGACTAGCCAGAAGCAAAGTATACTATCCTCTCCCAGATGGCAAGAGTGTCATGGGTACTGATTACTCCATTCATTCTATTTTCTTATAAATAGCAGGCACTCTCATTTGCTGCAGAAATAAAAATTAGACTATACTACATAAAGCTCAATAGTAGCATTGCACTTATAAATATTTACCTTGGATTCTATATATAAATTATTTCTTTTCAGTTAGCAATGGCTAACTGAATGGCTAATTGTTTTTAACAGCAAAAAATATAAACTTCAAAATTGCCCAATGATTCCATGTGACTTATGGAATGGCCTCCTATAGGATAAATAACTATTAAAAATGGTACAAGCCAGAGAAGTGTATCAGTGGGTACAAGTGCTTGCTTTGTAAACCTGAAGACCTGAGTCTGACCCCTGGAGCCCACGGTGGAAAGAGAGAACCAACTCCTGGAAGTTGTACTTTGACCTCCACACACATGCCCACACACACACTCACACACTCATTATATGCACAAACATAAACACAAAAATATTTTTATAAATGGTATAAGACTATCAGGGAACAACTACAGAACAGAATAGAGTGCCCCCCCAAATAGACCTCCTCATAAAAACCATGTTGTCACAAAGTCACTAACATAATCCAACAGGTGAAGAAAACAAAATCCAACAAATATCGATAGAATAACTAGAAACGTTAACCTTGACCACAACTTCATCTCATTCACAAAAACTGACTTGGTAGGTAACATAAATGAGAATATAAGTGATAAAAACCATAAAGCTGTTGGTGGAAAACAAGGGAAAAATCATGAAGTGGGGAGGGCAAAGTTTTCTCAGATGGGTTACAGAACTAAATGATGAACAACATGCATGACACCAATACTGAAATGCTCACTGAAGGCATACTTAAGAAAATGAAGAAGCAAGTTACAGAATGGGAGTTAAGAGCTTCAAAACACAGGTGGACAAGGACTCCGATTGCTCAGGAAATAAGGCCAACAACAGGCAAATGACATCCCGTGAAATTAAAACACTTCTGCACTAGTGAAAACAGCTGATCAGATGAAGAGACAGCTTATAGAACAGGAGGAAAACTGCCAGCTGACAGAAGATTGATACCTAGAACATACAAAGAGCTCAAAAAAAAAAAAAAACCTAAACAGAAAGTCAAATAACACATCCAATAAATGTGCCAAAGATAGTTCTCAAAAGATGAAATATAAATGGGCAATAAACATGAAAAAATGTTCAACGTCACTAACAATCAGAGAAAACATGGGTAAACCTGTATTGAGATTCTCTCACTCCGGTCGGAATGGTGGTCATTAGGAAAACAAAGAACAAAGGCCAGCAAGAGCGCAAACCAAAAGGAACATTTATATGTTGCTAATGAGATAATAAATTAGTTCACCCACTATGGAGATCAGTGTGGAAGTTTCTCAGGAAAAAAAAAGATCTACCATATTATCCAGCTATGATATCCCTAGGAACTTACCCAAAGGACTATGAGTCAACCTACAACAGAGACACTTGCATATCAATGTTCACTGCAGCACTATTCTCCACATGTAATGGAGCCAACAGGTGCCCAGCAATGGAGGAAAAAAGAGTTATATCCAGGTTCTTGCCTGTTTCACAACCAGTTTGTTGATGTCACTCTTTGAAGCCCTCACAATAGGATTCAACAAACTGAACATGCAATGGGGTTGTTGAACGAGGTTCAGCCAGCACTTTTCTGAAATAAAAAATAGATGCAGTTTTAATTTCATTGAAGAGGAAGCAACCAAAACTTTCAGTTCATCAGAATGAAATTCTCCTAATTGCTAGCCATATGGTATCTTAATTGTCAAGCCTGTTGCTGGTATTAGATTGTTGTGTAATTTAATATGTCATGAGTGTTTGGATCATAGATTTGTATTTGACTATCACTTTCTATGTCTCATCTTGAATTTCTAACTAGAAGCAAGACACATATACCAACACAATGTATTCTGGAGACCATGGTATATGGTGTCAGGCTGCCTGGTGCTAGGTATAATGACATGGGCCCTCACATTTTCCAAACCTGTCCATCTGCTTTTTGATTGCTACCATCGCTCTATTTTGACTTGTGTTCATGGGAACTCACTCTCAACCAACTAACACTTAACATGGAGAGATATATATCTGAGTTTACAGAAGGAAATTTAAATGAAATGGTTAAACATGGTCTGTGTTCCTTAACAGATACATACATGGCAGAAGGACCTAATTACAAGGAGTGTTTCTATAGAAACTGATGGTACTGACTTGAAGCTTCCAATCTACTATGATGATTTGACCCCATTTCCAGAACATCTTTCAAAAGGACCACAAAGGCACAGCACATACCACCTACTGATGAGCCTATATAAAAAAGGCTAGCTGATGAACCAATGGAACTAAATAACAAAGTAGTCTCTGTGTGCACTAAGTGTGTAAGAATGCTGAAACACAAACACCAATACAAATATCGTACACTCTCCACCAAAGGAGAGTTGTAGATCATCACCCTTAAGGAAACAGTCCAAATGTACTTTTCCCTCCAAGCAACATCACTTAAACAATACAGTCAGGTACATTTTTGAAAGGCTCTATATACAATCGTTTTCTAGAAAGTAGGGATATCTGCTTTAACTTTATATTTAAAAGTATCTTTTGAAGTTTTAAAAGCAACTGTGAAATAGTTATTTCATTGCCTTCTTATTGTTAGGGCAAGCTGCGCAGACTTCTAAGAAGCCACGAGACATACGTACCGCTGCAAACGCATGAGGCATTTATTAATAACCGGCGCGCTCCGGGTCCCGCCTATCCCACCCAGAAGATGAGCATGGCGGGCCCCAATCCCTTCCCCCCAGGCACTTTTATGGGGTTCAGGGGAAAGGGGTCTGGGGATGGGGGCTCATGCAGCTGATTGGCTCAGAGCTCTCTATGTTAAACTAATTGGTTGGGAGTTTCGTGCGCGCAGGATCCAGGGGGGGGCGTGGTCAACCTGTGCCCTTGGACTAGCCACCCTTGAGACAAGGTGGTGCCAGGGAAGGAAGAATCCCTGCTGATAGGTGGTGGGGAGGAGGCTAGGGAGGCTGTTCTGGGAAGACATCCCCCTTCCCGCATACGTGACTGCTAGCAAGTCAGGTGGCTGTTCCTGGGAAGACATCCCCCTTCCCGCATACGTGACTGCTAGCAAGTCAGGTGCATTCCTAGGTTTTATATTTCTTAAATCCTTTCATTATGACTTAAGTGTAATTAAATTAAAAGGCTGCAAAATGTGGTGTGTTTGTATATATATTGTGTGTATACCTTTCAAAATAGATATATGTCCTGACCCTTTTTTATATTGGCTTGAATTTGAAAATATATTATATATACATATACTTTATTGTTCTAAATCACCAGCTCTCAACTGTGGGTAGTGACCCCTTTAGGAGTTGAACGACCCTTTCACAGGGGCCACCTAAGACCATCTGCATATCAGATATTCACTTTACAATTCATAACAATAGCAAAATTACAGTTATGAAGGAGCAACAAAAATAAATTTATGGTTGAGATCACCACAACATGAGGAACTGTATCAAAGGATCTCAGTGTTCAGAAAGTTGAGAACCACTGTTATAAATAAAGAATTTTATGCACTGTACAAAAATAAAACAAAACAAAAACAGGTGAAGAAGAACAGTGGGTGGCACTGGGAAGATAAACACAATCAGCACATGACTGCATTTAATGATTGTTTTAACTCTACTCATGGGGAACAACGCATTTAGCCTCCTGGTAAGACGACAAAGCATTGGCAGCCCCTGAATTCACCTAGGCTATCATAATTGTAAGTTTGGACTAAATAGAACAGACTATTTCCATCTGCCAACAGCATTCATTCCTTCCAAGCACCATCATGGAGGGCATCAAGGCCTCCTGGCATGCTCTCCACAGCATACTGTGTGTACCTCTGCCACAGCATCTGTACACTGGCAATCAAAAACCCCTATCTTAAAGTTCAGCTTGGTATCTTCAGAGATTAGTGTGGTCTTTGGCCCTTATGGGGCAGCCACTAAATGATAAGTAAACAGAAGGATCAATAAATAGTAATTTCAAGACCACCAACAAGAACTCTCAAGTCAAACTTCTCCTCTCACTCAATTCTACCACAGCTGAAACGCAACCATACACCTACCACCTTGAGGTCCCTGCTCCCATTACCAGAACACTTTCAAATTTAAAATTTCTCATGAAAAGCTAAAACATTAGGTCACTAAAATCTACTCCATGATTGGAAAGTCCTTGGAAGTTAGAGGAAGGTCACATGCCCATGCCACCTTCTCCTTCCTCCAGCCCAGGCCCACCATCCTGTGAACAGCAAGGCCCCTAGGAAAAAAGAGGTCAGCATTAAGTGAAGCCATGTAGAGTGTGTATGTAGGAATCATCCATAATATTTTAGCAACTTTACTACAAATTTAAGATTATCTCAAAATAAGAAAATGTTTGAAAATGTTTCTATCACTGTTGACAGGCAGGACCCCAGGCCATATATGAAGAGGAAACTAAAGGAAGCCGACTGTATTAAGGAACACAGAAAAGCAAACGCCTGGGGAGAAAGAACAAATCTCAGTTTCCAGTTCCCAGCCTTGTCAGGGACCAGTCAAGCTTTAACAACACTTTTCACTGAAATGAACATCGTGGACCTCCCCAAAGGCCCCTGAACTGCAAAGAAAGGTAAATCATCAGCCAAAATGATGTTTCCAATCCAGACCTTAACACTCCTAGCAGAAACCAACATACCAAAAATAAATCTCTTAAAAACATATTTATACCTACAAACACAAAACCCTTAGGAGTATATCTAAGTATACTATACTGTGCTATGCTATACCAAACCTTACCATACCATACCATGCCATGCCATGCCATACTCTACTATAGCGTATCTAGGAGTATAGTATATCACAATACAGCATTGGAAAGTGCTTCCAGGAGCATGGAGTAATAACAGAGTGCCCTGGGTGCAGTCCACCTGCATGCTAGCCATCTGTTGACCACCATTACTCTTGCCCCAACCACTATTTACTTGTTTGTCAGCTGAGAATGACAACAGAAGTAAATTTCACACTTCACACAAGAATGAGCTTGCAAATGCTGCCCCGGGTCTCCAAGGGCACAAGTCACATCTGCCAATGCATTTTGTACCATCCCTGGCTCATTGCTCCATGAAGGTAAAGAGTTTAATAAGTACTTCCAGGGACACCAACAGCTCTAAGAGTCAGCTTTCTTCCCAGCTCATTTACTTTCCTTGAGTAATATTTATTAAGTATTCGTTTGTACAAGGTTAGCCCTATGCTAATGTTGTTTACATTCCTCCCAAATAATGTTAAATACATACCTCAGAGAAGACTTCCCTAAAACTCCAGAGGAGAAACTGTTGTAAGGTTTGCCTACATTTGCCTGGGGTGGGGAGGGGGTGGGGCAGATGTTTCAGAAGGACTGTTCCTCCAAAGTCATGTATAATTTCTGGGGAGAGCTCACTGGGGAGGCAGAGGGTCTATAAGAGCAGACTGGCGAAGAAATAGATTTTCCAACATTTGAGCTGCCCAGGACAACCCAGAGAGTCATCCCTCACTTTGTTATAGGACTATGTGAGCTTTCATTCCAAATTACTAATTTGGGGTTAACCTATGATTCTAAGCCTTTCAAGATTACAAAGATCAAATGCTGATCCTGAGAGCCTCTCTATGGAGTATACTGTTTGGCTTAGCTGAAGGTTCTGGATCAGTGGTGCTGCTGATCACCTAGAGAGACAGTACAAGGCAGCATGTTCATTCCCACCCCCTCCCAAGCTCCAGCCCAGGGCCACATTAGCAACTCACCTTCAGTTCCCATGCTCTGATGAGGAACCTCTAGATTGCCAGATCCTGGCCCAAGGCAAAGGGCTAAGGAATCCAAAGCCAGCAAATGAGACAATGCTGGCCAATCATCAGACCTCTGTACACTCATCGCACTAGACTGTGCATGAAGGCAGGGCCCCGAGTTCCTGCGCACGCTTTGGCTTTCCTACGTATAAAGTTCCCAAGAGGTTGTTTTTCATTCATGACTGCTGTATCTCTGAGATATTCTAAGATTACATTAAAACTTAGTTATCAGAAGCACAGAGCCATGTAAAATCAGAAAATGGTGTTTGTTACACAGCAGATGTACAGCCTTCTGTACATCTGCTCAGGTGAGGGCTTCCTGGCTGCTTGGTCCTCCTCAGCCACTTCCTCTAGCCTTTGCCTCCAAATAGTCCTTTCAGGCTTTGTTTCTAGATTCTGCCTTCCTTTGAATCTTTCAGACTCAAAATGCTTCAGGAAACAAACTCTTGAGTTCGAACTACTCCTGTGCCTAAGATCTACAATAGTTATCTTCTGCTTAATATCTAGCATGATCTCTCTGATGAATACTAGTTTTTTCAGTTCCAGATGCCCTCTAGCTCTGTAAATGCCTCTATCTCTCAGAGGCAAAACTGGTTCTCAAAATGTGAGGAGCAGTGGAGCTTTTCTATGGGCCATTAGAACTTTCAGAATAAACACCAGAGCTGTTGGTATAGCTCAGTGGCTCAGCTAGCATGCACAAAGACCTGGGTTTCACTTCTAGCTCCAAAATTAATTGGTCAATTACTAAACATAGATGCCCTTTTGCTTATTTAATATTCTGGGCTTATTTAGAACCTGGACCCAGTGCCACATGCCACTACAAGTCTCAGATACTTGAGAGACTGCCCCAGGAGAGATGCTTGAATTAAGGATCCAAGGCTGGCCTGATAATTATCAAATACTAATAAGTGCATATTGAATAGAAGGGTGTAATAAATAGATAATCAGAGTTTAAAATATTACATGGGGCTGGGCAATGGTGGTGCATGCCTTTAATCCCAGCACTGTGGAGGCAGAGGCAAGAGGATCTTGTGAGTTCAAGGCCAGCCTGGTCTACAGATTTGAGTTCCAGAACAACGAGAGTTACAACAGAGAAACCCTGTCTTGAAGAACAAAATAAAACAAAAACAAAAACATAAACAAACAAACAAAAATATTACATGGGCTATTCTAACTTTTTAAAGTTATCTAGTCTCTTTCCCACAGCATATCTTCCCTTGAAAACTCAGATGTAGCTATCCCAGCATAAAGGAAGAGCTGAAGGCATGGAGTGCTACTCTAGGTAGACCTCAGCTAGAATCATCCTACTCTTGTTCAACACTGTAGAAGTTTCAATTTTGCCTTATATGCTAATGGAATGTCACAATAGATTTCTCCTTTGGAAAGATGGGAAGATGTGTCTTCTGACCCAACAATCAAAGCTAGTTTGCAAATAAATTTAAAAAATGATTGCCACAGTTCCAAATGGCTTCCCAGTTGATTTTATAGTTTTTAAGTCTGAAATTTGTCACTCTTATAGGAATGTCCTTTTTTATTTGGTGGAAACACTTCCCTGACAAAGGTCATAGGAAACTCACTGGAGCCTGCAGTTCTAGTAAATATTGTATTAACTACTCTTCCCTAAACACACCACCCTTCTCAGTCTTCTCACCGCCTAGGTCAATGCCCTTCCTCCACTTCCCACAGCCCTATTTGAATTCTACCTCCCAGATGTGGGTAGTGCCTGCCCTTAGCTCAAGAACATGATTTATTAACGTGTATGTGCTAGACTTAGAAACCTGATCTTTAGCTTTCTGAGAAGACCATATGGCAAAATATCCTTAAAGAAAAGTTGCCGACCAAGTCTCAACAGACTATCATTCTCTTGGGTGAAGCATCATCTGTTCTGCTTTGTCAAAAGAACCTTTGCAAGTCTGACTCTTGACTCGAAATTCCATATCTAACTCTAAGCAAATGAAATTGCTTTGCAGATGGTCCAGAGCTCATAATATTATCAAATGACTTCCCATTTTTAGAAATCCCAAATTATTCAGTGCTAGTCACAGAATACGTAAGAACAGTTTTATTTGTGGCCACTCAGTTTATTACCAATGCCCTTGAACAACATACAATTTTGTTGTCAGTCCACAGCATGCTGGGACAGCTAAAACACTCCATTGGGTGCACACCAGGGCATGCTGCAGCAGGGTCATTTCCCTGTCTTAATACAGTCATTACACGGTTGGCGTCGGCCCATGATTTCAATACAGTTAAAGAATTTAAAGGGCTGCTACACTGAAACATTTGTTTTACTACATTAACTTCACATTCTCGTCCTAAAATTGAACTAGCCCTGTTCTGACACTCTGCACTTGTTCCTTATTTGTCTTTGAAGAAACAAGTAAAAGTTGTAACTTTACTAAAATCTTAGAAAAGGGAAAAATGCTGAATTCTTCAGATATGCTTTTCAAGTTCCATTTAGTTGGGTGCTTCCCCTCAAGTGTTCTGGACATATTAAGTTCCAAGGTTCTAATTACTTCATTGTGGCAATGCCAGACTCAGAGGGCCTCCGGACCTCAAACACCTAGGTTATCAGATTCCACATCAATTCTGTTCCTGTCCTCCGTACTTATTAATTAGAATTCTACTCAGGTTTGCTCTGAGCATAAAACAGGAGTGTGTGAATCTCAGACTTAAAGGACCTAAAGATAAATGTACACCACTTTTTGTTTGTTTGTTTTTCAAGATAGGGTTTCTCTACATAGCCCCAGCTCACTCTATAGACCAGGCTGGTGTCGAACTGAGAGATCCACCTGCTTCTGCCTCAGGACTGCTGGAATTAAAGGTGTGCACCACTACCACCCAGCTTTCTTATGGTTACATTTCATCAACTATGAGTATCCCAGACAAACAATTACTGATACCAAGTCAGCCTCACCAGCAGAAGTTCAACTATTTAAAAACTATTCAACTCAATCTATTAAATCTCTTTGGATATTTTTAAAATATATATCATCCTATATATCTCTCATAAAAAGATAATTTCTCAATCACTTACCCAGAAACATTTATTAGAAACAAGCTACAGTGCTTAAACTGGCCACTGACCATTCCAGATTGATGTTATTTTCCCTACAGCCATGAGTTAAACTGAACATGAGTGGGCCCTCAACATGGACCACAGGGGTTGATTAAGCACATTAAGTATTAAAGTGAACCTTCTAAGGAACATCACAGCACTATCCTCAGATATCTTCTTAGCTACATCCTGTAATTAATCAGGATATTGGAAGCTACAGGTGACAGGAACCCAACTCACATTCACATAAACAAAGCAGGAAGCATCTTAGCCCATCTAGCTAGAAAGACATTGAGGTGGCTCACTGCACAGAAGGAAACCTGAACTGGGACTGTACTGCCCCAAATTCATTTGTTCCTACCCATCTGCACCTTACCCTCTATGTATCCCATCTCTTTGCCTAATGACTTTCTTCTCTCCTATACCATGGGCAGCCTTGCCCTCTGAAACTCAAAAATAAGCTTTCATTTGGTCTTCATTTCCCTCCTAAAATCATAAATGTTTCAAGCACTGCCTCACAAAAATCCCGAGAATGGCTCTCAAGTGTAACTACATCCCACACCTTCCCTGAAGACATCATTGCAGCCTAGAAAATAGGGACCCTGACTAGCTGGACTCAAATCACAGGCCTGTTCTCACAGATAGAATAAGAGGAAAGAAATGGGAAGTTATAGATGAGCACAATTATTTTCCCTCCAAATCACATGAAATGAGAAAGAAGCCCCCAGCAAAAAGAGGACTAAACAACAATGAGTCTGGTCCACCACAATCATCAGCCTCTCCAGACTGCCACTGACCTTTCCATCCAGAGGTGGGGAGGCCATCTATTCAGATGTGACTGCCAGACTTCATTTTTCAGCAAGGGCAAGATGGTCTGCCCCACACAGTCTGTGTCCATTGTGACATAAATGAACACATTCCAGAACAATACTGTATGGATGCACTATGAATACACCCAATTATATCTTTACTTTCGCTGCTGCTCAGCTCTTATAAAAAGCTTCATGAAAAGAAAGTGCATCACATTCTGTCACTATAAGAACTGTTGCCATACCACCAGCACATCTGTTCTTGGATTCCTGTTGATAGCTTTGGTTTTGTCCTAGCTCACTTACTGTCACTGTGAGAAAGATATAACCAAAGAAACTTGGGGGGAAAGGGGTCTACATGTCCTGATCCCAGTCCATCATTGAGGAGAGCCAATGCAGGAATTCAAGCAGAGCAGGAACCCTAAGGCAAGAACTAAAGCAGAGGCCATGGAGGAGTGCTACTTACTGGTTCATCCTCCAGCCTCATGCTTAGCTACCTTTCTTATACCTCCCAGGACCACAGGGCCTGGACCCTCCCATATCAATCATTAATCAAGAAAACACCTCTCAGATTTGTCTTCAGGCCTATCTGATGGAGGCATTTTCTCGGTCGAGGTTCCCTCTTCCCATATGAATCAGTTCGTGACAAGTTGGCAAAACTACTAGCACAGGTTTTATTAAGGAACTCATCCCTGCCTCAAAAGACTCAGTTCTGACTCTACCTTCAGGATTAAAGACCAATGGGCCCTTGCTAGGTACAGGTGACCCATTTCAGATAATAAAACATGTGGCATTTTGCAGAGGGGGTCTGAAGCCAGCCTTCCAGCTCCAAAGAATGGACAGAACTTGTTCTACTCCCGGACATACTGCAGCCACTTTGCAGTTCTGCCAGGGGCCAACCTAGGAGAAATGCATGGAAGACAGAAGGAAGGAAAGGGTATTTCCTTGTGACTATGAAGTCAACCAGCCCCAAAATCTAGCACAGAAGTATCTGTTGTGAGACACAAAGTCCTTTAAGTTAATGAATTGGGGATGCAGTTCTCTGGCTCTGGAATAACAGACATAGTAAAAATCTTTACCCAGAAAGGTCACAGTAGACAGTTCATAATGAATTTAAAAGGTTGATTCCTCAATGGTGATGTAAAAAAAATCTATAAAGGTTGTTTTCATTTCAACATATGAACAAGTCTTCAATTGCTTGTTTTATGTAGGAGTTGTTTTGTGTATAAGACTCATGATTGGTATTGATACTATCTTTCTAACATAAAACATATTTTCATAGTTTACACTTTGGACTGCATGGACTAATGGACTGATAATTTTAATGTAGATTATAGAGATACCTGTAACATAATATGAATATAGAATACTTGTAAAGTTTCTATAAGTTTCACAGTGGCTTATGGTTATATCAACCACACACAGGTAAAAAGCAAATTTTATTAGCATGTTCTCAAGAAGTTTTTCTAAAGTGTTAAACTTTGCTTGCTGAGAAACATTCTTTTGCTCTCATATTTAACTGGTTCATATAATATTTAGCCAAGTTATTAACATACTATTAAGTAAAGTTTGCATCCATACACACAAAGCTGACAGCTAATGAATAGAAGGGCCAACTAGAGAAGCTCCAGGAAGATCTACTTACTCAGCCAGGCTGCTAACATCCCAGCACACTGTGTGCAACATTCTCAAGAAAACAGAATTGCACTGATCATGAAAGCTCAAGTTCCCATGCTGTCTTTTCTGAGTAAGTGTAGTTCTCGTCTCTCATCAAAGAAGTTTATTTTTACAGCATATGGAGACCATGACAGAAAGACACAACTGGTAAAAATGCAGAGAACAGCTGACCACAGGTTGCTTAACATTAATCGACTCATGTACAGTATAACTCTAAACCTAAAATTCAAGAAACATTGTGGGAGAGAATATGGAAAGATTGTAAGAGCCAGACGACCATGGCATTTGCTGCAAGAATCGTGTTTTCTATGTATGACAGGGAAGCAGCATCCATAAAATCTTAACATAACATAAAATCCTAACAATACAAGTTGAATAAACAAAACCTAAAAAATGATAATACCAATGTATGCATCAGTGTAGATGGGGAAATCCCACAAGGCCCCATCCCTAGATGAAGCGCTGTAGGCAGCGAATGATTGACAAGTGAGGAAGAATCAGTCTTCTCTAGGGATGAGCTCCTGATAGGTGGTCCAATATTAAATGGTCAACCTTAAAAAATTATCATATGAGCAACACTAAATGAGCTCAGCAGGCTGTTTATAAATGTATATGAGTGTGTGGGGTGTAACAATAATAAAGAATAAAAGGCCCTGAATTTGAGAAGGAGTCAGGGGACACAGGAGGAGTTGGAGGGAGGAGAAGAGGGGGGGAATAAGAGGAATTATGTAAATTAGTAACCACATATGAAATTCTCAATAAATAAAAATTTCCATTTTTATTAGTTTTATTTTTTAATTAAAATACAATTACATCATTTCTCCACTTCCTTTCTTCCCTCCAACCCCTTCCAAGCACTACTTCTTGCTCTCTCTTAAATTCATGGCCTCTTTTTCTTTGTGTATGTGTGTCTGATGTGTACACATACATTCCTTTATTAATCTGTTCAGTCTTACTTATGTGTGACTGACCATTTGGTATTAGATAACTGACTGGGAGTTCTTCCCTGAGGAAGGCTATTTCTCTCACTATCCATATTCTTTAGTTTTTGCAGTTCTTTTCCTCAGGTTTGTTTCAGGGAAAATCTCCCCTGTCCATGTTAGTATGTCTATTGCTATATAGTCCTTAAATTCAAATCTTGTTTAGTCTGCCATGTTATTGACACTTCGTGGGTATAGCCTCCCTGGCATTTCTGAGAGACACAATCCCACAACGGACCTCCTGTTCCTCTGGCTCTTACAATTTTCCAGCCCCTCTGCCATGATTTCCCTGACCCTTCAGTGCAGTTGTTATAGATGTGTCAGCTAAGGCTGAGCACCACATGATCACTTGTTCTCTGCAGTGTGATGAGTTGTGCTTTTCTGTAATGTTCTCCATCTCTTGCAAATGGGTTTATTTTTAATGAGAAGCAAGAGCTACACTTATCTGCAGGTAGAAGGATACATTTTTAGAATGCAGTTAAGAATTATGCTTGCTAAGTAAAGTGATGGTTGTAGGCTCTCCTCCCAGATCTGTGACATCACTAGCCCTGAATAGTTGGCTAGGTTTCTAGTATCAGGCATGATTTTTCTCTTGTTGAGTGGGCCTTAAGTCTTAAGACAACTGTTGGTTGGTTACTGCCAAGACATGCATACCACTATTGTACCCTTAGGATTACCCTGCCATGCTGGTTATTGCTTTAGTTCATAGGCATGATAGCTGGATAGGACTGCTGGTTACTTCCCTCCCTGGAAGCTTGTATGACAACTTCTGGTACCATGAAAGCTAGTCATCAGGGAGGAAGCTTTCAGCTCAAATTGAGTTCAGGTCCTCTGAATCCTGGGTCCAAAGTACATGGTGTCTTCAGCAATTGGATCTTACCTCCAACCTCTAGGAGGCAATCAAGGGTAACAGAAATAGAAATGGAAATGTTTAAGGAGTTTCTTGGATTCCCTGACCAATATGTGAAAGGGAGACTTCACATGCATAGCATTAAGGGTTTTTTTTTGATAGTCTATGGCTCCTGAGGGGTGCATTATCAACCCAGACAAGACAGACAGATAAAAATCATTTAAGACAACTTTTATATTAGCAAATGTTATTATGTATTATATATATGATTTATAAGTATTTTCTCCCATTCTATAGGTTGTCTTCTTACTCTCTTGATGTCTTTTGATACAGTGGTGGTTTGAATAAGAATGGCCCCCATAAGCTTAGATGTGAATGATTGTTCACCAGGGAGTAGCACTATTTGGAAATGTGGCCTTGTTGGAATGGGTGTGGCCTTGTTGGAGGAAGTATGTCACTGAGGGTGACCTTTTAAGTTTCAAAAGCTCAAGCCAGGCCCAGTGGTTCTCTCTTCCTGCTTCCTGCCAATCTAGATATAGAACTCTCAGATCCTTCTCCATCACTATGTCTGCCTGCATGCTGCCATGCTTCTCACCATGTTGATAATGGACTAAACCTCTGAACTGTAAGCAAGACCCAATTAAATTCTTTTTTTTTTATATAAGTGGTCTCTTCACAGTAATAGAACAAAGGTTTTTGTTGTTGTTGTTGTTGTTGTTTTTCTGGGTTTTTGTTTTAATAGAAATACCATAAGAATTTTATTGCCCAATTTTGTATGTTAAAAGTCTAGATACAGCCGGGCAGTGGTGGTACCTTTAATCCTAGCACTCAGGAGGCAGAGATGGGTGGATCTTTAACTCTACATACTTTTCCACCATGTTCAGACATAGGGCTAGGGATGTACCTCAATTCAGAATGCTTGCCTAATGGACACAAAGCTATGAATTCCATTGGCAGTATTTCTGTTACCCCATCACTTGCAGGGTAGAAACATGAGGATTATAAATTCAAAGTCATCCTCAATTAGATGTGAGTTTGAGGCCTGCCTGCATTTCATGAGACCCTATATCAAAAGTGCCCCCCTAAAAATTTCAGACATTCAGATCTTCACATTTCTAGTCACAGATGTATTGTGTGTTATAAATACTAAAATAATTTTAAAATAGTTGCTTATACAGTGGTTATTTAAAAGATTTCATAGAGAGGCTGGAGAGATGGATCAGTGGTCAAGACAAGGCTATGAGTCCCTCTTAAATCTTAGGAAGCTAATACTTCTTATCAAGACTAGCCTGTAATATAATTATTCTCTCCAGTTTACCACATAATTTTATCATTTTTAAAATGGTTCAACTACATGTTGCATAAGTCCACTGTATAAACAAGCACAGTTGACCAGGAAAAAAAAATGACTCAATAAATTCTGCTTCCTTTCTCACTTTCCAGCCTCCCTCACCATTAAAGGCCCAATGTACACTTTTTTTTTTTAATCAGGAGGAATAATTCTCTAATTGTACTTTGGGAAAATGTGTTAATGTACAAGAAGCATATGATAAGGTTAGACAGCACAGTTCTAAAACCACCTGGGTCAAAGAAGAAACCTCAAGAGAAATTTGTAAACATTTTGAACTAAATGAAAAAAAATAATTAAAAAAAAAAACTGTGAGATGCAGAAATAGTGCCTAGGAAGATATTATAGCATGGAATAGGTATACTAGTGTACAAGAAAACCTAAAACTGAGGAGCTACATAAGCAGAAGAGGAGAAATAATAAAAACTCAACAGAAATCAATGAAACTGAAAAGCAGAAAACAATAAAGTCAACTAAGCCAGCAGCTGCCTTTTGGCATAATCAATAAAGTTGATAATCTTAGTTCAGCCCCATCAACTAAGACAAAAAGATAAACATAAACTGTCGATAACAGAAAGGACGGTTGGGCCATCACAGCTGACCCCTCAAACCTTGAGGAATTAATGAAGGGATGTTATAAACAACTTTATCTCCATACATTTAATAGCCTGCATGAAATAAACTAAGTCCTTGTAAGGAATTCTACCAAAACTCACATAAAGAAAAAGATGATCCAAGTAGAACTATATATATATTAAAGAAGTGAAACATCTAGCAGTCTTTCAAATCAGAAAGGATCACATACTGTTGAATATTTATCACCCATTGGAGCAAGAAGGCACACCAATTCTCTATAACACCTCCCAGAAACCAGCAGAGAAAATGCTTCCAATCTTCTATGAGATCAGCATTACCTTACCAAAAAAAAACTGCATACAAGTATCTTTGTATGAACACAAATGCAAAAATACTCAAGAAAATATTAACAAACAGAACCCAATACTGCAGACAAAAGCATATGAAGGTGGCTGTAATGGCACATAGGTGTAGGCACAGCTACTTGGAAGTCTGAGGCAAGAGGACATTGTGACCCCAGTTTCGGGCCCAGCCTATACTCAAAAGAGAAGAAAAATCATATATTCTAAAGGTTAAGAAATGTATTTGATAGCCATGGTGGCATGGTGTTGCACACCTTTAATCCTCCCAAGTGCTGACTTAGAAAGCAGAGGAAGGCAAATCTCTGAATTCCAGGCCAGCCTGGTCTACAGAGTTAGTTCCAGGACAGCCAAGGCTACACAAAGAAACCCTATCTCAACCACCCCCATAACCACATCTCCCAAAAAGAAAAGAAATAATAAATTTATTTGGATTTGGAAGGGATGGAGCTGGGGTTCTGTTACATCATGTACTATTTAATAGCATTGCCCAGTTATTTAGCTTTATAACTGACAATTGTCTGTCCATATAGCATTAAATCACTTGAGAAAATATGCTATTGCACATTAAATTCTTTTGCTACCTCAATTTAAGAAGAAATAATTTAACACTAATGTCCTAGAGTTATCAAAATCAAAGTAAAAGGTTTAATCTCAGATTGGCTTCATGCCAGCCTTGGTGTTAATGGTGACAGACGGTGGGTCTAAACCTAAGCAAATGCCTCAGTGAATTACAAAAGCCTAATACAAGCTCCCAGGAAAATGGCTTTCAGGGTCAGACCCTGACAATAGCGGCAGGACACTGCATCCCTAGATCCCAAATGAGCATTGTGGGCCTGTGCTTTTGCAGAACACATATTTATTTCTGAGGTGTTCTGGCAGATTGTTTTATCAATTTGTTTGAATAAAGGAGAGAAAATAGATAGACCAAAAAATTTCATTACTCATGGGATTTGTCACAGCTAATAGTAATTAATCAAATGTTTTCTGCTGGTGTAAAAAACCAGCCACATGAATAACAGCATCGAGGATCAATGGGGTATTTGCTTCTCCCTTTTGAAAAGTCAGCTGGTAAAGACTGGAGGTGTAGCCCAGGGACAGAGCAGTTGCCCAGCATGTGTGAGGCCAGGGATCTGAGTACCAGCCCCAAAACACACAAGGAAACAACAGCAACTGGCACAATGATAGTCACATTTTTGTGGATGTTTAAGAACCACTTTCAAAGGAAAGAGATTCATTTTTATGTAATGCAAAAATAAATAAATAAATAAATAAATAAATAAATAAATAAATAAATAAATAAATAAATAAATTCAGGGCTGGAAAGATGGCTTCATGAGTGAGGACTTGGGTTCAGTTCCCAGAACACACATGGCTTGTTTACAACCAGTAACTCCAGTTCCAGGAGATATGATATCCTCTTCTGGCCTTTGTGGGCACCAGACATGTATGTAGTGCACAGACATACATGCAGGCAAACATTCATATACATAAAATAAAAATAAAGAAATCTCAAGAGAAAACAAAGAGGCCCATAGTTTCTTTCCACAATTTCGTTTTCGCACTATTACATTCGTTCATACATGAGCACACTTGACTATCAAGCACATACAAAATTCACAGGCTAATTTGAAGACAAAGTTTTATGGATTACTTTTGATGTTTTCAGAAACAAATCTCATTTGGAAATGTTCTATATATCAAAATAGCAAAGACCAACTTAGTACAAATGTTTATGCTTCTCGACTCATGTCTATCAACCTAAATTAAGGAGGTTCCATTACCATGATTGGACAGTTTATTCTATAAAATAACTTGAATTTGCACGCTTAAACAGCCTTTTTTAATGCTGATATCACTGAAATTTTAACGCTGTGCATTAAAACTAAGCCCCATAGGGAGCTTCAGTCTATGCTCTTCAGATTTACAAATCCATCTCTGCATAGAGAAACCATGATTTTAACTGACTGTCACTTCAGCCCATATCCCTGAGACACTCAGGGCAGAGGCAGCAGTACTTCCCAGTGCCATGGCAATCTGTCAGCTGAAAGAGCCTTAAATATAAGGCACAGAGTGGTGTATCCATGCTGGATAATCTCCTGAAAAATATGTACAATTTCAGTCATCTTGTGATGAATGATACTTCACAGAATCAAGCTTAGACATTTTTCTGGAAATGTCTGAATGTACTGATTTGAATAGCTTGATAATATCATCAGCAAGATTAGGTCCTTAACTCTAAGGCCACAATTAACAATAAAATAAGTAATAATAGATAAGGCTCCAACAGTAGTTATAATTGCTTAAATATTCTACATGTAAATAGCACACTCCTCACAATAGCCCTGCGAGATAGGTATACCATTATTTCCTGATTTACAGTTGAGGAAACTGAGGTAGAGAGGTTAAATAACTTGCTCCCAATAACAAATGAAGGAACAAGGATTCAAACCCAAGCAGACCATCTCCTAAGTGAACCTTGATTTTACAATATTGTATAAGGTACCTAAATACTTCCATTTTTGTTTAAAATTGAAGGCTTTTACTTGAGTAAAAGGGTGGGGGAGATATATTTTTCTATGTCTGGTAACTTAATAACAAATATAAATTAGTGGACTCTACTCAGTTACTTAACATTTGTTTTATTTAGTTGCTGTCAAATGAAAATGGTATTCTGGAGTCCTAGAAAAAATAAAAACTGGCCACCAGGTTCCCATTGTTACTAATTAAAATTTTGTGTGGTTCTTTCCTTTTTCTGTATAAATTTTTAAATTTCTCCATGTCCTCTGGCCATTTTCTACACTGGCAATTATAAGTCATTAAACTGCCTCTCATAATGGCCTCATAGTGACCATAAAGTCCTTCTGCCACCCAAAATAGCTTAAAGCCTATAAACAGTAGCAGGGGCTGCTCTAATGATTTCTAATCAATCAAAATGAAAGATTTCCCGAAGAAAATGCAATTCTGTAGAAAATGGAAAGGAATGCAGAGTGACATCCTACATAGCATGCACAGGACACTGGACATCAATAACTGCTCTTACTTTATGAAGTCCAAATTGGGACACTACAGAAAAGTACAACTGCGGAAATCAGCAGCTGAGGTGGTCCAGGGGCTGGACTTGTACTGAGCACATCTAGTTTGGGAGAGGATTTAGATCAGTGTTAGGCCAGCCATGGGATCAAGCTTTGTGCAGAAAAGGAAATGTAGATCAGTATCTAGCCGTGTAGACATAAAAGGTGTCAGGGTTCTTGTTCTCAGAAGCAAGCAGGCAATGGAAGGGCAGGCCTGGGACTCAAGCATACAGAGAGGGCAGTGAAGACACACTCTGAAAGTGTCCCTGGTGCCTTTTGCTTTCTCTTGCCTTTCCTCTACCAATGAAGACTTCTTTTGTTTTATTTTTAGACAAGTTATCCTCAAATTTGGAATTCTCTTCCCTCAGCCTCCTGAATACTGAGATCACAGGTATATACCACCTCGCCTAGGACATCAGTGACGATCTCTGACCCCTCTAACTTCTATCCCAAAATACAAGTATGTGTTCTCAGGCTTTGCGTGCATTCCTGTTCTCTTCGGCCACATCTCTAAATGAGAGTTGGGTATGTTTCCATTCTCATTTCTGTGTATTGCTAAATGACTATCTAAATCCATCTAAGGAAGTTTGTATTTTACCTTTCAGTATTTTAATTTGGATTAAAAATCACAAGGGCTCATCTTTTAAGGAAGCTACCATCAGAAGGAAAGTGGAAGGGATGAAAGGAAGTTGATAAAGACCATAAACTATCAACATCCTTTCACCTTTAAGAATACCAGGAAGTAGAGCCAGCAAGCACACACACTGTATCCGACAGCACTACCCTGACACTCTCAGAAGAAATGCCTTTGTCCCCAGTGCTGGAGACTGATCCCCTGTCCTGTACATATGCCATTCATGCCCCTGAGCTATACCCTCAAACACTGAGTAAAATGCCTTTATACATGGCCTCTTCCAAGTCAGTAAAGCAATCCTTGGACACATTTGTGCCGTGCATGCTCCACACTTAAACAGTATGGCTCCAAAAGGGAAGAAGGCTGCTAGAGAGATTTCCCTGAATATGTTCAATGAACCAAACACAATTACTTTTCTTTAAAGTATTTAGTTACTTTTTTTTAGTGTTTTTGCCTGAGTGAACATATGTGCATCACATGTGTGCAGTACCCATGGAGGCCAAAAGAGGAGGTGGATCCCCTGGAATTGGAGTTACAGATAGTTGTGAGTCACCATGTGGGTGATAGAAACTGAACCCAGATCCTCTGCAAGAGCAGAAAATGCTCTTAACTGCTGAGCCATCTCTCCAGCCCCGAAACAGCATTACTTTAGCCCAGGATTTTTAAACCTCTGAACTATTGATACTGACAAAGGAAAAAAAAATTTTTTTTGCTTTTTTTTGGTTTTTCGAGATGGAGTCTCACTATGTGAGGATCACTAGGCTGGGATTCACCAGGAACTCACCATATAGCCTAGGCTGACCTTGAACTCACAACCATTCTGTCTCAACCTCCATATGTGGGGAGTACAAGCAAGCATCACCATGTCCAGCAAGCAAAAATAATTCTTAAATAATAAGGAAATGTTCCTTGGGGCAAACAAAATAGGTGTCAAGATTATTTATTGCAGCAAAGTGGAGAGGGGGAGAGGAGAAAGGGGAAGGGTAGGGAGAGAGGAGGAGAGGAAAACAGGGAAGGAGAGAGAGGATGAGGGGTCAATAGATGGGACATGACTAAGAGAAGACACTGAGGACAGAGAATTCTTGATGAAACAACACAACCAGATTCTAGGATAAAAACAGGCCAGAACGATCAGATATCAAGAGCAAAAAATGAGAAATTTGATCAAATACCAAGAGGGAGAAGGCATTTCACTAAACTGACTCAGCAAGATTCTTACTAGAATATGGCTGGGCTAAAGCCAAGATGGGAGAGATTAGCTACCAAGGCAAGTCAAGAAAAGGGCTCTGGGGAGCATGAAGTTCACTCAAGGGGAATATCTCTGTCAACATTTTAGAACAAATGATTCTTTGCTGTGGGGTTCATTTTGTTCGTTGTACAATGGCCTCTCTCACTAGCACACACATATACATGCACACTCTCATATACATTATGACAACCAAAACATCTGAACACATTGTCAAATATCCTCCACAGGAAAAATCTCCCCTGGAAGAAGATGGCTGCCTCAGATAGGGGTTGACAAACTTTCTCCATAAAGAGGGAGAGAGGAAATACCTTAGTTTTTGAAGTATATATTTTCCATGCCTTATTTTTCTCAGTCAGTAAGTACATCACTGAAAAATAAAGTAGGTAGGTAACCAGATTTGGCTTCTGGGCAATAATTCAACACAATAGTGTCTTCATTCTCAAACAGCCTGTGGAAAAGGGCTCTAAAATGTTCCCACAAATCTTCCCTTTCCCCCTGGATATACCCCCCAAACCTTGCTTTCTTATCCCTAGTTCTCCAGATTCTCAGATAAATATTGGTGTGTAATTTTGTTTGTTATTAACTGATAGTATTGAGGGCTATATTTAGAATGTTCATACTTTTTCCTTATCTCACATTCTGTAATATATCTCTAAAATTTATCTATTCCTGGCGACAGAGACTGTATGAAATAGGTCACTGGAACACCGCATCTTCTTTTACGGTCTCACATGAAACTCACACACACCGCAATTCCTCAGCTTTGCCTCTAAGGCTATTATATATTTATATATTAATAGGATTACCCTAGAAATTATGACATGGTAAGCCTGGTAAAGAGTATACAAGACACCACTACTGAATGTGAAATTTTAAACTTCACGGCGCATTTGTGTCCAAAAGCTTCAAGAAATACCTCAACAACAGACACAGGAAAGGGAAGGAGGGAGTAGGAGGGAGGGGAAAGGAGAGAAGAGAGGAGGTTAGCTTTACAAAGGACTCACTAAAGCTGCCTCAAGAGGAAATTATACTATCCTATGTGACAGAGATGGCTGATGACCATCTTTTCAACCCTATGAACACAATCCCAATCTTTTAACAAGCAGTAAAGCCCAGGAAAAATCTTGTTAGTTCCTCCAGCAACCAGAAGTGAAACCAAGGAAGGCCCGATTCGGGGGGTGGGGGGGGAGGCACCCCCAGAAGGCCTTTTAGGAAAGTTCCTAAGAGAGGGTGGAAGCAGGTGAAAGCAGAAGACTGGCAAGCTCAGCATTTTGGTCTTTCCCCCTTCTTTACTAGAAGGAGGGCCTGCAGTCAGCCATCTCTAGAACAAGGTATGAGGACAAGAATCACACCCCACTGCAGTAGAGCAGAGAGCTAGGGGCAGTGGAGCCTGATTGTCAAAGAAGCACTCAATTCTATGGGGAATCTGGTCTCTAATCTCTAATTTGTTTGGTCATTTATTCTAATGAGTACTTACAGGTGAACCTGATCCTAACCAGACACATCACCTGCTGGGTATTTTAGTAAGATAAAAGCATACGTAAGTGGCAGTCATTATTTGGCTCATATAAATACTCATTGATTCTTTCATACAATCGATACATATTGAGCATCTGCTCTGGGTGACAGAAACACAGAAATAAATAAGATCCAGCACCAAGAGACAACTAGGCAGTTAAAACAAAGTTTAACAATTCACAGGATGGGGAAAGAATGGGGTCCTCTGGCAATATGTCAGAAAAATGGTTCACCCAAATGTGAAGAAGTCAATAGGATCTGGGCAGACTTTTCAGGTGATGGGAAATTTAATTTGGAACCAGAACAATGAGGCAATGGTGTTTAACAGGCTCCAGCATCCATTAAACAGAAACACACATGCAAAGGCTCAGAGGGAGGAGAGGGAAGATGGCTGTCTTCAGGAAGGCAAAGTCAATCACAGAGGCCGGAGCACACAGCATGGCAGTAGAGTGGAATGCAGCATCCCTTTTCTGGAAACTCACAGAAAGTACAGAATATGATTCCTCAGCCAGGATAGACAATAGACTTCATTATTGTGATTTTGTCACAGTCACAATCAGAAGAAATTGAGGACCAAAACAGCCAAAGACTAATCAAAACTCGTCATTTCTCTTTTATTTTCTACCCCTCAAAGTATCAGGTATCACTAAGGTATTACTGACTCTCTTGCAGCTCTCTGCCTTATGGTGAGACTCTTAACTGTCTGGGAGCATACTAGTCTCCAGAACTGGTATGGTTTTCTCAGTGAGGCAGACTCTAGAGAAGGGTTACGTGATGAGTGACTGATCATACAATAACTGGGCTGGTTTTAAAAAAAATAAAAATAATTGTTCAGATCACACTTAACACTAGAAAGAATAACACTCTTAAAAAAGGCTATTAAAAAAGGATGGGGGGCTTGGTATGAATGGAATAGGCCATTAATTATAGTGGTAGAGGTAGATAATGGAGGCCCAGTCTGGAACCCTTACAATAGAATACAGAGATGGGGATGCATTTTAAGAAAGATAAGTCAAAAGGCTTGACCAGAAAAGCAGGAATGAGAAGGGTACAGAGTAATCCTGGATTTCTGGCTTTGTTACCTGTGCTGGCTAATTTTCTGTCAGCTTGACACAAGCTAGAGTCATCTGAGAGGCAGGAACATCAATTGAGAAAATACCTCCATTAAGATTCAGCTGCAGGCAAGCCTGTAAAACATTTTCTTAATTAGTGATTGATGCAAAGGAGCCCAGTCCAATTTGGGCAGTGCCATCCCTGGGCTGGTGGTCCTGGGGTCTATGAGAAAGCAGGCTGAGCAAGCCAGTAAGCAGCACCCCTCCATGTCCTCTGCATTAGCTCCTCCCTCCAGGTTCCTGCCTTGTTTGAGTTCCTGTCCTGACTCCTTCAGTGATCAATTACAATGTGGAAGTGTAAGCCAAATAAACCCTTTCTTCCCCAGGTTGCTTTTGGTCATGGAGTTCCATCACAGCAACAGTAACCCTAACATCTAAGAAAGGAAACCATCTAAGAAAGGAAAGTAGGAGAACATAGCAGTTAGGACTGTGTGCTCTGCATAGAGACAGTCTGACTTGATTACTGTCTCTACTAATACTTCTGTGGCCTCAGGAAAACAGCTTTACTGTATGAGCTTTGGCCTGTAGAGTAACAGCAAAAACAACAGAATCCATCTCAGGGGACTTCCAGAAGAATTACCAGAAAGCTCCAGAACACTGGCTGTAACATGGAAAATTCCAGAAAGTGTTAGAAACATTTGGTTGACAAATGGTGATGCCACTTGTTGAGATAGGGAACCTGAAAGGGGTACAGATTCAATTTTGGATGTGAACGTGGAGTAGAACATTTAGTAGACAGCTGTTTGTGGGGTCCATAAGCACATGGCTATGGGAATAGAATACCCGTTGATAAAGACCAGTGTTAAGGTTCATCTGAGGGAGGGCCTGGCAGACACAAAGAAACAGGCACTGTGGAAGACCTTGTAGGTTCCTGTAGGCGAAATGTGGAGATAAGAAAAGACTTGGGGGCTGGGAGTGTGGCTCGGTGGTGAATACATTTTTAACATGTGTAAAACTTGATTCTGTCTGCAGTACAGATTAAAAAACAACAACAACAACCTACAGAAAAGAAAAAAGCTTGGAAATTTCCTCTAGTCAAGGGATGAACAGAGAGAAAGGACTGAGAAGATGAAAGAAAGACACACAAACATCAATCCTAATGAAAATATACTTGAAAACTAAAGGGGAAAAAGGTGAACAATACTGAGATGAAGAGAGCATCATTTATAAGGAACTGCCATGGAGACTCTACACAAACAGCTGAGGCAGTGAGGAGTGGCATTCCCTAGAACCATCACTTAAATCATTATTTGTATCAACTACCTAGAACAACCACTTAGGAAATATCTAAGTTTACAGGGTTAAAAAGTTTCTTTCATAGTGAACTGCCTTACCACAAAGGATAAGCCTCAGAAAATACAGAGAAATCTGAGTAGATAAGAAAAAAAATCAGACCTTTCAAGGAAAGAAATCAGAACACATTTGGCTTTCATGAAAAATAATCCAAATTGCAGTTAGCAAATAAAGTTTGGGCCTCAAGGTTTCAGTCACCAAGTCCAAAGAAGCCATTTAAATCACGTTGGCTTTGCAGCTGGAGAAGGGTAGATACCCATCCAGGCTAGACCACAGCTATGAGAACTATTTTGGGGAGCTGACTGAACTGCAGATAACTGGGTCATCTGAAACCATGTCCTCAGAACATGAGGTCAGAAGGTTATTGTTTTGAGGTTATGTGAGGGGAAGTTTTTGTTTTTGTTTTATTTGTTGGCTATGGTGTTTTGTTTTTTTATTTGAGGGGGTAATTTGGTTAAGTTTGTGAACAAGCTCAGAAATGTTGAGTATCTCTAATCTCCCTGCTTAGGGGACCAAGGGCAATGGAGCCTGAGTGACTTCAACAATAGCATATAACTAGTCAGTATGTCTAGAGTAGTGGTCGGGCTCCAACCTGCCCTGGAATCAACAGGACAGCTGGCTAAACACAAACCTGTGGGTCTGCCCTAGGGGATTTTGATTTAACTCCCATATGGGCATTTCTAAACAAATTGCCAGGTAAGGCTGACAGAGCTCATCAGCCCACAGTTAGAGAACCCCTGTTATGGAGTCATTGGACATGTTGGAGACATTCTCTGAGAGAGGCCCAAGCACTTAAAACACCAAAAACAATAGGTATTTCAAAACCTATGCTGAAAATGAAATAGCAGCCAGGTATGGTGGCTCACACCTATAATCCCAGAATTTGGGGGACTGAAGCAGAAGGACTTCCATGAGTTCAAGGCTACCCTGAGCTACTGAGTAAAATCTGTCTCAAACAAAAATTAGATAATGAAAAAGGATACATGATGAAACAAAAATATGCTAAGCCATTCTAGTCTATTAGAAGAGACATAAAAGGCTGGAAACAAACTAAACTACAATGAAATATTATGAAGGTCATGGAGAGACAGAGGTAGCCAAATAAAAATACGACATGTACAAAAGAAAGTAGATATAGGTTCAAACCTTGAGGTCATGAAAAAGTATGTGCAAATAAAAATTTAAATACTTCATACTTTCAGTATTTGTGTAGTTATTTGACTACCCAACTCATTTTGGAGGATCTTTTGGTGTTATTTACTTAGAAAACCTAGTCCCAAACCACACTTGAGGACAGATTTTTTTACAAAATCATCTTTTTAAAATGGCCTCCCATTGGTTCCACACAGAGCCTGAGAAGCCACAGAAATTCTCATCACCACGCCACTCTGCATGACGCACATTCCCAGCATTCTATCACAAAGGCTGCATCCTAATGCCGCTATAACTGCTACTCTCTTACATTGGCAGCTCTTAACCCTGAAAGAGTATATTAAAATATGTAATTCTCTCAACAGCTCTGAATATCTGTAATTGCCTCTGTCTACCTGCTATTTGTCTTACTGTTCTGAGAGCATCCTAAATTCATAGCAGATGAATTCCTCTGGCAGCTTCTCCTCAGGATGATCACTCGTGCTTTCTGCTGTCCTGCCTTGATGCTTTAAAGCCCATTTTCAAATCCATTTACTATTTGTGGCTCCTGCTGTGCTCCTTTAGTATCTGTCATCTTTTCCCTCCCAAGACAGTGATACATCTGGATGTTAGATCCCTTCATTACCCCAGTCACTCCTGTACACACTCTGCTCCCTTTGACTTCTAGGTACCCCTACTCAAATCTTAGCCTTATATATGTTTATTTGGTATAATATTTGCTCTCATATTCTCTTTGCCCTTCCCAATGTCCTCCTGTCTTTGACCAAAACAAACAAAAACCTTCATTTCTAAAAGTACAATATTTAGAATGCAACCTTTACAAAACAAAAACACTGTTAAGAATCATTCTTTCAACAAATACTGCCTACTAGATCTGAGGGGCAAGAACAGGTTCCAAATAGGTGAATAGTCCTTAGTGGGCATTCTTTACTGTCATAGTGTTGACCCCACTTAGGCCCGGAGACGAGTGATTCCTAAAACATCAGAGACTAATGGAACATGGAACTACAGAAGTATAATAAAAACAGCTGCCTATCAAAGGCAACTGCTTCATTTCACGTTAATATTTCCTTTCATTTGGAGGGTTTGAAGATCACAAGATCTCAGGACAGCAGAAAGAAAGCATTTTGTCTTTCCAAAGCAAAATGTTTACTGAGAAACACTGCACTCGATGCTCAGTGTAGTACAGCATAGATTCCAGGTGCCTCCACGGCCTCCCTGTTATTCTCTGCCCCAGATTTACTAGGATATTTGAAAAAGTAGATGTTTAATACAACTTAGTATGTGGCATCTAGATGAGAAAGAGTGGACTCACCCATTTACATCCAAGGAAAAATATCCCTTTCAAATGTAGCTATAAATTCAGGAGCTATAAAAACTTTATTCAATTTTATTCAATTATATCTTCAGTTTGATGTTATAAGCTACTTGGGAATACAATCCATTGTCAAAATAGCATAATAAATTACTGTATTCAAAACAAAAACCAAGTAAATAACTACAAAACAAATGTGTGGGTGTATATATATATATATATGTATATATATGTCTAGGTGTATATACATGTATATACATATATAGATACAAATAGTAGTATATAGTATATAGTACAAAAAGTAGAAGTCTGGTTTTATTCTTCAAGAGGCATCAATCTTTGGTGACACTCATAAAATTCAGATTCCCTATCCCTGACCGTACCATTCTGATGCTGACATGACAAGAATCTTGTCATTTGAATTGTGAGTGTGTGCGAAGGATTAAACCTGGGGCCTCATTCATGTTAAACATGCTCTCTACTACTGGGCTGCACCCCAGCACTGTAATTTGAAACTTTTAATGTGGTTTTAACAAGCACTCTGATAACACTTGGAGAAACATTCCAAAACACCTGCAGGGAGTCATTTATAAGAGGCAAATTAAAAAGCCTGAGAGGTATAACAGTGTAAGAGTTTGGATATCACTTATTTAACTTGATTAATATGAAACCTTTCTAAAATCATGACAGATTGATTGAGCTTAATAAGAAGGAACAACAATATTTATAAGACAAATAATGCTTCTCTGTAAACTACAAAGTCTAATCACTTATTTCAACAATACTATCATTGTTTAATGCACACTCCCTTCTTGGGATTCAACTACACATACAGACAACAAAAAAGGAAACTAGTTGCTTTATATTATTTCTTCCTTTTGGTTTTGGTAAAAAAATAAAGTTTCTACTTACCATCCTACTTTAAAGGGCTTTACCTTGTTTCTCAAATGCAATGTCATAGTGCTAACAGATGTCTCTACAGAACACAGGATGCTTAAAAGAACACCACTGGGCCCAACAGTGGTGGTGTATGCCTTTGATCCCAGCACTTGGGAGGCAGAGGCAGGCATTTCTGAGTTCAAGGCCAGGCTGCTTTACAGAGTGAGTTCTAGGACAGTCAGGACTACATAGAGGAACCCTGTCTCAAAAAGCCAAAAAATAAATAAAAGGAATGCCACTAGGGGTTCAGGATGCAATTCCTAAAGAAATGTTTTGTAAGTACTTTGAGTACACATTCCAAAAACTCTGTTTTGAACAATATAATGTTCACCTAGAAATGCAGATATGTCCAAGTAGATTTGATTTAAAAACAGTTTATTAAATATTACTGGATATATAGTAATCATAATATGTAAATATCCTATGTTTGCTTTCTGTTCCTATGATAAACACCGTGATCAAAAAGCCACTTGGGAGGAAAGGTTTTATTTCATCTTCCAGTTTATAATCCATCAGTTAAGAGAAGAACTTAGAGGCAGAAACTGGAGCAGAAACCACAGAAAAACATTGCTTACTGGTCTACTCCATGGCTTGCTTTTTTTACACAATGGAGAACCAGCTATGAGGATGGCACCACCTACAGTGAGACGGCCGCTGCCACATCAGTCATTCATCAAGAAAACGCCCCGCAACCCACTCTGGTTCAAAGGAAGCAATTCCTCAACTTAAGTCCCTCTTCACAGGTGACTCCCACCCGACACCAACTAACGAGTACCGTACTGTAAGAGAGACATTACCTGTGAATGCTTTCTTCAGTAGCACACTGTTGGGTTGTATTTGTTCACTTCACCTTTCCAAAGAATGCAAAGGACTTCTTTAACATTTGGCTGTCAGGAAATCCCCAGAAGACTCAAAATCTATAGAAAAAAAGAAATGATGACTCATTATCACTAATAAATTACAAACCCAATCTACATTTCTCCTATTTGTGTACTGGATGAGTTATCCTTAGATCACATTTGTCTTTATCATAAAATATATATATTTGGGAAGGTCTCAAAGGCATTACCATTGTTACTGGTTGCCCACCTGAACTAGATGGTAAGACCCTATGGCTGAAGACATCACACACTTCGATTGCAGGTCATGGATTAAGCTAGAACTGAGATGCAAGCTTCTTCCCTGCTGGCTATCTTTCAGAGTGCCAGAAGATACTATGCAGGCCACTGAGGTAAAGTCATCAATAGTCTTACCCAGTGGTGGACCCTATGTGCTACAGTACTGACCCTCAGTAAGGGTCACTTGTACAATAGTGGTGTGATGGTTATGAAGGTAACCAACTGGTTTCTAATTGGATTAGAGACCCACTCCATAGTAGGAAAATCATTACTGGTGCTGTAAACCTAGTCAAAAGCCCATGGCTAGAGAGGTAACAGACTTAGTAGGAGAACATATGATTGCTGTTTTACTAAATGGGCAAGTTGTCAAATGGGCAAAGTCTTCAAATATTTATGTTTATACCTGTCATTCTTACTTTTTCTTGTTGCTATGATAAAATACCCTGACAAAAGCAACCTACAGGAGAAACAGTTTTATTTTGGCTCATAGTGCCAGACTATAGTCCCTTACAGCAAGGAAGTCACAGAGCAGTATCAAGAGACAAGCCAATCACACTGCACTCATAGTCAAGAAGCAGAAGGCAATGATTGCTTGTGCTCAGATCACTGTCTCTTCATATAATCTAGATTCCCCAGTCCAGGGAATGATGCTAACCACAGTAGATGAGTCCTCTACTTCAATTAACCCAGTCAAAATAATCCCCTCAGGCAAGCCCACAGGTATCTCTCTCAGGTGATTCTAGATCAAGCTGATATCTAGGATTCACCATTACAACATCCAGAGGTCAGAGAAGCTTCTTTTTGTAGTGGTCAGTGGTTAATGCAAAGACTCATAACTGGTAAAACAGCTGAGAATGACTGTGGAGTGCTTCATTCTAAACAAGACCCCATACAAGGTTTGGGGAACATCTTGGAAGACGATATAAAAAGACTGTAAGAGCCTAAGGATGTAGAGAAATGTTATGCAATGCTATCTCCTAGACATGACATGACTGTTACATTCATGAAATCACAGAAGCTATGATTACCTACACAAGACTTGAAAAAAAAAATTGAGTCAATCTCAAGGTTCCATCATGTATGAGTAAAGGGCTCATGAGGCCCCACCCACAATTTAGGAGCTATGGCCAATCAATGGTTGCTGAGGAATAGGAAGCCAGTTTTCTTTAGTGGTATAGCCACTAGTAAGTTCACAGCCCAGTAAACAACCCCATGCCCACATTCATGGAAGCAACCCTAGTATTTTTTTAAGTCGTGAAGGTAGGTAAGGGGCTTGTTAGGAAGGAAAAACAATGTACAGGAAATAGGAAGGGTTTAAGAGAGGGTAAGGGGTAGTTAATGTGAATAAAGTGAATCATACACATATGTGAAATTATAAATAAAATAAATATCTTTAATTTTTTTAAGTAAATGAGGAGTAAATTTTTATTTCAAAATCTGAATGCTAGCCAAAAATGAGAGAACCCTGCTGGGCAGTAGGAAGTAACAGAGGATTATTCCATCATCTTTAAGATTATTTGTATTATTTTTATTTACATGTATGTCTGTGTGAGTGACTATCACATGTATGCAGTGACCACAGAGGCTGGAAGTGGGCACTGGATCCCTTGGAGCTGGAATTACAGGTGCTTGTGAGCTGCCTGAAGTGGGTGCTGGTAACCAACTCAAGTCCTTTGTACCACTGAGCCATCTCTCCAACTCTGATTCTTCCATCTTCTAAGTGTTATACAATAATTATGTATTGCTTTCAGCAAAGAAAAACATATAAAACTAAATAAATCCATACCATGAACCAACTGCCTCGTTACCATAACATGGCAATATAAAGTTAAAAAGAGGTCAGAGTAACTTATCTGAAAAACTTTCAAAAAAAAAAAAAAGTACAATACTCCCAAAATGTATAGTACCTCTCTAGATAAGAAAATCTGAAAAGTTTAATTTTTGCTCTCCCCTGGCCAAAGTCTACTTTGTGCTTAGACAAGTGTCTCCTATCATCAGGCCTAACATACAAGATGACAACACATGACTCCATCCCTACAGCACAACTAAAAGCTGGAGGTATCCAGACAGAAATACGAATATCTAATGACTAACTCCAAATGCTTAGAGGTTCGAAAGTTAAAAGCCAGGATAAACACCAGGCAAAATCACAGACTACTATTCAACATCACAATGGACGAGACAATGGAGAAAATTTGCAAGCAAAATAATTTTTAAGAAAATACAAAGTACTGCAATTTTAGAATGGAAAACATTTAAATGCCCAGCGACAGAGAAACAGTCAATTAGATTTGTTACTATGATAATTTATTTCACATAATTCTGTTGACTACTAGGAAGTTTTGTGAGTTTGTAAGATGAGTAAATGGCATTTACACTATACAGAAAAGAAGGAAGTGTCCGTCCTGGTGGCATACACCTTTAATTCTGCCACTAGGGAGGCTGAGGCAAGAGGCTCATATTGAAAGTCAGCCTGGGCTACACAAGACAGAAGGAAATGAGGGAGGGAGAGAGGGAGAGAGGGAGAAAGAGAGAGAGGGAGGGAGGCAGGCAGGCAGGCAGGCAGGCAGCTCAAGATGAGTATTGGACTGTGTTACAAATGACCACAGCTACTCATAAACAAAGTGGGGTTCATAAATTCTTAGTATTGGGCATAATATTTTCCATCTCTAGACAGGCTAAGAACTCAAGTCAGAGAACAAATGCATCCTTTCCATAGCTCTGTATACTGAGGATTTTCCAAGACCCAAATTGTAAGCCGCTCACTGATACCACAATTTTTCTGCAATAGTCCAATATAAAAGATGACGTCCTAGAATTTACGAGCAGAGATTGTGTATTTAACCTATATAGAGATAGCTTCAAAGTTTGAAATTTAGAATCTTTGGTTATAACAAAAGGAAAGGGGATTAACATCACTTTATTCTCCAAAACTGGACACATTTTGGTAGTAGTAACCAGTAACGTTCTTGTGTGAAGACTAGTACGAAAAGATTTTTCACATGCAAATAGATCCCCACTTTCTTCACTTTAACAAATGAATCACTTACTAAGTACTCAAAAATAGACAGCAACACCTCATAGTCAAATCTCAGGGCATTTAACGGCAAGAAGTTCTGCTGGTAACAAGTCACTCCCTCCACAATCCCACACAAACAGTTTTATAGTTATGTACTAGAGAGAAACAGGCTCTTCAGCTGCCTCTTAAAAATTACAGATTGCTTCCAGATGCTTTTCAGGTGATTTCATGTCTTTCCTCAGCCTGCAACTCATGAATTATGAAAGGGCATCCCTAATTCATGAGATATGCTCTCCCTTCTCAGTGTCCATTAGCATATATCGGCCCCACACACTCTGGGTCTTTACACACCCACACACACACACGCACACACACACACGCACACTTTTATGGAGGTAATATGGCATCACTGTGTATCAACAAGGACTTTACTGAAAGCACTGCTTATATTTTACCATCATGACTCTGCCAGCAACAAGACTTCCCGACTTCAAAGGCAGCTGGTCTTTTGACAGTAATGCACAGAATGATATCAGAAGCAAGGTTAAATGGAACTTGAGAAAATTGAAAGGAGTTTCTTAAAATTCACTGAGTCTTGATAATTCTCTCGCTTGTCATCTCATTTAAAAACAAAATATGTCTCCTGCTAAAAGGGGAGGAAGAGGGCAGTTAACAGTTCAGTCACACTCAGATCTCTCCCCAGGCAAATGCTTTCCTTTTAACAAAGCATCCTACCTCCATATAACAAAATCAAATTTCAGGCTCACTGTCATCCCTTGTAATAGCTATGTCACACCCCTAATTCCAGCACACGAACAAAATTTACAGCTCATTTCCAGATGGCATAAATCCAGTGAAATGAGACCTCAACTGTGCAGTTTAGAAATCTGCTAATAGGCAGGGGATTCACAAAAAGACAGAAAAATTACCAAATGAACACCAGCACTGGCTAACATCCATATCATGAATTTCCCCCTACATAAGAGAAACAAGTGTATAAGGTATCTACTTAGAAGACATTTTATTAGACATTTTAATAGACCTGTGACATTAACATGGGCTTTCCCAAAGAGTAATAAATCAACCAACACAGAGAAAATTGTCAAACAATTCAACAAGTAATCAAAATACCTGAAGCTGACTACAAGCATGCTAATTATTAAATAATTTCTTTCTCCAAAACGGCTTCACTAAAGCAGGAGATAGATGATATTCACATGTGGAAAACCTATGCACACAATCTTGTGCAACTGACTCCATTAAACACCCTAATAATACCCTAAAGTCTTAAATAGATGAGACCATAGTGGTCACCAAAATCCAATCCCTAAATTTACACATGACAAAACCGAAGCCTAAGAGGCTAAGTGGCCTGCTCAAACATTCAGATGTAAGCAGATGGGAAATGGTGAGGATGGGTTAGGCGCCCTATTTTTGACCTCCCATACTGATGCCACCTTCTAGCAAGGTCAGGATTCCTCAACAATCTGCCTATTGATTTGCTTTCACTCATCCCAGGACCAACAACCCACTTTAATGCTTTCAGAAAAGCTTAACTGAAGGAAGCTTCAGTCTTCAGCTTCTATTTAGTCAATCCCTGAAACATCACATTAAGAATGCAGAATTCTTTTGTTTTTCCCCAAGCATAATTTGACCTAGTTTTGTTCCCAGCACTCACATTGGGCAGCTCACAACTGCCTGTAAAGTCCAGCTCCATAGATGTAACATCCTATTAGTATAAATTGTATGGCTCTGAAGCAGTCTCAATTACACAGAGTAAGTTGAAGGTTATAACATGTGAGAGAAAGGAGACCATGGTATCTTAAAAATAAATCAAGAGCATGGATTTAAAGGTCACTTATAAAATGTTATTTCTACAGAGTAAGTAGAGCTCCATGCACCATTTATTCATTCAAAATAGTTTATATTTCATCAGTGACTTATTATAATAAAAAGCATTGTCCTAGTTTGGCCCCTATTGCTATGAATAAAACATCATGACCTGACAGGAGGTGGTAGCGCACAGCTATAAGCCTAGTACTCAGGAAGCAGAGACAGGCGGATTTCTGAGAGTTCAAGTCTACAGAGTAAATTCCGGGACAGCCAAAATTACAACAGAGAAACCCTGTCTGGAAAAAAAAAAAAAAAGAAAAGAAAAGAAAACAAAGACATCATGACCAAAGCAACTTGAGAAAGAGTTTGTCCTGCATTCCCCCATCATAGTTGTCTCAATTAGGGTTTCTATTGCTGTCAAGAGACACTGTGACCAGGGCAGCTCTTATAAAGGAAAACATTTAATTGGGGCTGGCTTACAGTTCAGAGGTTTAGTCTACTGTCATCATGATGGTAAGCATGGTGCATGCAGGCAGCCTGGTGCTGGAGAAGAAGCCAAGAGTTCTACACCTGAGTCAGCAGGCAGCAGAAGACAGAGTAAGTCACTGGGCCTGGCTTGAGCTTCTGAAACCTCAAAGCCCTCCCCCAATGACACACTTCTTCCAACAAAGCCAAACCTCCTAATAGTGCCACTTATGGGCCTATAGGGGGCCATTTTCATTCAAACCACTACAATAATCTATCACTGATAGAAGTCAAGGCAGAAATTCAGGCAAAGCAGAAATCCAGAGGCAAGAATTAAAACAGAGATTGCAGAGAAACACTACTTTACTGGCTTTGTCTCCATGGTTCATTCAGCTTGCATTTTTATAACATCCATGACCACCTCCCCAGGGTGGTACCACACATAGTGAGTTGGGGCCTCACATCAATCATTAACCCTGAAAATGCCCCCACAGACTTGCCTACTAGCCAGTCTGATAGAGGCATTTTCTTGGTTGGGGTTCCCTCTTCCTAAATTACCCTAGCTTGTATCAAGTTAAAAAAAAAACAAAAACTAACCAGTACAAACATACTGATTTATTGAAAATAAAGTAAAAGCAAAGCAAAATTCAAGTATTAAAGTAATATTTTCAATGTGACAACTACTCATGTTCCTTTTTAACAGTTACTGTATAGGACTAGGGAGATGACTCTGTTGTTTCAGAAGACCTGGTTTCATTCCCAGCACGCATATGGCAACTCACAGCAGTCTGGAATTCCAGTTCCAGGGATCTGATGCCCTCTTTTGGCCTCCTTGAGAACCAGGTAGCACATAGATATACATGCAGGCAAAACACCCATACACATAAATTACATTTTCTTTTAAGTTAATGTTTAAAGTTCTATGATAAATGAATTTTGAAAATGCTGTGTTCTGTAAAAGCTTCCTGAATGGCACAGGACAGCAGCTGCTTAGTTTTGTCCGACCCAGTGTTCCAATGCTTTCTGGCAGCTTTCGTTTGCAGAACTTGCATTGTTGTCCAACAGGAATCAAATTATTCTCACCAAAAGTTGTCACTGGCCTTATGTAAACAAGGCATCTCGGCTGTGTGATGGCACACACCTTAACCAAGCTTGTGGTTACCTGGCTCCATAATGAGACCTCGTCTCCAACAAACAAATCTTGTACATATACTTTTATATACAGATAAACATACCATTCATAATGCTCTACACCTCAGTTTTGCCAAACAACATATATTGGCAATGCTTACAAGTTACTACCTACAGATGTTCAGTGGTATTTTATAGCTATGCCCTTTCCACTGTTCATCTGTAATATACTGATACCACAGTTGAACACTTGAGTTATTTCCAATCTTTAGTCACCACCAACACTACTACAGTAAGTATCTTCTTATATAAATTATTCTATCATGCATGTACTGTGTACATGTGTGAATGATTGATGAATATATTAATATAGGTATATCTAGGAGAATTTGTATCTAGAATAAATTTCTAAAGTGGAAACTCCCAGTCTAAGGAATATGGCTTTTTTACAAATGCTGTAAATTTTGCCAAACTTCTCATTAAAGAGACTCTTGTTTTGCACTCATAGTTGCTCTGCAAAGATTATAAAAATTTAGTAACTGTTCAGATAACCACAGTGAACGTCCCTCCATAAAGTTATGACACGCACATCTTCTAGAATGAGTAAAGTTACTTATTTCTCCATATGTTGAAAAGCACTGTTGTTTCCCTTCCTGTAGACCATTGTGTGTCCTCTGTCCATTTTTCCACCATAATCTTGTACTTTTCTTATATAGCTGTAGGAGTTCTTCATTATGAAAACTGGCTCCTTTCAGATATGAAATGAAAAACAAATATTGTCTCCAACTTTCTTATTCCTGACTGATTCAGGATTGGTTCAGGGTTTGTTGTGGTGGGTTTTTATAACTATAATCAAAGTTACAAATCTCATGTTTCTCAGTTTTATGAGAAAAGCCATATGCACTCTAAGATTATAAAAGAATTGCCCGATCTTCTTCTCTAACCTACTTAATTTTTCAATTTTCTACTGAATATAGATTGATTGGGCTTAACATTTGAGGTTATTGCTCCAAATAGTACTTTTCCCCCAGACAATAACCTGATAATTTTCCCACTATTTATTCGTTAGAATATCTTTCTCCCAATACCTTTACAATACCAATTTTATCCTATGCCAAATGAAGCATGTGGTAATATCAATATTATAATTATTATAACCTTAAAGCTAGGTTTTAAACTCTCAGATTATTCCTAGCTATTTGTGCTTATTTTCCCAAGTGAACACTGAATCAGCTTGTTGGACACTCCAAGAAAACCTTCTTGCCATTTTTTACCAAACTGACATGAAACACACAGATACTTAAGGGAAACTGACATCTTCATATCCAAGTGGATGACAGTCCTATCTTTTTATAGCTCTGTGTAACTCTCAGGTGCATTACTAATGCCTTCATATGTAGCATATTCTTTGCTTAAGCTTATTCTTTAATCTTCTATGTGTGTGTGAATGTCTATGTGGTTGCACATGCCATAACGTACACGTGGAGGTTAGAAGACAACTTTGTGGAGTGAGTTTTCTCCCTCCACCCTTATGTAGGTTCCAGACATTGAAGTCCAGTTGCCAGGCATCTGTGGCAGGCACCTTTACCTAGAGGGCCACCTCACTGGTCCCCTTAAGTTTATAATTAAGCATTTCATTCTTCTTAATGCTAATGGTCTTTACTTCCTCAATCTTCTTACTGGCTATTGTAGTATATTTAGAAGCTATGAGTGTTGACGCATCATTTGCCAGTGGGATACTTTTATTATCTTATTCTTATTCTTTATAATTAGTTTTACACTTGATTCTGTTAGAACCTTATATTCCATTATTTACAAACAGCACTTATTTTCTGGTTTTTAATGCCTTTTCAACTTTTTTTTTTCACTTGTCCAGAGGCATTAGTTTGTAGTTCCAAAACACTACTGTAAATGGCGAAGATACTGGATTATTCTTACGTGGCCCTGAATTTAATAACAATACTCTCAAACTTCTTCATAAGTCTGACATGCTTTAGAGGTTAAAATTAGCATAAGTTACATTCCTGGGGTATTTTCCTATTATGTTTTGAAGTGTTTCTCTTTTTAACAAAATCAATAATAAACACAGAATTTTATCAAATGCCTCTATTGTAAAAATAATCAGTTTTTCTAGTTATAATGAAACAGAGTTCACTAATAAATTTTATAGTATTACATTTTCTTGTATCCTTAAACCTCACTTGCTATGGTGTTTTATTCTTTTTAAATATACGAAGTACATGTTTAAAATGTTTCCTCACCCAGTTTCCTAAGCAATCCTCTAGACTGGGTCCCCCTATCCTGCATGCTCTACTCTAACTACACTGGCCTCCTCACAGTCCAAGATTGTTCTTGACTCAGAGAATAAGCCACACCTACCGTACAGGCTGTTCCCTGACCGTCTATCTCCAGACATCCCCTCTCTGTGTCTCTGTTCACATGCGATCACATCACAGAGGCCTTTCCTGCCTGCCCCATGTAAATGCCTTCCAGTTACACTTTACCCTGACTCTGGCTTAGTTTTGTCTGCAGCCCTGTCACCATCTACCTTGTATTCACAGGTAAAATATGTGTACATTACCAGATCTCATCATACCCAGCAGAAAGTAAGCCCCATGAAAAGACACATTCTACTTGCTTTGCTCTTTGCTCTAGCTCCCCATAATGAAGAATAGGTCCAACACTTTAAAAAAAAATTGTTGCATGTACCAATGAGAAAGAACGAATGGAGATACTGAAGCTTAGAGAGCTTGCTAAGTAAAACCCCACAGTGGTAAAGCTGCAACTGCAGCTGTAGACTAACTTTCATTTCTTTCCCTAAACCACTAAAACAAATGATGCATGATTTTAGGTCATGGAAAATGGTCATACAATCTTAGAAAATCATGTCTGAAAGTCAGAGCAAAGCTGGGCAGACAGACCATGTATGAGTGAGGAAAAATAATCAGTAGATGTTTCCCAAAGACCTCTAGGAACTTACAGGCATCGTGTTAGGTTAGCTCTCTTCCCAACATCCACGATTCTCACAAGCAGCAGAACACAATGCTCAAAGTATTCCCAAATGTCCTTAAGTATCCAGGAGATAAACTGGATATTTTAGGACCAACAGACCAAGAAACGTGTTCACACTAGAACTTCTACTTCTCAGGAAGACCTATCTAGCTACATTATGGCCAATGATGACATCGAGGACATAACTTTTAATAAATTACTCTTTCAAAGTTGACTTTGTGTTGCTTTCAATAGTCAAGTTAGAATTAGGTACTCCTCGTGTCTTTTGATGTTTTTCGTTTTTCTTTTTTTTTTTTTTTTTTTTTTTTTTTGGTTTTAGCTCACTATGTAGACTGGGCTGGCCTCAGACTCACAGAGATCTGCCTGACTCTGCCTGCCAAGTGCTGGGATTAAAGGCGTGCACTAATACCATCTGGCTATTTTTTTGCTATATTCTTTCCTCAAAGCAACTTTAGACTAAAAACAAAATTGCACAAATTTCCATGTATGATATTGTACAGTACCTTTAGTTTGTTTTCAGAATTTTATCAAACTCTGATTTTAGAACTGCAGGGCTGATACAACATGGCAACATGTCACATTTAATTCCATTGATGTAAAGCATAATGAGCAGAGATTGAGCCAGAAAGGCATAGCTGAATGTCTGAACTCATGAATTTAAAAGGCATGGCCCATTTGTGGCATTTCTAAACAGTAAATATATCATTTTCCTACATTTCACTATCAAATTATAGTAGTTTTCTGCTGGCACTCACTTGAGGAAAAACCACAAAAAGACTTTTCTAATAGTTTCTCCTTACTGGCTTCTATTCAAAGATAAATGGAAGGCAGTAAAATTAATGGAAAATATATTCAATTACTTAAAAGGTATCAATCCAAAGAAAACCTGCTTTAGAGCTTCATTATGAACTGTGAGATTACATCACCTTCACTTAATCTTCAATTCCAATGACAGGTAACAAAAACCAAGGGCTGGTCATGTGACAAAGCACCTCCTTTACAGACCCTGTCTCTTTCACCTCAAATTCTCACCTTGGTCAAAGCCAGAGTAAACACTTGTCCCTTTGCCCTTTACATTCTGTGTGCCACAGATATAAACTTTCATACCAGGACAGAGGCAGACTCCAGGGCACCCAGCAACTTTCCATCCTTTCCAGCCATTCTGTTGACTGATCCCTTGACTTTCTCAGCCATCAAGGTGTTGAGAAAGAAAAGGATCTTCCAGTATAACTGCCCAGTACCACTAGGTAGTTTGTCTTTTAAGTCTGCATACAGAGTGACAACAGAAAACTAAGATCTAAAATTTGAAATTCCACTATAAAAAATATTTTAGCACATGATTCAAATGCTTAAATTTTTTCAAATGTTTAATAATTTTAATAGAATAAGATTATTAAAGTGAAGTCAACTGAAATCAATTTTTTACATTTAATGGGCCAAAGACAAATTTGTAAATTAACATTTTAAAGAAACCAAAGCCAGGACTTTGTGCAAGCTAGGCAAGAGTTCTGCCATCTGAGCTACACTGCCAGTCATAAGCCAAGAGTTTTTGGGTTTTTTTGTTTATCTTTTAATGATGGGGATTGAACCCAAGCTTTGTGAAATAAGTATTCTACTGCTAACCTATAGTCCCAGCCTGCTCTCAGTGCAAAACAAAACAAAACAAAAACAAAAATATAAATGGTCTGAATGGTCTGAACACTTATTAAAAGCCAAAAGACAGGGAAAGAGTTCTTTTGAAATTATTATGGAAAGTCTATTTTATAGACTTTATAGTCCAGATATAAACAGACACTAACCTAATGGAAATTATTTTAGAATAAAAGAAACTAAGTCTGTGACTACACAAATATTTCCTAATATACAGAGAGAGAGACAGAGAGAAAGAGAGAGAGAGAGAGAAAGTATATGAGAATGTCAGGCTATGTTGCTCAGGCTAGTCTCAATTCCTGGGCTCAAGAGATCTTCATACTTCAATCAATGGTGCTGGGAAAGGCAGAATAAGTCTTCTCTAGGAATGAGACCTCTGATAGGTTATCCAATCCCAAATGGTGAGCCCTAGACACATGTACATAGATCAACACTAAATGGGACTCAAAAGGCTATGTGTGTGCGTGTGTGTGTGTATGCATGTGTATGAAGAGGTCATGAACGTGAGAGGACATAAGGGGAGACCCAAAGAGCTGAATGAGGGAGAGGGAGGAATAAAAGTGATATAGATACAGAAGTCATGTATGAAATTATCAAAACAAATAAAAAGTTGAAGACAAATGGAAAGATGGTTCTGAGCACTCCCTGGTCTTCTAGAGGACCTGAGTCTGGTCCCCATTATTTGTGTTAGGCAGCTTACAACTGACTTAACTCCAGCTTCAGGAGATCTGACACCCTCTTCTAGCCCACACATGACATGTATTCAAACAGACACATACGCATGTGAATATATAAAAATAAATTTTTGAAAAAAAACACAAACAGCTGGGCGGTAATGATACATGCTTTTAATCCCAGCTCTTGGGAGGCAGAGGCAGGCAGATTTCTGTGAGTTCAAAGCAGCCCTGGTCTACAGAGTGAGTTCCAGCAAGGAAACCCTTGAAAAGCCAAGGCTTTTCAAAGTCTTGAAAAGCCAAAAAAAAAAAAAAAAAAGATAAAGAAGAAGAAAGAAAGGAAAGAAGGAATGAAGGAAGGAAGGAGAGAGAGAACACAAACACAGATTGTCTTAGTTTGCTTTCTATTGCTGTGATAAACACTATAGCCAAAAGCAGCTTGTGGAGGAAAGGATCTATCTCACCCTACTGTTACAGTGAGAGATGTTATCACATCAGGAGCTCAAGGCAGAAAACTGGAGGCGGGAACTGAAACAAATCATAGAGGAGTGCTGCTCACTGGCTTGTTCAATTTTCTTTCTTATGCAATCTGGACCACCTGGCCCAGGGATGGCATTGTCCATGGTGGGCTGGGCCTTCCCAAGTCCAATATGAATAAAGAACATGCCCCACAGGCTTGTCTATAGGCCAGTCTTATGGGGACATTTCTCAGTTGGGATTTCCTCTTCTCAGATGACTACCTTATGTCAGCTGACAAAAATCAACCAACACTAGTTCCTCCAGTCACTGCCTCTAGAGTAGCTGGATTTACCTTTTTTATTTAGATGCAAATTGATTCAATCATACTAGCTTCCACCACATAAAGCATAGATTTAGAGGGCTGTTTTAGTTTTGATTTCTTATTGGAAAAATAACTAAGTTAAAAAATTTTTAAAGAAAAAAGATGGTTGCCAAGAAGGATCCAGAGTTAATAGGAACTTCAGAGGTGGTCAGGGTAGCTCACACCTGTAATCCCATTGCTTGGGAAGTAGAAGCTGAGTTTGAATTTCTTTTGAGACCAGCCTGGGGCTACCTAATGAATCCTAGGTCAGAAAAGAAAACCGGGAAATCCAGAGCCAGCTTTGTTTCCACTAATGTCACTGACCAGATGCTGCTCCCTAGAAACACAACCCACCACCACAGGCTGAGGAACTGTCTAGCACACAGCTCTGTAGCCCCTGAACCCAGTCCTCACCCTTCCTCAGTGACTCCTCTGCATAAGCACTCACAGGTCCCCAGATACCACAGCCCCACCCTCCTAGACTGAAACAGCAAAGCCTCATTCAAGTAAAACTGTGATCTCTGGCATCGTGCTCCAACTCAGAAAGGTCAAGTCCACACCAGCCAGAAAGTGGGGCAATTAGTTAACATCATGCCACTGTCTCTTCGCCACAGAGTAAACTCCTGGATCAAAAATGTGATGTGGCCACAGGCCAAAAGAAGGAAGGGAAAAACTCAGAGGAATGCAGAGGGCAAAGATATTACCATCAATTACCCAGTCTAAACTCATAATACTGACACCAGTGACTAGACAAATATGAGAGCTCTCACATGATCACTGGACTAGAGGGACTGTACGAAGGCAGAGCAAGCTCAACAAACCACAATACAAACCCTAAAATTAATAGATAAGATATATCCACCTACACAAAAAATGCCCATGTGGCATTAAACATGCACATAACTCAGAGTTATCAAACTTCCTGACTGCTAGCAAGAGACCACCACCCACAGGAACACATTTCCTACCCACCTGCAAACACAGAACTAACACAAATGACTGACACCTTGATGTCCTTTTCAGTACCCCTGCTGAGTGAAAATAATTCAAGCCAGAAGGAGAAACTTTACAAGACAACTAAGCACAATATTCCTTCTGGAAAATGCTCTGGCCCAAGCCTCATCACAAATACCAGTCTGCATTTACAAAATAAAAGCAAATGAAATGCCAATCTACACAGCTACCTTCTCCTATACTATCAAGCAAAAAGCACAAGGAGAAGAAGCTGAGGCTTTGACCTCCGGCTTGAAAGCACAAATGGAATTACCCTGCTGCACATTATTTAAAAATGCAAAGCACAAGGCTCGAGTTAATTTGTCACTTGGAGATAGCACTGTGCTTTTATGATGAGAATTCATTTATGAGATGCTCTTAGCACAGTTTTCCCCTTAACCTTCCCAATTTATCTTACATTCGCCACTCTTCCAAGCAAACTTTTATGTGCAATTTTAGGGTCATGTAATGTACATCACAAGGGCACTAGTCTCTGAAACCTGGAGAACAATGAGAATGAGGCGATGATACCAGCTGCTGGTGGTTTGCCCTCTCCTGACCTAACATGCAAAAAAAAAAAAAGGTTGGCAGGATTTTGTAAGAGGACAAAAGAAGAGTAGCTGGGTCCAGCTTCTACTAGACTGAGAATTGGGGAAATTATATCTATAGCATTTTGCTCATTTAAAGACACTAAAATAAGAAATAGAAGAAAGAAATCCACATTTTAACATGATCCACTTGCTTTAGAGCTGGATCATAAGGACTTTACACGCTGATAAGCAATCAGTCTCAGACACAGTGAACTTTGAGACTGCTCTAGGCAGTATCCAAGCATCACTTCTTCTGTCCCTACTCCCATACTAGCAACGGAACACAAGGCCTTGACATACCATGCTCTTCCACTGAGCTGTCTTGCCCCCGACAGCTTAGACCATTTAGAACAAACTAGAGCATAAACAAAGTGGGCATTTCCAAGCTTTTACACAGTAAGCAAACCTAGTCACACTGTTTTCCTCTTATTATTGGCCTCAGAGCACAATCTATAAATAGAAATATTCTTGTCTGCTCTGTATACCTCACAAGACCGAACTTTAAAAATAAACTTCAGGCATGGTGGTGCATGCCTTTAATCCCATCATTCAAGAGACAGAGGCAGGTGGATCTGTGAGTTTGAGGTCAGTCTGGTCTATAGAGTGAGTTTCAGGTCAGCTAGGGCTATAGAGAGATCCTGTCTCAAAAACAAACAAACAAGCAACTTTATCTACACCTAGCCAACTACCCACTGCTGGAGGGGTCACAACTGCCATTTTCCTAAACCAATATAGCTTCCAATTTACTAAGTACTTATCCTTAAACCCACAGACAAGTGTAACTCTCAACACTCATCAAAGAAGCTTCTTTTTGCAGTACATGGAGGCTACTACAGAGAGCTACAGCTGGTCAAAATACAGAGAATAAACAACGATAGTGAGCCCAACCCCCCTTGGTACATCTTCAACACAATCCCCACGTGTAAGGTTCAGGAAACATCATGCAAGAAGGATGGAAAGACTCTAAGAGCTTCAGAGCAAGACTCCTCCTGTAAGACAGTACCTTTTAGACAGGACAGAGATGCTCATCCATAAAATCTCAACAACATGGCTGCCTAGACAAGACTTGAATAATGACCATGCCAGTTGGATGCGGGAAATTTCACAAGGCCTTACTCCTAGATGAAGAGTTACAGATAACCAATGACTGCAAAGAAAAGGAGAATCCATTTTACGCAGGGACAAGTCCCTGGTAGGTTATTCAAGTGGTCAGCTCTAAACACAAGGAAAAACACTAAATAGCCTGAGTAGGTTTTATATATGTGTAATAATAACAATTATAGAAGAAGTCATGAATTCTAAGGAGTGAGTCAGGACGCAGGAGAAGCTTGAGGAGAAAAAAAAGGGGGGGATAATAATTATGTAAATACAGTGTGCTCATAAATAAAATTCTCAAAAAAAGTTCTTAAAACTTTAGCATAAATGACTACATAGGGCAGGAAGTACTATCCAATGCATTACTAGAGATGACAGCAACAATGGTGCATCCTTCCCAAACACCAAAGCACAAAGCAAGACCTCACCAGTGTTGAGTCATGCTATACTTCATGGACACAGCAACTCTTGAGTGGACAGGACTGAAACAGGGCTGCCACTTCCAAACCAAAGGGGCTTCAGAAAACTTCTTAAAAACAAAGATACCAAAGAAATAGCTAATCTGTTTTTTTGCCTTTTTGTTTGTTTGTTTGTTTTGTGGCAGGGGGTGGGGTGGGGGTAACAGTGACTGCAGAGGAGTAGCAGATCCTTTCCACAGTCTGGTGAAAATTCTAGACCATCTACACACACAGACACAAACACATGAACACACACACACACAAATGCATCCAGATGCTCAAGATTGTTGTATGGTGATGGGAATCAAATACATATCAGGTACGCTCTACCACTGAGCTACATCCCCAGCCCTTACGTTTATTTTTTCTGTTACTAGGGGTAGTTCTTGGGACCACAAGCTAAGACTCCTCAGCTACACACTATTGAATGTCTGTCTAGTTGACCATAAATACAAAAGAAAAAAAGATAGGTTTATAAAAGTACCCTGGATAAGAGGGTTGCAGTCACACAGTTCCTTGCTGAGGAAATCCTCCATCAGCCCTCACCCTGGAAACATAAAGCTGAGAGTCCTAGGGATCCTAGGCAGTTTTCAAACAAATCAGGTCTTCATGCATCAAACACAAAAGTCACTTCCTTTGAAAAATAGGTTCCCAACTAAGTTAACATCTAGAAACACGTTTATACACACCTAGTAGCTGCTTCAGCATCTCCACATAACAGGGGTCCAAGGGTAGCAGTCTAAGCAGAGGCCTGTGCTAGCAGGTTTGAGCTAAAGTTGCTTGAGCCTTAGCATACATTTTTTTTAAATACTGAATTTCCACAATAGCCTAAGAAACATGTTCAAGGAAAGGGAACAGGATGAAGTATCCCTGGCCAACTCCTGCTATCATCACTGGGTCTGCTGACACATGCCTCCTCAAGCTTTCACATGCAACAGAATCACCCAATTTATTAAATGCAAATTTCTAGACATGGGCTCCATCCAGAGACCAAAGCAAATTTCAAAAGCAAACAGTACCACTGAGTAGTTCTGGTAAAATTACCAGAACTAGGGCTTCTAGGGGCGTCTGGTGCTGGTATTCCCGGATCCTACTTTGAGAATCACCAAGTATCATAGTTTCTTTTCCTTTTTCAAGTTTTTAGTTCACTTTTATTTCTGCAATAAAACACCCTGACAAAAGCAACTCTTGGAAGAAAGAGTTCAGCTCACAGTTCAAGGTATAGTTCATAGTTCATCGTGGCAGGAATTCAAAAAAGTTTGAGGCAGATGGTGACATCGAATCCACAGTCAGGAAACACAGAAAAATGAATGCCAAAGCATAGCTCACCCTCTACTCTATGCAGTCCTGGATTCCTACTGTGGGAAAGGTCCCACCTACAGTTAAGATGGGTCCTTCCACATCACCAAACCAAGACCATCCCTCATGGATATTCTGAAGGTCCAGTCCTTTATGGATAATTTGCACAGGTGTGCCCAGAGGCCTATCCAGGTGATTCCAGATCCTGTCAGGTTGATGATTAACATTAACCATTGTACCAACCTATACAATTGGAGCCCAACTCATTTAGACTATCTCAACCTCTTAAGCACTTTCACGTACAGAGGCCAAAGCCAAATCAAAAAGTAAACAGTACCACTCCATCATCCAAATCAGCCTCTCACCAGTGGGACCCATAGTACATGTGCGTTAGCTTGAGTATTCAGAACACACAGTAAGCTTCCTGGTCACTGGCAGTATCTGATGCAAATTCACACCGCAGACAGATACAGAGGAAGGACTTAAGAGTGGTTTTGCATTAAATTTTCACCCCCAGGAAACAATAAACAGCAAGTTGGTGCTCTGAGGATTTACTCAACCATTTAGAAATCCCTTCGTGGCTCCAGAGTTGTGGTTCACAAATTGAGTGCCACAAAATCTCAGATACCTCGAGGGTTGAGGTGGAAGGGAGGCTTTAGCTTTTCGTCTCTGCTCCTCTCTGAACCAAAAGTTCAGCTTTTCCCTGGTTAATGTTGGCATAAATTACATTTCTTTTTACCAGTAATACTGCCGTTTTTTGTAGGAATAATAAAAGGTTTTTAAACCACCACTGAATTTAGTCATACCTGGGGCCCTCCATTTTTGAGTCTATACTGTAACTCATGTGGCATAGATCTGAAATGTCTCCCTAAAAGACTTACATGAGGAAGGTTGTTCCATAACACAGCAATGATCAGAAGTAGAGAACTTTGCAGAAGTCCCTGGATCACCTTTATACTGTGATGAGATGCTATCACCTGCCACATTCATGCTCGAAAACCACACCATCAAGTTTAAATACACACACACACACGCACACACGCGCACACATGCACACACACACACAATGTTTTAAGTAAGTTTACAATTTTGCATGGGTCTACGGTCATAGCTATCCTTGGCCACATGCAACGGAAGGGCTGCAGGTTGGACATAATCTGATTCCACTGACAGGTTAATAGAAGATTGGTGGCAATAGAAATTTGGGAGGCAGGACACTAATTAAAGTTAAGGGGACATTGGGGGGCATTGCCTTGGGGACTGTATCTTGTCCTGGCCCCTTTTCTCACCTCCTTCACCTCCCTGACGGCCATGAGATAAAGCAGCTTTGCTCTACCGTGCCCTCCCCCACCATGATGCTTTGTCTCATTCTAGATTCTAGAAAAAAATACGGCCAAGAAACTATTGAAATCTCTGAAACTATGAGCAAAACTAAATCTTCCCTCCACAAAGTTAAAGTTCCTCAACAATTCTGGCAGCAGCAGAAAATGAATATAACAAGCAAAGAATCGGTAAGACATTACAAAAACAAAAATCACAAAGCAGCCAGGAGCTCACAGAAAGCTACACACAACATATGAATGAGAGAGAATCAGTCAAATCACTTTTATGTCTAGACTTCATTTACAAGAGCTTCCAAATTCACTGAAGGCACTCATTGAACCTCTGTGTAAAGGAATTTGAAAAACAGATATATTCCAGTGGTCTGTTCATGCAGATAGCCTTCAGAAACCAAGGTCTCTTCAGTAAGTGTCATTGATATTGTGTCCAAAAGAAGTTGGCACATATTGGTGCTTATTATCGAATAACATTATCGACTACATGGTTAAAACTTTTCTTTACAGCACATATTTGTAAACTACTGGCCAGGCTGTGTGAAGTGCCAGGATCATTGCTGTGACCCACAAACCATCACATTAAAAGGAAAAATAATGAGGAATCAGGAGGTAGACCGACATACTAGTAGCTTTAGTTTATAAGTCACCCATAATGCTAACATTCAAAACCACCTATGAGAGATGAAGGAAGAGGTGGAACTTTCTAGGTAGAACTCATTCATTCCTGGGATATGGGTATTATCCACAACTCTGAAGTTACTCTAACTCATATGCACTGTCTGTCCCTTATCATGTCACCATCATTTTGAATTAAGTGAGTACTCCATTCTCTATCCCTCCCCATATTCCATCCTGCCTCTGTCTGGTTTTATACAACCTTCCAACATCCTAGACTTCGCCTCTATTCCCTGGAAGATGTGGCATCTTTAAACGCAAAACGCATCAAGAAAACTGCTTATGCCAGCCACATATTTGCATATAACTACACAATCTAAGCCCTGTCCCACTTTCCTGGCTACAAATGCTTCAGAAATCTTCCATTCTTCTCCAAGGGCCTTGAAGTCATCATCCCTTCATTTGCCTCCTTCAGTGAACATCTATCTGTTCATAACTTTTACTGCACTTGCCCTCAGCCCACGCTTATCATCATCTTAAATTCTCCAGCTGATTCTGGAAATGAAAAGTTTTAAGCAGGCAATTAAAAAAGACTAGTAAACCTGATCTTGACAGGACCAGACTTAACTAATGAGACAAAATGGCAACTGCATGGCTGGCTGCCAAGCTACCATGAGCAGTTTGAGAACTGGATTCAAAACAGCTGATAGAACTGAGAGACAGAGTGACCTCTATATTTTATCTTTTGTTTGGTTGATACTGTATGCCGGCTACAAAATGTAAAATTTGTGGTAGTTTAGGAAGAAGCCTTCAATTCAGCCATGGTTGGTAGTGGAGCAAAGATTTACTAGCTAGATGTGATAGATTATCAAATATATGATATATAGGTAATCTGCACAGATTATCAAATATATGATATATAGTATTTCTGCATTGTATACTCTGAAACAACTTTTTTTCAATTTTGGAGAATAATCATTTCTTTGCTAAAACGTTTCTATCTCACATGTTTAGACCTAAGAAGACTTTTATCCTAGGACTTCAACAAACTATTAGAGGGCAGAACATATTTTTAAATGTACCTACATTTCAATAATGCCAATACTCATACTGTCATGATAATACATTCTCACTTTCAAAAGAAATGTAATTTCAGCAGATACAATTTCAAAAATAAATATTCCCCTATATTGGGAGAAAATTAAACTCTTAAAATACAAAAATTATGAGTTAAAAATAGCTGCCTTAAGATTCCTTTTATCTCATAGTACCCATAAAATAAATAATCTGTCTTAATATACAAAAAGATGTAAGATGCTAATTCCAGGAGTGTGAAAAAGCTCTTCCTCACTCCTCACTCACTCAGCTTTAGTATGCAGTTGTAGCCTGGGGTCTCTCGACAACACAGGTATTAATACTGTAAACCACCCTGCTTCCACCTTTGTTCTACTTTGGGCTTTAGAAACCACCGCTGCAAGTCGACACTGGAGATAAATCAGGGAAATTAACACAGTGTTACCTTGAAGAAGCAATTAAAAAAAGCTGCAAAGCAGCAACTAAATCCCAAACCATTTGCTTCTTCGCAATAGGAAGCTGGGAGATAATCTTATTTGCTAAACACGAATCACTGAGATTTAGCCAAATTCTGGAATGATATTCCAGGTGGAGATACTGTGGAGTCTGGAGCTGGTTACAGAAGCACTTAATTCCAGCTCCGAAAACAAACTGGACCAGTTGTCTTGTGGCTTCTAAGAAAGTGATCATTCAAACCAATGAGACAGTTCAGAAGGGTTTCCCTGGAGCCACTCATTTTCTGGGTTTGGTCCCCATCCTCACCAGCTTATTCTAGCAGTATTAGGTTTCTTGCGACCAAGTTTACCTCCTCCCTCCTCATCTACATTAAAGTCTTTAGACAGCAGAAAGCAAATTCCATCAATTTTACCTTCTCATATACTTCTGGAGTAATTTCATATTTTTTTAGTCAAGATAAAGAGATGTGGCTGTGTGGGTGTGTGTACATGCAGTTTTTTGTTTTGTTTTCTTTTTTCATCCTGATTCTTTTTAAACTCTGTAAGGCCTGTGCAGGCAGGTTCTCACAGACGCAGTTATTTCCTAGGTTTCTTGTTCACACGCAGCTGGTTGGCAGCAGTCTGACTTTTCTTTCCATTCTTTCATGTTGAAGTCACTGGGACAGAGAGCCTTTGAAAACTTCAATACCCAAGTCAGCCACATATTTGTTAAAGTGCAATATTAACAGCAGAATGCTTTGGAGGTGCTGCTTGGTCCAACAACTGTAGGCTTGAGAGGAGATGCTCTTCCTGAGGCTCTCTCTACTGAATAGCATGGGAAATGCCAGTTCCAGATAGAGATCCACTACTCCCCAGAAAAGCAACTCTGCTGCGTAGAGTAGGAGCCTAGGAGACAGACCAGACAAAAGGCAGTCCCTGCACCAGACTAAAGCTTCATTTAGCTTTAAAGTTTACTGGAACAGGAAGCCCTGTATTAAATCCCAGATACCAGTTCCCCCCCACCCCTCCCCGTGCCCATACATTTTAGATCTTTATTCTCTGGCTCTAGATAGTCCCTCATACTCATTTAAGGAACCAAGCACAAAATATCCATGCAAACCTTGTTCATATCTGCCAAAAGCTACATTACAAGCTACTTCTATTTGATCTGATTTGTTACTCCTATCTGTTGTTCCACCACACACACCTCTTCTGCACCCCACAGAACTATTGCTTTCTTTACTCCCTATCAAGGAAATTGCCTCCCAAAGCACCTGGTGAAGAATTTTCTAGAATTTGACTTCCCCATCAGACGTGGTCATGATGCTGCTTCTTCCCCTAAAATGGAGGTCTGAGATGGTTCATCCCTATGTATACCAGGCTGACTGCTGGACGATTTCCCTGCTTCTGTCTTCCATTTTCCAGCCACTGCACAGGGAGTGTCCTATTACAGAACACCTGTTGATGGCCAAGGTGTTAAACTCACTGAATAGCTTTCCTCATGTCAGGATGCTAAGTTGTCTGGTCCTTAATATATGTCTATTCTTACTAATTTAGTCTATTCAGATTTTCAGTAATGATGAAAAAACAAAACGAATAATTAAGAAACACATATAAACCAGGCATTATCTTTTAAAATTTCTTCAAATGTTGATTTATACCATTTTCACATTTTTTTCATTTTATTGAAAATATTTTTTATTCTCACGTACTATATCTTAACTATGGCTTCCCCTTCCTCTACTCCTCCCAGCTCCTTGCCACCTCCCCTCCCATCTGAATCCATCCTCTTTATGTCTCTCGTTAGAAAATAAACAGGCTTCTAAGGGATAATAATAAAATATAATAAGACAAAACAAAAACTACTATATCAGAATAGAATAAAACAAACTAAAGGAAAAAAAATTTTAAAAGGGCACAAGAAACGGATATAGATACACAGACCCATTCATTGCCATTCTTGGGAATCCCATAAAAACACTAAACTGGAAGCCATGATATATATGCAAAGGACCTGTAGGGTAAAATAATTTCTATATATAGATTAAATATATAAATATATCATATATATATGATATATATATATATATATATATGTGTGTGTGTGTGATAAAATTAAAACAATAAAAATGAAAAAAAGCCCTGAAAAACATTACGAGACAAGGAACCTCCAATGATGCCCATTGAGTTTATTTTCCTTTGGCCAGGGCCTGCCCTTAAGAGCAGTTTTTCCCCAGTGAGACTCCCTTGGAGAAAACTCGGTTTTCATCTGAAAGCTACTATTAATTGGAGATTGCTATCTCGGTTATGGATGGTGCATGTGTCCACTTCTCCTTTCAGCTCTAGGACCCCATCTGGTGCAGACCAGTGCAAGCCCTGTGCATGCTGCCACAGACTCTGTGAATTCAAATGTGTATCAATGCTGCTGATTTAGAAGGCCTTGTTTCTTTGTTGTCCTCCATCCCCTCTGGCTCTTACACTATTTCCACCTCCCTTCACCCATGAGGGAAAGGATTTGATGGAGACATTCCATTTAGGGCTGAGTGTTCCACGGTCTCTCATTATCTGGGTGGTATACTCCTTTAATCCAAGCTCTTGGGAGGCAGACATAGGCAGGTCCCTGAGTTAGAGGCCAGCCTAATCTACAGAGTAAGTTCCAGGCCAGCTAGGGCTACACAGAGAAACCCTGTATCTAGAAACCAAAAAAGGGAATACATATAAATGCCATCTTAACATTTATCATTTCTTGAAAAAGAACTACAGAAAGCACCAAAATGTTACATGTTAGGCAAGCCTATAAAGATACTTTGCTATTGCAGAGCTTTATCCACATCATAAATTAACTTTCTTTATTAGAAAAAAATCTCTTTTTTATACCAGATGTGGTGGTGTACACCTGTAAACCCATCATCTGGGAGATGGAGACAGAAGAATCATGAATTGAAGGCAGCCTGGAACATACATAGTGAGACAATCACAAAGAAAACCAAAAAGGGAGGAAATTTTTCTCCATCTCTACTACCATTTCTCAAAATTTATTCATTAAAAGCATTCTTTCTCTTTCTCTCTATCTATCTCTCTATCCCCCACACCGCCCCCCCGTGTGTGTGTAGATTGGAGGACAACTTAAGTGTCTGTCCTTCCTCTCTGACTCTGCCTCCTGTTTTCCATTCTCTACACCCCATCTTCTGGAGGGGTACATGAGGACTGTAAAAGCACATATGACTAGGACCAACTTTTATGTGGGTTCTAAGGATCCACACTCAAATTTGTGCAGCAAAAGCCATCTTCTCAGCCCAGGAATCATTTTCTTTAAAAGGGAATTATTTAGTGCTGAAGGTGAAACTCAGTGATAAAGTGCTAGCCCAGCCTTCACAAGCCCTAGCTTCCAACTCCAGCATCGAATTAAAAATATATATAAATAATGCTATTCACTTTCAAATGCTAAAAAACCATAAGGGCAAAGTGGTGGTTATTTCCCTGTGGCCAGATTGTAAGTGGTTTACTTATTAATCTATTGATTTGAGTAGTACTGGGATTGAACTCAAGGCTTCAGTGATGAGTACTACCTAGATGAGTACTCTATTGCTGAACTCCATCCCCAGCCTTCTTTTTTAATTTTTATTTTTTAATGTTGAGACAGGTGTCACTATGTTGCCCAATCTGCCCTTGAACTCATTCTGTAGTCAGAGAAAGGATTCAAACTTAGAATCCTACGGACTCAGTTTCCCATGTTGTTGGATTACAGGCAGGCAACATTAGGTCCAACTTTTCTTTTGCATCCTCTGCTCTATAGAAGTAACTTCATTATGAGATGGGAAACATGTATTTATGCATATTAACCAATTCACAAGCCAGGGTACATTTCCCAGAGGGCCATTAAGAAGAAGTCAAGAGTGCCTATGTTCAAAGTAGCTCTCCACCTGGTAATTGTCCTCTGCTTGCCTTGCTTCCTCTTCTGAGAGGTTTCACGACCAGGGCAGTCACCATGTTCCTCAGAATTAAGCTCTGTATCAGAGAGTAGCCCTTTGTGCTGCCAGCTGGGCTGTTCAATCCTATCGCTTCTGTCTGGACCCTCAGACTGCTTTCAATAGGAATTGTGTTTTATGTTTGCTTTACCTGTCTCCGCAGAAGTTAGCTTTCAACACATAGTAGAACAGTGATATCTATTTGTTAAACATAAATAACTCACCAGTCAATTAATGAACAGAACAGTCAACCCAGCCCTGTTTCTCTGCTTTTAGAAGCAATGCTGCATGCCATATAATAACAAAGCTGAAATGAGTCCCCCTGACTAAAGTCAGGCCCACTGGTGGGGCTCACAGAACACACTACAGCCTGGGAAGAAAAAGCATTTTTTTTCTGACTAGCTCTATGAAAAAGAGGCCACCCAGGAGCATGGCATTTAATGCCAGTGATATAATCTATATCTGTTCTCTCTATTGTTCCTGTTATAGGCATGCAATGTCTATGTGATAGTTAGCTTTGTCAACTTGACAAAGAATCACCTGGGAAGAGAGACTTAGTGAAGGATTGCCTATGTCGGGTTGGCCTGTGGGCATGTCTCTGAAGGACTGTCTTAAATTATTGATGTGGGAAGAACCAGCTCACTGTGGGTGGCACTATTCCCTGGCTGGAGTGGGCAGGGGAGGGGGGATGTGGGGAGGGGTATCCGGACTATTTAAGAGTAGAAAAGTTGAGATTATCATAAGCAAGCAAGTCAAGAGGGTTTGTATGCACTCACCTCTCTTTGCTTCTGACTGTGGACACAACGTCACCAGTTGTCTCAAGCTCCTTCTCGGGTGACTTCCCCACAATGGTGAACCATAAACAGGAACTGTGTGCTAAAATAAACCCTTTCTCCCCTAGGTTGCTTTTTGTCAGGATATTTTATCACAGCAACAGAATGAAACTGGAACACCCAGTTTTACTATTCCAGAGAGAATTAAGCCAACAAACACTGCAAGGCAGGAAGAGCTAACTCTGCCAGGGGGTGACCTACCCTCCTCTAATGACAGTGGTGGCTGTCTCAGTTTATAGCACCCAGGAAGCACTGGCAGGGCTTCCAGTCTTCTTAGACAAGATGCTATTATCACAGTGATGCCGAAGACTGCCTAATAACAGAGAAACATCTTTGGCTTCAATGACTCTAATTATATTTCTGTGAAACCTCAAACTAGTTGGCATACAAATGACATAAAGAAAAATATGAGTTGTGTATGTGTGTGTGAAATTAATTTTACTAGATCCTGTGATGCTACTGCTGTTGTTTCCTCAACACAGTAAACTTCTAATTAGAAAACTTGGTGCCTTACAGGTCAAATTGTCATCTGCACAAATTGGAGTTTAGGGTTGGCTGGTGGGAAGAGTTGGGTGACTGGGATTTGACCTCCCAATGATACCTGGCAGCCTTTTCTGTCCCAAACCACAGAAAAGGTTGATTGGTGGTTTGCCAGTCTTAGTCTGAAGAATTGCTGTTAGAGTGAGGGTAAACCATACAAGTAGAAAGAAAAATGAAACCCATGTAGTCTTAGCATGTTCACATACAAGCTAAAGATTGAGAGACTTATTCATAAATATTCCTAATCCAACCTCTGTGACTGATCTTTCAAGCAGTTGTAATGTGCCATCAAGGGCAATCTCTATGATTTCAAAAATGCCCCTATGGAAACACCTGTGTGCCTCCAGGTTTCTTCATGGTTGACTATAAGCTCTGCTTCGGATTTCTGAGGCCTGATTTGCCTAAACCTTGTTCAGTTTTCTTCTCTAGACTGTGATTTTCAAGTCCATGAATGTTTAAAACAAACACAGCCACAAACACACAGCAATATGTCACGGGGAGGAAGAACAATCAGCATGCCAGCCTCCTCAGCCTGCAGAGAAGTTGCTTCAGTCTGCAGGGTGCTACATTCACCTATGGGGTCCTGGAGGACAGCTGCAAGCCCATTGTCACCTCGGACAAACTCCTGAGTCCAAAGAGGAAGCAGGAGATGGCAGTCTTCTCCATCTGTAACTCCAATGACTCCTGATATGCCTCAAAGGGAAAATGCCTGAATCAAGAGGCAGCCTAATGCCACAGTAAACCCACAGGGAATCAACTGGCTTGACTAGTAACAATTGAAAGCCCAAATCTTATCACCCACCCACAACAAAATCAAAAGGACATTGTGTTATGCTAAAAGTCTGGAGCCCCAGTTCTACAGCATTCCCTGGAAATGCAGTCCTAGAAAATGAATTATCTACAAAGTGTCTCACCACAGCTCTAGATGTAACAATGAACATATGCTTTTAAAAGGTGTCCAATAAATAAGGTGGTAAATATAATTACTGCATATTCACATGATGAAATACCACAGAGCAATTATACATCATGTTATTAAGTAAGAATAACACTAGCCTGTTGGGCATGGTGACACATACCTGAACCCCAGGAGGATTGTTTGTTCAGGCCAACTTGGGCAACACAACAAGGCCTTAGCTCAGACAAAAGAAAGGAAAGGAGGGATTCTACACACTGAATATGCCAAGCCTGTTCCAAGTACTTTAAATACATTAACAAACTCATTGTAAGCGTTACATTAATTTAATGCTTCAAACCTGTAAGGTAGGTATCGTTAGTATTACTGTCCTGGTTACAAATGAGAACAATAAGACACAGAGAGGTTAAGTGACTCTCAGAAGTTGCACAGTTAAGTAAGTTGCAGACTTGTGTAGAATAATATTTAGTGGTACGGAAAAATGCTTATGGCATAATAGCAAATGAAATTTTTCAATTACACTCTGACTTTATAAAATAGCAATGCATGTTTGTATGCATATATGTCTTTCAGTGTCTGCCTGAGGCACACGAGAAAAATAAACACTACGAAAAAAGCACAGTAATTTCTCTAGTTGATGAGAATACAGTATTTTTTATATACTTTTTAAATATTCAAGATGTTGTAGAATGTAAATGTATTACTTTTATAATCAGAAAAAAAAATGTATTTAAAAACTGAGAAGTTTGGTTAAGGCCTGCCGGCTGTGTGCCCACATTTGCTTTCATTAATGTGCTCATACTTTCCAGGTACATACACGCTGGTCTAGCAGTACCCACACAGAAAACCAAGGCATTTTTCAAATGAATGTTGACATAAGGTAACATCTTCAGGTTTCACATTTAATAAAATCTCCCTTAAGAAAATTGTTAACCAGATCCATACTCTAATTTCCACAAAGCTCACTAATAAAAGAATCCCTGTGAGGTTTGACTTGAAAATGCATCTAACTAGAAAGAAAACAACTCTATTAAAATGTCATCTAATGTACTTGAATTTTATTGGAATTAAAGTTCTAAATACATGTGTTGCCCTGATAATATGAGAGGGGAAAACAATCAACTAGTTATGGGATGTTCAACAGATCAGTAGGAAGAAGCTAGCTGCTTGGCTCTATTTTCATAATTCTATATGCAAAGATGTGAGGGAATAGAACATTCTAGAAAAGGGGACTATCATAGCAAAGACCAAAAAGCCAGAAAGAACAGTGGATTTGTTAGATTCAACATCGTATTTAAAATCTTAGTTCAAATAGCTAATCGTTTCTTACAAATTCCCCTCACTATTCAAAATTCAAAGGTTAAGAAAGCATCATAAAAACACCAGAAGAAAAAGGAGTTGAGTTAAAGCCCCTAGGTCTATGAGAGAAAAATATTCCTGCACCTCACTCCACAAAAAGTTAGGGCTGAGCAGATGATCCAGTAAGTGATGTGCTTGCCTGAAAGTGTGAGAACCTGAATTCATATCTCCGGAACCCACATAAAAGTCAAGCACAGTGAGCACACCTGTAATCCCAGTGGCAGCAAGGATCCCCAGGAGCTCAGGGTCAGCTAGCCTCCCCAGGCCAAAGAGAGACCACTGAGGAACAACCCGAGAATGTCTTCTGATCTCTGTATGTATGTGCTCACATGTACACATGTGCATCTGTATAGACATGTGTACACACACATAAACACATGCATATTTTCAAAAGTTAAAGCAAAAACAAAGCTGAAAGAGAATCTCAGAAAATATCTACAGTACATAATGTAAATTTTATTAGTATAAAAAGATGAACTAACAGAGCTGGGGAAAAGAGAGCACTTGCCTAGCACATGAAAGGCCTCGGGTTGAATCTCCAGCACCCCCAACAAAAAAACAAACCAAAAGAGCACTTATAAAACAATAAGAAAAAGACAAGAAACAGCAAATTGGGAAATGATACAAATATAAAAACCCAAACACCCAATAAATATATAAAAATAACCAATGCACATGCTTAAACACACATGTATACAAGTATGTTAGACCTGTGTGGGCTGGTAAGAAGAAATAGTCAAAAGACATCACTAAGAAGAAAACAGCATATATGATCTTATCTGAATACAATGAAAGAACATACATTAAAAAGAATATATATAAACCATTAAATTCAAGTATGGCATGAGGTTTCATTCTCATACTTTTCCATACTTTCGAACTTTTTACAATGTGCAGGCATTCCTTTTAATCAAACAACTTTTCCCAAGTCAGACATGGTGGATCATGCCTGTATCCCAGTCCTCAAGAGATAGGAGCAAGAGGATTGCATTTTTTTGCAGCTTGGGCTACATGGCAAGTCCCAGACCAGACTGGGGAATACACAGTGAGACTTAGTCTCCAAATTAAATATGCATACACATATTAAAAGGCCACTCATGGATTTCCTGTCCCCAGTCAACAAATACACTTAAATAAACCTTTTAGAAATATCTGTGTGTAGTAATGACAGCAACACAATGAAAACTCCAAATTTAGAAGGATTTTTGAGTAAAATCAACTGGTTCCAGAAGCCCCTGCAGATACAAATCAGCAGATACTCTCTGGTCCCTTGTGTGACACTGTGAGGTGTTGGCACATATCCTCCAGTACACTCTAAGTCTTCTCTAGATTACATGCAACACCCAACACAATAAAATGCTGTATAAATGTTTCCTATGGTGCAGTATTTACAGTAATGATGAAGAAGTCTCTCTACATGCTCAAGACAGACACAATTTTTTTCTTTCAATATATTCAGCCTGAGGCTGTGTGTTGTTGACTCCAAGGATATGAAATCCACAAATGCAGAGGACTAAAACTTTTTTTTAATTATCACAGAAAAACTCACTTAAAAAATATTTCATAGAGCACTCATGGTGGTACACACCTGTAATCCTAGCACTGCAGAGGCTGTTGAATCTCTGAGGCAAGCCTGGGCTGCTCAGTGAATTTGAAACCAGACTAACCTAAATAACAAGACCTTGTGCCCCCAAAAAGTGAACTTTTACAGATAGTAACTTCATCAAAAGCAAAAATGAGCATGCAACATTATTTACCACTATCTCAATGTACTCAGAGAATACAGTATGTCCACAGCTAACAATGAATGATAAATGCAAACTTTGGAAATATAAATGAGTATTAAGTTGCCATCTCCAGACGCTAGAGAGATGGCATAGCAGTTAGCCAGAAAACCTAAGTTCAGTTCAGTTCCCAGGAACTTGTGGCTCCAGCACCCAGCCCCAGGTGATCCAACATCTCTGGCCTCTACAGGTAGACACACAAACTTAAAATAATAAAAATAAACCTATTTTAAGCTATTACCACCAACATTTATTAACTTACTTAAATCTGAACAAGAGACTTCATCTGTCTAAACCTCATATCTATACCTGAGGAACCTTCATTAAAATATAGTCATAAGAGTAGTACTCCTCCAGATGACATGAGTTCAATTCTCAGCATTCACATCAGGTGGCTCACAGCCACTAGTAACTCCAGCTCTGGGGGAATCTGACACCTTTTGATCTCCAAAGTCACCTCCATTCACATGTGCGTGCACACACACACACACACACACATTTAAAAATAATAAAAAAGTAATCTGTACCACACTTCCAATAGTATTCACACCAAAGAAGACATTCTGAGTTACTAAATATCAAAGACATTTTCTCATCTAGAATTATTTCACAGGGGTGAAATAAAAAAAAAGCTTGCAGTTTTTGCATTGCCAGAAGTTAATTCCTAATTGAGTCTAAGATTAACCATCAGAAAGAGAAAAGGGAGGATGCCATGTTTATGTTTGCAAGAAGCCAACTATTGGATGTGAGCACTTCTTTTTTTCTCCTGGGGCAATGGATCCTGCCCACCCTGGAACACGAAGAATGGTATGGGTATCTCAATGGGAAAACATGACAAGGAAGATTTCAAATTTCAAGGAAGAGAAAGGAGGAAGATAAGAGCCACATGAAAGCATATTCTTAACCTCACTAGCAAGCAGATAAATCAAAATTAAAGCAGCAAAAGGGTGAATTTTACTACCAATAAATCACATCTCAAGTTTAAAAACATGCGCTAAAAAATTATTTTATATTCATAAGTATCCAGGGCAGTTTTGCAGTCACCTTGATATACCCAGGAAGAGAGAATATCAGTTGAAGAATTTCCACATGCCCCTAGAGGCCATAAGGGGCATTGGATCCCCTATAACTATAACTACAGGCAGTTGTAAGCTGCCATGTGGGTGCTGGGAATTGAACCCTAGTCCTCCGGAAGAGCAGCCAGTGTTCTTAACCTCTGAGTCATCTTTCCCACCTCATTTTCTTGGTTGCTATTGATGTAGGAGGGTGCAGTCCACTGTAGGTGGTACCATCCCTAGGCAGGTGGGCCTGGGCTATATCAGAAAGGTAGCTGAACATGAGCCTGAGAGTGAGCCAGTAAGCAGTGTTCCTGCATAGCTCTGCTTAGTTCCTTCCTCCAGGTACCTACTTTGACTTCCTGCTTTGGCTTCAGTCCATCCTTGATGATAGACTGAAAACTGTAAAACAAATAAACCCTTTCCTCCTACAAGTTATTTTTAGGTGTGGTGTTTATCACAGCAACAAAAGAAAACCAGAATAACTAGAAAACTTTTTAAAGTCTCATCAAAGAACGTGCTGTCTGGGATGAGGAGGAACTGCAGGCAATTTCATATAACCTAGTATAATCACAGTATCAGATGGTTGCTATCACTTAATAAAAATGAATATGACTGGACTACATGACTTGGCACTTGTACTCCAAGGCTGATACACTAAAGAGACTGGGGTCCACATGCAACAGAAAAGGTATCCATACCAATATACCTCGTGAGAACAAAAAGCGACACCAACACAAATATCCATGCACAGCACACAGCTATAACCTTTTATGAAACAGAAAGACAGATTTGCACTTCCTCCCTGATTTCCTTGTTCAGAATTCCTAAAACCTTTGGAATTTTCTAAATGATGAGGTGAGAGAGTTATCTTTTGTGATTTTGTAATGAGCTGAGGGACTCTTGGAGGATGGCTACCATGTGACTGGTTACTGGGTTAGAGTATTTCCCCCATTCCTCCACCCTGATCCTCCCATAATCCTATCCTTGACCTCTTGGGAGGGAAGAGAGGCAGGAGACACTTCAGTGTAGGTGTGGTGGCACTCAAGAGGCTGGGAAACAGTATCTTGAGTTCAGAGACAATCTGGGCTATAAACATAGCAAAACTGTGTCTCAGAAAAAATCACTAATGACCAATGAAATAATCAAACACACATAATAAAAACATAAACAATAGAGTTTGGAGAGTTTCCTCACAAGTGAACAAGAACGTGTCCAAATGTTGGAGAAGGAGAAGCTCCAAGTCCCACAGAGGTGCTCCCAAACTCAGACCCTTCCAGACTTCACCCATGTCATCTGTATATTGGTTTGTACACTTCATACACCATTTGTAAAAAGCTGGTAACTTTCCCTGGGAACCTAAGGATGTATTCATGGAACCGTGATTGTAACTAAGTTGGACAGAAGTTGTTGGTAACCTGGGGGCCCATTACTTACAACTGGCATTTGAAGTGAGACTTGTGGGACTGAGCTCTCAACCTGTGAGGTCTGCAATAACTCCAGATACTTAGTGAGGGAACTGAGTTAAACTATAGGGCATGTACCTAGAACTACCATCCAAGAACTGAAGAACTGGATTGCATCGTTCTGTGTGCACATGGGAGGAAATTTATCCTCTTTTTAAAAGATAATTAGGGAGATTTTGGTCAAACGATAAAGATTTCAATTAGGATGACCAAATTTAAGAGATCTAATGTATAACATGGTGACAATAGTTAATAACATTGTATTCCTGAGACATGCTGGGCTGAGGGTGTAGTTCAGTAAACAAGGCGTACCTAGAATTCATGAGGCCTTGGTTCCTTCCCAGCATTGCAAAAGGAAAAATGAAAAGGAATATGCTGAGATTACATTCTCACAGAAATCTATGTGAGATAATGCATATGAAAAATAGCAAGATTCCATCAGTCGGCCTACACAATGCATAAACTTCAAAATGTCATACTGTACTTATGAATACATATAAGTTTTCACATACGTTATGTGTTCATGCAGGTGCATGTGTATGTATAGGCGTGGGTGTGTGTGGAGACCAGACAACTTCGAGAATCATTCCCTAGAGAGTGTCTTTAGCTAACCAAGGAGCTCCAGAGATCTGCCTGTCTCCGCCTCCCTGGAGCTGGAGTTACAAAGGTATATCTGCCACCGCACTCAGCATTTTTCATATGGGTTCTGGGGATCAAACTCAGATCCTCATACTTGTAAGGTGAGCATTTTACCCAATGAGCCATCTCCCCAGCCCATAAATACATTCAATCTTAACTGTCAAAGTCTTCATTTGGTTGCTCAGAGAGGAAGAAGTCATACCCCAGGGATGAGCTCCCAGATAGGTTAGCCAATGCCAAGAGGTCAGCCCTAAATACAAATGACTAACACTAAATTATCTCAGCAGATTATATTATAAATTTATATATATAATTATAGAATAAGAAGCCACGAATTTGAGAAGAACAGGAAGGATTAGGGAGAGGAGAATAAGGCAGGGGAGAATGATGTAAATATAGTACTCATATATGAAATTCTCAAAAAATAAACTTTAAAAACATGTGGCATAGGTAACTGCTTACAGTGCAACAGCAAATAGCAGCAAAAGTAGATAAAACACAACTTCATGAATAAATGGATGAACTCTAAAAATATAACCTTAAGCAAAACAGCAAAGTAGAGAAGTGGATATGTTATATGAGTCCATTTGTACAGAGAGAAAAAAACAGCTAAAATTAAACATTACATTGTTTGAAACAAACACACAAGAGGCAAATCTATTTTCTAAAACACACACACACAGAGGGGGGCAGGAGGCAGAGTAATGGGTAGGAGTCTAATAACCAAAAGAGGAAATATAAGAGAGTCTGAGTATGATAACATAAAACTACATTTCCTAAGCTATGTGGATAAGGACTGATGCTCATTATACTAATTATCTGTAAGTTATACAAATACCTTTGTGGTTTTTGGTGGTTGGTGGTACTTGGTGGTGCTTGGTGGTTGGTTGTCAGAGTCTCTGGGAACTGAGGCTAGCTAACAGGTATCCATGGTAAAGACAGGAGAACTATACAGGATAGGAAAGAGGGTTGAAGTGATGGCTGTTAGCATTTCCACACTCCTACCCTTCTCTCCCAAACAAAGCCTGTAAGCAATCTGGTAAAGGGTTGTAACAGACCAAACACTTCAGCATGCACAACTGAACCAATGTACAGCAGGGAGTGAGAGATGGATTCTGATGTGAATTTTGGAAGTCAGAATAAATCCTTCATCTTGAGGCATCTGGAGGGTGAAGCAAAGTTGGCTATTACATATTCCAGTACTATACCACACACGGGGTGCGGGGCAGTAGGAAGAGCACCAAGTAGATGGAGAGATACAGCAGAAAGAAAAAGAAGAAAAGGAAAAGAGGAAAAGAGTAGAGGAAGCTCTGTGTGTGTGTGTGTGTGTGTGTGTGTGTGTGTGTGTGTGTGTGTGTGTGTCCCAGAGGTCAACCTTGATAGTATGTGTTCCTGGGGAGCTGGGATTACAAGTGAGTAATACCATGCCTGGCTTTTCACATGAGTGCTGGGGCTCAAATTCAAGTCCTTGTGTTTGCACAGCAAGCATTACACTGATTAAACCACACACATCCCAGCCCTAGTGCTTCGTGTTTAAGTATGAACAGGCAACCAATGAAAACCAGAAACAGGGAGAAGAAAGAAAATGGACACTTACCGCACAGTTAATTCTGGAAACACAGGGCACTTTAAAAGGAATAACTACCAAAGACACTCAAGATACCACAACCATTAAATAAGAATAAGACACAACAAAATTAAATGATCATAGACAACAATAAAGTGTGATTGCCAAAATAAAATTTCAAAAATACTATACTAGTAAAGAAATTTCTCAAAGTGTGAAACCAAAACCTAAAAAGGACAGGACACATGAAAGAACAAGGATGACGAATCCCAGGCAGGAGTCACAATATCCAACTGAAAGCTGCCCAAGTTCTTCTACCTTGTAAGGCTTTCCTGTCCCAATCCCAAAGATCCCTGAACCCAGGGTGGCTATCCCACCCAGGGAATGAATCCTCTGGTTGAGTCCATCAATTGTGTTTTGAGAATTTGACTTATGAAAAACGCAAACTCTAAATAAGGCCTGAAACCAAAAGATTATAGGGTGTCATCAGGTATAGATAACGTGAGAGACGAGCCAACAAAGAAGCAGACAGTGAAGAATGAGAGAGAAGGCAGGAAAGAAGATTGCTGTCTTGCTGGCCTACGTCACGTTCCTACGGGGAACTACTGGTATCTTGGTTTGGGGGACTGAATCCTACATTTTTCTAAGGCTTTGGGGCATTCTTTTTTACCTTGATTAGACCTCTGTTCTTCACAACACACATCCAACAAAGGCTCCTATAAACCTCCATGCGGCAGCTGTGCAGCAAGCGCATGATCTTGGCTCAATGCCTGTCACTCTGACAGCATTTTGTACGAATGTGAGCTGTGTGATACTGTTGAACATCATTAGAATTATGTGATCAAACACTCCTAATAATTAGCATGTCAAAATCCAACAGTAAATATACAGCGAATTTGATGAAATGTTCAGTGAAAACTTGAAATTGTGGAACAATTAGGAAAAGGAGAATATTAACTTAACTTACAATAGGGAACAAGAGAACAAATAGTTTGAGCTTTAGAAAGAAAATGAGCAAATTAGTGTCTTCTGTATCCTCACTGAGTTCTTTAATCAGCTGAAAAGCTGTGTAAAATTTCTCTTCTGGTGACCTGCATAAAGTTGATTTACTTATAAAGGGCACAGGCACTGTCTAGATTAATCTGCACTGAACAAGAAAAAATATATATTCTTTGAAGCTCTCAAAAGGGAAGAAATTCTTTTGCATACAGGAAAGGTGACTTTTGCATAAGGAAAAGGTTACATTCATTCATCTCCTGGCTGGATAAGCACAGTCAAATCATAGCCCAAGAATCTTGAGCCAATCTCTAAAAGACCCTGAAAAGTGACTGAGCAGAGCAAAGACATTGGAGGCGTATGCTCCTGGGATTAGCAGCCATCAGGACTCCAGCTCTCTGATCTCAAAGAGCCATGAATTACTTTATACATGAAGAGAGGTGGTAGAACTCTTCTCTGTTGCTGTAATAAAACACTGACCAAGAGCAAGTTGGGAGAGGAAAGGGTTGCAGCGGCTTACAGGTTTCATCATGGAGGGAATCCAAGACAGGAACTCAAGGCAGGAGCTTGAAACAGAAACCAAAGGAGGAACCCTGCCTACTGGCTTGCTTCCTCTGACTTTTCAGCTTCCTTTCTTACACAGCCCAGGCCATCCTCCTAGGGATAGCACTGGCTACAGTGAACTGGACCCTTCTAGACTAATTAGCAATTAAGAAAATGACTCACAGATATAGCCAAGAGACTAATCTGATGGAGGGGACTCTTCAGTTGAGGTTCCCTCTCCCTAAGTGTGACAAGCTGATAACTAAAGCTGATGATGCCAGGGGGGAGGAATGCATGTGTGTGCATGTGTATGTAATGTACTTGGTCAACGGAATTGCCAATTTCCTATTTTTCCAAGCAAACACAATTCATTTGAAGACATTACTATTGTTATATATTTCGACTATTATCTAATTTTTAAAAAGATATTTTAATACTTCCCAAAAGTAGAAAGGACTTGATCTCAGAATTTTCTAAACCCTTTGAAACTGTATTACATTCTAGAAAGGCATTTGCATCAGGTTGGTTTTGTAGCACAGTGTATAAGTTTTCATCTCTACTATGATTTGTGACTCATTTACTGATCCTCACTCCCATTATCCGATTGTCCTTCCAAAGGCAATCATAAATTGGGAAAGCAATAACTATCACTCTACAATATTATAAATAATTGAGATATTTAAGAATAACGGAGTGTTTGGGGATACACAGGCTTTAGGTGAGTGAGGGATGAAAATGTCCTTTAGCTGAGTAAGAAGAATGGGTCTGAAGGTAAAGGAGCCAACAACAGCACAATGAAACAGAATGAAAGGCAGGATCAAGAATCCATCAGAAGGCTCTCTCCTGGGTAGGAGACTAGCAAAGGACACTACTGTGAGACATAACTGAAAAGCTCTAGACGTTCCACTAAATAAATACCAGCTGTAGAACAGAGTCTCTAGTGGAACTATGACAATACAGGAAGCCCATCAGAAGAACCCAGCAGAAGCTAGGAGTTTAATAATAAATTCTGGTAATTTGAAATACATTTCAGCTGCCTCTTGTTCTAGCTCTTGAGGTTGTGTTTGAGGTTGTGTAATTCCATCTACCTTGTATATGAAAGTTCTAACAATTGGGACTTCACCTGAACCATGTGACTGCCCAAATCCTCCTGAAAAATCAACTAATTCGGTGTCTCAGGTATGGCTGCCAATTTCTTTAGGAGTTTGCTCCTGTGACATGGAGATAGTGTCACTGGTTGGAATCAGAGCAACAGATTATTTCAGAAGAGAATAAATGTGAGAAACTAGCAGAAATGTCCATTCAATAATAATCTATTTGATCATGAAAAGATCATCTATTTCATCAACCAAGAACAATGTTGAGTCCTTACCTGGCACCTATTGCATGTCAGGCACTTGAAACAAAAAGACAAAGACCTCTCCCATTGTTGAACTTATGTTCAAGCAGGGGAAGAGAAAATAGAATAAGGCATTATATATAATGTAAAAATCCTTTTTTTTTATAAAAAAGGAAATATAGGATCAAAGGAAGGAAAAAAAAAACATTTTATGATTAAGTTAAGAGAAGAGTACCCAGGAGCAGTGTATTTGGTTCATGTCCCTCCCAGAGCTAGAATCCTACCATCCCAGATCAAAGAGTCAGACAGAAACAACCCGACCTTCCCACTTCAGCAAAAGGCAAGATCAAAGAACTGCAGAACTATTGGAACTTAAGACTGGCATTGAAGAGTTGTCAACACTGAAGACAGAGCCTGACACATGAGGAAAATACAGGCACACAATTTAAATAACTTATCCTAGGGCAGAAAGAGACCCAAGACTTCCGCTTTTCAGTAACTTCTTCAAAAGTACAAAGAAGATGGTCAAGTCCTTTTGCAGTAAGGTAATAAAAAAAAGTTTATAATTACACAAGTAAGTGGTGTGCACTATATAACAGCAATAACATAGCAGCAAATATTTATAAGGCACTTGTTTCATGCCAGACACTATCCTGCAAGGAATAATAAACTCAGCATCCCCATCATCACCCAAGGCCAGCTCCACTGTCAATGCTTAAACTTAGCTCTGTAGTCAACACTCTCAATATTTTCATTGTTTATTTTGTTTTGGGGTTTTGGAGGTGTTTGTTTATTTGGGGGTATTGTGGGGGGTGAGCCAAGGTCTCCAGTTAGCTTCTAGCTCCCTATATACCTGAGGATGACAATGAACGTCTGTTCACAAGTGTGAGCCACACACCTGACTGCTGTGTGCTAGGGATCAAACCTAGGACTCCACACAAGCACTCTACCAACTGCGTTACGTCTCCAACATAAAACCTCTGACCCTCAACATTTCAAAAGCTTCACTGGCAGAACCTTTTTGGGTAGTGTTGGGGACTGAACTCTGGGAAAGTTACATGTGAAGCAAGCACTCTACTGTGCTAACCCCCCAGCCAAGGACTACTTTTGAACAGCTTACTAATACTCATTCAGCCATGTCAAGGTGTCAAATGTATGAAAAGCACTTCAAAGAATATAAGCAGTGGAAACTCTGTCTTCCAGCAGGTTTTAAAGAAGTAGGGTAAGGTAGGTGCACCACTAACTACAGCCACAAGAAGTGACAGCAAACAACAAACAAATCTGCTGTAGGAATGAAGAGGGAAACAGAGGAACTCTGGGCTTTGTTGCAGTCTACATGCAAACAGAAATGTGATCTGCTTTAATAGTCAGTGTGCATGAGGTAAAAATAAACCAGTTGGCTTAGAGAAAGAACAACTATTTTTGATTCTGAGAGGAGAAAGAAATATATCCTGTGCTTCCTCATAGAGGATTCTGTTTAATGTAATAAAAACCCAAGGGCTAGAAATATGGCTCAGCAGTTAAGAGCACTGGCTGCTCTTCCAAAGAACCTAGGTTCAACTCCCAGCACCCACATGGCAGCTCACAACTGTTTGTAATTCCAGTACCAGGGGATCTGATACCCTCACACATAAAATAAATGTAGAAGTAGATGTGCATTCACCAAATATAGACATTGGTTCAGGGCAGAGGACAGTTTATTCTTTTGTCTAATTAAATCACTGGTTCTATCCTGGAGTCCCGGAGCCCTAGAACATTTTGGCCTCTTTACAATATAGTCTTAATCCTTGAACTTGAAGTCTGCAGCCTTTGAGCAATCTAAAACATTTAACTGCTAGCCAAGACCTAGAAGGCTTCAGCCTCAGCCTTCCAAGACCTACTGCTAACTGAGCTACTCTGACTAGCTCCTTCTTAAGACTTACTCTTCTGGTTCAACTCACTCTCTGTTCTGGGCTTCCTTGGACGAGCTCTGCTGTGTCTCTGTGTCTCTCACTGAGCTTTCGCTATTCCATCCTGCCTCTGTAACTGACTCTTCTTATTGTCTGCTCTGTAACTCACTCCAGTCTCAGCTTCTGTAACTCCTATGTAACTAACTATTCAACTTATTGCTCCTCAACTGACTCTTCAGCCTGCTTCTCAACCGACTGTTCAACTGACTCTTCTTAACTGACTCTATTATCTAAATGACTCTAACTCTTTTATTGAGCTGAGAGCCTGCCTTTTCTCTTGAGTCAGACATGTCCTTACTCTGCTAACTCTTCCTCTGATTAGTCACTTTGTCTGCCATTCATTCTGGCTCATCTCAGCCATCACTTCCTGTGTGACACTGATTCCTTCTGTGTACTGTTTCCTGTGTTTGCTTCCACTGTTTTTTTCTAGGAATTAAAGGTGTGAGCCACCACTGCCTTTTGAACACTGGGATTAAAGGTGTGTCTGCATTCCATCCAGACCACACAGACCTCTGAAGGTAAACCCCTTGAATATAGACCCTTCCTAGCTTTCATACAGGTATATTCCTCTACAAATAAAAATTAAATAAATTTTAAAAAGTAATGTAATAAAAATTCTAAAGATATTTTTCTACAATAAAGGGATCTGTTTTCATGGAGATGAGCAGTTCCATTTGAAAACAGTCCACTCATATCACATGCACACAATCAGAAGAGCACTCAGCTCCTGTGCCATCCACAAAGAAGATACTGCAGCATTGCTGATCCTTCTAAACAACTACATCTTTTCAGCTGGGATCAAACTTAATTAGCGTCTGAAAATGCCACTGTGATGTTGAACTGAACTTGTTCCTTCTCATATAAATTAAATCACAAAAACATTGTGACCCTCCAAAGAAGCAGAAAATAGGTCACCAGTCAAAAGCAAAGTATATTCCATTTAGGAATTTTTATTTTTATACAATGGTAAACTGCCAAGTGGATACTGTGAATTGAACCTGGATTCTCCAGAAGAGCAGTCACTGCTCATAGCTGCTGAGCCATCTCTCCATTCAGGTTTTACCCACTCTGTCAGAACTTTTCAGTGGCTTGAGGTAATAAAGAAATTACAGGAGACAAAACAGAGTAAATCTAGCCATCACAACTATTTATTTGGATATTAAGTATTTAATCTGCTTAAGTACTTAACTACTTACCTTGTTGGCTATTTTAATTAAAAAATATTTTTGCTATAAAGGCATATGTATCATTTGACCACTGAAAGAAAAATTGTTTGCCTTTTACAAAACAAAAAATGATCTCTCTTTATACAGCAGAATCTGGGAGCAAGAAAACAATTCTTTACCTAACCTGCAGCCTACTAAACACCCAGTACTAAACAATCCCAAAATGCTACTCAGTTTTCTGAGACAGAGTCTGCATAAATTGATTAGAAATAAAGGTATTATCAAATTGAGTTAGCTCAACTCTAAGGATTAGCTCTGGGCCATTAATAATATGAACTTGAAGTTTCCAACTGGAGTCACTAACAACACTTGTGAATGAATGGCCTTTTTTCTTCTTTTTCTTTTTGATTTTTTCTTTTTCCTTTTTTTTTTCAGTTCTTCTTACAAAGAATTATATACCTGGGAATGAGTAACTGACCAAGAGACAGTGTACTGGGTCAGTGTGCAAGTATTTATCCATGAACTTGGCACTCAAGTTGCATCATCTTTCATTTAGTTTTACAGTCTGGGATTATATACACCACTTTCTCATAAACTACCATGAAAATAACCAACGAAGACAAAGGTCATGGAAAATAAAGTACATACATCTAAAATAAAAGTCTTGTGTTTACAAACTGATCTATAACTGTATTTGTTATTTTTCTGATAAAACACCACGAGCAAGGCGTTATTTGGGCTTATGGTTGCAGATGGATAAGAGTCCATCACAGTGGAAAGGCATGGCAGCAGGCAGCAGGCAGCAGGCATACAGCAAGAGTGGGATGCTCACATCCTCAACCACAAGCATGAAGCAGAGAAAGGAAACTGGAAGCGACTCTAGGTTTTTCATCTCAAAGCCAGAGACATCCTTCCCCTAATAAAGCTGCAGCACCTAAACCTCCCCAGACAGAACCACCAAAAGTGGGGATCATGTGTCCAAGTGCCTGAGATTACCCAGCATTCTCATCTCATTCAAACCACGGTAATAACATTCTAAGAGCATCTCATTATGGTTATTTAGCTTCACTATTTCTACAATGGACTTGAGGTAGCTTAAAAGAAATGCATGTATTCAGGAAGAAAACTAAAATTTGTGATCAAGGAAAGTATAAATTAGAGTAGAAAAAAAGACTCTAGGAAGAATATGAGAAGTTGGAATAGAATTCAAATATGGAGACCATAAGGTTCTACACCTACACAATTACAGTTGAAAAAAGAATTTGAACCTATGCTTCCTAGTAGGCAAGAGTGAAAATGTGAGCACAATTATTTATGATGTTCCATTAGGAACAAACATTTGCACTCCTCTAGGGATGAGAAGGTATTTCCTGTTGCTTTCTATGAACGAGCTTTTTCAAAGAGTCAACACCAAAGGATGTGATAGGGAAAAAAACACAAAACAAAACCTTCCCAATGGCACCTGAACAAGTACGTGGGGGCAAAGAGCTGTTTTATATGCTGTCTGGGGGTCTCTGTCTTCTCCTTACTTCTTTATCTTTCCATGTCTGATCAGAACACTGCTTTCTATTTCTACTTCCTCAGCAACCCCACTATGCCCATTTTCACCCCAAGGTCATCATTCATATCTCAGAGCAGAACTGTAGTCCCTGAGGACCACGACCAAAGCCTCCACAACTGCCCTGTGGCTATCTCTATCTTCCATTCCAATTTATCTATAAGATGCTGCCAGAATAAATTCCTAAGGCTATGACTATCTCAGCCACCCCAATACCTTCTTGAGTTCCTTCTGCACTCCTGAAGCAAGCTGCCTTTTGAGGCTTAACCCCCAGTGGCTTTTCTCCTCGCACCTTGAGCTATATCACCTGCCAGTAAGTCCATTACTCTCAGAATAAGTTGTACTTTTGCTCATGGTAATACCACTGCAGGATGGATATCTGCCCCAGCTCTATCTCTGAAGGTTAAATGCCAAGTTTAAATGTCCCCACTTCCAGGAAGAATCCCTTCATTCTCTCCTCTGAAGTAACTACTTTTCTCCAGCATCCTGCATTACACCAGTGCTGCCATTCCAGTGTAATTATCACATCTTTCTGTCTCTCTCCTGGATAGCCCAGTTTTCAGACTACCCCCCAGTTACCACCACACATACACACATACACACACACACACACACACACACACACACACACCTACTCCTGTCAGCTCACTGCTTGGAGTCATCTTTCAGTATCTCCATGAGGATATCCCAGGCCTTCCACAGTAGGTTTTCCCCATAGCACCAAGTTCACATTTCAGTCTTTCTGAATGTGGACCATGCAGTACTTTACTGTCCACACATCTGCCTCCTCCAGGGCAAGGACAAAACCTTAATTATTTTTGCCATCTACTATATCCACCCAGGCATGGCATACAGTCCATCTTGCTACTTTCTTATTTATTTGTTTATTTATTTTCTTTTCTTATTTACTGTTTCTCTCCTTCATACTAGAGACATTTACACAGTGAGTACTCAGACTGTGCTAGTTTTGTTCTGGGTTACAACTTTGGCATCTAGAACAGCATCTGGCACATAGTAGACAATCAAAAGTTCAGGCTGAGTTAACGAATGGGGTCTAATCCAGTCCTGGCTCACCACAGGCATGACATAATGTCCACTGCAGTGAATGAATCCTCCCTTCTATAGAAGTTATTTTTATATACTTCATAAGTTCTGACAGTAGATGATCTTGGCATCCTCTCTAGCATCTCACACAGTGCTTGGCACACACTAGCCCGTCAATAAATTTCTATGAGATCAGAATGCTGATACACAGTTCTCTGAAGAAGGTGCATCTATATTAAAGATGTTGCAGAATACTTGGTATTGGATGACTACAATATGTGACCATGGAGAAATGAAATGTTGTAGGTCAAGAGCCAAAATCTCTTAAACTCTTATCTTTTAACACCTCCTCCACCCCGAGTGCTGGAGATTTGGGGACAGACTAGCTTTCTACCACTGAACCATATCCCGAGCTCTCCTTTTACTTTTTATTTTGAGATGAGATCTTACTACACTACCCAAATAGGTGTTGAAACCACTCCGCAGACCAGGCAGGCCTCCAAATTGTGATCCTCCTGCCTCAAGCCTCCTAAATAGTAGGATTACAGGTCCGTGCCACTAGAATTGACTTGATTTATCCTTAAAAAGGCCAATTGCCTTAAATGTTATGTCTGACCTGACATCTTAGTGATTAATAGGCAACCTTCTCAGAATATATCACTTAGCTTGGCATACCTTAAGTACACCAACCCTAAGCTAAAAACCTTGCAGGATTCTGAACACTGGAAGCCTATAGAAGACACCCCTGCTGTGTTACATCCCACCTACAGATGCTCCCACTGGTAACTGTATTGACTTATGGCTTTCTTTTGTTCTGTGAGTACAAAAGTTCCTGTAATCTCTTCCACAGTGGAACATGTGATTCACAGTAACTTGAACCTGTGTTCCTGAATCATTATCACCCATATTTGACTCAGAATAAACAATTTTCTCATTTCCTTGAAATCAGAGTCAATGTTTTACATTCATAGTAGTTCAGCCAAAGCTCAGGTACTTGACTAACTTATCTTCTAACCCTGAATGTGTTTTCCTTTTTTCAGTAGAAAGTCTGGTTTTATGTTGTAGTGCTGAGAATGAAAAGCTAGCTCTCTACCAGGCTGCATGGGCAGTCCACGATTCTGTCTTTTTTTCTTACGGGGCATAACACTTCACTGCCTGAGGAAAGATGGCCATTCGAAGTAACTAGAGTCGCCAGCTGTGCTGCCAGAGATCTGGGTTCAGACACCAGTTCTGTCACTGGTACCAGCATTATTTTTAAAGTCTCTCCACCTCAGCTCCCCATTTAAAAGATTAGTAAGCCTGTCATACAAAGCAGCTTATTAGCTTCACAGTCAGATGGCCAAACCTAAATCCTTTACTGCCTCTTCCTTACCAGTTTTAAATTGTTCGACTCATGTCAGGATGATTGTAAGATACATTGTCTGAACTTGAGTAGGTCATTATTTGGAGCAGTAGGGAATTATGTTTACAGAGCATTAATTCTCCATTAACATTTCATGACCTCATAGCATTTCGGTTCTCATCCAGTGGGCACAAGTGACTTCAGCGTGTGTTGCTACTATCATTTCTGAGACATCCTGGAGCCAACACAAAATAATTTCCCTAGATGTCACTATGTCACCAAGAAGAGTAACTCCCTTTCTTTTAATGCCCTACACAGGAAATAGCAGGGCAATCAGGTAAGGGGTGATCTGTGCCTATCAAATATGTTACGTAATAACATGACCCCGGAATGGAAGATTAAAGAAACAATAATAAAGAAAATGAAAATGAAAGTGCACCTTAGTTAAAATGCATGTGGCATCATTCAAATCCCTCTAGGGACAATTCCATTTGGAGGCAAGGGGTGTCTGGTCAGGGTTCATACAGCTGAAGGTCAGCCAGGCACTTGGAGGAGACAACTCAATCACAGAAGGGCTTGCAAAAATTCACAGAGGTGGGCAAAGAACAAAGCAAGTCCCTTCCATACTTCAAGGATTTCTCCCACCAGCCTTATTGACTAAAGCATAAGAACCTGAGAGCTGATATTTAGCAAAGGGCCATTCTCCAACAGACCAAATTCAAAAGAGCAGAAATTCTCTCACAAATCTTGACATTACTGCTAGGCACAGAGAATAGATTTGCAGAAGGAAATAATGTCAAAAGCAAAGCAGCAGGAAAATGTAAGCTTTTCTTGGTGAGTAGGAAGGGAAACAGGGAGCAAAAGCACACAGAGCCTCTGAGGCTCCGGTACAAACAAGGACACCAGGATAAAAGGTCAAAAGAACATTTGTTCCTGGACAGAGGACTAAGGCTTCCCACCCAAATGGTAGCGTACACAGTTGTCCACTACAGTGAGCGGGAGAACATTTCCTAAAAAACTATAGCCTGTCAGTGACCTGAATGGAGCTGGGACAAACAGCCTACTTGAAGATAATCACCAATTGTTGCTCTTGCAGCATCCCTAGGACTAAAATGCAAAGACAAGTATGTGTTATTAAGACACAGTTACTCCTGCTTAAAAAGCAGCACTGACTTAGTATGCATAATAACTTCCTCCCATAAAGCAGATGGTAAAAGAGCAGTGCCTTTGCACAAAAGAGGTGAAGTGCTCATAGCTAAGTCAACAGAAGTACTGAACAAATGACCCTGAATAATATAATTTGGCAAAAAACCCTGATTCTTTTCAACAAAAGAATGTGGCGCGTGCTCTATACTTGTTCACACTAAGAGGAAATTGTCCTGGACATAGAATTCATCTGTGAGATTTAAAGCTCTTTATAATTAACTCAATCCCCTATTGCATGCCTTTTTTAAAAAACAAAGTCTGGAAGATTTATTTTACCCATGAAGAACAAAAAGTACCAAGATAAAGTTAAGTAACTTAAATAAAACATCCCTCCACCTCATGGCCAGAAGCAAAACTGAAATTTCCTTCTGCATGAAGAATGACTCTGTGAAAGATTTTAACAGAAACAGAAAAAAATAAAATACGAAAACCATGTGTCCATAAGAGAATTAGTCTCTTCAAAGACTACATCCTTATTATAAAAATGCTCGCCGATGCTCAAAACTATTTAGAAGCAACTCTTTGAGGATTGCCTTCATGCATAAAACATCCTTTTAAATTTTCAACTGCGGCAAATTTGGTTCTTTGAACATAGAATTTGGTATCTGTAGGCTAGACATATTTTTAAGAAATAAGGAGAATCTCCAAGCTGGATATTAATTTTTATCAAAAGCATATGTGTTTTTTTAAGTAGCTTGTAAACCACAGTTGGTCCTCTATGTACGTTTTGCATCAACTAACCACATAGTGAAAGTATTTGAGGAAAAAATATTCAGAACATGTATAGTTGCCCCAACCCAAACAATACAACTACTTATATAGTATACATTGTATTAGATATTATAAATCAGTGATTCTCAACTTGTGGGTCACCACCATCAGAAAACACATTTCTGATGCTCTTAGGAACCACTCAATAGCTCAATTACACTTATGAAGTAGCAAAAAAAATAACTTTATGGTTGGGGTCACCACAACATGAGGAACTGTATTAAGAGGTCACAGCATTAAGAAGGTTGAAAACCACTGTTACACAGAGAGGTGGAGGCACACACCTTTAATCCCAACACTTGGGAGGCAGAGGTAGGCTGATCTCTGTAAGTTCGAGGCCAGCCTGGTCTACAGAGCGAGTTCCAGAATAGCCAAAGTTACAACAGAGAAACCCCATCTTGAAAAACCAAAAAAAAAAAAAAAAAAAGAAAGAAAGAAAAAAGAAAAGAAAACCACTGTTACAAGTAATCCAGAGGTGAGTTAGCATACATACGAGCATCTATAGAAGTTATATGCAATACTGGGCCATTTCATATAAGAGACTGAGCATCTGTAGATTTGGGCATCTTCACAGGTCTCTGGAACTGATTCCCCACAGATACCAAAGGAAGACTGTATTTCTAAAGATCATGGTCCAGAAATGTTCCAAAATCTCTTCCTAAGAATTGCAGAATGATTTCCTTGAAAGCCCACTTCTCTTTTTATAGGCACTTTGATGCTGGCATTGTGTGTGCACTTAACTGGATGTCAGGCAAATCCGATTCATTCTCTCATGTCATACATTCATGAGACAGGATTTACTTTTAATACAAGGTAAGTGCTAAAGATATAACAGTAAGCAAACACAGGTCCACCATCTGCCCTCATGAAGTTTACCATCAGGTACAAAACCAATTTACACAAAAATAGAAAATATAACCAACAAATTCAATGGTAGACAAAGAGATACACGGTGTTGTAAAAGCCCAGAGCAGTGAGACTCAGTTATTATAGTGTAAGGAAATAAAACTGAGCTGAAGTTAAATCGGAGTTAACTAGACACACAGGACTGAGAAGGAGCTGTGAGCTAACAGTAAGCCAGAGAAGAACGGTACTCCAAGGAAGATGAACAGTGTGCACCAAGGCTCAGTATGACATAATAAACAGCTGAAAGAGAGACGGTCAAGCTAAAGTATTGGAGAGTTACTGACAGAGAAGTGTGAGACAAGGCTGGAAAAATAATCATAGAGGCTTGTAAACATTGAGCAATGAGAACCTCCAAACAGACTCTAGTGGGAAGTAGATGGGAAGGGAGAAGGCCATCATGAAATCCATACCACTAAAGGTAGAGATCCAAAGGAAGTGGCCAGCAAAGAGGTTAATATAACCCAGAAAACAGTAGTAAAGGCGGACAAAAATGAATGGATTTGGGAGCCACTAAGCACATGAAATTGATTTTTGAAAAATTTGTATGGAATATTCTGTATTCGACACTTACTTGAAGGCCACCTTTTGATCTTACCTAACAGTGTCTTAATCATTTGAAAACCAAAAAAAATAAAGCCATACAAATTTCAAGGTCATTTTTCAATCAGCTTTCTGCATCATATTTATGGTATTTCTGCAGCAAATTTTAGATAACAAAGAAAAAGCAGAAAAAGAATAAACAAAAAGTAGCATTCATTTTATGTAAACATATGAATTCCTGAGAAATTGTGCTGCACTTTGGTAATAAAACAGTGCAGACCTTCAGAAATATTAGAGAATAAATATTTCTTCCTTGCACAAAAGCATTTATTAAAAATGCAAAACAAATGACCATGGTACTGCACATCAAGTCAAATGGAACCACTCCATTTCCATATATTTCTCTTTTATTGCTGGGTACATATAAACTAGGTGATTTTATAATTCTGAAAGGATGGGAACTGACTGTATCAAGGGGGTCACTGCATTGGAAAGGTTGAAAACCACTGCTACAAATAATCTAGAGGTGAGTTAGCATGCACCGGAGCCTGTGAAGATGTTTATACAAATATTGTGCCGTTTCATATAAGGGACTGAGATCTAATAACCACCCTCAAGTTTCATAATAAAATATTTAGCAAGCAACTACAATGCCCACAAAGTCTCCAAAGACTTAGATCTAAGCTACATTGGGGGCGGGGAGGAATATATATATTCATTACTTTAATATGCCATCTCCAGTCCATACCCTACAGAAAATACAGCGTTTCTATAAATTCAGCTTCACTGTAAGTCTCAGTCACAATGTTAGAACGTCAGTAACAATTGTTAAATAAAAACTATAGGAAGTCACTTTTTGAATTAAGCTTCTGAACAGACTAAGCTAAAAAACAAAATGGAGTCACTTACATTGTAGTTCCCAATCACCAAGCTTAGCCAAAGCTTTTTGTCTGACCTTCCAGCAAAACAGGATTAGAGATTAACAGTCCAATTTCCCAGATGGGCCAGTTTCAAATGGTATGACAATGAATTTCCTTCCATTTTAATCCTCATGCAAAAGAAGTAACCTGAAATAACCTGATGCTAACTGACCAGCTCTCTGCTCTGCCTCTGCTTCAGGGAAGAAGCCCTGACGTGAACAGTCCACTTCTCTACTCTGTTTCTGCTTTCTTTTAGTTATTTTCTGTTTCTAAAAACCAATCTCCCTTCCTTGGACAATCAGACACATTCTGTTTTATAGAATAAAGAATAATGAGTAGTCCAATTCTAGAATTGAAAATAAAGTTGATTCAAGGATGATAAATACCACATGTTCTCATTTATATAAGAAAGCAGTAGATAAATAAATAAATAGATGGTAATGTCACAGAAGACAGTAGAATTGTGATTACTAGAGCTAGCAAGGCAGGGGCAACATGGACAAAGAGAAATAGTTGTTACCAAAATACAGTTAGATAGGAGGAATAATAAGTAGACTTCTATAGCAACCCAGGGTGACTAGAGGTTACAACTTAATATATGTTTTATAAAGAACTAGAGAAGAGTTCAAAGGCTGCCTTTCACAAAAACATGATTGAGAAATGTGTGAGATGAAAATACTAACTACCCTGATAATGATCAGTATGCACTGTACACATTCATATATTCCCAAATCTTGGAAAGCTGAGGTGAAAATATTTTGAGTTACAGTCTAGCCTGGGCTACATAGCAAGCCCTGTCTCTAATTAATTAACTAATTAATTAACTAACAAACTAGATGAAAACAAATCCAATTAAGCTCATTAACTGAAATAATTGCATATTAAGTTCAAAGTGTAGTCAACCATACAGAGTTTAAACCAAGATTCTTGAGACAAAGTATCTCTGAAATAAAGGAGTTTATTGAGTTAACAAGAGCAAGACTAGATAGCAACTGGAAACAAGTGCAACAGATCTAAAAGTTGAGAGTAATTTTATATCAGAATCTGAGAAAGGAAGGCATAAACTATTTACATTGAACCTGCACTGGCTATATAAAAGAAGGGCAGGGTAAAGTGAGTTGAAGATGGTAGGGGTGGGGCTTGACAAATCCTTGAAGAGTACTGCTACTTCTGGGTTGGAGGAAGTCAATAGTATAAACAGTTTAGATGTAAACACAGTGCAGTGGTAACTACAGGTCCACTGTGTTGGCATTTATTTGAAGATCTCAACATATACTCAAGAATGGCCCCACAGTGGGCCATTCATTAGCTGACGAACTTCCTTTATCCCTTCTTTCTAACCATTAGATCTTATGATTAAACTTGGAACATCTCAGAATGTTTTTGTTAGACTACATGAACTTATACAAAGCAATGTGTACAACATCTCAGTGTTGTGGAAGTTTATTTTTAGTTTTGTGTAAAATAATTGTTTTGTGTACTATTGGGTGAGGGGCTCCCTAGGTCTTGGCACTCTGTATTGTCTGCAGGTGTTGGATTTATGTGGGGACTGTCTGATTGTTAATGATCTATATGTGCTATCAGTAGAACACCTGAGGAGTTTAGAATCAATAAAACCTTCTGAGCTCAGATGCTCAGGGTTTCACTGTCCAGGATGGCACTGGCCATGACAGTGGTTCCCTCTGCTGAAGTCTGGCAGAGTTTGTGCCTATGAAAATGCCTCCTTATCATCTTTGGTGAGCTGCCACTGCAGTATACTACTATATCTCAGCACAAACAAAGAGGGACTAGGGTTGTACTGCTCTCACATAAACAGCAAATATGCCATCTTCATACTAATTCTGGGAACAAAAAAAAAAAGTCTAATTTGGAGATTTTCCAACTACAGTTTATGACACCCACAAGATACAGGTTTGGATTTGAAAGAAATTCAATATGAAAATTACCAAGAAAAGCACATTAGACCATAGTAAGTCAATAACCTGACTTCTAAAGGCAAAAATGCACGTTTAAATATGCTGCTTTTGGTAATCTAAGTCACAATCTAGGCATCTTTTAAAGAAATTTGCATATGAATTTCTGTTTTCCTTCCCTCAAAAAAAAATCACTAAGGCACTAAAGCATGCATGAAACAAGTTAGTGTTTAGCCATAGCATCTGGTCCATTATCTTGATTTATAACATGTATGTTTAAGCCTGCATTAAGCATACAGTGATATTTCAAAAAAAATACTACACTTCTGATCTGCCACAATCACTCTTGGAGGAAGGGTATACTCTGTGCAGCATCATTATATCCAAATTGTACCTTGAAATCTTTTCAACAGGAGGAAGGCAAATGCAAAACTCAGAATTTTTGATTTTCAAAAAGAAAAACAGAAAACTAGACAAAGATTAGGATTTAAAGTCTCAAGACTTCTACCACTGTAGAACTTTACAGAAGAGTAATTTTCAGAAAAGTCTGATCACTGTTGTGCTGCCCCAGAGGATGTGCTCACTGTGCCAAGGTGAGTGTCTTACTTAGGGTTTCTATTGCTGCGATGAAACACCATGACCAAAAAGCAGGCTGGGAGGACAGGGTTTATTTGGCTTACACTTCTATATCTATGTTCATCAAAGGAAGTCAGGACAGGAACTCAAACGGACAGGAGCTGACGCAGAGGCCATGGAAGGTGCTCCTTACTGGCTAGCTCCTCATGGCCTGCCTTCTTATAGAACCCAGAACCCCCAGCCCAGGGATAGCCCATCCACGGGCTGGGCCTTCCTCCACTGATCACTAATTAAGAAAATGCCTTACAACTGGCTCTTTTGGAGGCATTTTTTTCAACGGAGGCTCCTTCTTCTCTGATGACTCTAGCTTCTGTCAGGTTAACCCAAACCAGCCACTAGAGTGGGGTTCACTTGCACATCTCATGATCACATTAAAACAGCTGCAGTACACGTCCCTCTCTGAGATAAAAATGTTCACTTGATCACAATTTTATACACTGAACAAAGACGTTTTGCCAAGATTTCAAACGTACTATGCCACCTTACACACTCACCACTTTTTAACATATCAAAAAGGAGAAAAACTGGGATTAGATTAACCCTAGGGCATTTTATAATTTCCAAATACCAAGTAAAGGGATTTTCATTAATTTTTTATTTTTCATAAATGAGTATACACACACATACACATACGCACGCACAAATATTTCCAAAAAGCTACAGAGAACTTGAAAGACTAACAAAGATATTAGAATTTTTATACCTGTTTTTAATAAATAGGAAAAATCAAGCACACATAAACTACAGCGAATAACACGATGAAGGTCACTACCCAGCTCCCAAGTTAAAAGTGAACTATCTGGCCTTCTTCAGCCCATGATAACCTTCCTTCCCCACTCCTTACCCTGACTAGATTGTCTTAAAGCAAATTCTCAACATCCAGCACCCCAAAAATAAAGACAACTTTCTTTAATTCCATTTCATAATACTGTTATCATTCCCTGAAAAAAATATGTTAAACTGTCTACTATCTAGTCAGAGCTTGAATTTTCCAAATTGCCTTATAATTTTATTTTTATGACTTCATAGTTACTCTCTTCAAACCAAGAGCCAAACATAGTTGCTGTATCTCCTGTTAATAGTTCTTCTTCCCTCTTTCTGGCCACTTATTAAACAAACTGAATACTATGTCTAATAGAGACTTTCATATTCTTAGTTTAACTAATTAAATCTCCATTGGGTGCTGGAGAGATGGCTTAGTGGTTAAGAGCACTGGTTCCTCTTCCAGGGGACTTGGGTTCAGTACCCAGCACCCACATGATAGCTCACATATAACCATCTGTAACCAGTTCTAGGGGATCCAACACTCTCTTCTGTCCCCTGGCACTAACCACACACATGCTGCACAGACATACATGCAGGCAAAGCACTCAAAAAATCAGGTTAAACAATATGAAGATTTTTAAGTTTAAATTTTAAATCCCCAGATTGTTTAACCTGGTTCTTTTTTCTGTTCTTAAAAAAAAAAATCTAAAAATCTTTGTTAGAATCAATTGAGTTCTTTGACAAGAAACTTCACAGATGCTTCTATTTCCTATTAAACCAGGAGGCATGTCATGGTCATTTCTTCTTCTTTTGTAATAATAAGATTGGTCAGTGAACAAGATTTTTGCCTGACTTATCTTACAATGTTCTCCATGAGCCCACTGGCCTAATCACTTTCCTTGCCTTGGGAAGAGGATGGCAGTTGCTGGGGACCGAATTGTGGAGCTTATTGATTTTAGCAGCCACTGGTGGTAATCCCTAGATATGCTATTTCATTAGGGGTAATAAAGTATTAATGCTTTATACCTATCTTCATTCTACATTTATTAGTCAGAATTCCTCTCATCCTATTGGTTACTCGGAAACAGGGTGTTGGGTTTTTCCTCTGTTTAGGGGGTTTGAGTTTTGTGTGTGCGCTTGGTTTTGGATTTGGGGGATGAGGTCTCATTCTTTAGCCCAGGCTGGTCTAAAACTTACGGCAAGTCTCCTGCCTCAGCTTCACAAGTGAGTCACCACACCCAGCTGAGGTTGAGGGTTGGGAGAAGAGTCTGTTTTTATTTTGTGACTTTGTTTGCTACTGGGATGGGAAGATGGTACCTGACTTAAAGTTTCATAGTATTGGCACCAAAGATGGCAGCAGGATATATATCAGCCTCTTGATTACAAAGACTACTTGACCTTCAGCCAGTGAGCACAGCTTCTCAACACATTTTTTTGTTTCTTTCTTCTTTCTTTTTTTGTTTCGGGGGTGTTTTGTTTTGTTTCTTTGAGACAGAGTTTCTCTGTTGTAACTCTCACTGTCTTAGAACTCACTCTGTGGACCAAGCTGGCCTCAAACTCACAGAGATCCACCTGCCTCTGTGAGTGCTGGGATTAAAAGTGTGCGCCACCACCACCTGGCTGTCAACACACTTTTGACATAACCCTCTGATTCCTAATTCAAGTAGCTGACCTACAACATGGAACCTATATTAAACAATAAAAGCCAGGATCCAGTATGACTACAATGATGTGTATCAGTCTCAGGGTTTCAGTCCTATCAAGTGGGGGGCAACTCCTCAACCAGTCACTTGAAATCACCCACCCTGTGCCCACCCCATTTTGTTTGACACCTTCTCCTTCTGCACCTGTGTCCTTGGCTCAGTATCCTACATGTCCACCCTGTCTTTGCAAATGGCTCAAGCTCCATTTTCCCTTCTCAGAAGTAAATACACCTCTGGCTTTTGCTGTAGCTGTCCAACATCCCTCTTTTCTCCTGACATTGTACAAGTCTTTTAAAAACTGCTCTTCTTCCCTGGCCCTTTAGAATTTCTAGGGAAGTCTGACAATTGCTGGGTTATCTCTGCCCCTGAGCACAAGGGCAGGTGTTAACACTCAAGCAAGACCAACCAGAACCATTCCTGAGATGACTGAGAATTTGGAGGGTCAGGTCTTCTTCCTGGATGATTTTTGACTTGCTACAGCTGCATCTCGAGCCATGTGAAGAAAATGGATGTAAAGAGAGGTAGAGATATGAGGCAGAAAAAATAGGTAGTGCAGGCCTGTCTGGTTTGGGTTTCCCTGAGACTCACCTCACCTCTCCCACAATTTGGTCAGGTAAACTAATAACCGCCCCTCCTTCTACAACAGGAAAGGACAAGAGTCCTAATACAACCCCACTATGAGTCTTGACGACTGTAACCATCTTTTCAGTTTCTTGTACTTCCCTTCTGTACAAATACTTCGTCACTGCCTTTTGTCTGGTTTTCTGTGTATCAGGTATGTACTTGTCACCATCTTTTATAACTTTGTAGATACACCTTATTCATCTATTGAATTACCTTCAGAGTCCTTTGGAAGGGTGCTAAATAAATCTTTAGCAAGTAAGAAACAATAGTATGTATTGATTACTCCTCTGGTACTAAGCACTTTACATACATATGCTGTGTTATTTAAACCTTATAGAAACTTCCTGAGGTGACTACTGTCACCTCCTCTTCCTCCCATCCCCCTTTGTGGTGCTAGAGTTCAAACTCAGTGACTTGCCCATGCTAGGCAAGCACTCTATTCACAATCTTCCTGTCTCTGCCTTCAGAATAGCTAGAATTACAGGTATGTGCCTCTGCATTTTATAGGTGATTCTCCATTTTATAAATGAGTCAGAAAATAGTCATCAAAGGAAAGTAACAGGTCCATTTACTAATTAGTAGATCATGCACTTATTAATTAATAATTAGATCAAAAATTGGAACCATATTGACATTCAAACTGTGTCCTTTTCCATTATACATACATAGCCTCATACAATACGAAATAGCCCTTGCTGATTAACTTGCCAGAAGGCATAACTGGTCAAAGACATCCACCTAGCATGTTGATTTCTACTGACCCCAAAGTATATGTTCTTCCATTATTAAAAAATATTAATAAGTTAATGCATAAATAAATGAGCTATGTGAAAATAAATCTCTTGAAAAAGTTATAATACAATTTCTTCAAAATTGCTGCTGGCAACCTGAAGACTAAATGCTGGCACTTCTCTTAAAGTAATGGGTAAAAGGGATGAATATTTAAGACCATTCTGTCAGAACAAGTTGTATACAACTCCCCTGGCAGTGATATTTCAAAACAGCAAAAAGAGATTTGTGAGCACCTGTCAGTGTGCGACACGCCTACAGCTCTCCAATTGCTCAGAGGAATATCCCTGTGTCATCATTACATACTAATCGTTATTGAGCACTCCCATGGCTTGAAGGCAAGGAGCAAAGCCTTTAGGAAGAAAATAGCTTCCTCTTTAGAGCTCACCAAGAAGGGCAAGGAAGTCAGGAATAGCAATTTATTGCCAAGGAATCTGAAAAACACCAGCTCTCATCCCCATTCATTCTCACCCTTCAGCATGTCTTCTTTAGATCCCTGCTTGTAGACCAGCAGGGAGCTCCTGGTGACCAACTGACCTGTGCAACAGCCTTTCAGCATCGAGCCAAGGGACTCCCGTTAAAACGTAACCCATAAAAGTCTGTTGGTGCTCTGTTTCTTTTTTCCTTCCTTTCTCATTTTTCTCACTTTACTTGAGGACCTTCCTACCATAAAGGCAACACCATACATTGCACTCTTCCAGGGAGTGTAATGACTACTCGTCAAAGGCCAGAAAACACTGTCAAAGAGGAACATTCCTGCATTGATTTCGCTACAGCAGAGCCCAGGCATGGTACAAATTAAAAGGTAGAGGAATTTCCTGATGGCAAAAGGGTCTGTTAACTTGGAAACTTTGCTGAAAGGCATGCCCTATAAAGAATAACATCACTGTTGCAGACTCAGTAATACCCCAGAGAAGATCATACATGTGAAAATGCTGTGCAAACTATGAACTTCCAGGAAAATCACTTTGGTTCTCAGTGAGGCTATCACCAATATAAAGACCAGAGAAGCAGGGAGGAGTTTAAAAAAAATTATTTGTTTGTTTTTTGGTGTGTGGGGGAAGTAGATAGGAGACACTAACCTAAGTCTAGATAGAAGGAATGCATTAATTTTATCATCACTGCGATGGGATGCCTAACATAAACAACTCACGGGAGGGTTTCTTTTGGCCCATCATTTCAAATGTTTGGGTCCATGGCGACTTGGCCCATGATTTTGGTCAGAACATAATGGTAGCAGGAGCTCATGACAAAAGAACTTCTGCCCCTCACAGTCATTAGAAAGAAGAGACTGAAGCAAGAAGGGGCCAAGGACCAGGTATAACTTTCAAAGGCACCCCTAATGACTGGCTTCCTCATGTCTTAAAGTTTCCATCACCTCCCAAAATAGATGCCTGAAATGGGGCTGACATTTCAACATATTAGTCTGTTCAGACATTTCACATTCAAGCTGTAATAATCTTGAGCACCAAAAAGGATGTAACAGGAAACATAAGCCACAAAGTATATGTATAGAGGTTAAGAGCTTCAGGTTAGCAACCCCCACCCATTGAATTAATAAACATTTTCTGAGTGCTAGGCCACTGGTCTATGGCTTGACATATAAAGCCAACTTAGCAAAAGCTAATATAGAGAGATATCTGCCCTTCATAGAGGACAGAGATTTATATTCTTATTTGGAGAGAATTGATAAACAAAAGATATAACTAAGTAAACTATACTAGGTTTACAACAAGCACAAGAGCAACAGAGACAAAAAGCACAGAGGCTGAGCAATATTTTGAACTTAAATACCAGCCAAAGATAAGAATGAGATCAAATTTCCAATGGTGATTCTCTCAAACTACATCCCGCAGTAGGAAAAATAATGTCATACTGTGCTTGGATGAGGGCATAAAATTAGACATATGCAAAGTTCCTAGGAATGTAGAGCTCATTTTCCATATTTCTTCTTCACATTTGTTCAAAATTACTAGCCTGAAGTGCTATCTAGCATATTTAGGAAAATGAGGACAGACTTAGGCAGAAGCAGAGCAAAGAGAATTACAAGAGACACAAGAGAAGCAGATGGCACCAAATAGCTTCAAACCAGTACCTCAAGAAAGACAGACTCAACAGAACTGCAAGGATTTTATTGCATTTTTAATTATGTATATAGGGAAGGGGTTGTACATATGAGTGCCAGGGCCCATGGAGGCCAGAGGCATCAGATCCCCCTGGAGCTGCAGTTCCATGGATGCTGGGACCTAAAGCTGTGTCCTCTGCAGAGCAGTAAGTACTCTTGCCTGCTGAGCCATCTCTCAGGCCCCTCAACAGGCTTTAAGCACTACTCAAATTTTTTCTTTAGTAAATGTTGACTCTAAGTCAAGAATTTTATATATATGTTTCCTTCCTAGGAAAGACAGCCAAGAAAGAATGAATGTTGAACTAGGCTTTAAGAATGTGCATTCCTGAAATAACTGGAAAAAGGAAAAGACTGATCCCAGAAGAAGCAGAGGGGATGAAAGAGGTATAGTGGGTTCAGGAATGAGAGACAGACAAGCACAGCCTCTAAACAGAGCATCTGCCAGGGCATCAGGTCACAGAGGCCCTGTCAGCCAGGGTTGTTCAGAGAAACACAGCCAAGAGATATCCAAGATGGAAATGAGGAGGTGAAGGGAGGGGTATCGGATGGGAATGTAGAGGGAGAGGATAGGGGTGGAGGGTGTTATAAACAGATTTATTATAAGGAATTAACTAATGTGATTATAGTTGCTAAGTCCCAAGGTCAGCTGTTGGGAAATCAGAATCTAAGGAAAGCAATGATATGTGTTCCCATTTGAGCTTAAACCTTAAAGCAAAAGCAAAACCCTAGCTCAGGTGGCAGTGAAGGAAGAAATTAGTAATCACCAGGCACCACAGTCAGAGGGAACAAGCCCATGCTGCCTCAGCCCTTTTGTTCTATTGAGACTTTCAATCAAATGAATAAACCCTGTCCACATTGAGACCAAGCTACACTACTAAACCTACCAACTACTTAATCCTATCCAGAAACACTCCTCACAGACACACCCAGGATGAGTACTGGACACTTGGCTGTTGCCTAAGCAAGCTGACACATCAAACAAACCTTCACACCTCGAGCTGAGTCATTACCCAGAAGGTAATAAGGGCCATGAATGGAAAACGTGAGCAAAGATTCACTTTAGCAAATTAAACTGACCTTGATACTGAAATGGGCAATGAGGAGAAGAAAAGCAAAATAGAAATAAGATGAAAATATAATTATCTATGCAGTAAGAGACAGATGATCAACAATAAACATTTCTGTGAGTCTCATTTATATAAGAAACTCTGCAGGAGATTAAGATGCAGAGTTATTATCTATGCTGTGTTGCATTGCACTGTACTATTGCATATATTTTCAGATAGGGCCGTGCTCTGTAGGCAGTCTGGCCTTGAACTGTGGATCTTCCTGCTTTAAGTCATCAAATGTAGGATGACAGGTATACATTGCCACTTCCAGGTTCTCCGTAGTTTAGTTTCATATCAGGATCTACATGTAGACCTATAAGGAAGAAATTGAAGAGAAAGCCTAGGATTCCAAAGGTCAGCAATAAAGATGCAAATGTAGGAATCAACTGCATGGGGAAGAGAGTCTAGTTAAGAGCTAATTCCTGGCATGACAGAAGCTGGAGGACAGCAGGTGGAGTCAGTCCAGCTGAGTCAGCAAACTGAGGCAGCAAAAGCTGCCAACCCTAATCATTTTATGACTCACTGTGAAGAAATGGCCACTCCTTGGTGACAACTCAATCCTAAAACACAGTCAAGAGGCAGGATTACTTTAAGGAGTAAAAAGAGGGATGGACCAACTCAACCACTTCAAACTGCTACAAGCTGGTTCTTACTATCCGTAGCAGCTTTTCTTTCTTTTTGGGTTTTTTTTTTTTTTTTTGGATTTTGGGATTTTTTGGGTTTTTGGAAACAGGGTTTCTCTGTTGTAACTCTGGCTGTCCTGGAACTCACTCTGGAGTCCAGGCTGGCCTCTCACAGAGATCTGCCTGCCTCTGCCTCTGCCTCTGCCTCTGCCTCTGCCTCTGCCTCTGCCTCTGCCTCTGCCTCTGCCTCTGGAGTGCTGGGATTAAAGGCATGCACTGCCACCACCTGGCTTTGTAGTAGCTTTTCAAAAAGGACATGCTAAGTCTACACAGTCAAATGTCAAAGAAGCATAAGGAGAAAACTCATCAACCTGACAGGAAATAAACATTAGCTATTAAGTTTGGGTTTTGATTTCAAGTTTTTTAGCTTGAGGTCAAAAAATTCATATTGTGGCCCAGGCTCACTATGCAGTCCAGACTGGCCTCAAACTTGAAGCAATCATCTTGCCATAGACTCTCCTGTGAAGGATTATAGATATGGCCACCACAGCTGGCTGAGATTTTTATTACAATCAATAGGTAAGTATCAAATACTTGTATGTTTCCTCAAGCAGTTCAAGGTCAATAAAAATCTTGTTGTTGGATTTCTCAGGAAAATTTAAACTACTACATAATGGTTTATAAATAAGACAAAATGCAAATACCTTGTAATATGTATAAGTTAAGAGAGGTTTAAAATAATCAATATATCAAAAATGCTAATGTTAGACAATAATCAAGAATAATACATTAGACATGTTGTATTTTTCCAAAAAAATAGATTAAAACAAGTATAGGCAAATCATAAAGTCCATGTCTAAGAAATTTTTACTTTATTCAGAAAAATTCTCATATCAAAAAGCAGGGTCTCAGCCAGGTGGCGGCAGCATACATCTTTAATCCCAGCACTCAGGAAGCAGAGGCAGGTGGATCCCTGTGAGTTCAAGACCAGCCTGGTCTACAGAGTGGGTTCTAGGACAGCCAGAGTTACAACAGAGAATAACAAACAACAACAACAACAAAAAAAAAGCAATGTCTGGGAAGATGATTCAGTAGATAAAGTGCTTCCATGAAAGCATGAAGACGTGGGTTGGATCCCCAAAACACACAGGAAAATTCCAGACGTGTTAGCATACACTTCTAATCCCAAGTACCTGGGAGGCAGAGACACGAGGACCTCTGAGGCTCAACTGGCTGGCCTGTGAGCTGTAGGTCCGTGACAGACTGTGTCTCAAAGGAGGGCTGGCATTGCTAAGGATGACACTCAAGGCTGTCCTCTGGCCTCCACAGACAAGCACACACAAGCACTGTGCCCTCACATACATACACACATTTAAAAAAAACCAAAGGCTAGCATGGCAGTGGGCACTATAAACCTAGTACTTGAGAGGTAAATACAGAAGACTCAAAGTTCAAAGACAGCCTTAGTTCTATAGCAAGTTTAAGGCCAGCCTGGGCTCACATGAAGCCCTGTTTTGAAACAAACAAATCAAGAAGGAATACTGTGCTAATAAATATGCAGATATCATTTTTATTTTGAGGGCACAAAAAGTTTTCTATTAAATGACCTGTTAAATATAACATAGTGCAAAATATAACATATTGCTATATATATGAATGTTTATTTAATATATGTATATATAGAGAGTATTGTATATGCAGATATATATGTGGATATAAGGTATGTGTATATGGATATCTATATATATATATATATAAACATATTCTTCATATCCGTTGTAATACGCTGCCAAGAAAATAAATCTAAGACAAATGAACACAAACAAAACCAAAGATCCTCATTTTGAGGAATAAAACATATACCTCTAATGAATGATAAATCTTGAACTAAATTAAAATATTAACCCATTCCTTTTAGTTTTATTTTTACTTTATGTGTATGAGTGGTTTGCCAAAGCATGAATCCTAAAATTTACGAAGTATCTCATTTCACAATTTTACACACACACACACACAAAGGCACAAAAACACAAAGATAATCCATTCCTGATACTTTCTACAAGCCCAAAAATCCTAAAATTGATTCACAACCTCTAACAATACAAAGAGAGGACTGACTCAGAATGCATCACCTCAGCATGCCGTAGAACCTACTGGATTTTCTGAACTCCTTGATGGCATGTCCTAGAATAATGTTCTGAAGAAAATGTTGTTCAAAAGAAACCAACTATGCCTTTAAAAAGCTAATTAGCAGATCATCCAACAACTGCAGAGTAATTTTACAGTTGTTATCAATTACTTCCTCCTCTTTGGAGAAAACACTAAAACCAAACAGAACCTGAAACGTAAGGAAATAGGTGAGCTTCACCTAAGAGCTTTGCACAGTAGTGGTCTCCCCAGTCACCTGTCCTCAACCTTGTACAGTTAGAAAGTGTTAATGTACTAAGCATTGAAGGGACACTATTAGAAGTATAAATCAGAGAAATTTGACATTTTTATATTGGTACCTTTTCCATGAACTTTTCCTACAGAAAGCAATGTGTACTGTAAAGGATTTCAAGGGTGATGTCTAGAGCGGTTCATGAAAAAAAAAGGGGGGGGGGACCCAGATTCCCAAGAATAGGAAGCTAATCAATACAGTACGGTACAGCAATCTAAAAAGCCACAAGGATCATCTACATTGGTGATCATGGAAACCCTCTCAGGATACATTGTCAAGTTAAAAATAAAAGGCAAAGGCTGGGATGGTTGCTCGGTGGAAGGAACATCTGTCTACAATATGTGAGGTCCTGAGGTGTCATTCTCAGCTCAGCAAAATAAATGAGTAAATGGATAAACCTCAACCTGAAAGTTGCATACTCTTACTCCAGTTGTTACTAGCAACACTAGATACAATCTTTATTAAGGAAAATAATTTGGATCTAAAGTGGGCTTCAGTTAAGTTTCAGCTGTCATATTTATAAGGAAATTTTTAAGAGGAAAAATACATGTACTTACATCAGTTTCTCCAGAATGTAAGATTACAATGTACTTTTAACTTTCAACATGTTTCAACAACTTTCACTAATGTCTAGCTTTTTATTTTGAATAATATATAATGAACATAATCAGAAATATAATCATTTTATGTTAGTAATATGATCAGAAGTAAGCAAAAAATTATAAAGAATAGAAAAATCTTTACAATCCATCTAAAATAGCTCTACTTCTCTGTCAGAGGGTAGTGGTATCCTTACTCTTAGAACTTAAAAATTAAACAAAACAACACCATAGGTACTAGGAAAGCCTCTGTAGTGCCTGTTTTCTAGTAACAACTTCTCAGGATAAAAGTGGGCTTCAAAGTTTAAGATAATCAAGTTCAACTGAGCAATGTTGTCAACTTCTAAATAGTTGAGATAAACCATATGCTTCTAATTCTATGCAAAATTATCCACAGTTTTAACAACAAAAAGTATGCATTTTTCAGACTCGAATGGTATTTGAAGTATTGTCATAATGGAAACAATAATAATAATAGTAATAGATAATCCATAGTCCTGTGACTATTCAAACATTGTAAAAAAAAAAAAACTAAAAAATGTAAAAAATAAATAAAGTTTAACATGCTAGACAGGCGTTTGAGAAATTATTAACATGGGATAAATTTTCTATCTGCCAGAGAAAGAAATTGAGAGAGAGGTTCTCATCTCTACAATAACATGACATCAGGTAAATCATGTAAATGTCAATACTTCAGTTTCCTCACCAGCAGCACGAAAGAATGGAAAATAAACAATCTCAGTAGTCCCAACTAGCTCCAAAATCTGCCAACAGACCTTGATTCTATCCTTACCAAAGGATTTTATTAAAAAAACAAAAACAAAATAAAACATATATATAGAAAAAATATTATCTAATATTATAAAATACATAGCCCAATCAGCAAAGTCTTGTCTAGTCCTCTTACCCTAAATTATATTTTCCTCCCCTACAAAAGTCCTTTTAAAGACCCTTCAACTCATAGCATTTCTTCTTATAGTTACTCCAATATTTGTAAAGGACATACTTATTTCTACATTTGGGTTGAGCTTAAGGGTTTTGTGTTTTCAGTGATTATACTTCATATATAATATATATGTACCTATATAGATGGATGGATGTATACACACTCCTGGTATATGTATATACACTCAAGGTATCCTGTCTCCTCAGGAGTTCTCACTGGGTTAATAAGAAAGAAGATCTGGGCTGGCCACATATGGCTCAGAGGTTAAAGGAGCTTGAAAAGCAAGCCTGATGAACTGTGTTCCAACCCTGGAATTCATGTAAAGGTGGAAGGAAAGAATCAACTCCACAAACATTAGCCTATGACTTCCCACACATGTACTGGGGCACGAATGTGCTTTCTTGCACTGGCTCTCCCATTCTCCCTCTCAAATAAATGAATAAGTTTTGATAAATAAACTTTCCTATTAGGCTTGGGAAATAGTTTGATCAGCAACATACTTGCTGCTCAAGAATGAGTAACTGAGTTTGTTCTGTAAGCACCCAGGGACAACAACAGCACACTTGCCATCCCAGTGCTGGGAGACAGTAGGGCCCCTCAGGACTGCTGATTAGGAAATGGATCCTGTTTCAAAAAATAAGGTGGAGAGATATTGAAGAAAACATCTAACCTTGTCCTCTGGCTTCCAAAACATGCACACATACACACACATTAACACTGTTAGTTACACACATTAAACATTTATTTAAATAAAAACAAAAATAAAATAAAACACCATTTCACATCCAAAAACTTCATAAATTGTAATGGGGAGGGGAATTAATAGTATGGCCCATAAGTTAATTGAAGTCTGAGTCCACTACGCCCTGAAGCTGTGGGTGTCCTAAACAAGTCTCTTTTGCAACCCTGCGCCTCATCTGTTTTCCTCCCGAGTAATCTAAGTACAACATACTCTCTGAAAAGTGTTTACACTGCACAGCTTAAATATGGACACCAGAAAGCACTTGCCAATCATAACACAGTAGAAAGGTTTGTTTCTGTTACTGTTTTTTCCCAAAAGATCCGTAAATGAAATCCTTGGAGTTCTGATCACTCTTAAGCACCAGTCCTCTAAGTGGGTTATTAACTAGTGCTTGCAAATCAGTGAGACTAAAGATAAAATGGCTATAAATTGTGCTTCAAAGCCAGAGTCTGAGAGTTCCCCTTTTGAATGGGCCTGTGGACTACCACAGAGACAACTGCACACAGAATAAAGATCAAGTTTCCAAGCAGAGATCAGAGATGGTCATTTTGCAATATGTTCACAGAGGAGAGATATTCTTTAAGTTCTTTTAAAAGTAACTCAGGGGATGTCACTTCGTAGTAAACTGCTTCCCAAGCATGAATGAGGCACTGATTCCAATCCCCAGTACTGAAAGAAAAAAGTAACACAAGCTCACAATTTTACTCCTCAGTTTCTATTTACCCCCACCTTGCTACATAGTTTGCATATTTGTTTCTTGGTTTGTAGCCATTGTCTATTAGTGTCCTACGACAGAAAGAACTTTGCAGAAAGAGTTCTGAACCAAACCTGGGAGGTACAGAACTGTCCAGCAGTGTATTACTCTGATCGAAAAAACAGAACACCCTTGTCATTTCTAGTTTCCAAAGGCCTACATTTAAAGTGGAACACCACAGAGTGCCTCTTGCTGGGAGCAAGAAAAAGCTAGCTTGTAGTTGAGCCTAATTATTAGAGCACTCTCCACTATTCTGAATCGACTCAGCCTCTCATGCCTTTCCTCCCGTGTAATTTAATCCTATTCCTAAAACTATAAGGCAAATGGCAAATGGCAAATGGCAAATGGGACCGCAAACTTAACTCAGATCAAACCTTTCAACCTTAGCAGTGTCATGAGAAAGAATTTGTTGGTGCTCAAAGAAATCAGACTTTAAGTATCTGAAAAGTAAAAAAAAAAAAAAAAGTTAAAAAAAAAGTATCTGTCTGCCATACTGGACTGAATCTCTCACTCTATTTCTGTCCCCAAAAGACCACCGACATTCTCTAAATGGGGACACTGGTTGGGGTCCATCAGGTCCACGCGGCTTCAGAGATATCATCCTATCTCGTGCCAGGTGCACAAGTGAAATGCACGTCAGGCAGGTACATGAAGGAGGGCAAATCTTTCCCCGTGTTAATCAACAGGATAAAGGTAGTTAAGCAGGAATTATTTTTTCAATGACCTATATAATTTCATTAGAGCTGCCACGGCTATTAGCTGAGAGCAGCTGACTTCCTAATGAGATGAACTTGATAGCAGGGCCCTCCCAGAGCAGCCAAGGGAGTAGGCCCAATCTAAGGAAAGCAACAGTTGGTCTGCCATTCTTCCCACCATTTCTCCTCCTGAGAGCTGCCTTTCTTCAGTTTGGAGCTCTTTCCCTATGAAGAAGGGGAGTGGTATTCCCTGCACCTGGATGGCTAGGGCTGTAGCACCTGTGGAATGGTTGACAGCTGATCTGTCAAGAGTGTAGGACGCTGAAGCCAACCTGGGCTAATTCTCGGGACCCATGTGACTCCCAAAGTTTCAAGCAAAACACAACAGCTGTCACCACCAACACCTCATCTACCCAAGCTTGAAATAAAATAGCTAGTTTACTACCTCATAGGAATGGGATTAACAAGAGAAGTTTGTTGAAGCCGGAGAACGAACGAACACACACACACACACACACAATCGATGATAACCGTGACTCAAATCCAGTTTCATCAGAGAACGTATGAAATTGAGCAACAGCCACTCAACAATAAATTCCTCACAGCAGGCAAGTGCTGCAAGTCCTGTGGCACCGCCTCCGTCTCCGGTGTTTGCTAGGAGGTTTGGAGAGAAAGACAGATCGAGATCTCATCGCCTATGCCAATTACTCCTGGGGGACCCAGGCGCCGCAGCCCGAGGGATCAAGAAAGTGGGTGGAGAGCCTGATGACATTTTCCTCCGTCAAAACAAGCTGGCCCTCTCTCGCCCAGGCTCAGTCATGAGTAGCGTCGCGTGCAGGAGCCCGCAGCGTCCCGGGCAGTCATAGGGCTTTAGCCTGGAACCTTCCCTGCCTTCCTGCCCTCCCTCTCTTCAATACCTGCCGCCCAGCAGGATGAAGGAAGGAGGCACCCGGGACACCCCCCTCCTCTTCCAACACCCTAAAATAAAATAAAAGCAATCCTTCAAGAGCTGATCTTTTACCTGCGGACGGCCAGGGATCCTCCTGCTACGCGGTGTCCCCTCAACAGTCAGAAAGTTTGTGCGCCGGTCCCGGGGTCGACCGAGCTGGCAGCGCACCGGGCACTGACCGCCGGGCAGAGCCGGCTCCTCCCAGGCCCAACACCCAACTCCTGGAGCCCAGGCAGCTGCCCTCGCACGTCTGGGCGCGCTGACCTCCAGCCCCGGCTTGGACTCAGCCTGAGGACCCGGGACAAACCACCAGGCGAGAGGTCGAGGCACAACTTTCCTCCGGCGCGTCAGCTGGTGGCGGAGCCTCACAGGTCTCCGACTCGTCCCCGCCCCTCAGCCCGCACCCTCCGCGAAGCCCGGGCGGGGCGGTGGCAGGGGAAAGGCCCAACCTGCCGGGCGACTCAGGGGAGCGCGCCGCAGGCCCCGCCCCCAGGGCCTCACGGCTCAGGGCCCCGCCCCCAAGGTCTCCGCCCCCAGGGCCCCTGCCGCCCGGGACCCCGCCCACAGGTCTCCACCGCCTCAGGCCCCGCCTCCAGTAGCCCCGCCTCGCCGCCCAGACCCGCCTCCGCCAGGTGCTCCAGGGACTACAGTGGCGAGCTCTTCAGCGCGCACGGGTTTCCTAGGTGAAGGAGGAGGAGCTTCTGAGAGAAAGTTTCCACCGAAACTTGAACTGGGACGCAGTGGAGGACGCCTCACCCTTGGGGGCTCGCCTGGCGGGCGAACTTCACTTCTCCTCCGGCGCTAAGCCTGACAAGCAGGCACGCGCGGCTGGTTTCCAGGGTTTTGTGAGTAAAGGAAGTCAGACACCACGCGCGCACTGCGGACGTCTTAGATTTCCCACTTCGGAGAGGTTAGAGTGCGGATTCCCTTCGCTTGTCCTCTTTTTCCTCAGATATTTGAACATGACGGGACAGTCCCAGTAAAGCAGTCAAAAAATGGACACGATAGCCTGTTATTCTACTGGAAAACTCATTGCCACGAACAGGAGGCCATTTGGTCCCAGCAAGGGGTCAAGAGTCGAAGTTTTGCTGCTTAGTTTCGTGAGGATAATTTTAGCCATATGGACCTTACTTGTGGGCTTGAGAGCGTTGCACAGGTGTGTGTCGCTCGTTCACTGGCAACTGTCCCCACTTCCACTCCACCTCCAGCCAAAGGGCTGTTTAATGTGGACAGTCCTGCAGCAAGGATGAAAGTTCGCAACTCAACTCTCCAGAAGAATCGAGAGCAGAGGGAGGCGGTGGCCCTTTGGCACTGCGAGGCACCTTACCCTCTTCCAGGGCCCAGCCCTAGACCCGGGGCGACCTTTGCCTAAGGACTTCGAATAGCAAGCCGCGCTTCCTGTCCCCTTCAGTCTCCGTGACCTTATGTGCTTGGACCGCCTAGTCCCGGCTCTGCTTTCTAAATTTTAAATCCCAGAGGAGGAATCTGAATATTGGTTAGCCGCTCTCTTAGCATTTGCATTGTCCTGTGGCTAGTGTGGCCGAAACTTGAAGTGAGCCTTCCTTCCAGCGGATGGGCAACACCACAGTCTGCAAAAGCGGATGTGGAGGCTTTCCACCACAGCATCCTATTGGCACCTCACCAAATCCTGCTTCTGAGGAAGTGTCTTCCTTTGTTCTGCATGAATGACATCTGGAAATAACCAAAATCGGGCAGTTTTCAAGTTTTCCTTGCACCCATAGCAACTGGATGATGCAAACTTTATGCTCCTCCCCTACCTGTTCATCACTACCACCACTGGGCTGGAATCACCAGCTTTCCCTTTTGCCACCTGTAGTTAAAAAGTGGCTCCTCAACCAGGCAGTGGTGGCCCATGCCTTTAATCCCAGCACTTGGGAGGTAGACGCAGAACAGTGAGTTTGAGGCCAACCTGGTCTACAGAGTGAGTTCCGGGACAGCCAGAGCTACAACAGAGAAATCCTGCCTCAAAAAAAAAAAAAAAGTTATATTTTAATTATCAGAAATCTTGAGTTAAATGTAAAAAGGGAAAGTAATATTCTGTTAACATATCCAGACACACTCTCATACACTCTTATTCAAAGAGCCCATTAGATTATAGACCTTAATATCCATATGAAGTAAACAAAGGCCATCACTTCTGTCTAAGGAACCTAAAGTGCAATACACAGAGGCATTGTCCTGGTGCCTTGAAATCTATACTAAAAAAGATATGAAAACATTAGCATTCATAAATTAAATGTACATTTAAATTGTCTTCTAGAATTGAGCTCAGTAACAAACACTGTACATCCTGTTAGAATAATAATCATCCTGTCAAGAAATTGTTCTTTCTAACAAACAAACAAAACTGTTGCTTTTATATGACTTCATCTCCTATGGAAATGATCACGTGTTCAGGTGCTACTTCTCTAGGAATATAAGGTGTGTTTCCTATTAAACTCTTCTAACATCTATCCAACTGTCCATTGTACTTTAAAGTGGATCACTATAGCCTAGGCTATCTATTCAGTTCCAGGCCCACAGTTTCCAACTAATAAAGTAAATTCAATCTCGTGCTTCAGCTTTCTCTTTAAAAAGAAGTAATGATTGTATCTACATCACTGCATTGTGCCATATATTTTCATTTGTGAACACAGTTCAAACCATATAATAAGTAATCATTAAACATTTTATTTTCAAGGTAACTTCTAGAAATTTATCAAAAGGAATCATTGTAAATATGTAGGAAACTTTATGTTCAAGTATTACTGGCAATATTTTATAATACACAAACTTCATAAACAACTATCAATAGGAACTAAATAAGTTTTGTTCTAACCAAATGTAGTCTACCAAATAGTATGTGCTTCTGTTAAGTACATTTAGAACCTTGTATAACCTATTGTAAAGTTATGCAAGTTGTTGGGAGTGTTTTCCCTCAGGAGCAGATAGGACTTGATGTAGGGTATATTCATAAGAAAACAGAAGGCCTTTTGCCCCGTTATATCATTAGCCATGGGTATATATGATCAGAAAAAAACTCTGAAGAAAAAACTCCAAGCTAAAATGTTAACACCAGTCATGTTAAAATACCAGGAGTGTAAGAGATAATTTATTTTTTTCATTATACTTTTCTTTCTTTTCTCAACCTTCTATAATGAACATGTATTGCTTTTATAGTAAGATAATCAATTTTATTCTGGAGAGTTTTGGGGTTTTTTTGTTGTTGTTGTTGTTGATGTTATTGGCTGGGCAGGTTTTTATTGTTTCGTTTTGTTTTGACAAAGTCTGTCTATGTAGCCTTGGCTGTCCTGGAACTCATTCTGTAGACCAGGCTGGCCTTGAACTCACAGATTCACTTGCCTCTGCCTCCTAAGTGCTGGGTTCAAAGACATGGCCCACCATGCCTGGCATTAATTTTACTTTTTAATGAATTTGTATTAAAAGAATAATAATCAACGCTGAGCTATCACCTCATTTCCACCAGTGTGAGCATGTAAGATGGTACTGCTCTGTGGAAAACAGTGTAGCAGATCTTCACAGTATTAAAAACAGAGTACTGTATGATCCAATAATCTCATTCTGGGTGTACATCCAAAGGGCCTAAAACTAGCCTCTCATATTCATAGCATATTCACAATTATCAACAGATAAATCGAGTAGTTCCAGCACTGTTCCTCATCGTTTGTGTCTCCTCAGGGTAGCCTGCTTCCAAACTCGGATCAATGCAAATAATAAAAGTTCTCCCCTCCTATTGCAAGGGTTGTCCCAGCTCCAGAGTCCCTTTAGGAAATCAGCTGGAGCCTCTGTAGAGACTGTACCACCAATCTTGTTTCCTTTAATCTTCCATACGTCTGGATTCCAAAATCTGATAAGCTCCCATCCTGATGTGAATCTGTTTCCCAGAGAACCCAGCCTACAGAATGTATTAAAGAAACTTTCTTCTGTTATTCTATATTTTCTTCTATATTTGACATATTTAATATATTCGGAGCTTATTGTATGTAACAGTAAAGAGGAATCTGTTGTATTGTTCTCCTTATTTCCAATATCGACTTCTAAATAATTCATCATTTCTGATTTATGGCATCTGGCTTCTATAGCAAACCCCGTATAGTCACAGGTCTATTTATGAACTTTGTACTTTGCTCCCTGGCTTATAGATTCCAGTCGCTTTGTTTTGTTTTTCTAAAATTGCCCTGGAATATTTGCCAGATACAACTCAGGTTCATTTCATTAGTTTCACTCCAAACATCTCTTTAATTTTTATTGGAATTATACTGGATCTGTAAATTAATTTTAGAGGAATTAAATATTTAAAATTTAAATCATCACATCTGTTAGTATGGTATTTTGCTTTATTTATTTGGATATTTTTTAATGTCCTGTAGTAGAGACAAGCCCTGATTGGGGTACGAGTGCCGGCAAAGGAGAAACCCTACCTTCTGCGCATGCTCTGTCAGCACTCCACCACTGAGCCATACCACCCGCTCTCATACTTCTCAACTCTTTATTAACTCAACTTCTGGATATTGCATGATTTTTCTCAACATTAAAATACCATTTTCTATTTTTTTGCTGTCTTTTTTTTTTCCTCTCTCCCTCTCTTCTTTTTCAGACAAAGTCTTGCTATGCAATCTTGGCTGGTGTAGAATGGAACTCAGAAAGACTCCCCTGCCACTGCCTCCCACGGATGAAAAGTGTGTGCCACCATGCCCAGCCACTTTCAAATATAGAACGATATAATTTATTTATACTGGTGAGTTATCTGGATGTCTTGGTGAACTCTTTTTAAAATTCTAAGTGTTAGTTAACTTTTGAAAGCATCAACAGATTCCTTTCTTTCCCAGTTTTAAATAATGGCAGGTATTTACCATCTTTTCACACCTGATCAGTCTTCAGCTGTTCTTCTTAGCGGTGGGATTACAGCCACACCTAGTTTTTAAGAGGATGCAGCGTGTCTGAACTCAAGTCCTCATAAGCCCTTTACTGACTCAGCTAACTCCCCAGCCTGCAACAAGTCATTCTTGAAAGAACTAGCCAACAAAGCAACAGTACTTCCTTCAAAGGTCAATGCCTCCATGATCTAATTCCTTCCGCCAAAGACCAATCCTGGTCTAAATGGTTCTATCACCTTCCAATTGGTCCCACCAAAGACCAATCCTCTAACATGGTCTTATCCAAACCATAGCAGAATGACATTAAAGATAATTAATTGAACCTTGGCTCTAGGTAGAATGATTCACATGTAAAATAGATAGATAGATAGATAGATAGATAGATAGATAGATAGATAGATAGATAGATAGATAGATAAATCCACTGACTCCATATCTGATTTCAAGCCAAGTTTGATTAAAACTTGTATGGTCAAAAAATACCATAAATATTAGATTATAAAAGTCCTAGGTTGACTTTTGCTTCTAAGTTCCCAGCTGGAACAAACTATTGAGAAAATATTTTTAACCAGATTTTAAGGAATTGTCATAGAGACATAATCAAAGAAAATTATTTTAATTTCTCTTTTGATTTCTTTTAAATCCTAAGTATTTTAGTAATTTTTATTGATAGATACTTTAAATTTTACCTTTTGTTATTAACTGTTGCCTTTTCTCAAAGAATATATTCTGTGTGATCCTATTTTTTTGGAATTTTTTTGAGGTGTCTTTGGTGACTCGCCACATAATCAATTGATACAAATATTCCCTGAGTACTCTATCAAATATGTATTTGCTTTCTAAACAAAGTTAGATATTTTCTTTCCTTCTTTCCTTCTTTCTTTTTTTCTTTCTTTCTTTCTTTTTGGTTTTTTGAGATAGGGTTTTCCTGTTGTAACTCTGGCTGTCCTTGAACTCACTCTGTGGACCAGGCTGTCCACTAACTCACAGAGATCCTCCTGAGTGCTGGGATTAAAGGCATGTGTCACCATCGCCCTGCCTTCCAAGTTGATTCTTAAAAATAAGTACTTCATCTTTTTATCTTGCTAGTTAACTTAACTAGTGTGTGTGTGTGTGTGTGTGTGTGTGTGTGTGTGTGTGTGTGTGTGTAATAGAGTTTGAGCCCAGGGCCCCCTCATGCTAGGCAACCATTCTACCACCAAGCTACATTCTTAAGGCTCTTTTAATGTTTATTTTAAGACAGCATTTCATTGAGTTTCCCAGACTGGTCTTGAACTTATTTTTTATAGTTCAAGGCAAGCCTTGAACTTATGATCCTACCTGAGCCTCCCAAGTATCAAGGTTATAAGTCTTTACCACCAGGTCCAGCTTGGAATTTTAATTATTCTATTTCTTTATCTTTTATTCCTTTCACTTGCAAGCAATCTGTTGCTAGATTTAATTTTTTAAAATATACTCTGAGATTCTCATTCTTGTGATTTATAAATTTCATCTATTTATATATACTATAATTTCTACTGTATTGAAGTATACTTGCCATCATCTTCAAATTTTATTATTGCTATATTTTCTTTGTTTCCTGATGTTTGACAGATCAAATTTGCTACTCCTTGACTAAAACATATTCTATTTTTATTCTTCAGGCAAAGAATTATTTTTATCTTTATTTTTCCTTGCCAGTGTCTAAAATGAAGCAAACCCTACCTCTCTCTAAGTTCTCTGATCAGAAGTCTACCATATATGTAATTCCAGACTGTTATGGAGATGTTCTTTTTTACCTGTCAGTACTGCTTTGGAAAGGAAGCAGTATTTAGTTCACCATCTCATCTGGAAACAGAAGTCTCACTTTAATGCATAAAACTTTCATATAAGTACATTCATATAAATATGTTCGTGCCTTTATAATAAGGAATATGCCTATGTATGTGTACATATGTACATTTATTCCCTTCCTTCTTTATCTGATGTAGATATACCTGTAGATGTGAATTCACATCAGATGTAGACACTGCTTCAGGGCAGAGAACAGTTTATTCTTTTGTCTAATTAAATCACTGGTTCTTGCCTGGAGCCCTGGAGCCCTAAAGTGCTTCATCCTCTTTACAATCTAGTCTTAATCCTAGAACTGAAAGGCTTCAGCTTCCATAAAATCTAGAACATTTAACCTGCTGGCCTGGACCTTCTTTAGCCTTAGCCTTCTGAGACCTTCTGCTGACTGAACTACTCTGACTAGCTCCTTCTGAACTCTTACTCTTCTAATTCAATTCACTGTCTTTTCTGGGCTTTTACTGTCTAGCTCTGCTGTGTCTCTGTGTCTCTCCCTGAGCTCTCACTGCTCCATCCTGCCTCTGTAACTGGCTGTGCTGTAACTGACAGCTTGACTGACTATCTCCTCAGTAACTGACTCTGTAACTCACTCTTCAGCCTGCTTCTCAACTGACCCTATTAACTGCTCCTCAACTGACTCTTCTTACTGCTTCTCAACTGGCTGACTTAACTGGCTCTTCTTACTCCTATGTAACTCTCCTTAACTGAGCTAAGAGCCCACCTTTTCTCATGAGAGTTGGGCATGTCCTTATTCTGATAACTTTTCCTCTGATTAGTCACTTTGTCTGCCATTCACTCTGACTCATCTCAGATGTCACTTCCTATGTGACACTGACTCCTTCTGGGTTCTGCTTCCTGTGTCTGCTTCTAGGGATTAAAGGTTTGGACCACCATTGCCTTCTGAATCCTGGGGTTAAAAGTATTTGCTACCACTGCTTTCTGAATATTGGATTAAAGGTGTGTTTACATTCCATCCAGACCATACAGGCCTCTGAATGCAGCCCCTGGAATGTAGACCTTAGCTATCACACAGGGCTACTCCTCTGCATTTATCAATTTATTTCCTTCTGTTTTCTGATCTTTTATACACGTCAATGTGAGGACCAGTGCCTCCTCGTGGTGGGCAGCCCCAACCTTGACTCCTCGCTTCCTGGTAAGATCTCCTCTTCCCAGTGAGATGTAACAAGCCAATCCGAAGTTCAGATCCTGACCAATCAGAGAGATCCCCTAGCCACTCCTTTTTAGTTTAAAAAACTCATTTGGTTGCATTTCGGGGTCGCCATTTCTTTTTTTAATTGGTTAACCCTGGCATGCCAGAATGTGCTTTGTGGAAATAAACTGCTTTGTATGGCCATACATAACAACCAAGTCCCAAACATTGAATTAGGCCTTCAGAAAGCCATGAAAATGAACACAAAACTATACAACATAATCCAGTTTTTTTTTTAAAAAAAGTGTCTACCTCTATTTAATCATTTTATACAAAAAGTAAAATGAATTTTACTTATAAGGAATTTTTAAACAGGAAGTAAATTAGCTAGGGCTAAACCCAGAAAGATCTAGTAAAATGTTATTTAAGCAAGACTTTGATGGATTAAGTAGCTTTTGTTGTTGTTGTAGTTGTTTTAGTTTGCTTTGTTCCTTTTTTCGGGTGTTGGGTGTTTGTTTGTTTGTTTTTGTTTTTGAGTCAGGGTCTTCCTATGTAGTCCTAGCTGTCCTGAAACTCACTGTGCAGACCAGACCTTGAAATCAGAGGTTGTCCTGCCTCTGCCTTCCAAGTACTGGGATTAAAGGCACTCACTACCATGCCCAATTTAAGTAGCTTTTTAACAGATCGATATTAATAAAGAACTGGCAAAGTAGCTCAGCAGGGAAAAGTGCATGCAAACCTGAAGACCTGAGTTCCATCCCTGAAACACACGCACACACACACACAATAATAAATACTTTTCAAATCTTTAAAAAGAAATTTCTGTGAAAAGCACTATCGACAATGATGTCAAACTTAGTAGCATGCTAATTACTAAGCCCTGTGCCCTCTTTCTCACTGTAGAGTCTATGAATATTTGGTTCATTACCCCAGATGATGTCTTTAAGACCCTCTATGTAGTCAACTAAAAGATGTAATCTCCACAGAAAAAGAAAAACCCCAATGCCTTAAATGAATGCATAGATATTTCTTTCCCCTAATCATCCTGCTATTATCAAAGAAAAGGTTTAAGTTAGTCCAACTCAATTTTCTCTTTAGAAAGCTAAGCAGAATTGTACATTTCCTAGTGATTGAATAATGATCGGGGCTAATTAAATTATCTTTCTAAGCTTTCAAGATGAACCTATTATCCTAAAATACCAAGGCAGATTATTCCCCCCTTCTTCACAAAGGGCTTCTTTTCTGCACTTGTACTTTCCTGGAGTGCTTTGTTCTGTGCCATGATGTTCTTGGTTGTTCTGCCCCATGGACCTGAGTGTATAGGTTCCCAGCTCTCACTTAGCTCCTCCTGATATGACTTGGTCCAATTTTTTTTTTTATTTAAAGATTTTATTTCCCAGGATTTCATGTTATCTGAGATTTGATTGTCTTCCTCAGACAAAGGCTTGCTATGTTGTCCAGACAGGTATATTGGTCTCAACTAATCTCCTGCCTCAGCCCATGGACTAGCTGGCACTACAGGCACATGCCACCATATCTAGCTCTTTTTTTGGTTTGTCTTCTCTCTTCATGGAGGCACCCATGCGGTGATCAGTGATAAACTCTAATCAATCCACCCCTCCTTCTGTTCCTTGCTTTATCTACTGTCACAGTCCTAAGTCTTTAAATTTCTACCAGGAATCTTAAAATTTCTCACAGATCGAGTCTTCGTTGTATCATGCCACACTGCCAACTTTCAACTCAGATACTCAAGAAACTTGCAGCCAGTTTCAAGCAGTTTCCCTAAACAGACAGTGAGAGGTTAAAGTTAAGCAGCTGCGTAGAGCTTTTGAAAGAGAAATTTCATCAGAAAATTTTAGCCACAGTGAGTTCTTGATTGCTTATAAGATAAAATGGCATGAATAATTTAAATCCATGGGTTAGCCTAATAAAATTGACTTCTTTCTATGTCATTAGGCATATGTCCCTCAGCCATTCCCACTTCCATAATTCATAGTCTCATCCAAAATTTGGAAGGGTGGCACTACTAAGAGAGTCACTGTTGTAGTTTTAAAAGGAATATAAACCAATTGTACCCATATAAAGAATTATGGTGACTAGTGTTAAAACAAATCTATATAGCAATGCTAGGAATCATTCCATAGGGACTTTTTACTCAGGTGAAAAATAAAAGCAAGCCGGGCGGTGGTGGCACACACCTTTATCCCAGCACTCAGGAGGCAGAGGCAGTCAGATCTCTGTGAGCTCCAGGCCAGCCTGACCTACAAAGTGCATTCAAAGACAGAGAGACCTTTCTCAAAAAACCTAAATAAATAAATAAATAAATGCAAATGTGAAGTTAAAACCTGTTCTAAAAGGAAATGTGTGCAAAACAAGTAATCATCTATCAAATAACAACTGGTTTTTAAGAGGTGATGAAAAATCAAAAGAAATAACAAAAGACACCTGAGACAATCTGATTTTAATATTAAAGATGATAATGCAAATTCTGTATCCATTTTAAAAAATTCTTAGAATCCAAAGTATTTTCAAATTTTTAAGTTTGGGGTGTGTCTGTATGTGTGTGTGTGTGTGTGTGTGTGTGTGTGTGTGTGTGTGTTTAAACAGATATATAAATATAAATTGGGACTATGATCCAAATCTAAACAGGAAATTCATATATGTTTTTATACATCTTATATATGTTAAGATGGAGGTAAATATTTTTAGTGCTGGTGATCTGACTACAGACCAGGTGTGGAATTTTCCATCTGTAATATGTGAGTGCTCAACAGTTTTAGATTTGGAATATTTCATACTAGGGATGCTCAAACTGTACAATGCTCACAAAGTGTGTATCCTCTCCTCCACCCAGAGCAGCATCAGCACCACCTCATTGCCTCTGAACTATTTAGAACTTGGTATTCTTGGATGCTACCTACACTGACAATTAGACTCAGTGTGAATTTTAACAAGGCTGCCAGGTGATGCTGATGCTTAGTAACGTTTAAGAAACACTGGTGTAAAACCTAAGGAGGAAATATTTTTAAGGTATCTCTTGGTGCAGGCCTGTAAGCCCAGCTATTCAGGAGGCTAAGGCAGGAGAATCACAAGTTTGGTGTCCACAAGTACTACAGATTGAGTTCAAAGCCAGCCTGAGAAATTTAGGGAAAGCCAGTCTCGAAATAAAAAGAAGTCATGGAATTTAGCTCAGTAGTAGAGCACTTTGGGCTAACATGCACAGGGCTCTAAATTCATTCCAAGGACAAGGACAAAAGGAAGGAAGGAAGGGAGGGAGGGAGGGAGGGAGGGAGGGAGGGAGGGAGGGAGGAGAGCAAAGACAGAATAAAGTCACCATTTCATCATATAGTTTCTGGTTCTCTAGCTCTGTACAAACACAGGATTTGAAACCTTTGTATCTTTATAAAGTGAAAACTATCAATAAAACACAGGAAAAGCGTGTATGGTGTCCTGCTACAAATAATTCCTGAAATAAGCCTATGGTTTGCTGCTTCACATCTCTGTCCCCGGGCTCAGCTCAGATGTGCAAAGGAGCAACATTCCTTATTCCTGCCTTCTCTCCTCTCGTCCTTCTCCAGTCCTCTCTTGTGCCATTCTTCAGCACTGACTCTCAGTTTCCAGTTGTGTTTCCAAGAATTTGTGAAACTTTAATTTTTGAACAAAGATTTTGAAATAAGAGGTTTTATCGGTAGCCTGGATATTGCACTCTAAAATATAGAGTTGCATTTTTTTTAAGTTCTAGGCTTGTTCACAGTTCTTTACCATGTTTTATTTGCCAATGCTTTCTTTTTTAATATATTTCATGAAGTCAGAAGATGCATTAGGATAAAACGCTTGATGTTATTTAGCAAACAGGCATGTGATATAGTTACAAAAATAATAGTAAGGGCAGTTGGTAATTTTTCTTCAAACATCTATAAATTCTTAAAGTCAGAGTCCCTTCGTCATCACTGAATACAGGAGAAGCAGTATATTAGACTAGAGACATACTGGAATGGGTGCTTCCTTCCCCATATCTGCAAGCCAAGTTCTATAACAACAAGCAATGAACAGTGACATCTGTGATCATCGCAGTGAGCAGCTGCTAAAGTTTGTAATGACAGAAGTAGCCACATAACAATTAGAGTTACTGATGGCTTCTTAGAATCTTCTGGCTAGCTTTTTAAAAACGGATGCTGCAGCAGACCTCCAGGAAAATGACATAAAAGTATATGACAGTGGAAAGTCTTCTAAGCTTTTCCAGGTAATTCCAGGGCAGCCAAGGTTTAGAACCACTGCCTCTGTTTATTACGGCATTTGTAGAGACAGAATAATACTTAACACGAAGAATCTGAGAGTGTGAATGAGGTTTTTTTTTATTTTTATTTTTGGTTACTAAATCCCTAGTTCACAATTGCATTAATGATATTCCATCTATTCAGTGGCCATACAATAAGTAAATTGAAGTGGATCATAGACAATAAAAGTTCAAACTATAAAAAACATAGAATCAGGCATGTTGGTGCATGTGTATAATCCATAGCACTCGAGAGACAGATGCGAGAATATCATGAGTTTGAGGGCAGCCTGAACTGCACATCAAGAACCTTGTCGCAAAAAAGAAAAATTAAAAATATTTTTAAAACAAAGAAAGGACAAGGGGAGAGAAGAGAAACACCCAAAGGAGAAGCTTCATGGCATTGGATTTGGTAATGAGTTCTTGGATATGACACTAAAAACATGCCAAACACATTCATATAGACAAATTGGACTACATCAAAGTTAAAAACTTCTACCACAAACTACATTTAACAGAGTGGAAAATAGCACATGGTTTGAAAGTGTTGTACACCTAATGAATGCCTAATGTCCATAATAAAGAACTTCTGCAGATAAAAATTATATACGATTTTTCAAAAAGGTAGGAAATTTCAAGGTGCTACAACTCAGCAGCAATATTATGAAATTGACAAAGTATTTAATTAGGCATTCTCCAAAGATATAAAATTGTTATATTATTAATAAGAAAATGCAAATCAAAACTTCAGTGAGATTCCATACCTCACTTGCTAGGACAAAAAAGAAAATCCCAGAAAATCTCGAAGGCTAGTAAGAAAGTAGAAAAATTGGAATGCTTATGCAGTCTATACATGTATAGGGTATTGTCTTTGTAGAAAATAGTATGGAAGATATTTAAATTTTTGAAATATTATCACCAGTCCTACTCGTATTTTGTGCCACTAAAACAGAATTCTTGAGACTGAGTAATATATAAGGAACAGATATTTATTTTACTCAAGATCTTGGAAGCTAGGAAGTCCAAATCTAAAATCCAACATCCAAGCAGGGTCTTCTTCCTGTATCCTCCTATGATGGAAAATGAAGAGGCAAAGATCCAGGATGGGTGTTCTTTATTGTCAACTTGACTGCATTCAAAATCCTCTTTAAAGAAGTTCCCAGAAAGGCTTACCTAAAGAGGGAAGACCCACCTTGAATGTCGGCATCACCATCTGTAGGTATAGATCCAGGTTCTAAATACATTTATTCTTTGGCTAATTCCATTCTTGGTCCTAGTCCTGGAGCCCTGGAGCTTTTCAGCCTCTGTACAATCTACTCTTAAACCTGGAACTGAAAGGCTTCAGCCTACATACAATCTAGAACATTTAAGCCTTCGAGACTTTACTGCTGTCTGAGCCACTCTGACTAGCTCCTTCTGAATTCAGGGCTATGCTGAATTCAACTAACTCTTCTGGCTCAATTCAACTCCTGTTCTGACTCAAACTCTTCACCAAGCTGACTGGTTCAAACCCATCTTCTGAGTGGCTTACTGTTTCCGACAACACTCTAATGACTCTGTCGGACTCTGGCTGATTCTCTGACTGCCTCAGACTGAGTTGCTCTTCTCGGCTTCAAACTGACTCACTCTTCACATCTGATACTGAATTCTGCTGAGCTGCCTCTGTTTCTCTGCCTCAGACTCCTCAGACTACTTCTGAGTCTCTGAGAGCTCTCACTGTCCCATACTGCCTCAGTCAGCCTCTGATTTCCTGCTTTATCCTCAGTCTCTGAGCTGCTCGTCTCTGTGTCTCATCCGACTCCTTGAGCATAGAGCCTGCTTTTCTATCATGAAAGTTGGGCATGTCCTCACTCTGACTCACTCTGCTGACTCTTCCTCTAATTCATTACTTTGCCTGTCCTTCACTCTGACCCATCTCAGACATCACTTCCTGTCTGACACTAACTCTGTCTGAGCTTCTTACAATCTCTGTTTCCTGTCTCTCAAATACTGAGACTAAAGGTGTGCACTACCACTACCTTCTGAATACTGGGATTAAGGTGTGTACCAACATTCCTTCTACATTCCACCCAAACCACACAGGTCTCTGAATGTGATCCCTTGATATAGGCCCCTGGATGTGATTCCTTTATATAGACCCTTGGATTTGATCCCTTTCTGTCTATCACACAGGCCTATTCCTCTACAACTATCCCATGGGCTGAGGTCCTGGACTAACTGAAGAGAAAAAGAGGTGAGCAAGCTGAGCACCAGCATTCATGTCTCTGCTTCCTAACTGTAGACGCAGTGTAATCAACTACTTCCTGCTTCCACTAACAAATTAGACAGTATCACTTCAACCATGACCAAAAGCCCTTCCTCCTTGTGTTAGAAACTTTTCTCACTGCTGTGATAAAATGCCTGGCAAAACAACTTAAGGAAGGAAGGATCAGGTGGGGGCTTGTAGTTTAAGAAAAGATGTAGTTCATGAAAGCAGGGAAGGCAATGTGGCAAGAGCCTCTGTCTTAAGACTTCTATTGCCATGATGAAACACTATGACCAAAAGCAACTTGGAGAGAAAAGGGTTTTATTTGGTTTACACTACCACAGCACTATTCACCATCAAGGGAAGTCAGGACAGGAACTTGCACAGGGCAGGAACCTAGAGACAGGAACCTGGAAGCAGGAGCTGATGCAGAAGCCATGGAAGGATGATGCTTACTGGCTTGTTCCCTATGGCTTCCTCAGCCTGCTTTCATATAGAACTCAGGACCACCAGCCCAGGCTGAGTCCTTCCTGATGAATCACTAATTAGGAAAATGCCTTCTAGCTGGCTCTTATGGAACATTTTCTCAATTGAGGTTCCCTCCTTTCAGATAGCTCTAGCTTGTGTCAAGTTGACATAGGACTAGCCAGAACAACTAGCCCCTTGTCACCATGAAACACAAACACATCACTATTAAGTCACAAACATTTCATTCTTATTCATCCCCAACATCTCACATTAAAAACATAAATAACTTTAAAAAGTCCCACAGTTTTTACAGATCTAAGCACATTAAAATTTCAATCCCTTTAAAGTAGCCAATCTCTTTTAAAATCCAAAGCCTTCTAAAATTTGAAGTCTCTCAACTGTGAGGTTCAATAAAATAAGCAGATTAAATTTTTTCTTACTTCAAGGGGGAAAAACTAGGCACAGTCACAATCAAATCAAAGCAAAACCAAATTCCAAAAGCAAAATTCAATGTCCAATATCTAGATTCACTCATAATCTTCTGGATTCCTCCAAAAAGCTTGGGTGACTTCTCTGGCTCTGTCCACTTCAGCACACGAACTGTGTCTTCTAAGCTCTACTCCACTACTGCTGCTGTTCTTGGTTGTCATCCCATGATACTGGCATCTCCAAAATGCCAGGGTCTTCTACTGCAATTGGGCTGCACTTTCACCAACAGCCTCTCCTGGACTCTCTTCATGGTTCCAAAGCCTCAATTTTCCTGCATGACCTTCAGTCCTTGGTCTTTAACTGCCCCTGAGGCTGTACCTTCACCTCTCTGGGCATCTCATGGTGCCAATCTAATTTGCTCTCCATGACCCCTTCATGCCATCAAAAGCAGTACCACCTGGGTGATTCTCACACTACCAAGTTCAGCTGCTAGCATGAGGTACAACCTTGATTTCCTCTGGAACACAACTTCTATATACTTACTCTGAGAAAACACTTCCCCAGAAGATTTCAGCTCAGTGATGATGGTCTTTTCTTAATCACCACTAATTTCTCAGCTCCAGCCAACCAGCATCGCAAAGGTTTCACTTTAGTAGTTCTGATATCTTGTTAATCATAGCTGATTCTTCAGCCCAACTAACCAGAACTACAGAGTCTTAACTCAAAATAGAAATGCCCCAATAGAGTCTTTAAACTTCTCTTTGAAACTTCAGAAGCCATGGCTCCATCTCCTGCAATGCCCTAAACATTCTTATCTTCCAAGCTCCTACAGAACAGCTCACCAAGCATTGCACCCTCAATGGTTTTTGTACCCCAAGGTTCCAAAGTCCTTCCACAATTTTCTCCAAAACAATATGGTCAGGTCTGCCATAGCAATACCCCACTCCTGATACCAACTTGTCTTAGTTAGGATTTCTATTGTTGGAGTGAAACACCATGACTAAAAGCAACTTGGGGAGAAAAGAGTTTATTTGGCTTATACTTTCACAGCACTGTTCACCATTGAAGGAAATCAGGACAGGGCAGGGACCTGGAAGCAAGAGCTGATGCAGAGGCCACAGAGGGGTGCTGCTTACTGGCTTGCTCCCCATGCCTTGCTCAGTCCAGGGATTAAATCCACAATGGGCTGGACCTTTCCTCCATCAATCACTAATTAAGAAAATGCCATTTTCTCATTTGAGGTTTCCTCTTTCCAGATAACTCTAGCTTGTATCAAGTTGGCATAAGACCAGCCAGCACAGCCTCTTTAGCCAAGAAGCCAAGCACAGGAAATGGATGGGGCCAGGTTATACAACCACAAGGCCTATTCCAGTGATCCACTTCCTCTACCAAGGCTCCACCTCCTAAAAATTTCACAGCTCTCTAAAATAGTGCTATCAGCTGGGGCCAAGTGTTCAAATGCATAAGCCCATGAAGAACATTTAACATTCATACCAGAGTACTTTTTAAGTAGTTTTTGTCACAACAACCTAATGAAAGAGCACACACAAAAGAGGACTCAACTTACTTTTGTAACAAGTCTACTTAACCCAGTGAACCCACTCTTGCAATAACACTATTCATAAGAGCTCTGCCTTTTATTTGTTTGTGGTGCTGGAGATCAAACTTAGGACCTCACACATCATAAACAAGCACTCTACTACTGAGCTACAACCAGACCATAACATTTTAAAGATCCTCCTGCAATAGTGTTGCACTGAGGTTGAAATTTCTAGCATGTGAATTTGATTCAAATGATAACACCACATGATGTAGATTCTACAAGGTGTATACACACAAAATTGAAAGCAGAATTTTTTGTGATAATGTCACTGTAGCCCAAGCTGGAATTAAACTTATTATACAAACCAAGCTGTCCCTAAACTCTTAGCTATCTTGCCAGTACCTGGGAGGTGGAGGCAAGACCAGGAAGTTCAATGTTATTGTCACCTGTATAAGAAGTCTGAGGCCAGTCAAGATAATAAGGGACCTGCTTAAATAGAAGAATTATTAAGGTAGTAAATTTATGTGTGCTTTACTTCAGTTAAAAAAGTGCATATATGGATGTATGTTTATATACATGCACATGCATGCATGTGTATATGCTTCAAAGTTTTCCCTTTGCTGACAGCAATAATTCCCCTTTTTTCTCACCTAGAATGTTACTACTTACATACTAAGTAAATGGGCAAAGTTATTCAACACTAAAGGTGAAAAACTGGAGTCTTTGGCCATCTGTAACTCTATGTCAAAAAGGTTAAAAGTATCAACCTCTAGACACTTGGGCAATCCACTCACAGACTTCTACTTGGTAATATCTGTTCACATGCTTCAGTCTAATTTGTAGAACTAGTGAAGTCCAACTCTGTCTTCTTACGTCCTTTCAATACATACAACTGAAATGCTGCACAAGCCTTTTTTTTTAAGCTAAATTAGTGACACCCATATAGGTAACTGGCCACATGCAAGGATGCCTTGAGGATCCAAGTGATCTTGACTTGTTCTTCCCTCTCAGTTGACTGCATAGCAGTGGCGCCAGCTTTATTTTCCAGCAGTGCTCTAAGTTAATGATTTTCAATCACGAGCAGATCTGCATTGCAAAGTTTCAGTGTCTCTAACATGAACATTTTTGTACATGCCTCCAGAAATGGAAGAGTTTCTCATGGGAAATGTTTCTCAACAGATAGCCCATCCTTGCTTCTCAAACTTTAGTGTGTTCAGAAATCACCTGAGATCTTGTTAAAATGTAGTTTCTGATTCTCTAAGTTTGGGGTGAGCCTACCTTTTGAATTTCTAACAAGTTCCCAGATGTCACTGAAACTTCTGGTCCAAGGACCACATTGTCAGTACCAAGGCTGAATTCAGAAATGTGTAGGAGTATTTTTCATTGTCACTGTGACTGGGAACACTCCTGGCAATTAGTGATGGGGATCAGGGATGTTAAATCTCCTGCTAAATCTCCTGCAACATACAGAAGATTTCTACATAATTGAAAATGGAACCTTCTGAAATACCAATAGCTCCCCGTTTCAGAAGCAGTGTTCATGTGCCTGGTAGCATTCAAGAATGTGAGGACACCACAAAGTAAAGACGCAGAGTAGCCATGCAGAGTCATATCAAAAAGAATGGAAGATACTGCTGTTGTAACAAATGGAGCTGGCAAGGCATAGGGCATACCCTGTGTACTCTGGATTAGCTACATTGAACACATAAGCAAATCAACTAAATGAATAAGCAAATACATTAGAGAAAGTATTTTCCAAAATGGAAGGAGAGAGCATTAGAAAGAAGCCCAAGGTATTAAGAACTGTAGGGATTAGATATCAACTCATGTTTTTATACACGTGTAGACAGATTTGAAAGGTAGTTATACACATGCGTATACATGCACACATGAATTCACAACTATCTATTAAGAAAACTAAAAACATAATATAATGCTCTTCTCTCATACAGAGTGAGAATGAGGAACGCAGATCTCCAGATCTTGTCTTCTAAATAATGCCCTCCACTAAAAAGAACTTAGGGTTTGCTGGGAAAATGGATGCCTTTGGGCCAGCACTCAGAAGGCAGAAAATAAACCCAGAGTATTCAATCCAGATACTTCCAATCCAAATAATTAGGAAGTATTCGAAATAATGTAAGTGTGCTGTGATGGTCAGTGTTAACTGTCACCTTAACAAAATCTAGAATCATGTGGGAGACAGGTCTCTTAGATGCCTGTGGAAGATTGTTTCGATTACATTAATTAGGAGGAAAGATCTGCCATTCTAAAGCATTTTATGGGCAGAAGATCCTGAGCTATGCGCAAGTAGCTATCTCAGCACCAGCATGCAAGCATTTGTTGCTGTCTTAATCAGACAGTGGATGCACTGTGACTGGCACCAGCATGCATGCATTTGTTGCTGTCTTACTCGGACAGTGGGTGCACTGCGACTAGCTGCTTCAAGCTGCTGATGCCTTGACTTCCCTACCATGACACTGTAACCTAAAATAAACCCTTTCTCCCTAAGTTGCTTTTCTTGGGGTATTTTTGTAATAGCAGCAGGAAAGGAAACTAAGACACCTACCAAGAAGAAATAGAGGCCATCTGAAGAGATTCCCAATGGATAAACTTGAACATTAAAAAGTGTTTTTTAACACCAAAAAACAAAATAAAATAAAAATCCAGTCATAGAAGTGCATATATGTAATGAGGCAGGGGTATTACTTAAGCCTTGGGGCTCAAGACTATTCTGGACAACATAGCAAGATCCTGCCTCCAAAAAAAAAGAAAAAGAAAAGAAAAGAAAAAGAAGGAAGGAAGGAAGGAAAAGAAAAGAAGAGATAAATACAATAAAATTATAAAACGGAAATCCATTGAATTGATATACATAACAAATAAACGGACCCCCTCCTTATAACAGAATGATAAATGATAATAAATATATTAGGTTGGTGAAAAGGAATTGAATTTTTCAGGTCATGGGTTTTAAATTATTATAACTCTCCTCAGATCCATCTTTATTAAACAAAATGGGAACCATTACAATCAAAACATTTTTTTGGCAGATAATTAAATTTATCTTGTAGAGTAAAAATCTGTGTTTCATGGTACCATGAACTCCTCGAAAGCGTTTTCTGCATCCTGATGACTGTGGAAGCACTGTGCCCGCACAAAGTAGTTGAGACACTTGAGGATGTATCAGTCACTTGGAAGCTGAGGTGAATGCGGTGGATAAAATAAAATGTCACAGCCCGATTCATCCAACTTTTGAAGCATTATTTATTCACATGGGGGTCAGGCACTGTCACAGAGAAAAACTGAGCCCTTTTTACCAACCAGCGCAGCTGCAGATGCTGCAGTTTCCAGTGGACCTCATCAGCCTGCTGAGCATACGTCCCAGTTGTAAGGTTTCAGAAGGCCAAGGATTCGGAATAGGTAGTGGATTAAAGCAGCGCTTTCACTGCTGCCGCTGCTGCTACTGCAGTGATAAAATATGATGAAATACCATGACTAAAAGCAACGTACAGACAAAAGCATTTATTTGGTTTGCAGTTTCAAAGTGATAAGAGTCTATCCTGGCAGGGAAGGCATGGCAGTAGGCAGCAGGAGCAGAGTAAGGATCATTCCAGCCACACACAGGTGTTCAAATACATGTGCCTATGAGGGACATTTCTCATTCACACTGCCACACCGCCAGTGACTGACGTTTGTTTGGTCAGGTGCTTTGAAGCTGCTTCTCAGTCTAACAACTGAGTTGTTTGTTGCAGGTTGTGACATACGATCCACCTTTCATGTCACACCACAATCCAATGCAGAGATTGCTTCTTTTTCCATAGGATAAATGTAAATGGCCGTTCAAAGAAACTTTTTTTTTCACTCAGCTCGTGAGGCATCCACTTATCAAACTTTTTCACCTTTCCAATTTGCTTCAAGTGCCTAGTGAGCATGAAATGGTCTGGGATGTTTTCCGGCAACTTCCTAGGTAGTCGTAAGGGGGCTGGCTTCGATGATGGCTCACAATTGGCTATTGTCAGCTTCTGCTAGCCAGTCATATGCTCATCTTCAAGGCTCTCATCTGCACTGTGCATTTCTCAACAGCTCTTGGGCCAAATGCACTTTCTATATCCTAAGTTATCTCACTTCTTTACAACCTGTTTTGAATTGGAAAATGGATCAAATTTGTTGTTGTATAACATCATTCCCATTGTCTTAAAAAAAAAAATAAGCTGGGCGGGTGGTGGCACACACCTTTAATCCCAGCACTTGGGAGGCAGAGGCAGGTGGATCTCTGTGAGTTTGAGGTCAGCCTGGTCTACAGAGTGAGTTCCAGGACAGCAGAATTACAACAGAGAAACCCTGTCTCAAAAAACCAAAAGTAATAATAATAATAATAATAATAATAATAATAATAATAATAATAATAATAATAAACAGCAACAGTAATAGGGATAATATAAATAAGACTGGTAAATAAATAAATTCCCAGCCAGGCCAGAGAAGTCATTCTCCCATTTATCTGACATTCTATCTCCTTTATTCCTTTTGTATCAAACACATTTGGGGCTCTGAAGATAATCTGGCTTTATAATTGCTATTTAAATGCTTTGTATGATCACACTCAGTCTTCTTAACAACACTGCACTTTCAGAAGCAGTTGTTGGTGTGAGCAGTCTTGGTATAAGCTTCAGCAAATCTTTCATCAACTGCAATGTAACAATCAAAACTTAAAACCAGGGCTCTGGTTTTTATAGAGACTTCCTCTGCAGGTTTTTTACCCCAATAAAGGGCTGCTCTATCTCAAGTCATTCATTCCCTTGTCTGTCTCTTCTCCTAAAAGTTCAGGACCTTTCACTGGGTGGGTGGCCCACATGGGGAATCAGTATGTGAGCTCTCCACTGGAGTCCCAAGTTCCTTTCTCTCCCGTTTCTCCCTCCAATACCTTCCCCTACTTCCTCTTGAACAACTCAACAGGGTCTATGTGTTTTTATTTTAATATTAAATATAATAGTCCTATGCTACATCTATGTTAAAATGTCAACAAGCTATACCTGTGTTGTCAAAACATCCCGAGTAAGTATGAAGAGTTACAGGTCAAAGCCAAAACTATCTAGGACTTTTTGTTTTGTTTTGACGTGAGGTCTCTCTATGTAGCCTGCGCTGGCTTTGAGCTCATAGAGATCCACTGACTCTGCCTCTGCTTCCCAAGTGCTGGGAGTAAAGGCATACACCACCATGCCTAGCCAATCTTAGCCTTTTTAATAGCCTTCCTGTGTGTGAGATATAATTTTGCAACCAAAACTCAAAAACTAAGGAAATTAACTTCAAGAACATCTGAGACAACCCTATTAAAATCAATCTTTACTCTCTGATGTCTTCCCAGCAACCTTCTCTAGAACAAAAACTTTGAATCTTCTAGAGTCTCTTCTCTGGTGCTCATTCTGTCTTTACTCTTTCATTTACCCTCTACCACCCTCAGAGTTGATCATGTCTTGCCATCTACATCTGTGTCCTCCCCAAAACCCAATGCCTTTTCTCTTTCCAATCTTACATGCTTAGGGAGTTCTGGTAACCCGTCTGGGCTTCTGCCCAACTACAAGGGTTCTGGTGGGTACTCCCATATTCTGGCCCCCTCCTTTCTGGGTTCCTGCCCCTCACTCTGAGAAGTGTCTGAATTCCTTTAGACCCTGTTCATCTTTCATCACGCTGATCTTTGAGTTCACCCATTTCCAAAAACTAAAGTGGGGCTCATGAAAATGTTTGTCTTCTCTCTCCCTGCTCTGGACATATTTGTCTTACCAAACTAATCCTCTTTCCCCAATGAGTACCACTCAATCCTGTCCATCCAAGGATTCCTCCCTTGGCTGTCTTGTTCTCTATATAAGTGATATTTTCTGGATGCCTCTATTGCCACAGAATAACATCAATAAATTTCCTGTATCAGAATAAGGAAGAAATGCCAGATCTGTGGTTGATGACCAGCCCTCCAAGGCTGATTTTTTTTTGTTTTTGAGACTTGCAGAACTATTTGCATTTTAACATGTTCCCAAGTGATGTTATTGCTGCTGGTGGTCAAAACCATGCTTCAAGAGTCACTAGTTATGATCAGAAATTCTGAACCTTGGCATTTTTGACATGTGAGGGACGATAATTTTTAATAACCCTTTGACATGGGGCTCTTTGATGGATGTTTAGCAGAATTCTTGACTTTTACCCAATAGACATGAATTGCACCTTCCTGTGACAGAAGTATCTCCAAGCCAGATCTGGTAGCACACACTCATGGGAGGCTGAAGCAGGAGGACCTCCAAGTAGAGGCTAGCCTGGGCTATATAGCAAGACCTTATCTAAATAACAAAAACAAACAAACAAACCTCTAGACATTTCCCTTGGGAAAATGTCTATCCCTTGGGGAAGTAAAATTGCCTCCTATTGAGAATGACAGGTTTAGGAATATTAACTAGTAACATGAACCAAACTTGAAAATATATCTTATAGTTTTTTTTTAAGTACAAAAAAGACATACAGTTAACATGCACGTGTTCGTATGAATTTATCTTTATGAATGCATACACATATCTTTAAGTTATCAGAAATAATTGTTGAAAGGACACACAGCAAAATCATGAACATGAAAGAGGCTATATTAGCTACTTCTCTTATTTCAGTGACCAACTATCTGACAAAAGCAACTTAAGGAAAGTCTTAGTTTGGCTCACAGTTTGAGAAGATACAGTCCATTGCAGTAGAGAAGGCATGTGGTAGTGTGAGACGGCTAGCCACACTGCTTCAGCAGACAAGCCGAGAGAGAGAGAGAGAGAGAGAGAGAGAGAGAGAGAGAGAGAGAAGGAGGGAGAAATGGTTCTCCTTGTATTCCATCTCAAATCCTAGCCCATGGGATGGTACTGACTTCATTCAGAGTTGGTCTTTTATCCTCTATTAAGCATTTCCAGAAACCTCCTCATACCCACATCCAGCCACGAGTCTACATGGTGAATCTACATCTCATCAAGATGACAGTGAAAATTAACCATCACGCCGCCTCTGAAAAGAGGAGCGGCAGTAGGCCTGGAGGGGCTCTCTGCATGTAGTGTGCAAGTGTTCTACTACTCAAGCGTTGTTCAAATCAGGAACTCATTTGACAACTTTATATTTTTTTGCCTATTCTTAGAGACAGGAATTGAGAATACTTATTGCTTATGTGTTATTACTATCTTTTTTATTCAGAACACTTTTTCTGAATTCATTAAAAACAAAATCCTAGTAAATAAAGCAACATCCACATTATTTTGTGTTTATCATGTAATGGTTGAAAACACAGGATGGATTTCAGTTGGTAAAGTGCTTGCCTTGCATGCACAAAGATTTTGGCTCATTTCTAGCACTTTGTAAACTGGGTGTGTGGTGCATAATCTAGAATCCCAGCACCTGAAAAGCAGAGCCCAGAGAATTAGAACCTCAGAGTCAACCTCCGCTACAGAACAAGTTGAAGGCTAATGTGACATACATGACACTCAATCTCAAAATGTATATTTTTTTCTTTAGAACCTTTATTTTGAATATTATCTTAATTTGATTTCTTTGTATGCTTCTACCTAAACATTACTATCCTGTCCCCATATCCAACATTCTGCAATGTTTAAGTCAAGCTATTGGCTCTCACCAGATAAACTGGTTACCACTGTCTACTTGAATTATGTGAAAAAAATGAACATAACTTTCTCATTACACATGTATAATCTCTGAAACACAGCAATCTTTCCTTCCTAGTGAAATGTAGCACAAGAAATGTCAAGCTAATCACCAATATTCTCTCTTCCATGGAGCTTCATAGTCTCAGAGGCCATACTGTAAACTAAATATCTTTCTCACCACTATATATGACAAAATGAATAGAAAAAAATGCAGCAATCTCTATAGTACTTCCAGTTTCTTCTCCATTATACATTCCAAAATGCAAATATATACTGATTTTTATAATAAGGGGATAATAGCTATTATGATTTTTGTCTCTTTTTAATGTGTAACATTTTTAATATGTAACATAAAATTTACCAATTAACCATCTTTTAATCTTGTGTCATGTGATGTGTGTGTGTGTGTGTGTGTGCACATGTGTATACATGTGCCATGGTGCTTACGTGGAAGTCAGAGGACAGCCTCAAGCGTCATTCCTTGGCTTTCCACATTGTTTGCTGCTGCATACATCTGCTGTCTCTACTTCCTATCTCCCCAAAGGGACACTAAGATAACAGATATTCATGCTACATGCCTGGCACATAAGTGAGTTCTGTGGATTTGAACCCAGGTCCTCATACTTTCAAGGCAATCATGTTACCCACTGAGCCATCTTCCCAGCCCCTCATTAATCTTTAAGTATGTGATGTTAAGTAAATTCATGTTGTTAACAAATATCACCACCTCCATCTCTTCCACTTTCTTTCCATCTTTCCACTTCTTCAGCTGAAATTCTGTACCCACAGATCACTAACCCTTCATTCCTTCCTCCTCTCAGATCTTGGCAGTGACCACTCTACCCTGTCTCTATGAATTTGACTGTTCTAAGACTCCTGTGTAGATTGAATCATATAATATTTATCCTTGTTGGACTGGTTTATTACACTTGGCAGGATGTCTCCAAGATTCATCTCTGTTGTAGCACATATCAAAGCTTTTAGGATTGTCTTGTGAATGTAAATGTATGTAAGTTTCCCTCTGAAAAGATAATTAACAGGGGCCAGCACGCTCATGGTGGTGTTAGGATGTATTTATTTGAAAGAAGTAGAAGGCAGGCATGGACTCTGTCTGATATGCATTTCCCATGGGGGAAGTATACCTTGCTTGTTTTCATTGCACCCAGGTGCCTCTAAATTGATACAGTAGTAAGTAATCATTTCTCCTTACAGGAAATTTCAATCTTGTAGTTGTATTCGAGTCAAGTAGAAACGTCCTGATGGTTTCCGTAAAGGCAGCTGTAAAACCTGCTTAACTAGAAAGCTGTCAGGTGTCCAATTTATCCTGCTCACTGGTTTCTGTGTTTGATGGGACGTGGTAACTATGAATCAAAACTGAATGACTCAAAATACAGAGCAGGGTTTGATTCAGGATCTGAGGCCCTCCGCGTGTGCTTGATTCTGTTTATGACAACTTTGCAGCCTAATCCTTCTAATCTACGACTGCGTCTGCACTTATCAGAGGGCCAGTCTCATTTCCCCTTTCATCATTAAGAGAATAGACTTTTCCCAAGTAAGCATTCATAGTTTTTCATTTACCTCTCGAGGCTTGGAGACAATTTCCTGCCAATACTAATGAGATGGTCTTTGAAGAGTTGGGTGTTCACTCTGCTTTTGGCTGACTGGTGGCTTTGTCATTATACTGCCCTGCCGTGGCAGGATAAGGAAATTCACTTCTCTAGAAAGGGGTGTTCTTCCTCCTGCCTGCATCTTTATCTTCCCACTCTCTGACATTTATCCTTGTTCTTGTTTATACAATACATTTAAAAAATATCACAGTGACTTAGAGAGTAGCTCAGCTGTGATAGAGTACTCACCCACATGCGCACATCTCTGATTTAACCCCCAAAACCAAATGAAAAGAATAAATAAAATATTCACCATAGATGAAAAAGGGTTTAAGAGGTAGCTTGCTAAGCTATTCACTAAGTTTTTACCTGCTATTTAAAATAAAAAAACAACCAAATAGAGTTCAGTGTTCCAAAAGACCTACTGTAATTTCTGTCATCATTTTTGAAAACAGATCATTTTATCATTTATAAGATAATTGATAGACTGCAGACTGCATTAGAGCACAGTCCGTCTGAGACATAGTTTTCCATTTGCTGCTTTGAAAGGGTATTTTAATTTTGACTCTAAGAGTTCACTAACTAACATAATTTTTGCTAGCTTTTCTTTCATTTAAACATTTTCTAAAGTCCTAAATAAAGACATTGGAAGAAAGTTTTTTACAAATAAACTTTTGAAAATAATCTTATCTAGAAATTTAAAAAAAAAACATTATCCCAGATATTCACGTGACTCATCATTGGACTAAAAAAAATTATCTTACTAAGTATAATTCATAAAGCTACAAAAAATAAGCATTTTATAATACCCTCTATCCAAGTTTAATTATTCTGTCTCCTGTAAATCTCATGTGAAAGAATACAACATGAACCTAAAGCATATGTAAAGGTTTTGTACAATACAGAAAACATAGTAATACTTAACAATTGCCCAGAGCTTTACAATTTAGTGTTTTCTCAAACTGAGTAGTGAGGACTTTACCAATAATTTCAAAACATGCTGGGCAGTGGCGGCACAGGCCTTTAATCCCAGCACTCAGGAGGCAGAGGCAGGTGGATCTCTGAGTTCAAGGCCAGCCTGGTCTACAGAATGAGTTTCAGGACAGCCAGAGTTAAAACAGAGAAACCCTGTCTTGAAAATAAATAAATAAAATTTCAAAACAATTGTCTTACTGAATCTATTGCTATTCAAGTATGTATAACATCTGCCAAATGCGTGTTAATAATTTTTGAAGACAGGTGTAGCACACACACATAATCCCAACACTGGGGAGACAAAGACAGGAAATGTATTGCAAGTCTGAGGCCCAACATGGTCTACATAAAAAGTTTCAAGCTAACTAGGACTATACGAACAAACAAAAAAGCATTTTTGGATTGCTAGAAGAAAATGCACAAACATTTTCTTAGCAAACTAAGGCACAGATGCTCAGGGCAACTACAATCCTTAGTGCTATAACTGCCTTCTTCTTCTACCCATTACGTATTTCCTCTGCCCTCATCAAGCGCCCCTCCATTCTTGGTTCTTTTTATCTGGAGTGGTTATTCATATATTTATTTTTGGTTTTTTGTGGGGGTTTTTTGGGTTTCTTTTTTTTTTTTTTTTTGAGACAGGGTTTCTCTGTTGTATCTCTGGCTGTCCTGGAACTCACTCTGAGGACCAGGCTGGCCTTGAACTCACAGAGATCTATCTGCTTCTGCCTCCTGAGTGCTGGGAGTAAAGTCATATGCCACCACCACCCAGACATACATTTATTTTTGAAGATCAGGGCTGTTTATCATCCTGCCTGGACTGAGTTGTAGTTTTACATTGATTTCAACTACAGGAGATGGTAATACCAACAAATGCCCTAAAATATTTCCTGCAACCCAGACATACCCTTCTTTACCCCTATTGTGAAGAAATCTTTTCATATATCCCTTCCCGAGATATCCGCCTCAGCAATTTACAGTCATGCTTCTTCCATGTCTCCAGCCATCCAGCTAAATTGACTAGAGCCCATGAATCAGTGCACAATCAAATGTGGCTGGTTTTCCTTCTAAGCAAAAGCCACAACTATGTGCAATACAGGAACACACACACACACACACACACACACACACACTTATTAGATTGGCTTACATGATATAGGCTGGGTAGTCCAGCAATGGCTATTGCACAGTGAAGAATTCAGACTCCAGTTTGGTGCTGAAGGCTAGAGGATTCCTGAAGAAGTGCTGATCTTCAGTCCATGATGAACCACTAGTCTTCAGTCCACACTGGAAAACAGAAAAGCTGAGTTCTGATGTCAGTGAAGGACAACAGCAGCAGCAGGTTGCACACACTCACCAACAAGCAACGAAGGCATGCAAAAGCCAGAAGATGCCATCAACTCTGGAAAAGACTTTTCCTCCTTCAGTTAATTAAACTGACACCCAACATTAACCACACAGAGCCTAAGTGAATAGTGTCTAGTAGTTTGAATGGTTTCAGACATCTTTGGGGGCCTTGGGATATATCCCTTCGCTTATTGAAAGACTGCAGCTCAGAAAGGATAATGCATCATGACCAAGTGGAGTTAACTTCAGGGATGCAGCTCTAGCATCATATGAACAAATTAATCGATGTAATTCACCATCTTAACAAATTAAAAGACCACATATGATCGTCTAAATAGATGTAGAAAAGGTACTTGGCAAACTTCAGCTACATAATTTCAAAAGAAACTAAGAAACTTCCTCAAACTAGTAAAGGTCATCTTGATCATCTGCATCTAACATCATACTCATAAAACACTAAACTGGGAGTGTATGACACGCCTGCAATCCTAGCACTTGGGACACAGAGACCGGGGATCACGAGACCTGTATCAAATCACCAAAACGGACAAAAAGGAATGTGAAATAACTGAGTGTATCGATCTTAAAGTCATAAACAAGGCATTGATGTCAACATTTCTTTCAACACTGTGCTAGAGGATTCAGAAAGAGGGAAACTGCTCTTATCTGCAGACAGTGTGTTCATCTATGTAGAAAATGAAATGGAATCTATAAGAAAGCCACTCGAATTAACAAATAGGTTTAACAGGGTTTTAGGATGTAAGATCAATATACTAAAATCAATACTACAGATTGTTTGATAAATCAACTCTAACTGACCATTTGTTAGTAAAATACTCTAATGGTAGATACATGTGATTATATCATTCGTCAAAACTCATAGAATGTACCACACAAAGAGTGAACCCTGAGTAAACTGGAACTTTAATAATAATACATCAACATTGATTCACCAATGTAGCAAGTATATCACCAGTTATTATTCAAGATGTTAGTTAGGGGGGATGCATTTCAGAAGAGGGGGCAGAAAGGTTGTAAGAGCCAGAGGATCAGGGAATTTTCTGTTGTACCTCTTCATAATGTCAGAATCTATATCCATAAAATCTCGCCAACATGACTGCCTAAATGTAAGCCAAACAAAGACAACAATAGACATGTCAAAGCAGGCAGGGGAAAAAACCACGAGGCCTCAGCCCTACACAGAGAACAGCAGGCAACTAAAGAATGCTGGGAGAAATAGTATTTCCTAGGGAAGAGCACACCAATTGGTTAGCTATACCAAAGGTCAACCCTGAAAGCATACTTACAGGTAACATTACACAGATTGTATTTAGGAATATATATGTGTATACATATATTCATGTAACAACAATTAATAAAGAAAAGAGGTCATGAATTTGAAAAACTGCAAGGTAGGGTATATGGGAGAGCTTGGAGGAAGAAAGGGGAAGGAGGAAATACTGTAATTATATTATAATCTCAAAAATAAAAAAGTAACATTAAAAATGTATCTGCCTGTCTTTCTGCTTACTGTCCACCAGTGGACACCAGTGTCCAGGAGGTGGAGGAGAGTCTTTTCTATTACACTGGCCTGCCAGCATGTTCTGCCCAAGAGCATGCGTGACAATGGACTGACCTTGACCTGGGGACAACCTGATAACGCTTCCTGATAGCATGGATTCTGACAGACACAGCATCAGCTAGCACATCCGACTGCCAAACCATGTGGCCTAAATCTGTTCCTACCTGTAGCTTAACCTTTCTGTTTCCAAGGAATACAGCAGGCATAGGGACAGGTTCAAGGGCACCTCAAGAAACAATCAGGCAAATTTAGTGGGCAGGACACTGCAAAATGTCTCACTTGGTCTCTTCATAAAGGCAATGCTAAGGGGGAAAAAGCACAAAGACTATACTAAAGGAAAATATAAATGATGAATCAATAACTAATAATTATTCAATAACTAATTTATATATATATATATATTAAACTGTGTGTGCTTCCTATGGAAAATTTGAAAAATACAGAAGAAAATTAATGATTATATATAATTACAACTAATAAGTGATTTGTTGAAGTGTTCTTTCAAGGCTTTGTGAGTAGGTTTCTAAATCCCAGGCCAGTAATAGAGGAAGAGCCTCTCAATAAGCAAAAATGGAGTAATCCAATACACATTAACAGCCTCAATTAACTAAGATCAGTCTTCTTCATGTAGTAGACTGGATAGTCATCAGTTTTGGTATTTCCTTCATTTCTTCTTCATACTCCTAAGTATAAAAGTGTTCGTGTTCCTTATTTTATAAAATTATAAAGTGTTATAAAGAGAAAAATAAGAATTCAACAATTAAGTCTGCCATTTAGAGATTTTATTCTATGTAACTATGCGCCATCTAAACACTTTAATAACTCTATGGGTATCTGGATGTTGTTGTCGTTTGATCGGAGGGCTGGTATTTGTGTTCGCAGGTGTGCGCTGTTTGTGGGCATGCGTCAAGTTGGAGTCCACGTGGAGCGTCTTTCCTCCGCTGCCTGACACCTTGGCTTACAAATGTGCCATCACACGGGCTTGCTTTTTTCTGTTAACTTCGTCTCATTATCATTGCTACATTTAAGCAATGTCTGACGCACAGTTACATAGAGCTTCACTGAGTTTCTTTGTATGAGCATTTCACAAGTCATTTTGCCAGCCCTTCATTCATCGTTGAAATGTTATTTCAAAATTTTTACAGGCAGAACCATTGTTCCCTGGAGTGGGGAACGTGTAACGAGCCTGTAGGGTCTGTCGTTTAATAAACATTTGGAGTTCCGCGGAAATGAAGGTAGGACTGAAGGGCGAGATGGATCATAGCGATTAAAGGATACTTTCCACCTGGTTCCGGAAGATCCGGTGAGATGGATGATAGCGATTAAAGGATACCTTTCACCTGGTTGCGGGAGATCCGGTTTGCAGTGCCGGAGGAAGGGGTTCCCTGGAGCCCGGCTCTCAGCTCTGTTCCTCCGGTCCGCTGAGCTGCACTGCATCCCTGTGGCCACCGGCCGCACTGCAGCGCGGAGCCCCAGCGGGGCCTCCCAGATTCCTTTCCTGACTGATCCTAAAATCCAATTTAAAACCGTAACCGTTTTCAACTCACAAACTGGAAATTTACGAGCTCAAAATGATAGGCCGTGTGATATTTTTCCCTGTAATAAACAGTACTTTAGTGTCTTGAGCATTTAACTAAAAAAACAAACAAAAACCTGCCCAGCTGCCGCTTCTGTCCGCCTCACTCCGCCCTTAGTCATGCACTTTGCCTGAACCATAATGAAGCAAGCCCTCAAACACGCGGAGTTTATTCTTTCTTATGGGACTTTCCACATGCTAAACAAGAACTTTAAGACTCGGACTTCTTTGGATTCCAGTGGGTTTGGTTGCCTTCCACATGCCTCCCCGATAGTAATGCCCCACCACCACCACCACCCAGAAGTTGATCTTCTCCCCTACAGGATGGAGGGTCTCCTCGCTTTACCCATCAATTTTCGTCCCTTGTAGACAGGAAGTCCCAAACACGCAGTAGAAGTGATGTACAAAAACCTGAAACCCGGCAGTATATAGTATTTATTCTCTCCATGCAGTTCCATTTATTATATTTAGTTCTGCCAGTGTTCCTAAGGCAACTACTAAATAGCCACAGACCCTGACAAACCGAGAAGGGAGAGGAAGGGTGGAAAGGGCAGGCATGCGATGTCTGCTATTAACTGTGCACAATGTATTGTCCCTTTCAAACTCTTGGTGACCAAGGTTGGGGTGTTGAGGTTCAATGTCTGGACCTTACCTGGTGGTTCTGTGTTTGCTCGCTTGCCTTCTCAGCACTGGATATGGACCCACGGCCTCATGAATGCTAGGTAAGCGCGCTACCTCTAATGTTATATTGCCAGCCCATTGGGCTTCACTTAAGATGGTAAGCTCAGACGTCCACATTCTCAAAAGAACTTTTTAGCTACCCACGTGACTCTAATATACCACCAACATTGCAAACCTTTGCCTCGGAGTATCTCAGCACTGGAAGGGAACTTCTGAGACTCGAATCTTAAAAAAAAGTTCTAAGAATAAGAATTCCTGGGAAGTTGGCGGAGTACTACCTGAAGACAGGACTGCTTTGGGAGATCTGCTGGTTTTGCTGCCTACCAACCATTCTTTCTTCTAAAAGCAACTGATTTTTTTTTTTCATGTGAAACTTCTGGCTCCCTACCTAAGTCCTTCATCCTTTCTTCCCTACTCTGGCTCAGTACAACCCTGACCACCCTGCCCATACACACACAGTGCACCGGGGTATGACTCTGCTTTTGCAGAGCTAGAATTGCCCTTGAATTCAGTCACAGCTGAACCTTTAAACCAAATATCTACCCTCAGACTTTTCCATTCTTAAGCCAACCCACCCTTCTTTTAGTTTTTTTTTTTCCTAAATAATTTTGATATGGGCTTTGTCATTTGCAACATAAGATTTTCTAACGAATCTATATGCCTCCCAGCTGTGTCTATGCACAGAATGGGATTGATATATCCTGATACTGTCATTGGTTTTGTTTCATGATAAAAATTCCTCCATCATTCTTAACAGAGCTCAAGATAATTAAACACAAAATCCCACTTTTTTTAAAAAAAATACTTCAGCCTTGTTCAATGCATCTATTTTTTAGCATGGACTCTTATCAGCTGCCCACATGAATAAAATGGAGATAAGATATTTCACAGACCTATTGAAGGTAAACTAACTCAAGAGAAATCACTTCATGCTGGGTAAGTGTTGGATTGTCCTAAGGGTACCCTCGTCACTGTCATCCTCTTCCATTTTCTGTCACAAAGTTCCTGGAAAGTTAGCTATCATTAGCATCAATAGTTATCCAAAGGCAAACTGTAATCAAGCAAGAAATCAAGGAAAACACATACTCTGACTTCTTTTGTGCTACAATCTTCCCAAGAATATTACAAAGATGAGTTTCAATAATGTCTCCTAAGTTTCTCTGAAAACAAAAATGCTGTGTGTGACTGTACAGTATGGTTATCTCCACCAGCAAGTCACTGAGTCTTTGATGTTCATTTGCATAGATACTTTATATCAAAGCTTAGTAAAATCTTTTACTTTTCATTTAATTTTAAAACAAAAAATACCCACAGGCTGTTTCAGCTTTATACAATGAGCAGCTTTATCTTGATTTTCATTCTCTCCAGCCTCTCTGTGGCATTTAGCCACCCTGACAACCCACTGCTGAAATTCCTTCCACCCTGGTCTCAGTGGCAGTGCATTTCCCTACTTCTTTTTGGCCTTTTCAGCTACTTAGGATGCCTTCTTCTCTTCCTCCAGCTCCTGACTCCTGGGATCCCTCCCAAGGCTCTGGTTTCAGTCTCTAGCAGCTCCTAGAGAATTCAGACATTTTCATGTAGCTTGAATAACTTCATGGTTCCATCTTTCTAATATTTACTTCAGTGTGTAGGTCTTGCCACAACTTCATCTTCAATATCTTCTAAAATTTCTCCATCTTGGCATCTGCAGTTGTCTGTCCCTGCAATGCCTCCCTCCTGTGCTTTGGTTCCGTGTCCTGCCCGTGGTGTTGCTTCCCTCTCTCCTTTTTTCAGTCTCCGAATGCATTGCTGTCTTTCAGGCTCATTCATCCCTGGTGTCACAAGCCCCACAGGAGCACAGGCTCGCCATCTCACTGCCCACCCTCATAACTAATTTCCTTAGTACTGAATGCTGCGTATCCTGTTTCACCTGTGGACTCTAGCCAAATTGATAAAATGCCTCCTGGTGAGCTCTGTAGCAACAAGAGCTATTCACGGGTCCTCTTGATGTCCCTAACACATGGCACATATGACAGCATTTGATTGATCATCATTCCCTACAAAGGAGCTGTGTGTATGTGTGTATACGTGTGTGTGTGTGTGTGTGTGTGTGTGTGTGTGTGTGTGTGTGTGTATTTAGTTTGACATTCTTAGCTTGACTAGGTCTTCATAATACAAATTATTCACACCATCTTGTTACTTCACGAAGTAAACCACTTATTAAGTTTATTAAGTTCAATCTGGATTTTCCTTTTATACTCGCATCATACTGCAATGAAGACCAAACTACCTGACATTCATTAATTCTTTATTATCAATGTAATTTGTCTCCCTGAAACTCTTATAACCAACTTCCTACTACTTACCGGAAAAAACCCTTCACCACAAATACTGCCTACAATCCACTAAAGCAAAAACATCTGATCTGATTCCTATCTGTGTGCATGTGTGCAGATCTCATAGTATTTCATGGCAGTGGCCATGAGTCAATTACTGACTCACTATTTGTTGACTTAAATACATAACACTGAGCAGCATTCCACTTTAAACCATTCATTGGCCTGTAAGCCCAAAACAAAACCTGTGCTTTGGTGATCTGATCTCATTAGTATCTTTTTGTGTGTACTGGAGATTAAACCCAGGGCCTCGTGCATGCTAAGCATGCATTCTATCACTGAGCTTCCTCTCAGTACCTCCAGTTAATATTTTCATTGGAAGGCATAAGAACTTAATTTGTCACTGAGTGTCTTTTGATACAGGCTTACTAGAACCTTGAGTATTTATCCACCTCCCCCCCCCCCAAATGTGAAGGAAAATCAGCAATAGCAGAATTCCATCCAAAATTCCACTTAGAATGAAAGAGTGTCTCACAGCTGGTGCAATGGAAAGAAAGAAAAAAGAGAGAAAGAAAGGAGAGAGGGAGGAAGGGAGGACCTTTACCAGTTCAAGCTTGTGTCTTTTCTGATCTTCCTTCTTTTCCTTTTTTCTCCCCATGACAGGAATGACCAAATGATCTCCTGGTAGCCCCAAAGAATTAATGAGCCTTTTTAGAATTCACAACTCAAACCAAAAGAGTTACTCAGAGACCCCAGTAGAATCTACCACATTGTGTTGATGCAGGAAGGAGCCTTGGAATAGTCTTCGAGGCTATAAAATTCTGCATATATTTGAATAATTAAAACGTATGTGTCCCCTTCCCCCAGCCATCCTTTCATTCGGAGCACACTGCAGACATTAATAACGTGAAGCAAAAGTGCACTCGCACACTTTCTCAAACAATTGCGCTAATTGTGGATTTGCCAACTCTTAACAAGAATGCTAGTGTGCATTACCCTGCAGTTGTGCTCAGTTCTAGGAAGAGATAGCAGCACTTTTGTCTCCAGTAGCCACAGCTCACAGATGGGTCACTTGGCTGAGGCAGAACTGGGCTGTGCTCTGGCAGATGGATTGGTAAGTTGGCTGAGTTGCTCAGAAACCTGATATCCCCACCATCTCCAGGCTTATACACAGACTCTTCCCAGACACCGTTCACTCCCTACCTCCCATCCCTGTCAGCACTCTCCTGGGGAAAGTCTCTTTTTACTGTATGTTTACGTCCACTCCTTATGACGACTGTGCTTTTGCATATCTGTCATAAGTAAAAGAGTGTCAGTGTGCACAGGATTCCTTAACTCCAGCATTCTCAATATTCTGGACTGGGTAATTCTTTGTTACAAGGGGCTATCCTCTCATGATGATCAAAAATGTCTCTAGACATCATCAAATGTCCTCTGTTGAGAATCAATGATACAGAGTAATTTTGAGTGAATTATTTTAATTAAGTCTTAACTATTGACATGGTTATAATTCACTAAAAAGTACAACCATAGCAAAATTCACTAGAACAAAGCATTCGCAAACGAGAGCCATCTTATCACAGAAATATGAAGTACAGCAGAAGTAGAGTATTTCAGTCTTAAATGATCCTAAAATTTTGTTGCAATTTGTCCTTCTTAATTAAGTTATCAATTAATTAAGTTATCTTAATCAATTGATATACTAAACTTTTGCTCAAGACATTTTTATAAGAAGAAAAGTGCTTCCATAGCTGTCGTCTCTCCTACTTACCTTGCTAGTGTCACAGATCCTGTACTAAGTACTTACAAACATTTCAAGATGGAATGATTTTCACAGTGCAAAGTCTTGTGCAAAGTTGTTGGCTTTCAATAAATTTTGAGCAAGTATTATTATCTTGTTTAACCCTTATATCAATCATTTAAAATAAAAAAAACTTATTCACCCTGTTTTAGAGATTAAAAAAAAAAAGTTAGGAAGAAAGGGGCTCTTCTACAGCACCACACAGTTATAACATGTCAGAGCCACCTGTGGAACCCAGACCTTTTGTTGATTTTGTTTTTTGTTTTAATCCTACATTTTAGCTTTCCACTATATTGAGAGAACAAAAACCAGGAGAAGAAATAAATTGTCACAGCTGGAGAAATTCTCAGTGGACAAAGTCCTAGCTGGGCATGAGAACTGAGTTCAGATCCTCAGTACCTACATAAATGTTGGGTGGGCATGGTAGTCCACCTGTAATCTCAAAGCTTAGGAGGTAGAGACACAGGATCCTCTGTGCAAGCTGCTAGTGAGACTAGCTAATCAGTAAAATTTGGATTCAAGTAAGAGACCATGCCTTATATACCTTATATATAACATAGAAAGTCATTGAGAAAGTCACCTGATGTCTGATCTATACCTCTCATCTACACATGTACACATATTCATGCACACCTACATTTGTGTGTCCACATATATGTGAACATACATGCATACATATTTACACACACATACTACAGTAGAAAAAAAAAAGAAAGAAAGACATTGTTGGATAGCCCCAGCAGGATTACTCTGGTGGCTTCACAGTTGTTTCTCTGCATCATGGCTGGGGCAGGAAAACCTGTTACTCACGGTTTATTTTGCCCATGGCAAGCTTCAGACTCTATCCTATCAGTGCTCTTTTAGGGAGCTCTTCCTCCACATGCGTTCTGTAAGTGCATTTGGACCCTGGGAGTTTGGTGTAGTTGTACATAACTTTAGTCCCAGTGCTCAGGAAACCCAGGCAGGAGAGTCATCAGAGACAAGGAGCTCAAGACCCCATCCATATCAAGGACAGAATAACTTCTGAGTCCAGTTTGATCCATCAGGAGGTGATCTGGGTTGAGTTATTTCTGAAACTGGCCATAGGAGAAATAGATTCCAGTGAATCTGGAAAGGGTAGAATCATGGGATGGGCACTGGAGAATAAAGATGACAAGATCAAGTAACAGGAGAACAGGACTAGTGGTGAATTGAAGACATGCAGTCCCACAAAAAATAAAAATTAAAAAAACAACAACAACAACAGAGGTGTGTTCACAGTCCCAGCCAATGAGTGAAGAGATTGTGCAAAGGAGAAAGTATATTCTCTACCCCTGGGGGTGTCAGTCAAGCTTACACCTTTTTTATACAGGATCCCCATGATACTGCCAGGCTGCCATAACAAAGAACCACAAATTGTATATATGTATGTACACAATGCTACAGAATGCATTGCCTCAGCTCTGGAAGCCAAGGCTGAGAAGGTGTGGGCTGGGTGGAATCCTTATGAGGCTTAGGAGAGACCTGTCCCGGCTTCTCCCCTTTCTGGTGTTTGCTGGGAATCTTTGGTGTTTCTTGGGTTGTTGAAACTTCACTCTGGACTCTGTTTTCCTCATCACATGGCAATCTTCTATGTATGAGTGTGTCTCCAAATTTCCTCATTTGATAAGGATACCAGTCATATTAGATCAAGGCCCATCTTATGACCTTAACTTAATTTGGTTAACTCAATGAAGAATCTCCAAATAAAGCCATGTTCTGTGATACTGAATTCAGGACTTCCATATATGAATTTAGGGGAAGGTAATCCAATCTATCACAAGAAGCAACTGACATTAATACTTCAGAATGAACAATGGGATGAGTGAGATTGCACAGAGTATAAGATACTTACCGCCAAGTCTGACAACCTGAGTTCCAGGAGCCCACAGTGGAGAGAACCAACTCCTGCAAGTTGTTCTCTGATCATTAATGTACCATGGCATGTGCACTACACATAAATAAATAAGAAATGTTTTTTTAAAAAAATACTGAACAGTGTAGTGGAAAGAGTATTTGATCTTTTGATATTCTGATCTGACAGCATGACTATTCTAGTAAGGATCAACTTTGATGGCCTGTGTGATCTAGCTTGCTGGATATAGCTTTTTGGAATGCAGAAAGAATGCTAGTCTGAGGAACCAGTTATTGTCTAAGCAATTGATGCTTGGATTATCCTGTCCTCTGTTATCTTCATCTGTTTGTGATAACCCTAATGACAGGAATTTCTGTAATTCCTCCTCAGCAACTAATGAGATTTGGGAACTCCCACATCTCTCAGTCTTGACCTTTGCTTAGTGGCAACAGGTTGCCCAGCCTAATATTTGGCGAAGTGGACTATAAGATTCTGTTCATTTATGCAAAAGAAGACTTTGTATATTGGGGTGCAGAGCTTTTAATGAATAAATCACCTGGGCAAACAGTCTGATGAGTTTGGAAGACAGTTCAGTTCAGTCTGAGGTTCATCCCATGGAGAATACAGCATTCTGCCTAGGTTATTATAGCTTGAATGTTGGAGAATTGTCTCTTATTTTTTACTGACCCATGCAAGACAGACTAACAACTATAATTGGGGCCTGACATTCTGTCCAGAGATTCAGCCCAGAGGTTCAGAGGCTATTCTTTCTGCCATAGAAAAATCAGCAATGAATAATGGTGAGTGTCTTCCTTGTCATTATTGAACCCATATATTGTCCATCTACCCCCTGGCTAATGACATTCAAGCCCAAATTCTAACTATATCTAGAATCTAAAGTTAATAAGGCACTATGCAATCTATCTTTGGGAGACCTTAGAACAGTGTCTGGTTAGAGCTGTAGTTCAGTGGTGGAGCACTTGTCTAGCATGCATGGAGTCCTGGGTTCAATCCTTAGCATCACACGTATACATACACACTAAGAAATGAGCCTTTCCTTGGCTATTTTTCTAGAAGCCTCTCCTGCCTTTCCCCTTCCACTCTGACCCAGCAATGCTGACTACTGCTCCAGGTTCAGACATCAGCAGGACTATGACAGACCTGTAGCTGGTAATCCAGGACCAAGCCACTCCCAGGTCCCCAGGAGGGAAGGAGAACTCATAAAAGCAACCATGACTGTCTTTTAGAGCATATAAAGCATACTCTTGGCTTTTGAACACAGAATTCCATTTCTGAGCTGACAAAGTTAAAAGACAAATGTCTTTCAAGATAAACAGAGATTGGATATTTAAAAAAAAAAAGCCTTTTAAATGAAATGCTCTGAAGAACTTACTTAAACCAAGTGTCAGTGACCCAGAAGTAATTAAGACATAATTAAGGTACACTGAAGTGTAGGAACAGAGTTAATTCAGACGCAGTAGACTGGAACCCAATCACAAACGAAAGCCTTTGGAGCTTGAATCAGGGAACCCTCAGAGCCCTAGCCAAAGTCAGCAGAGCATCTGCATGGAATGTTTGTCCTCCTGTATACACTGCTGTCCCTATCTGCTCCTTCCCCTCTAGCTCACTCCTTCTGGCAAGAATCCCAGACCTCCTGACTAACAGTGTAGGCATGTGACCATGCCCATCATGGAACTCTGTATCCATCACCATTAACCACCTCATTTCAGGGTTAGGATCAGGATGCACCCATTACAGTCAAACCAAGTTGCAGAATGGCTTTTTCCACAATTTTCTACCAAAGCTGTAGAGAAGAGGCCCATTCTTATCTCTTAAGTCACAATGCAGAGAAGGATGTGAATTTGAAACTGTCAGAAATGACGCTCTCCACCAGCAGGGGGAATGGATGGGAAGGTAAAGAGAGAGTCTGGGCAGCCTTGAACCTGAGTTAATCCCCAGACACCCAGAACTGTGCTTAGTTCTGGCCCTTCTGTCAGTTCTATGAATGGCTTTCGTATCTGCTTTATGAATCTAATAGTGGGAATAAGATGGTTTCCGCTGTCACTTAGAACCAATGGAATTCTGAACACGCTTGGGATAAAATCTTTTCCTCACAGTTGAATACAACTGTACACATGCTGACAACAAATAAACTTTAATATTTGCCAGGTATTGCTAGCTCAAACTGAAGACTTCTGCAGTCACTATCTGGAGGCTTTGCAGTCCATGATCAAGGATGCCATAACTAGGAGGGAGACTCTACAGGGCTCCCAGGCTATGGTTATCTGTCTCAGTTGAGGTCTACCTTAGCAGCACACTAAGCAACGTAATAACAGCATGTAGTACCCTGAAAAGCAGACTGAGGAGAACCAGTTCCTATGTGAAAACCTCAGAAACAATCTCAGCACTTGACTCTTAATTATAGACTGAAAAAATGTCAAAGTTAAGGTAAGCCTGTCAAAAAATGTTTACCTTGCCTTTTTTATCCAGTACTGGGCCGACGGTGCTCAGAGCTCGTGGCAATTAGCCCTACCCAAGTATGCAGCAAGTCCCCACACGTTCCAAACACCTCCTGAAAGGAATGTAAGCACCTTTACCTGACAAGTGCCCTGCACAGTCGGTCCAGCCTCCCCTCATATCCTCATGCTCTGCCCTCCCTTCTGCTTCTCAGTTTGCTCTAGCCATGGGGAGCCATTTTCTGCCTCCCACTCAGGTTATGCAGTTTCATTTCTCCTTCCTCACCAGTGTCATGCCCTCTACCTGAAGGTCCACCCTTCAAGGATTTACCATTGGCCCCACCAGAAGTGACTCATTTAATCTTGTGTCCGTGCAGTCATCTGCTCACATCAGGACTCCTTGGTGGTATCTGTCTGTCCGGTCTTGTCACCATCTGTGTTACAGTATAATTTCCTCAGTTGTGTGCTCCCTAATGATAGAGGCTATTTCTTTATAACATCCATAACACACCAACTAAAAGAGAGCACAGCCTGGAAGCATAGGATGTAAGTCAAGAAACATCTGCCTAACTCCATTAAGCCATTTTCATTCAGCTCGTTCCAAAAAGGTTTGGACAACTCGTTTTTGCCATTATTCCCCAAGTACGGTGTTGGCCTTGTTTTAATTTTTGTTCTTTCATTGATTCAAAATCCATTTATTCATGCATTCATTCACTCCTTCTGTCACTCGAGTGTGGACTTGAATCTGCAAAGCATCAGACACTGTATAGAAGCACAGAGGAAACAAAAAATGTCAGGACTTTCTCTTTGCATCCTATATGGTAAGGGAGACAGATGAATAAGCCAACTCTAAAAACATCATGTGGAGACTGGAGGTTTAGCTCAGTGGTGGGACATGTGCTTAGCATGCCAGTGGCATGAAGCCAATTCCCAGCACTACAAACACACAAAATACTGTGTGGTGCGGTTAGATCCTAAGAGTGACATGATTAATGTGGAGAGAGGGGAGAAAGTAGTTAAGTCTACCTGGAAGACAGGACTGTGTTCAGGAACACTTCACATGATGAATCTGCAGCAGCAATGATCATGAGACAGGTTGTCACTGAGCGTGGAGTCAACAGTCGAGGTGGTGGACTGTCCAGCTGTGAGCCACTCAGGCCCCCGTGAGGCCGTCACACAACTGGAGATACTCAGCAACATGCCTTGGCATCTCTCCTTGGAGTAGGATGAGAAATCAAAAACTATCACACTTATTTTATCAATCACAATCCTTTCAATGGTCTAAAATAATCTCATTTAAATAAGCTAAGGTTCTGATTTTGCCCTAAATAAAGCGTGAACTTTACCTGTGAGCTGTATGCTTCCTACAAAGTATCTGTATGCAGAGTCATCTCATCTGTCCTTATTAATCCAGTTCTCAGAGCTCAAGGACAGACCAGCTAGCATACCCTACTGATTCAAGTGAGAACTTCCCATGCTAGGCTGTAAACTCCCAGATGGTGGGGTCTAGTGTTGTCTTGTATATCCCCATAACCAACTGTGCTTGGTCCTTGATGAGAAATGATCAAAGGCTACTGGAAAATAACTTCTGGTTACTCTGCCAAAATTTTTGCTTTAACATTATCCTTTATTGCTGTCCCAAACTAACGTTTTTCCTCAGAGTCATGTAGACGATAACTCAGCAGTCTTTCAGGTACTTGCCAACTCAAGATAATTTATAGCAAGAAGAGATGATTTTATCTTTCTCAATTCATCATAGACTCTGATCAGTAGTGAGGACCAGAAATTGAAAATGAAATAGCCAAGTCAAACAAAGCTATATGTTCTTCCAAAGACAGTTAAAAGTTTGGAACCCAGGGCTGTCGAGACAGCTCAGTGGCTGAGAGTACTTGCTGTTCTTACAGAGGACCCAGGTTGCATTCCAAGCACGCATATGGTGGCTCACAATTGTTTATAACTCCAGTTTGAAGGGATCCAGCTCCCTCTTCTGATCTCATGGGCACCAGATATGCATATGGTAGACACACATACATGCAAACAAACACACACACACACACATAAAAAATAAATAAACCCTCTTTTAAAAAGTTTAAAGTTTGGGAGCCAAAGAAAGTTTCTCAAAGTAAATTCTTATCATCAGTGGATTCTGAAGCTCCAACTGAAAAACATTGGCAGCTACCTGTGGAGCTCCTGGTCTGATTGCAGCCTGCCTGGCCTCTTTCTGTTGTGCAGATGCCCCAAATCTGCTGTCGAGGCAACTGGATTCTGCAGCTAGCTCTGTGCTTCACATCTGGGAAATGAAACTACAGAGTGGAATAAGGTTATCAACATATCCTGAGAGCACACTTTCATACAATGAGATCTAATGTAAACATGTGTGGTTGAACAGAATTTTGTGAAATAGAATACAGAGATGTAGAACAAGAGTATGAACCCTGAGTGAGGAGACTGAGAAGGGGAAGAAGTACTTGAAGCAGGTGCTTTGCTCCAGGGGAGGTTTTTCTGTGCTTATGAATTTATTATGGGACAAAATTAAGTTAAATTAGTTACCAAGTGAGAAGTACCAGGGCTGTTGTCCAGCACCCAATAAACACTCTTAAATATCCTACATATCTCCTGGTCTTCTACCATGGTTATCATCAAAGCCTGTAGCTAAACTTGAAAGTCAAGACCTAGAATAACTAGGCATGATAGAACATATCTGCAAATCCTTGCACTTGGGAGGCAGAGACAGAAGGATCACAAGTTCAAGGCCACCCTGGGCTATATAGCAAGTTTCAGGTCAGCTTGGGCTATATGAGGCCCTGTCTCAGAAAGAAAAAAAGAAATGAAAGAAAGAGTAAGATCTAGAGAAAATTACCATGAGCATTAGAGACAGTAGGGGTGTGCACGGGGTTTGTTGAAAGCATTGCACACTCACCCAGCAGACAGTGCAGATGATCTGTGCCTATACACAGTCCTGCCTCCTTGTCCTTGGTCTTGTGCTCTGTGGTTCCAGTTCATTATTATAAATTTTGATCTAAAAATATGAAATAGAAAATTTCAAAAAAAAATATTTCATAGTTTTTTTTCCCACACTATCGTGAATATCGTGATGAAATCTTGAGCTGTCCTGCTATGTGCCACCCGGAACATGAGTCATGTCTTTGTCTAGAGTATCTGTGCTGGATACACTGCCCAGCTGCTCCTCAATCAGTTTCAGATCAGTCATAGCAGGGTCACGGTGCCTGTGTTCAAGTAACTCTTTAGTCAACGGACACAGCCTGTGTCATCCACCTCACTTCAGCTCATCACCCAGGTGCTGTACCAAATCACAGCATTACAAAACGGTGATATAGTACAGTAAGTGGTTCCTAAAGAGAAACCACATTCAGATAATGCTTACTAAAGTCTATTATAATGCTCTATTTTATGATTGCTATTACTGTCTTATTGTGCTTAATATATAAGTTGAACTTAATCATAGTTATGTATATGTAGGAGTGTGGGGCTGTCCTAGAGCTGAGAGTGAGTCGTGAACCCCGGATTTTCTCATCCTGAGAGCAGTAGGAGTTCTGGTGCTCCTCACTTTTTAGTCCTAGCCAGAATCCAGCTAAATATTAAATATTGCCTGCTACACAGAAGGTCATTAGCAAAGGAATGTGGCTTGGTTGGTGCTTATCTGTGCTGTAGCTGGAAGCATAGGGATGGGTCCATTTACTGATAAGTTGCCTTCCTCTTTCTCCCTTGATGCTTAGACTTGAGCACCACATGCAAATGAGGCTACTCCAGCATCCTTGTCTTAACTAATGGATCCCAACCCTGGGTACCAAAGACCCACCCCTGCCTATACCCTATAAATGTAACCACCCTTGCTTTAATAAATGAGAGATATGCTCCTCTGACAGCCTCTCCCAAGAGTCTGATTCGCTCTCGTGGAATCTTAGTCCTCTGATCTGCGTTGACCTATCTACCAGGAGGTGTTGACCCTGCGCTTTCCTTCCCAGGATCTGAGCTGGGGCCAATAGCTCAGCTATGCTGTGGGGAGGGAAGCAAGAGAAAAAGAAACAACATAGGAGAAAACACAGGATTTGTTACTGTCCATAGTTTCGGGCATCAACTGTAGGTTCTTAAAATTTACCCCTTGCAGGCATTATTAAAGGTGTATCAGTTCTGACAGCACAGAGACACAGAACTCAGTATCAAGACAGTTAACCTACAAATACTCAGAAATACAACCAGCCTAGAGGAATAGGTGGGCAGCGTCAGAAATGAGCCAGCACTTTTAGATGTGGTTTCAAATCAGTAGAGTTATGAAGCTTCCCTTGCCCCCATCAACCCAACCATATAAAAATCTCCACAAAATAAAATTCTGACTTCAAAGCAATAGCAAGGAAAGGACATTTTCCTTTCAAAATACTACCTCAGAGCATCCGTCATCACTACGGAAGATAAATCATAGTACATCTCTAGCATTTATCAAAGCGCCAGAAACATCACAGACACTCAGTATTTATTAGATAAATGGATCTCAGTCTTTTAAGAGTGTTTGGTAGTTGATTCCAGGTAGAGATGACGGTTGAACAAATGTACCTAATTTGGTTCCCTCTAGAATACCACTAAAACTATAGGAAAGGGGAAGTGGCAGTGATCGAAACCGTGTTGGAGGCTTAAGAGTGTGATGAAGGACTTGACAAACCAGAAAAACAAAGGCTAAGCTAGTAGCAGTGCCACATCCTCTGGGTATGAGGTGGAGAAGGGCCTGGGGCTTCTAAAGAGAGAGTTGGGACTAGTGAATGCAGGCCCTCTAAGTACTCTCATCCCCTCCCACTTCCCCAAATGCTGGGAGTAAAGCCTGACCCTTCAGGCAGAAGGTTGTGTTCTACAAGGAACACACCCAGGAAAGAGGAGGGAACATCCCTCTGACATCCCTGTGACATACAGAGACATGGATAAGACTCTCTCATTGTCAACTTGCCTCCCTCTACTCTGCTTTTCACTAGCTTACCCATCGATGTGAACAGACAGGCAGGGTTACCAAACGGCCGAGGGTTCTCTAGTATGAAGGATGACGGAAGGACATCACTTGACAGACTGAGAAGGTCCACCAACTATCCAACTCGGTGAATGCGAACATCCATTCACTGCATGGTATGACATTTTAGATGGGGCATCTAAAACTTCCGAGAGGAAAAGGCAGAATCACAATGGCATCAGACCTTTCAAAGACAGCCCAAGATGAGAAGGCAGTGGAGTGTGGCCTCAAGATTTCTGAGGGAAATAATTTCCAATCTAGGGCTCTAGACCCAGACAAGCTGTACATCAAGAATAAGAACTATGATGCAATGCTTAGAACCTTTGCTTCCAAGCATGCTTTCCTGAGAAGCTGGGTGTCCTTGTTAAGTTAAAGGAAGGAAGGAAGGAAGGAAGGAAGGAAGGAAGGAAGGAAGGAAGGAAGGAAGGAAGGAAGGAAGGAGAGGGAAAGGAAAGGAAAGGAAGGGAAAGGAAAGGAAAGGAAAGGAAAGGAAAGGAAAGGAAAGGAAAGGAAAGGAAAGGAAAGGAAAGGAAAGGAAAGGAAAGGAAAGGAAAGGAAAGGAAAGGAAAGGAAAGGGTAAACCAAAGCAGAAGGTATGAGTTACTGGGAAAAGAAGATTTAACTGAGGCAAGAAGTGGTCCTCAGGATAACGGTGCATCACCTGTGTCCCAGATGTGGAGACAGTAAGCCCAAAGTGAAGAAATGTGACTCGAGAGAAAGGATGCCATGACACCCAGTGTTTAAAATACAATACGGAGCAGCCAAATAAGCCTAGAGGGAGCAGGTGTGCCTGATTTACTCTGTCTGACTTCAGGTGGACTTCCTCCACTGCCACCCACCATCCCTGGCCTCAGCCTCACTGCCTGCATACATAGGGAACGTTCATTAAACCACACTGAAGATTCCTGCTCTGACCACTCCAGACTGGATGTGAGGTTTAGTAACGTCCAAAGGAGATGGAGCAGAGCGCCCCCGCCCCACAGCCTTGCAGATGCCCCAGCTGCAGTCACTCTGCATCTCTCCCATCACCATGTCCACTGAAGTGCTCCTAGCTCAGAGAAGCTTAGAGTTAGTGATTCTATTTGAAAGTGTCTTCCTGCTCTTTCCATATACAGCCAGATTTGTGCTTGCTGTTAGTTTTATAGCAGCATGTGATAGTTTAGAGGTCTCTCTTTTTGTCTTTTTTTATTGTTATTTGTTTGTTTTGTTTTATTTTTCTGTGGACTGACTCAAGGTTTTACTTTGGGCTTTACCGCTGCTTTTTTTTTTTTTTTTTTGACAACCTCACTAGGTTGCCCAGGTAGCCTCAAAAGTGTGATCTTGTTTCCTCAGCATAGCTTAGACAACACACAGGTACCACCACACACAGCTTTTAGTTTAGACCTTGAATATCCAAAGGCACAAGTGCTGAAGGCCTTCTATCCAGTTGGTGGCACTATTAAAACTTTAAGGTAGTCAAGTTAACTTTTCTTCGAAGACGCTATTGGGTTTTCCCTCTTCCTCTCTTTCTTCTCCCCCCATCTCACTCCATTTCCTTCCTATACCCTCTCTCCCTTTCCCTTTCTAACCCAAAAACGAGGTGAAGAAGTCTCTTCTACAGTGACTTTTCCACCATAATGCTATTACCACAAGCCCCCCCCCCAAAAAAAAAGCAGCAGGGTCAGTGACCATGGACTGATACCTTTGAAAGGATGAACCAAAATAAAACTTTCCTACTTCTAAGCTTATTGTATCTCTTTGCCTAATTTACATATCCCTATTCTGGGACTTTGAAAATTGTACCCTAGCTACTGAGCAGACTGGATTGGAAAGAGTCTGTATTGTTGGAAAGCAACCTCACGGGGCGATAGACAGCTGAGAAAACATCCATTCTCTGACTTCACTCACACCATCTCACACCCACCCAGTCTGTACTTGTTCAGTTGTCCCTTACTACCCAACACCTAGTCCCTTTCCTGGAAAATAACCATCTGACTAATAGTGGTTACCCAAAGAATAAAGGTCTGATAAGGAGAAGAGGGGGAGCCAAAATAGTGGCCCTTTCATTGTTCTGCCTGGCTACTAGGTCACTCTGCTATGTAAAATTTTTCCATGGATGCCTCCTTCATCAAGATGTCCCTACCCTTCCCCATGGCACATTCCCAGACTGAGTTAGATGCATTTGCCTTGGCATATCTGTGCAATACCACACCACAGTAAAAATTATTTCTGTACTTCTCTGTGTCTTGCATAAGTCTTAAATAATTGAAGATAGAGACAAAGTCTTCATGTATATATAACCCCAGTGTCCAGCACAGAGTAGGAATTAACTAATATTTATGAATATAATTCTTACAAAGCCTACACTGAAAAACTATTAAGTTAATATTGCTTTTTATTTAAAAAATAATTGATAGGCTTTATTTTTAAGAGCAGTTTTAAGAGCTGGAGAAATGACTCAGCAGTTAGGAGCATGAACAGCTCTTGCGGTTCTGTTTCCAGCACCGACAGGGGATGACAGGGATGGCTCACATCAGCTTGTAACTGCAGTTCCAGTGGGTTTCCCTCACCTCTGCCATAATTCCGCACTGCTCATGTGCACAAACCCTCATCCAGACATATAATCAATATAATCATATAATCAACATATCATCAATATAATCAATCATTTTTTAATTCAGACAAGAACAGTTTCTTTACCCACTGTCTATTGATAGGCATCTAATTTGCTCCCTGTCTTGGCCATTGTGAATAGCTCAGCAATAAATATGGATGTGCAAACATCTCTGAGGTGTTCTAATTTAGATTCCTTCAGGTATAGAACCTGGATATAAAACAATTTTTTTTATCATCTCTGCAATTTGCCTTTTTTAGTATGATATAGTTGAGTCATACAGTTCCTGTCCACATTGACTTCTTTCACTTAGTGCATTTGCATTCATTCTATGTCTTTGGAAGGAACATTATTATCTAATCTAAAATAATTTTGCAAAGTGAGTATTTGTACTAGATGACCTCCTGAGATTTGGAAGGCAAGATATAGGCCAAAGCACATACTGCCATCATACTGTCAATCTGTGAAGTATTCATACACTGGACACTTCCCTTTTTCAGGCCTGGCTGGCTCAATAAGAATATGATTTCCTTTTGGAGAAGCTAACAATTTAGTGTATGAGAAAGCTATGTATTTTTTGCTCAGTGTGATGTCATATTCCTGTAATCACAACACTTAAGAGGTGAAGGTGGAAAGACCAAGAAGAGTTCAAGGTCATCCTCAGCTAACATGGCAAGTTTAGAGCCAGCCTGGCTCTAAAGACCTATCTAAGACCATCTCTAAAAACTAACATACATACATATATGTATATATTTACATATTTATATATGTGACAACTGTATGTTTTTAAAAACCTCTTCATTTTGAGCCAGTTACACCTTAGATCCCAGCAGTTTGGACCCAAAGGCAGGCAGATCTCTGTGAATCCAAAGCCAATCTGGTCAATCTAGCAGTTTCAGGCCAGCCAAAGCTACATAGTGAGACCTTGTCTCAAAACAAACAAACAGAAATCCCACCCTGCTCTTTCGTAAGGGGTTACTAGGAGAGTAGGTGTCGCGTTGGCGAAAAGAGTCATCCTCTTATAAGCACTTAGCATAGGTTTGAAACATCATGATTGCTCATTGACTGTTTATTATCATTTCCCTCAAGTTTATCCAACAGCTCTAAATGCTAGCAATTGCTGTTATTTCTCCAGTCAATCAACAGAAAATAAATTAATATGTAAAAAAAAAAAAATCACAGAATGAAGAAATCTGCTTTTTCCCAAAGCCGGTCTTCTCCTTTCATTGCTGCTGCCCCTGTGATCCTGGCAGAAATAATACCATGTCCCCAGATGGAAACATTAAAGAGAAGGGTATTTGGGGGTAGGGATGATAAAATGAGAATGCCAGGAGCATATGGGTGGGGAGGGGAGCAGTACCAGTGGATGCTGGTGACAGCCAAACTGCGCAGGGCCTCCAAGTCCTGACGTTCGTAAAATGTGTCCATGGTCCTGATTTGCTCATGGTATTTAAACTCCAAGAACTGCTGAAGCTGAACATTCTCTTTAGAGTGACTGGAATAAGACAAGCTCTGTGTGAGACATTTTGGGTCTTGCTAAGGTCAATGTTGTGGGTTATGACAATTGCTATGGAGATGCTATCAAAGCAAAAATAAGCAAAAATGTTTGTTTCCCATCTGCAAGATTAGGGAGAGACACAGTAATTCAAGACTTCGTAATTAGCAAGTTCTTCGGATAAACATCAGTTCAAATAGAAACTTAGGAAATAAAATTGAAGTTGACCAAGTGCAACTTCTTGAAAAGCCAGGCATGGTGGTATATGTTCATAATCCTAACACTTGGGAAGTAAGGGTAGGAGGATCAGGAGTTCTAAGACAATCTCAGCTACCTGATAAGTTCAAGGCCAGCCTGGGCTACATGAGACCCTATTAAAAAAAAAAAAAAAAGAATCCAAACAACTTTGGTTGTATGTCTGTGTGTGCATGTGGAGGTTGGAGGTCAACATCACTCTCCATTGTGTTTTCTAAGACAGTGTCCCTCTCTAAACCTGGAGCTCACCCATTCAGCTGGACTAGATGGCCAGCAAGCTTATCTGTCGCCATCCGACCAGTACTGGGTGTGTGAACTTGGACCTTCATGCTTTTGCCCCAAGCACCCCACCTACTGAGCCATCTCCTCAGCCCCAAACAAGTGGGTGGTTAGGCTGCTTTTAGTGGGGATGTTTCATTTCATCATCCTAAGCCTTCTCTGTTTTGGTAAATAAAAATAAATAGAAAACTCATCTTTGGTCTTTATTATACCCTTGAAAATATCATGTACTTTAAATTAATGGAGCTGAAGGTTGTGCGTTATTCTAGGGTGGGGGTGGGGAATTAATTCAGACTTAGGTTTTAATTTTGTTTTTTTAGACAAGATCTTGCTATATAGCTCAAGGTGGCCTCTAACTCTCTGCCTAGTAATTTTTTAAAAATACATTTAGCATTGATTTTTAATACAACAGGAAACAAACATTAGCATTGAGTTTTAATTACATACAATTGGAGAAAATTACCCATACTCAGTTCATCTGATATGCTTAAAAGCGTTACAGTTGCAAACCCAAAGAGGTCATTTTAATACCCTATTCTCTTGTTCCCTTAATAAAAATCTAAATGCTTTCTGCCAATATTTATTTACACATTTTGCCAGTTTTTATTGATGATCTATTATGTTCCCTAATTGGTGTAAAACACTGAGAATATAATGAACAATACACTCATAATATATTTTACAGTCTAATTAATACTATCACAAAGCTACAAACAAACTACAATTACACCAAAGGATGAAAATTAGATATTTGTATTACCATATTGTAAGAGGTCCATACAGGGTAAGTACATGCAACAGGGCCTCTCAACATTTCCTATGCATGTGAATCACCTGGGGATCTTATTAAATTCAGGTTCTGACTCAGTAATCCAGGGTAGAGCTGCGGTTCTGGATTTAAATAAGTTGCCATGTTTGTTGCTTGATGCTGATCCTCTGGGCCCACGGGCTGTTTTGAAGCAAGGGCAATACAATACAATACTAAGATCCGATATTTTGAATTGAGGAAATGGCTCAGTTAGTAAAGTGCAAGTCAAGCATAAGGATCTGAGTTCGATCCCCAAAACCCACACTAAAAATCCAGGCATGATCACTGGTAATCCCAGCATTGCGGGTGGGAGGAGGATCCGCATGTTAGATGGCTTCTGTTCTGTAACAAATGCTCAACACATGTTGGCCAAATTTTGCATACTTGTTTTTGAGATGGAGCTTCACTGTTTCCCAGCCTGGCCCTGAACTCTGGCCTCAAACAATCTTCCTGCTTCAGTTCCCTGGGATTATAAGTTTTGGTGGTATACCACTGTACTCTGTAAACCAAGTTTGTTGAGATTTAGGTGAACTAAAGGGATATTTAGTATTGGGGATTGAATCAAGGGCCTTGTATATAATATAAAAAACATGTTGCCGGGTGGTGGTGGCACACGCTTTTAATCCCAACGCTCAGGAGGCAGAGGCAGGTGGATCTCTGTGAGTTTGAGGCCACCCTGGTCTACAGAGTGAGCTCCAGGACAGCCAGAGTTACAACAGAGAAACCCTGCTTCGACCCCTCCCCCCCCCAAAAAAAGAAAAAACAAACGTGTTCTACTAAGCAATATCCCCAGCCCTGGCTGAATTTTAAGTACAGATTTTGTATACTCTTACTGACTTTCAAGACATTGCAGGTTTAAAAGCACTCACTCTGTTAGAGAATATTTTTAATTTGAAGAACTTTTTCAATGGATGAACATTCTTCTCTTACGTCATTTTGAAGGGTGCTGTGATTGCTGCCATGTGAAGATTATTCTGGTTAGACTTAACATAATAGAAACCATTGTATGAAGCTTCTATATTTTTTTGTTCATCTACCTATTTCTTCTTATTGTTGTTGGTTTTTGTTTGTTTCTTTGCTTGTTGTTTGTTTTTCTGAGACAGGGTTTCTCTGTGTGGCCCTGGCTGCCCTGGTACTCGTCTTGTAGACCAGGCTGGCCTTGAGCTCAGAAATCTGCCAACCTCTGCTGATTAAAGGCCTGTGCCACCATCACCACCCTTTTTTAATGGGCTTCTTTTTTTTAAATATATATTTTGTGTTTGTTGGTGTTTTGACCTGCATCTGTACCTGTGTGAGGGTGCCAGAAACCCTGGAACTGGAGTTACAGACAGGTATGAGCTGCCATGTAGGTGCTGGGAATGGAAGCCGGGTCCTCGCAAGAGCCTCTTCCACTTCCCTCCAGCTCGCTGGAGACTCAAAGCACAAGAAGGCTTCAAGATACCAATACTGACTTGGAGAGTAGAAGGGAGCATGTAGAAAGGTCCAAGGAACAGCTTGGAAGAGCTGAAAAATGGCAAGAAGATGTCAGCTTCAGTCCTACAACCACAAAGAAACAGATTCTTCTCCAGAGGCTCCAGACAAAGGGCCTACCTCGGCCCTCACCTAGATATCAGCCTTGTAAAACGGCAACCTCAAACCCTAGTTAATTCAGCCATGCTTTTTTTTTTTTTTTTTTTTAATCTGTGGTTCTGGCTGAGTTAGAACTTGTAGCCCAGGCTTTTGATATACAGAAGTGTGAGTTTCTGGCTGTTGTTTAATCTCTTAAATTTGTAGTAATCTGTTATACACAGTAGAAAAATAGGGTTGGGGCTGCAGAGATGGCTCCGCGTTTACAAGTGCATGCTGCTCTTGCGGGGGACTTAGCACAGTTGCTGGCCCCACACCAGGCAGCTCACAAGCGCCTGTAGCTCCAAGTCCACAGGATCTGACACCGCTGGCAGCTGCAGCCATCTACACACACGTCCACAAAGCCAAACGCAGACACGTAACTTTAAAAATATATGTAAATAACCTTAAAAACTAGTATAATTTTATACTCCCAAAAAGTTAATTTGCATGTATACCCACCTATATTAAAATATGCATTTAATTCAGTTGCTTTCTAATATGTGTACTAAAAATGTAGCTTCAGTGATGTGAGCAATTCCCTCCCTTCGGTTATTTCCATTCAGTAAGCTGTGGGCAGCATCTGGCAGCCTCGCCATCTGTAACACGTTCTTCAGGTGGCGTAATGCACATCTGCCTTGCTTGGTTCACCTCCAAGCCCAACAGACACTTCTTTTCAGAACTTTCCAGGTTTCTTTTCACATTTTCTAACTCTAGCCATTCCTAAATTCACTGCACATATATTATCCTTCATAATAACTTAAATGAGATGTCTATATAGTTATTTATCTGAAAGTAAAAGCTACTTAGGGGTAATTTTGACTATGCTTTGCTTAAGAAGCAGCTTCTACTGGTTTTTCTTATTTTAAACTGGTAGTCTTCTAGTTATTTCAGTGTAAGGGCATGAGGATAGGGGAGTTAGTTCACTGTCTTAGTTAGCTTTGTGCTATACGATATGGTAGCCGTTAGCCACTTGTAGGGATTTAAATTTAATTTCAGTTTATTAAAAGTAAATAAAATATAAAGTCTAGTTCTTCAGCTACATTAGCCACACATTTGTGATTGCCATGTTAGACAGCGTAGACACAGAACACCACCATCTCTACATAAAGTTCTATTGGATCATGAAAATGCCTATGTCTTCAATTACCATTTGGTCTATACTTAAATATCCTTAGCTCATAGCTTTTCAATAGAGAAGATTTTACAAAGAAATGATTGAAAAGTCCATTTTTTAAAAGAATCATTCTGAACTTTGCACCCACCATTTGAAGAATCCGTGACCTGAGGAGGGTTAACTGACTTTTCTGCCTCAATTTCCATTACAGAGTGTGGGTAGCGGCAGGACAGTGTTCCTTAAAGTTATTGAAAAGATTAAATAAGCTGGGACTGGCAAGCTAGCTCAGCAGTAAAGGCACCTGCACCAGGCCTGTCTAGCTGAGTTGGATCACCAGGACCCATATGGTAGAAGGAGAAAATGGAATCGCAGGACTAGTCCTTTGACCTCTATATGTGTGCGCACACACAAGCACACACACACATTTGAGAGAGAACATAAACATTGAATTTATATAATACACTTACAGTAGTGCCAACTCTTAAGTGCTCAATATGTTCAACCATTGTTTTTGTAATCAGCATTTTAGAAATCAAACTGATATTTGTTACTTCATTCATCTGAAAGCTCATGATTTGTATTATCTTTTATTTCCCATCATTGTCCTCTCTCTCTGCAGGGCTTCGTGCATTCCAGGCAAATGCTTTACCACTGAGCTTATCTTCTCAAGTGTCTCTTTGCCTGAATTCTTTCCTCTTGTCCCATCTAGACTTCTGGCTGGCTATTCATTGTGTTGTCATTTTATCTCCTGTAGCCTGAGAGTCAGTTTGCACTGCTGTAAGATGAGGGGACAAAGAGTATCTATCTCCTAGGCTGATTGTGAGGAATTAATGAGATAAGCTGTGTAAAACATTTGGACCAGCAGCATGTGTGTCAGCTATTCTTAACGCTCTGGCTATATAGTTGCTTCTCATTTTTAGCCCTCGGATATTTCCTTTAACTTATTGTGGATCTTTTATAATAATTTATCTACTCTATTAAAATCAGAAGTTATTCCTCTTTTGTTGCAAACTATGAGTGAACTATTTGTTTTGTTCAGAACTTTTCCTTTCCCACATAACACCTTCCATGACTCTTTGAGATAGACTGTAACGTGTGTTTTAGCTTGATTTGCATTAAATATGTGACCGAGAGCTCTAAAAAATAATCACAGCTTTCTAAAGTAGAAGTTTCTTTCTTACAAAAAATAATGGAGTATAGAACGGTGAGTCTCTTGGAGACACGCTTCTTCTCCAGGATTACAGGGTGCAGGCTTCTTTAACAACTCGAACTCTGGCTTCCATCTTGTGAGTCAATCACTTCTTTGTAAATCTTCTCTGAAGAAACACACTCTTCCTCATCCCTTTCCTCTACTGACCAGGGCTTCCTCTATCGACTAACGGAAAGGGATGAGGAAGAGTGTGTTTCTTCCATTTGAGACAAATCTCTAAAAATTATATACACTGTTTCCTATTGGCTAGAGCTTAGTTACATGTCTCTGTGTGGTGTCATAAGATGCTGAAAATTTTGTTTATTTGTTTATAGACAGGTTCTTATTACATAGCCTAGGTTAGCCATAAACTTGTAATCCTTCTGCCTCAGTCTTCTGAATGTTGAGATTAGAGACATGTGCCATAGTGCCTGATTATTTATTAACATCAAACCAGGAGGAAACAGGCACTGTGGGGTCTAGCAGTCTTTGCTATAGTGTTTCTCTTATGTTACCTTGAGGATCCTATACCTTCCCCCCACCCCCTCCGTCTTGTTCACTTTGAGGGAAAATGACTAGGCCTACTTTCCCAGGGACTCCTCTGTGGTTACTGGAAATTCTGTATCCCTATACCTCCTATCCCCACACATCACTAGTCCTAAGAAAGGTGGGACAGTTGGTCACCCTATATTCCTCTATCATGACTCAATGAAGAACAGACTTATGTCTGGTTCACTGCTACAAATGCCATAAATAAATAAATAAATAGATACATACATACATACAAGAGGAAAGTTTTGTTGTAGCCCAATATCTCAGAAGTTTTAGTCCATGATCATCTGGCTTTCTTGCCTTGGGCCTATGACAGCACAGTGCATTCTGATAGGAATGTGTGACAGAGATGTTCACCTCTTGGTGGCTGGAAAGTAAAATGAGAGAGTCGGGAGTGGCTAGAATTCCAGAATGCCCTTTAGTGGTATGCCCCAAATGACTTAACTTCCAGTAAGCCTCACCTACATAACACCATATTCCAGGGACCAAGATTTAACACAAGAGACCCCGGGAATAGAGCAGATCCAAACTATAGCAGTACATACTCAATAAAGAGCAGAGATGTACATAGTGCTTCCTCTATGCCAAGAACTGTTATGGGTATTTTACATGTGCAATATGTTGCATTGAGTCTCCTTTAGATTCCTGTTAACATCTTAGTATCACACAATGTGATATCATTTGAATTAGAATTTCTACATATTTAACTACACAAGGTTGCAGTAGGGTGAGCTCCTAATCCAATATGGCTGGTGTCTTATAGAAAAGAGAAACCCTGAAGCTTTCAGAGGGAGCCAAGCTTCCCTCTGCCACTGATCTCAGACGCGCACCGTTCCCAATTGTGAGGCGGTACATTTCTGTTGTTCAATCGTTTGTTCCAGCAACCACAGCAATCCTACACAATACATTCACTCATCTCAATCTCAACAACTAACTTCTTGTGAGCTAGCTGGTGTGTTCCCATTTTACAGATGACGAAGCCGAAGTACAGCCGAGTGACAAAACACAAGAAAGAGATTGGAACAAACTGAATGAGGGAAGGAGGGGAGGTTTTAAAGGTTACAGTGTGGGCTGGAATGCAGAGAAAGAATCAAAGGCAAGGATTTTAATGTGGCTTGCCCAAAGAATGACAGAAGTTCTAGGTCACTATATATAAACCACCAACATTTCCATTTTCAAATATGTGAAGGCTTTGAATAAAAATGACCTTTTCTCAGGAAATCTCCCTCATTTTTGACACTTGAAAGTATTTTATTATATTTTAAACCTGAAGCTACCATTCCTAAGAGTCCTGGGCTTGATTTTTCAAGATAGGCTTCATTTTTATTTGACAAGAAGGACTAATAATGATCACTTGTTCCATGAGTGTCATTCTTCAGGTTTGGATTTTATGCTCATGTGCTCATAGATTTGCTTCTGATGGATGAGCTAATACTTGTCTTTTAAAAGTTTTCTATTATACATCTTACAGCTAGCATCAAATATATACATATATTCATATATGTATATATTTGAGATACGCATATGTATACATACACAGAAGAAGCACACTCACAACATACATGGCTGAAGTGCAAAGTCAGAGGCAATACAGAGATGACAGGGCCCAGGCTACTAGAATGCAGCATATACATGATACAGAGACCTTCACATGATCTTCATCATCAATTGGGAGCACGCATGAATCTTGGGATGAAGGAGTGGTGAAAGCACTTCCAGCAACCCACTGGGACTTTTTGTTTTGTGGTCCATATATGGTTAGAAGTTCTGTTATCAACAGAAATATATATTCTCACCAAAGGATGCAGAAGAGTTCCAATAAATTAAAAACTATAGCTGTCTTCTGGGCATTTGAATTCCTTATGGTCAGGGACTAGCAGGTAAGCAGAGTTACCATCTTGTGGTGGCCATCAGTAGGAAGTGAGGTTGCTTTGACACAATGGGCCAGAGAAGATTAAGAGTAGAACTTGAGCCAGGTGTGGTGGCACATGCCTTTAACCCCAGTAGCACTCAGGAGGCAGAAGCAGGAGGATCTCTGTGAGTTCGAGGCCAGCCTGGTCTACAGAGTGAGCTCCAGGACAGCCAGGGCTGTTATAGAGGAAAGCTCTGTATAGAAAACAACAGCAAAAACAAGTGTAGAACCTGAGAAGTTCTATTCAGTGTTTCTTGGCTCCTTGCTCTCCATTGATAAATAGTAACTATGAAGATGCAAGCAAAGCAGCCAAGCCCAAGAAGGATGCAATCCCAGGCTAAGAAAACTCAGTTATGAATGAGTCAAAGCCCAGTAAGCCACCATGACTAGCAGAGGTGGGAGCTGAGGACAAGAGACTTGAGGATAGATAGTGGAGAAAGTGCACTCAAAGTGCTGTTCCCTAAACACACATCGAAAAGTGGATTTGCCCAGAACAATAAGTAGCTTGACAAATAACGTGCCACTCACATCTCCCTTCAAGAAAGGCCTGCTTGATCATTACCAAAATTTAGAACTTTTCTCAATTGTTGTGGATATCACCACGAAAAAATTATCCACAAGGTTTCTGACTGGTACCTTTCTAGTGATTAGTCTATTGGTAATATTTTATGAATCCTTTATTAAATTGCTATAGGAGGCAGACAGGATAGCACATCCCTTTGGGAGGCTGAGGCAGGAGGATTATCATGAGTTCAAGGTCAGCCTGGGCTCCATAGCAAGACTCTTTCAAAAGAGCCAAGTAATAACAAAAGCACTACTGGTTTATGTTTGTTGACGACTGGGCACTCCATCACAAACATGGTGGAAGCCATGTGCAATTCTCTAACAGCTATTTCATCTGGAACAAGGTTTGACAGTCATATTTCAGATTCTCACAGTGCATGCCTAGACGTCTTGGAGCGTTATAAATGGACTTTGCCTCACTAATTTGCATTGCATCCCTTCTGGGATGCTAATGACCAGGCAGTTTGTACATAGGGGAGCTGAAGTAGACTGATTCCAGAACTCTTACTGATTTATGGATGATCATCTCTTTATCTGGGTGTTATCATTATGTAAGGCTGACAGGACTGCTGTAGATCTAGCATTAGTACTTCTAAAAAGGGCAATCTTTAAGATAAATCTTGTCTCGAGTTTTAGAGGAGCTAAAATGACCTTGATGGGCCATGGAAAGAATCACGTGAAATTCCTTAAGTAAAAATGTATTGTTCTGGGGATGGAGCTTAGCATGCACAAGGCCCTGGATTCAATCCTTAGCATCAGAAGGCAAATAAAATGCAACCGTGCGTGGAAGCAAATGCCTGCACTCCTAACACACTTGAGTCTGAGACAGAAGGATCATGAGTTTTTTTTTTTTTTTTTTTTTTCCAGACAGGGTTTCTCTATGTAGTTCTGGCTGTCCTGGAACTCACTCTGTAGACCAGGTTGGCCTAGAACTCAAAGATCCGGCTGCCTCTTCCTCTTTGGTGCTGGGACTAAAGGTGTGCACCACCAAGCCTCTGGGCTATATAGCAAGCTAAAGGCCAGCCTGAGCTACATGATAAGGCCTTGTCTCAACAAAACAAATTTTGTTGACTTGAAAAGCCATTTTCACAGGCACAAAAGGTGCAGGGGCCTTCAGCCTGCAGCTCTAGTGCCTCAGCTTTCAGAGCCAAATCAAGGGCCTGGCCACATGCACTTAGAGTAGAGTGTGGATCTTTCTAGAGCTTCCAGTTGGACTAGCAAGAGGCCCTGCCAGGTGTATAGAGGGCTCTCTTGTTCTTATGGCAGCCATTCCTTGTTGCTCTCCTGTTGATTTAACCAGTTCCCAGAGAACCCACACCCAGAGAAATCTGCATAACAAACAACCGCAAAACCTCAGTGACACAAAACAGTCTTGTTGGCTGTGAGTTAGCAGGCCAGCTGCAGTGGTTGTAACCTGAGCTGGGTCACTCCGGTGTCTGTGGTCAGTTGCTGGTCCTATAAGCATTTCTGCTGATGTTGTCCCAGGTTGTCTGACATGCCTGAGAGCCATTGGGCTGGGGGCTGGTCCCCAGAGGAGACAGGTAGTCTTTTCTTCTCACAGTGTCTCATTTACCAATAGACTCACCTTGGCTGCGGTAAGAGGCTTGCCAAGAGAACAAGTTGGAGCAAGCAAGGCCTCATAAAGTCTGACTTGAATTCTTACATCACCGTTTCTGCCCTGTTCTAATGGCTAAAGCAAAGCCCAAGGCTAGCTCAGCTTTGTGGAAACTATGTCTTGATGGAAGGTATGAGAAAGCACATTTGGAAAGTTAACATGAAGGGAGGCATAAGAAGTGGGGAATGTTTTACGCTAATCTACGTGGGGAGATTCCCCAAAGCAATGCAGTGTACGAGGCTAACAGTAATTAGAGCTATCTCCATTTACTATATTGATACTCCCTCCCCCAGCTTCTCGGTGTCTGTCTGTCTGTTTTTGCCTTTTAAAATTATCGTTTATTTATTTTCTGAGGCAGGGTCTCATGTATTCCATGTTGGCCTTGAATTTGATATGTAGCCTTGGACCTCTGATCCTCCTGAGTGCTGAGATTTCAGGTGTGTACCACCACGCCCAGTTTCTGTAGATCTAGGGATCAAACTCAGGGCTTCCTGTCTGCTAAGAAAGCACTATGCCAACTAAGCATAAGGAGTGTTTAGGCGTTGGGCCTAGCTAGTATGTCAGTAAGCATGGGCCTTTGGAATAACACCTGGCTCCTGATCTCTGAGTTGTCCTGTCCAGCTATGATGTAAAGAGCCTCTACCTCATGCCCCTTGACTGCCATGTGGTCCTGCTATGAGATTTTCTGAAACCATAAGCAAAAAAGAAATTGTTTTTCCCTTGTGGAGGTTTGAATGAGACTGGCCTCAGTAGGCTCATATGTTTAAATGCTTGATCCCCAGTCGGTGGAACTGTTTGGGGAGGTTAAGGAGGTATGGCCTTGTTAGAGGAAGTGTGTCACTGGGGTGGGCTTCACCTCTCTCTCTCTCTCTCTCTCTCTCTCTCTCTCTCTCTCCCCTCTCCTCCTCCCCACCCCCCCCCCGCCCGCCTCAGGTGTTTGTGGATTGGTGAGTGAGCTCTCAGCCACTGTTCCAGAACTATGCCTGTCCTCCCGATGTCGTGCTCCCCGTTATGATAATTGTCTTAGCATTCTATTGCTGTGAAGAGACACCATGACCACAGCAACTCTAATTTTAAAAAGCATTTAATTAGAGCTTGCTTACAGTTTTAGAGGTTTAGTCCATTATCATGGCAAGTGCATGGTGGCACCCAGGCAGACATGGTGCTGGAGAAATAGCTGAGAATTCTACATCTGGATCTGCAGACAGCAGGAGGAGAGAGACACTGGGCTTTGGAAAGGGCTTCTTGAAACCTCAGAGTCCACCACCATTTCCTCCACATTTCCTCCAACAAAGCCAGACCTACTCCAACAAGGCCACACCTCCTTAATCCTTTCAAATAGTGCCACTCCCTGGTGACTAATCATTCAAATACAGGAGCCTATGGAGCCATTCTTATTCAATGATCATGGACTCTAATCCTCTGGAACCATGAGTCTCAAGTTAAACACTTTCACAGGTTGCTTTGGTCATCCATCAGGCATTGTGGTCCCAACAACAAAGAGCAACACACTCATGAACCACCATCCGGCTTTAGTCACGCTTAAAGTCCTGCCATGTTTAGAGCCAAGTTCTGAAGACACCATACTTTTTAATCCATCTCTAGAGTTTGCCCATTCTTACTTTTTCTTCTTTGAAATCTTCAGCAATAAACTTTTAATTCCAGATAATTTACATTTAAGCAAAAGGACTTAAGACTCATACTTTCAGCAGAAAAAAAAAGTTACGTTCTTCCAATCATTAAACAAATATCTATTCTGTTTCTGTTTGTCCAACAATGTGACACAGCCATATTTGTATAGTTGTGCTGGCTAGTTTTATGTCAGCTTGATACAAGCTGGAGTCATTTGGAAAAGGGAACCTCAACTGAGATTACACCCGCACCAGATTGGCCTGTGGTGCCTTTTTTTGATTAATGATTGATGTGAGAGGGTCCAGACCACTGTGGGCAGTGCCACCTCTGGGCTGGTGGCCCCAAGTGCTATAAAAAAGCAGGCTGAGCAAGCTAGTAAGCAGCTCTCCTCCATGGTTTATGCTTCAGTTTCTGCCTCCAGTTCCTGCCCTTTCTTTCCTTAGTGGTAGAGTTTGTGACCTGAGAATTGTAAGATGAAATAAACCTTTTCCCCAAACAAGTTATTTATGGACATGGTGTTTTATCACAGCAATAGAGACCTCAAGATAATAGTACATTTTTACTTTTTGTAGTTTTAATTGGCATACCATTTTGCTGTAGGTTAGAGCTATAAATTTAAAGTAAGAAGCCAAGACTATTTTCCTGGTTCTGGTGAGACAGTTCATCAGGTAAAGGTATTGGCTGCCAAGCCTGATGACCTAAGTTTGATCCCACGGATCCCATACAGTAGAAGGAGAGAATTAACTCCTGAAAGTTGTATACACACACACACACACACACACACACACACTCACACACACCATACTAATAATGAATAAATAAATGAAACTTTTAAAATAAGAATATTTCCCTTTGTAACAAGTGTACTTTTTTGATATCTTTTAGAAATATTTTTAATATCATACAGCTTTGAAGGTAAATCATATTCCTGTCTGATCTCATCCCATATTTTTTACCATTCTCCTCTGTGCAGGTTCTTGTGCTCTCAGGTAGTGTATCAGTCTGGGTTCTCTAAAGGAACAGATCTTACAGAATCTATATTCTCTTCCAAAGCACACTTAAAAATCTTTAGACTTTTTATGAACTGGTCAACCTTATTGCTGAGTTCATGGTTGTCCTTCACTATACTCTGAGATCTAGAAGTTGGTTAATCTTATAATGGAGCTCATTCTTTTCCTTTGTCAATTTATCCAGAGATGCTGGAGTAACCAACTAGTACCATTGTTTTCCTTATTTTTCCACCAATTGTTAAAAATTTTATATATGGGGTCACCAAATCCATTGCCTCTGGCAATTGGTGATTCAGGATAAGCAAATGCATTTGTCTCCTTAAGTTTATAAAATAGTTCTCACCATGGGCTTTCATTAATACCTGAGCTTCTAGGAGAGTCTTCAGTAACTGGAGAGGCTTCAGTAACTGTAGGAGTTGGCAAGTTGATAAGCCTGTTCCAGATACTTAAAAAATTGATCCTTATAATTCTGTTGCTCTAGAACCACTTCTGATACCAAAATGTGTATCAGTCAGGGTTCTCTAGAGACATAGAATTCATAATGAACATACACACATACACTTCATCTGTCAATGGAGGGCCCATGAATCCAGTAGCTGTTCACTGCCTGGGACTAGATGTCTTAGCTGGTGTTTAGTATGTACAAGAATCCCAAAGAAGAAGGCTCGGATGCTGGTGAAAGGATGGACTTGCCAGTGAAAATGAGATCGAGCAGGCAAAAAGAGCAAGTGTCCTTCTTCCATGTCCTTTATGTAGGCTGGCAGCAGAGAGTGGCCCGATTAAAGGTGGATCTTCCCACCTCAAAAGATCTGAAGTAAAGATGAACACCTCAAAGATTCAGTTTAGAAGTGAATCTTCCAACTTTATATGGTTTAATTAAGAAAAAAGAAAGAAAGAAAAAAACCTTACAAGTGTACTCAGCAGCTTGGGTTTTAGTTAATTCTAGATGTAGTGAAGTTGACAACCAAGAATGGATGTCACAGTTAGGTAGGCTGTTTTGGTGCCTTTATGTAACTACTGGTTGACCATACCTTTGGTTTTCTTTCATACAATTGAATTGTTATTACTTATAACTCCTACTTGGTTTTATTGGTCTCTGTTTCCTGTGCTTTTATGGTGAGATGGTTATCTTTTATTTTAAATAGCTTTATTGAAATATATAATTTCTAAGCCAAGAAATTTGTCTTTCAGTATATTTAACATACTATAAAAATAATCTTTTTATTTTTACTAAAATATCCTTGTAGGTCAAAAAGCAGACAGCTTATAAGAAGCAGGGTCCTTATAACTCTCAAAGTCTGCCTCTAGTGACCTATATCACCAAGCCCCATGTCTCAAAGGCTCAACAAGTCCCCAAAAAGTGTTGTCAGCTGGCAGCCAAGCATTTAAACATGAGCCTAAAGGGACATTTTACATTCAAGCCACACCATAACACTCCCCACACTGACTAATCCTCATTGTCAACTTGACTGGATTTAGAGGCATACTTCCAACATATCTGTGCAGGCATTTCCAGAGACATTTAGCTGAGGAAGGAAGACCCACCCAGGATGTCGGGGGGAAAAGGAGAGTGCCAGCTGAGTGTCAGAATTTTATCTGGCGAGCCGTCTCAATGGCCCTAGAGCATCAATTTTTAAAAATTAGATTAATTAAAAATTTTTATTATATGTTTTTGTGTATGGATATATGCATGTGAATGCAAGTGCCCCTGAGGCCAGAAGAGATTGTCAGAATCTCTGTCCTCTGCTGCCCGATCTGTGGAGATACAAGAGTCGCAGTTGCCTGCTTCCACCACCATGAACTTCCACTGTGAAGTGTACTGTAAATTCTAGAGCCAGAACAAGCACTTTACAGTGCTTTCTGTACTTCATCACAGCAACAAGAAACGTAACTAACACATCTCCAGTCCCGCCTGCCCCTGGTAACCACTAAGCTGTATTTTGTCTCTTCAGATTATTCTGGACATTTAGTATAAACAAGATCACGTATCATAGGACTGCTTTGCCTCTGGCTTCATTAACTTATGAACAACGTCTTCAAGGTTCACATATGAGGTAACATGTTCCCATCCTTCAGTTTTTATGAATAATACTCCCTATGATGCATTTTGTTTACCCACTCACCAATTGATAAACATTTACTTACTGGAGCGTGGTCGAGGGGAGACTCACAGGTGTCCTCAAGCAACTGAATTATCAGAAATCTTAGTCTGGTATGTGTGACAACTTCCCCCAGCCGCACTGATGGCCCCTCCCCCTTTTGTTCCTTTTCTACCTCCTATATATGATAAAAGCTCCTAGGACTATGTGTAGCTGTGACAGCATTGCATACCACTGAGAGAGGGACATAGACAAGAGTGAGTGTCTAAAAGCCCAGGTGAGAGTCTAATGGCCCACCCCACCCCCTTTCCATGAGGGAATGCCAACAGGCCCAACCCCAGGGGTCACTTGTGGGTGATCACACTGCTCTGATTAAAATGGCAACAATTGGCTGGCTGCAAGCTCAGAGGACAACCTTCGACAGCCATCTTTCTTTTATCTTTTATCGGAGGATCAGAAAGTATCTTGTTCATTTACAATGACAAAAATATATGTGAAAAGCATTAGGGTAGTTTCTGACAGTGACCATGCATTTGATCTCCTTGGGGGATCATCTGGAGTGGCTCTTGGCACATAGTAGTTAGGAATAATGTTTGCTAAATGTGCATGTAAGCATGCACCCTCAAGAGGATGTGGATCTCCCGACTGATTGCATGGGAGATCCAGGACAATTTTCAGGGATCCCCAAACTAAGGGTGTGGATAATAATAGATTGACCCCAGTAGTCATGCTGCTGCCAGGGAGGGGCCTCCCCATTATCCCTCATTCCTGAAGGCCAATGACAGATACACTTCCCCTTAAAGTGAACCCAAACACTTAGGACAACGCTGAGAGTTCAGAATCCTATCACTCCATTTTAATTGTCAGCTATCTAAGAGTCTACTTATTTAAGTGTGTATACAGTGGCATCATGGGTCTGACCTCAATTTTTTAAAATTTAAAAATTTTGTTCTTATCTGCTTAAAAACAGAAACATTTTCTCAGGCAGCAACGGTCACCACTGAAGAGGCAAAACAACAGCGCCTACATTTCTGCCTCCGGTGACCCTTCTCCCCCTGTCTTTTTGTAGCATGCTGAACATTGGGAGCTCTCACAAGCTCTTAGAAAGAGAGCCAGAGGCTGCAGATAAAGGCCTGTTCATCCCACGCAGCCCTTTCCTAAGGGAGCGTTCCTGCCTGCTGTTTCAGTATCTTTTTGTGACATTCTAGAATTTGCCCCTCTGTGTGCACCCACAGAACCTTAGATGTGTGTAGAGGGTACACACAATGACTTTTATTACGTCGCGCTTCCAGCTTTGGAGCAGTGTTCCGGGGGTAAGACCCATAGTTAAGCGCTTCAAATTACAGCTCGAACTGCAGAGCCAGCTTGCCCACCACTTGGCCAAATCACCTCTTACAAATAATTGGGTATGGAACTCCTTAAACACATTTTTTTCCCTGGGCTTCTAGGGATTGTGGTCTTTTCCTAACTCTCAGTTAGCAAGGAATACAGTGAGGCTTTATTCATTTATTTGTGTATTTATTTTTTACAGTCCTGGAGATAAGCCTCACCCATGCTGGAGAAGAGTTCTGCTCCCACTACAACCCCAAGCCCTGTCTAGTATTTAAAAGAAACTGGACTTTATTGTTTAGATCAGTATTGTGTTCTCATTAAAACCGAAAAAGTACAAATGCTCTCCCTGATCCCCATATGCATAGCTTCCCTCCTAGCCCTTCCCCCTCCCCCCATACAGTGGTAGATTCATTACAACTGATCAACTTAGTCGGACACAAGGCACATCTTTATCACCCATAAAGTCCACAGTGCGCATGGAGGCTCATCCTTGCCGTAGCGCACACTATGCCTTTGAACTAATTTATAACGACATGCATCACATAGTAGTTTCATTGCCAAATAAAGAAACAACAAAAAACCTGTTCCCTAGTGAGGTACATTTTAAGGGGTAACAAAAGGGGGAAAGGACCCGACATGGTGACACACTACTGTAACCTCACCACTTAGTAGGCAGGAATTCGAGGCCAGCTTAATCCATATGTCCAAGGGGGAGAGAGAGAAAGACAGAGACACAGACACAGAGACACAGAGAGAAGGAGAGACAGAGAGACGAGAGAGAAAGGGAGAGACACACAGAGACAGATAGAGACAGGTCTCCCAGAGTCTAGACTCAACTCTCGGTGGCGTGCCACACGTGAAGTTCAGCCTCTCCCAGCTGGCGCATCTTTCCAAGGCTGGCCTAGGAACCGGTTCCTCCCCCTTTTGTTTAAGTGTCAAGCGAATGGGTTTCCTGTTGACTCGGGAATATTGTGAAAGGGCAGGAAGAGGCCAGGCCTCCTCGTCTCCCTCTCCTCCCCATCCCCTTTATTTATTTTGTGCACGTCTGTTCGGTTCCCGGGGGTGTTTCCAGCGTGTGCGGCTGGAGGGCGGCCTCCGCAGCCCGGTAACCCCTCCCCGAGGAGGCGAGGCCGGCTGGGAGCCCGCCCGATCCCAGGCTGGACCTCTGTGGGGCGGAGAAGGGGACCGGACGGGAAGCGAGCGGAGAGCCAGCCGAGCCGCCGCAGGCCGCCGGTGCGAGCCCAGGAGGCGGGGAGCTCGGCCCGGCCCGCGCCCCAGCTCGGCGCGCTGCAGGTGGAGCCCTCCTTCCCCTTCGTGCGCGCTGGCGAGGGGCGCCCGCTGCCCGCAGCTCGCCCGCCGTCCCGGGGCTGAGCGGCGGCGCCTCGCCCATGGCTGAGGGCCGGCGGCGGGAGGACGAGGAGGAAGAGCTGCGAGAGCGCCGCGAGCTCGGGGGGCCGCGCCGCGCCCGAAGCCGCGCGCTCCCGGGCCACTCGGCCGCAGGTGAGACACGTGGGGCGCGGGAGCCAGGGGGACCCGAGGCGGGGAGCCCGGGGCGCCGGCTCTGCGCCGCCACTCACGCCCTGCCCCGCAGGCGGCCGCTCTCCTGCAGCCCGGCGGGGCTAACACCTTGCACTCCTGGAGGCGAGAGGGCGGGACGGTGGCCTTCCTAGCCTCGGTCTCCCTTTCGGGCTAAGCCCGAGGAAATTCAGATTGGCCTTTTTACCTGTTAGTGGCTGGCCCTGGAGCTAAAACTCCAAAATGTCCGTGCGAACTAAATCCGAGGCTGCTGGCTTGGAACTTGTGGCTGGGTGGTTACTTATCTGTGGGGTGAGTCAGAGGCCATGGAGCACTCCCTACGTCTGCTTCTCTCGGTGGACAGCGACCCCTCCCTATGGTTTCGCCACCTCTACCTGGTCGGAACACGTGCCAATGACTGAGTCTTGTTTCCGCGGGTGAACTTCGGACCTCTGGTCCCTTCCTTCCCTCCCCCACTGCACCAGTTTTCTGCCTAAGAATTAATTTCTTGAAACTGCCCTCCACAGTTGTGAAGGAAAGTGCCCAGTGTAGTATTGGAGCAGGGAATGCATTTGGACGGGGGTGGGGTGGGGGTATCATTTGGGGGCCTAAAGTTACCTTTATGATCTTGTTTTGGGACACAGCGCAAATCAAGTAGCTTGGTGCATATGTATAAGACTAAATGTAGATCCACACTCCTTCCTCTTCCTGGGGTGGCTTTTCTATCTAACATAATGGAGAGGAAATTACTGGGTTTTGGTTCCAGCTGGATAACCACAGTTATCTGAAACTAGAGGGAGGAGTTAACCTAGACCCTAGGTCCTAAAGGATGACGACAAGAGGTGAAGGAATTGGGAAGATTCAGGTGACTTCCAGTCACCAGACTGGGGTCTCCGAAGAAAGTGAGCATGGAGAAGCTTTTCTCTGTGAGCACCAGGAGAAAGTTGGGGCTGTGGAATTGGAGGGCAGAAATTGGGATAAACGGGAAAAAAGAAAGTTGATCAGAACAGGACACCCTGTTGACCTTCCGTAGAAGTCCTAGAACCTTAAAAATGACTTCCTATACCCATTGCTGGGCCTTTTCCTCAGAGTAAGACACTTGACTAACATCATGAATACCAACTGGTAATAACTGGTGGTTTTGTTCAGTGTAAACCTGAGTAAAGTAACACTTAATTGTTGAGTAAATAATTCAAGAATACCATGAAAAAGTTTGCAAAGATGTGCCTCCATTGTTCTACGGATTTAAACAGTGTGGGCTATTTTGGATTTCTGGTACCTTCAGCAAAAGCTTCACTCTTACAAAAAGGACTGTACTGTGGAGAGCTGTGTTGGAATTTAAACTAGGTATGACCCAGATATATGTTCAACATTTCTTAGTGTTTTTTTCCAAGGCTTGACACAAATGGCATTTTTGTAACTTTTTACTGGTTCCATAATGTCTGAAGGCTGCCAGGGCCTATTCTAGGTTCTATGATAATAGTTTGCCAAGACACGGTGCTGTGTAGTTTCTGCATCCAGGAATAGGTGTTTTCAGCTTTCTTATCCTTAATATGGCCTTTCTTCATGAAGGGGTGAGGAGACAGCAATTTCGTGAAATGGGTAAGAGGGTCAAACTTGCAATTTTAGGTCTTATTTTCTTGGGGATAAATTAAGAGTTGACATGCTTTATAGATAGTGCTTCTCTTCCCCCTCATTTATTAACATGCTTTTCAAACAGTTTTGCATTCCTTACCAAGCTTGGGCATTGACTCCAGTGCTGCCTGGTGTCCTCTTCCAAGCGAGAGTGTGTACTGAGTCAGAGATCTTATGTTCTTCTGCTTCTTCCGTTCATGCCTCCAGTTCTCAGGCTTGCCTCCTTCTAAAGGTTGTTTTGTTTTGTTTTTCCTCTTTAATCTTATGTAACCTGATGCATGCCTTAGCACTGGGGCTTGTAGACTTGAAACAGCCAGTGAACTTTCTCTCTCTGCTAAATTATGTGTGGTTGTATAAATGTATTTTTTTTAGTATACATTCAACAAATTATGAAGTGAAGATTCTTCTAACTTATGCCCAAGTAAGAAAAAGAAAATATTAATTCCTTAGACTCATGCTTCTGTCCCTCCCCCAGATATTGCCTCTTCTCTCTGTATAGTTAACCATTAAAAACTTTTTCTGTAAATGTGTGTGTGTGTTTCTAGGGATTGAACTCAGGCCATCGTGCATGCTAGGCAAGTGCTCTACCACTTACCGTAAAAAGAAAACCTTTTAAGACTGTTTCCTGTTTTGTCTTTACAATCTTCCCATACCCATACCCATCCTTGTACAATATTGTTTAAGTTTATACCTCGGCTTAGGTAGGATCGTCCTGATTGTATTATTTTTCCCAAGGTCATGCTATGTAGGTTCAGACTGGCCTCAAATTAATGATCCATCTGCCTCAGCCTCCGAAGTGCTGGAATTATAGGCATATGACACCAGATCATGCGTTTTTAAAATGCCAAGGTTTTTGTTTTATTTAGTGCTTCTTAGATGACAGGTGTAGGGCATCCTTAGAAAATAAAAGTGATTTTAGTGACCATTATCTTACATATTGATAATTGTAAGATAAGAGGCTAATTGATCGGTTCTTGCCTTCATAAAATGTATCTGTAAGTTTTCTCAGGATTTTGGAGATGGGAGAGGGGTGGGAGACATGCTAGATATTTAACCCAGGAGGGCCTTACCTATGTTTACACATGAGCTCTTACCAGCCCTCCTCCTTTTAAGTTGTTTTTAAAAGTTCCAAGATTTTACTAGGGGCACCAAATAGACTATTTCTTTATGTTTTGATTAAGTTTTTTATTTTTGTTTTTATCCTTTTTCTTCCACCCACCCATTACTTTTTTGTGTTTCCAGTTTACTCTTAGTGTTTAAGATAATTGTGAAAGGAAGAAGGGGAGGAAGAAGAAGAAAAAGCGGGTAGAAACTGCAGACTTGGAGAAGCTACCCAGTTGACATTATTATGTCAGACAGAGGACAGAGAGGCTTCCCACTGCCCGAGCTCCATGCACTGATGCTAGCGGATGCTAGGGGATTGTGAACCCAGAACCATGTGAGATATTCCTCGCTGATGGTGTGATACAGAATCCTTAATTGCCTGACCATACAGTTATAATATAAAAAGCCAGACACATTTTAATTCTTGGAGCATCATGCTGACCCATTAAATGTCAGTTTCAAGCAGAGCAGGCAAAATGTGGGTACGCGAATCAGGTGATTCACAAATTTTATCTTTGGGCACCAACATTGCCTGTGTTGGACAAACGGATTGCTGACTGCCATCCCAAATCTCTGCTCCCCTTTGGTTTAGGGATAAGGTCTCAAAATATTCTTTTTTCTTTTCTTTTTTTAATAATTACACTTTGTTTATTTTGTATGTTTGCCAGAGGACAACTTGCTGGAGTCACTCCTTCTGTCACCATGGGGGTCTCAGGGAGCAAACTCAGGTCAGCAGCCTGTCTTAATCCACTGAGCCATCTCACAGGCTGGGATCTGAGAATATTCTTAACATGCTCCCAGACAGATTAGTGCTTCCGGTTCCTCCAGAAGGGTCCTTTTAAGCAGATCAATTGAAAAGCCATTCAATAAACACAGAGAGATCCACAGACTAGTGCATAAGCTTATTTTTCATTGTGGGTTTCTCAGTAGCTTAAAGGATTCCGTGGTTGATTTTTGTGGGCCAGCCGATATAGTCAACGCCATTCTCTGTTCTTGACTTTTTCTTTTTTGTCATTGGCCGACAGTTCTTCATCTAATCTATCTGCACAGCTAAGTCTGGTGTGTTGGCATCGCTGTGTTACACTGCTTAGTGCTGGTGAAGTGGATCGTGTGGAGGGCAGGGGAAGTAAAGCTGGGATCACCACTACTCTCCAGGTTTCCTGAGAGTGAGTTAGCATTTAAAATAAAAAGTTTTCTATCAGAAACCCCAAAATGTTAGATGCATCAGGATATAGCATCATCCTAACCAAAGCTAAGGTTGTATAGCTCTTTTGATCTTGGGAGAAGAGGGAGAAAAAAGAAGGGCATAGTTGGTTGATAAAACTTATCACTCTGATGCTTACATCAGAGTGATCATCACCGTGCCTTTTCAGTCAGCATTGTAAGGTTGATAATGGTACAGGTTGCTATAGGTTTTCATCCACATTGTTTAGAATGGGGCTTCTTAAATGTTTTTTTACTTAACATCTTTTTGGACCAGAAAGCTAACTCTATCTCTCTCTCATTTAAATATTTACTCCTTATTTTTTAGGATGATTTCTTTATTTTTTTATTTTATGTGCATTGGTGTTTTGCCTACATGTGTGTCTGTGTGAGGGTGTTGGAGTTTTTGTTGTTGTTTTGATTTTGTTTTTTTTTGTGTGTGTGTTTTGTTTTGCTTTGGTTTGGTTTGGTTTTTTGAGACAGGGTTTCTCTGTTGTAAATCTGGCTGTCCTAGGAACTCACTCTGTAGTTCAGGCTGGCCTAGAACTCACAGAGATCTGCCTGCCTCTATCTCCCAAATGCTGAGATTAAAGGTGTGTGCCACCACCACCTGGCCAGGTTTTTTTGTTTTTTTTAAACGGAGGTATCTAAACTTTTGTGAGTTATATGGATTGCAAGTATTTTCTACTCAGGAGCTAGTCTATTAATTTGTTTTTGTGTCTCTTTGATGTCAACCTTTCTCATTTCATGTCGAGGACTATGTGAATCTTTTCTTTTGTAATTGTGTCCACTTCCTCTTCCTGGTTAATAAATGCTATTCTACAATAAATCAAGAGAGTGTTTTTCTCTGTGGTGATTTATTATGATACTCCTAGAACATAGCCAGACATGTTGTAAATGTTTATCGTTATGAATGTTTACTTTGTGTCGGCTTTTTGCTATTGCTGAAGTATCTGATACTTAGTTAAATCCACACTACTGTTCCATCTGAGGATTAGTTGTTAGTTTCATTTTAACAGAAGAAACAACAGGAACATGCTGTGCCACTACTTAGCCATCAGATGTGGGTGCTGTGAAATGCAGTTTCTCTTGGAAATACCTTACTCCTACAGTCTCCCATTTTGGCATCCTGTAAGCCATCAGATTCTTCTTATTTATCTTATCAATTTGTGTGTGTGTGTGTATGTGTGTGTTTACCTGCATGTAGGTCTGTGCACCATCTTTGTGCCTGGTGCCCATTGAGGTCAGCAGAGGGTCTGGAGTCCCAGCTGGTTGTGAGCCATCATGTGGGTGCTGGGAATAAAACCTGGGTCCTCTGCAAGAACTACGAGTGCTCTTAACTGCTGAGCCAACTCTCCAGCCCCTGCACTGATTATTTTAACATGGCCCAGTAGTGTGTTTAGTTTTCATTGTTGTCACAAATGAAAATCAGAAGTTGACAATTTCCTTCCTCTCTCTTCAGTCCTGCAGATCAAACCCAGGGCCTTAAGCCTATTAGGAAAGCACCCGAACCCTGAGCTACACGCCCAGCATCTTAGTGTCGATTGCTTTCTTTCTCTTCCTCCTCTCCTTTGGAAAAGTTTATTAAGCTAAAAGAGCTGACAATTTTATGTTCACATTTCACAAAGTTTTCACCTGAAAACTGCACTTTTTATCCCACTCTTCCCTTTATCTTTAAAAATTATAAGTGTTTTCCTTCGTGTATGTATGTACATCATGTATTACATCATGTACGCGCCTGGTGCCTGCAGAGACCAGATGTAGGTATTGGGTCTCCTGGACCTGGAGTACTGGCTATTGTAAGGCTTTGTGTGTGTGTGTGTGTGTTTGTATGAGAGACAGAGAGAGAGGGAGGGAGAGAGAGAAACTGAACCTGAGTCCTCTGCAAGAGCACAAAGTCTTTTACTGATAGTTAAAGAAAAATAGCAATAAACTGACATAAAATAAACACTAATGGATTTTATAAATATTTACAACATGTCTAGCAATGTCCTAGGAGTATCATAACACGCCATTACAAAGAAAATATTCCCATAGCCTTTAGGGACAGCATAATGAGCACAGGGTCTTGCTATGTAGCCCACACTGGCCTCAGACTTGTGATTCCCCTGTATCAGTCTCCAGAGCACTGGCACCACAGGTGTGCCAGCCCTGTAATCATGCCTGACTCACAAGACCTACTTCTGACCGGGGTGTGTGCTCTCTCTCTTCTCTGTCTTCCCCTCTTGGACCCATGCATTTCTGTAACTATCAGCATATCACACTCTGGGGAGCACTTTCACATTCTGTTTTCAGTCATAATTTCAGCTTTGCATCTAATCCCATCTCAGTTAGCTTTGTAGCCTTCAGCAGTTTCCAGCATCTTTCTGAACCTTCAGTTTTGCTTTAAGAATTTGTGTTGTGGGTAGAGGCATGGTGCTGGGGTGGGACCCCAGGGCCTCGAGCATGCTGGGCAGGTGTCTGCCACCGGCCCAGACAGCTCGTATTTCCTTAGCTTTTCCTTTCTGTCCTTATTGATGTGTTGTAGGATCCCACCTAGTTCACCGCATTGCATTTACTTGTCATGTCTCCTTAGGCTTCTTGTGGAGGTGGCAGCTCCTTGGCTTTTTCTTGTTTTTGATGCCTTTGCTGTCAGATACTCTGTACAATGTGTCTCTACTGGGATTTGTCCGATTATCTGAAAGTTTGAGAAACTACTTACTGATTTACTTGTCATGAGAGAAAGTGCAGCTCTGGTGTGCTGCAGTGGGTTTGTTTAACTTTCCCCTTGTTGAACAGAGGCAGGGTCTCCTGCTGCTGCTGCTGTGCACCAGGGTAGCTTGCCATGAGCTTCTGGGTAATTCTCCTGCCTCTGCTGTCTCTCTTACTTTAGGAGTGCTAGGATTACAGATGTGTGCTATCTCATCTGGTTTTGTATGTGGTTCTGAGCATCAAACTCAGGTTCTAACCCACTAACTGAGCCATCTCCTGGCCCCCTGCATGCCAGGGAGACCAGAGTTGAAGTCCCATCTTTATCTGGAATCAGGGATGTTTACTGTTCATATCATCCCTGTGGAGGCTGACTCCAGTCTCTGACATTGGTAGTAACTGTCGGGTTTCTATACTTCAGCTTTGCTCCCCAAAACTTCTGTACTGCATGAAGTGAAGGCTTTCACCCTGAGAGCCGCCCTAACAGAGTAAGATGCTCTGACAGACCTCCTTCAGGATAAATCATCTCCATACATTAAAAAAAAAAAATTCTTCTGCATGAAAGACTTTCTTTGATATTTGTGTATGTGTGTGTGTATATTTGTTTGTTTGTTTAAAGACAGAATGCCATGTATTTCAGGCTGGCCTCAAGATTGCAATGTAGCCAAGAATGACCTTGAACTTGTGATCTTTCTGCCAACATCTCTAGAGTGCTGGGATTACTGGCAGCTGCCACCATTCCTGGTTTTCAAAGTTCTGGGAATCAAATCCAAGGGCTTCATGCATGCTAGGCAAGCATTCTACCAACCAAACAACATTCCTGGCCCTAGGATCATTCTTTTCTATTCCCTCGGTATCTTCAGCTCTACAGATCAATGGGATTTACTTTGGTCCTGGAGAAGCTCAGTTCCTCTACCTAAGTCTTTGTGTAATTTTGTATCATAATTTAAAAGGGAAAGATGTGAAATATATACCCGATTGAGGTAACCCTACAACCAAGGCTCATTCACACTAAGAGTGCTCTACTAACAGGCACAATGATAAATATACATTCCTTTCCAGTTTGGGAAATGGAGAGGAAGTCAGAGAGCAGGAGAGGATTTGGAAAAACACTGAGCTCTGAAGAATCAGATAATGAATTACTGTTGTACTGTGCACTGGGTGCCCCGTGGTAGTCTAGTTGTCCTACACATATTTTCCTCATTTAGCTCTGGTATGAATCCTATGAAGTAGGTATGATTCTTTCCTTCATTTTATGGATGAAGGGCCCAAGACCTATAAAAAGGTAGATAATCCACTGAAGGTCACACTGATAGTGACAGATGAGGACTGAGGTACAGACACATGTCTACCTAGTGCTCATTCATTACATCTTCCTTGGTGACTGGAACACCTGTGTTGCTGGGTGTGGCTGTAACTCCAGTTCCAGGAGATTTCATGTCCTCTTTTGGCCTCCAAGAACATTGAATGAATATGGTGCACAGACATACATACAGGCAAAACACCTACATACGTTAAAAAAAAAAATCTTAAAGAGGTTAACTCAGTTGCATAGAATAGCCTTTTTTTCTTATACTTCATCTCTTTCCCTTCTCCTATATGTTGGTAAGTTTTCTATCACTGTGACAAAATGCCAGAGAAAGTCAACTTAAAGGAAGAAAAGTTTATTTAACTCTTGGGTTCATAGGTTTTGGTCTGTGCTTGCTTAGTCCCATTCCCCTTGCACCTACCTGTGGCAGGGTAATACCCTCATGGCGGGAAGCTCTTAGCACAAGAAGCTCCTCTCCTATTGGCAGCTGGAAGCAAAGAGAGAGAAGGTACCATGCCTCTAGTGACCTAACTTCCTTTTACTAGGGCCTGCCCTGTATCGATTCTCCTACTTCCCAAAAGCACCACAGGCTGAGGAGCAAGTCTTCAACACACAGGCCTTCGGGGAAATTGAGGATCTAAACGGTATCATGCCACAGGATCTAAGGTGTATAGCTCACAGTGGCTGTCCCAGGCCGCAGGAACAGAAAATGGCTACGGTGGAGCAGAAAAGTAGATGGAATCTTAGTTCCCAACAGCAGAAACTGTCTTGATTAAGCCACTGTTATCCCATGCCTCTAACCACAAGCTGGATGTCGTTCTTATCTGCGAAAGGTTCCAACTTGATGCTTTTGTTTGCCTCTTATCACTAAACTTCTATGTACTTTATTAAAACAAAGTTGCCATAAGATGCCTAGATCTGGGGCTGGAGAGTTGGCTCAGCTGCCTGCTGCTTTCTAGACAGCTGGGGTTCAGTTCCCAGTTCCCACATGGTGGCTTACAATGGTCTATAACACTAGTCCCAGGGGATCTAATGTGTCTTCTGGCCTCTGCAGGCACCAGGATGCACATGGTACATAGACATGAATTCAGGCAAAATACACACACACACACACACACACACACACACACACATAGGTCTTTGTAATATTTTTGCTTTATTTTGATGACTTTGGACAGACCACTTCAGTTTTATGAGCCCTTCTTATTATGTTGGTTACCTCCTTTGATTGGGAGTTAAAGAGAGCATGTTTATAAGTTTGAAGTTCACATGCACAATATGAAATGTTAAGGTTACCTTTGGACAAGTCGGGAGAAGGAAGCCTATAGAATTTGAAACAGTTTCTTTCTAGTTTTGGCATTCGCCTAGTGTCAGTGTAATTCAGAACAAATGAATAGAAGCCATAAAAGGAGGTGCTGCTTTTCCTCTGATGCATTTGAGCAGGTTATCATTTGCATTGCTCATGAAGACCATAATGACAGCCAGGACTGCTACAGGTTCTAGAATTCTCCTGTTTTCAATATGGCTGCCTTCTGGCTGTCCTGGAACTCACGCTGTAGGCCAGGCTGGCCTTCAACTCACAGATAACCTCCTGAGTCTGCCTCCTGAGTACTAGGATTAAAGACCTGGGGTGGAACTCTGCGTTTCTAACGAGCTTCAGGCAGTCCTTTGGAGGCTGTCTCTGGACCAAATCCCAGGACCAGGCTTTCCTTGTCTATCCTGTGTGACAGTGGCTCTCAACTCTGGCAGGGTATTAAACTCAACTAAGAAGCAATGCATACCCAATCCATACCCAATCCAGGCCCTTGCACTTACTAACAGGCTTTCTCTACTGAGCTGCTGCCTCAGTCACTGCTTTTGAGATAGTGTCTTGATATGTAGCCCAAGCTGCCTTCAGACTTATAGGCCTCAAGCTTGCAGGCTTCCAGCTTCACCTGTCCAGTACGTAGGTGTGTGTGTGTGTGTGTGTGTGTGTGTGTGTGTGTTCATGACTTGATTTACTCTCATTATATTTTCTTGGATTATTTTATTCAAACCTGAATCCTTAATGTGCACAAGGTTTGAAAGCATCCTCTTCTGCTCATAGCCTGCCCTGTTGAGGGGCCACCATTTATCTAAGGAGCTAGAACTTTATGTTTTCTGTCTTATGTGAGTCCAAAGAGCATTAAATGTTTGTCATGTGATACCATCAATACAGCCTGTGCTGGCTTGTTGCTATGTGACATTATATGGATATCAAGTCCAACTTCCAGATCCTTCCCAACAGCTATCCTTGGGGTTGGATGTTTTAGCTGTCACCATAGAGAGGCTCTGTGGGGGCCCTGAACCCTACACAGGGAGAGCCAGGTGGTTGTGCATCTGCTACAACTTCTTGGAAGCAGGGCCTCTGCCTATATAGGAGGGCTTAGCCATTGAATATTACCAAATTAATTTTTAAATTTTAAAGTTCAAATTACATTTGGATAATTACCCATGGAAAGGATGCTAATCAGGAGGTAAAGAGAGAGACACTGAGAAGATAGTACTATTAGAAGTGCTTGTAGCTAAGTTTGACATAGTGTGACAGGGTTATAATCTCAGCACTGAGGAAGTTGAGGATCACAGAATTTGAGGCCAACTTGGCTAGGTCTCAAAAACAAAAAAACAAGAAACAAAATAACCTACCCACTAACGAACTCAAACTGTAATTGCAAGAACCTCAAGCTCCCCCTCTTCCCACCAAGCTATAAGAAGTGTATGTGTGTGTGTGTGTGTGTGTGTGTGTGTGTGTGTGTGTGTATGTACATGTGTGTATGCCTTAGAGACATTTCTGAGGATGCCTGTATTGTGGCCTGCACCTGGGATACTGGAGAGGCTGGGGTGGAAGAATTGCTTGAGTCCAGTAGTTCCAGGCCAGCCTTGACAACACAGTGTATAGAGGAATACCTCTGTGTGAAAGCTAGGGTCTGCATTCCAAGGGCTACATTGAGAGGCCTGTGTGGTCTGAATGGAATGTAGACACACCTTTAATCCAGTATTCAGAAAGTAATGGTAGTCCACACCTTTAATCCCTAGAAAGACAGTGGAAGCAGACACAGGAAGCAGAACTCAGAGTCAGTGTCACACATGAAGTGACATCTGAGATGAGTCACAGTGAATGGCAGACAAACTGACTGACTAATCAGGAAGAGTTAGCAGAGTAAGGACATGCCCAACTCTCACGAGAAAAGGTGGGCCCTCAGTTGGGGAGCGTTACATAGGAGTTAGAGTCAGTCAGTTCAGGAGCAGACAGAGGAGTCAGTTGAAGGGTCAGTTGAGAAGCAGGCTGAAGAGTCAGTGGAGAAGCAGGCTGAAGTCTTTGAGTTCAAGGTTAAGAGTAGAATGTTAAGAGGCTGAAATGATCCAGGGCTCCAGGGCTCCAGGGCTCCAGGCAAGAACCAATGATTTAATTAGACAAAAGAATAAACTATCTACATCCACATCCAGAACTACAACTACAATAATGACTCCATTTAAAAGAACAAAGCGTGAGCTGGGGAGATGGTTTAGTGGTTAGGAGCACTAGTTGCTCTTCCAGAGGACCCAGTTCATTTCCCAGCACCCACAAGTCAGCTCGCAACCACCTGTAACTCTAGCTCCACTGGATCTGACACATCTGTCCTCTGGGGGACTGCACAGAGGTATGCATACATATATACACATAATTTAAAGTAATCAATCTATGTAAAGTATCTATATAGCTGAGTCTCGAGGCAGGCAAGGTGGATGGTTCATTGAGTAAAGGTGATAGAGACCAAGCCTGACCGTCTGAGTTCAGTCTCCAGGACCAGCATGATGGAAGCAAAGGACAGACTCCCACTGTTCTGCTGACAGTCACATGAGTGTCTTGGCATGACAACCCCATGCTCACAAAATAAAAAATAAAAATGTAATTTTTTAAAAAGTATGAGAAAGAAAGATGAGTCTTAGGGTCTGTAGGAGACAGCTCAGTGGTTAAGTGGCTGCTCTTTCAGAAGACCTGGGCTAGATTCCCAGCACCCACTTGGTGGCTCACAACCATCTGTATCTCTAGTCCCAGGGGATCTAACACCTTTTCCTGGCTTCTAATGGCACTATACATGTGTGTGCTGCACAAACATACATGCAGACAAAACAGCCATACACAACAAAAAAGAAAAAACTGAAAAGAAAGGCATTTTAGAAGCAGGAGCATTACTTAGCTGAGCACCTATCCCTCATTCAGACTCCCTGGGCTCCTTGCTTTTATTAAATGGCAGGAAGCCCCTACACCCCTTCCTTGCATTTTGCTTGTTTGTTTGTTTATTTATTGCATTTAAAAACATGATTTCTGGGGAATATCTGGTTAGGGGAACACCATGCTTTCTTCTTTGTCAGAGTGACTAGAAAATGTAACTTGACTTCATTGCTCAAATACAGCAGTAATTAGTGATGGTTTTTGTTTTTTTTTTAATATATGGTTAATACCCTGGAGAGTGGGATAGAAGAGGGTCCAAGTGTTTTACTTTATTGTTAGAGTTTCTCCCAGTGAGTGCTTATTATTTTTGAAATTTAAAGAAAGGAAAATAAATTTAGAACGTGAAGGGTGAGGAGAGGTTGGTGGTGGAACGCCAGTTTAGTTGCCAAGGGTCGGGTTCGTCTTCAGTACAGAAACAACAAAGAAAAATATGAGAAGTAATTGCCAGCTGTTTTTTGTATACTTGTTCATATTATGATATTTTTAAAGTGCTATTTTTCCCTGAGATGAGTTACTGTAAAGGTGATAGCAAAAGCTGTCCTGCTGATCAAAGAAACGATTGATAAACTGTCGTGCAGATGATCGTAGGAAGGGAGCATATAATTGTGTTTCCTCTGAAGCTCATTTTTCAGAATGTTGGCTAATTTATCATTTGTTCATGAGTTTGGTCTTATGCTATTTACTTGTTTTCACAAATGCTATAATCACTTGAAAAGCAAATCCTCATTTATAATCAAACTGTTGCCTGCCTAACATAATTAAAAACCCCAAGTATTCTCTGTTTTATTTTTATGTGTATTTCATCTTTTTCTTGTGACCCAACAGAACCTCTTGTGAGGACTAGACTCAGGAGACATGCATTGGAAGTGCTCCTCCCTGGGTATGGTGGAACACACCTTTAATCTCAGCACTCTGAAGGCAGAGGCAGGTGTATCTCTTTAAGTTCAAGGCCAACCTGGTCCATATGGTGAGTTCCAGGACAGCCAGGGCTACGTAGAAAGACTGTTCAACCTCCTGCTGGCCAGCTGTCCTAGATAGCAAGAACTATCTAAATGACAAAGCCTAGAACCACCTGGGCCTGGGAGCACTAAGACTATCCATTGAGTAATTGTCCTTATTGGGTTGATTTGTGGCTGAGTTGCTGAAGCTTGTCTTGATTGCTTCAGGTGGGAAGACCCAGCTTTGTGGGTAAAGTCAGTGAGCCAGCCAGGGAACAAGCCCCAACCTTCCTCCATGGCTTCTGCTTCAAGTTCCTGCTTGAGTTCCTGCCCTGACTTCCCTCAATGATGGACAGTGACCTGGAAGTGTAGCCAAATAAATCCTTTCTCCTCTAAGCTGCTTTTGGTCAGTGTTTTATACAGTAACAGAAAGAAAATTAAGGGACAAGAGAGATTGCTCAGCAGTTAGGAGCACTGGTTGCTCTTCCAGAGGACCTGGGTTCAGTTCCCAGCCCCCACTAACAGCCATCTGTAACTCTATAGTTTCAGGGGATCCAACACCCTCTTCTGTCCCCCGAGGTCACTGATAAACATGGCACACAGATATACATGCAGACAAAATACCTATACACATAAAAAAGAAAAATAACTAGAGAAAGGGAACTAAAATATCAACTGTATGATCATGACTTACTCTCTCAATCTTCATTGACAAATATGAAGGATTTGGACTGAGGCCCCAAGCTTATGAACGTTATAAATAAAGTTTTATTGGCACACAGCCACACATTCGTTTACATATTATCTATGGCTATTTTGTTCTATATTTCCAGAATAGTTGCAGTAGAATCCATATGGCTGCAAGCCTAAAATACTTACTGTCTTGCCCTTTAGAGGAAAAGTTTGCCAATTCTTGTGTATCAAGTTTCTTTTCAGGCTCAAAATTCTATGTTCTGAATTTGGAGATATAGGCCAATATCTCCACAGATATTACTAGAAAAAGTCAACTTGAAGAGGGGAAACCACATAAATTATGCATGTTTTACCCACCTGCACCTGATACTTTCTCACTAATGCTGTGGTTACAAACAAGCTCTAAATCTCACTGTTTATTCAGTTGGAGAGGCTGCTGGGATCCTGGCAGAAGGAGCAATCCCTAGCTGGGAAAGAACAATGGGCAAAACCCGCATGCCAGTGTTTAAAGTTTCTGCTCAGAGATTGCAGGTGTCAGTCCTCACACTTCTTTGGCTAATCTCGATTAACGTATTAATGGTACCAATTCATTCTCCTGCGGGGAACCCTGCAAGTCAGGTTGAAGAAGCAGCAGCATCTTCCATGCCTGCTTCAAACTTTGCCAGTTTGAGAGAATGAAACTGTTGGCAGGAACTCGTTTTGTAATTCTTTGTGTAACACTTTTCATGAACTCCCTGTGACTAAGAAGTAACTAGAAACTGGCCCAGTGAGCTTTTGGTGTATGCTAGTTTTTGTAACTTGCTTATTCAAAACTCAGTAGAAGTATGGAGTGTGTTTGTAGAAGGTTAAAGTGACAGTCCGAAGGATTTAGATCTAGGTCTGTTTAGGCCTCTTCAAATGGGTTGACATCTTTTTCCTTGTATGGCACTGACTTAGAAGTCTCTGAAGCAAAGTACATTTGTTTTCCTTGTTTGTGGTCTTTCGTGTCAGCCCTCTCTTTCCGAATTAAAAATAGCTTTGTTGAACTCCTAGGGGGATAGGATATCTCTCCTAAAATCCAAATATGTGCCTTTGATGATGTTCCACAGACTTTCCTTTCCAAAGCCAAAATATTTCTATTCCAAACTCATTGACACAAAATTTCATCCATCAAACAACTGCTGTCATCTCTCTTTACCTCACCTACTGATTTGGGATTTTTAATAACATTAATCAACCGGGAAGCTTTATGGTTGTCACATCACAGATTTCTGTTATAAACTAATTTTAAAAAGCTTAGTTTTAAAAGATGAGCGCTGTGTGTTCCAACATTTCAAAAGGATCATGGTACACCTGCCAAGTCCTTAAGCCAGCTCAGGAGGTGACAGGGACTCGGTGGTGCCACAGAGGGTTTGAACCTTCTGTGTCAGTCAGGACTGTGGTGTTTGATTTTCTCTCAATAACCAGAATTTGGGAAAATGATTCTTTTTTTAGATTAAATGTTACTTGACTTTCGCCCTCTTAAAGGAGGCAGGCTACTTTGTCATTACTTCTATAGTTATGGAGGTTCTTGAATATTTTGAAAATTATAAGAAAAATATGTGAATGTGTATTTTTTGTTTTTAGTATTATAGAAACCAGAACTCCTATTCAGAGACCCCCATCGACGCTATTTTGTGTACATGCTCCAGGCCTCAACTCAAGGCTAACAAGGCCTGACCTTGTTAACTCCCCACTCTACGAGCAAATCATCTCATCAGCCAGGTAGCCCTGAAGACTATACTAAGGGTAATTAGCTCTATCCAGCCAGATAGCCATGCTAAGGGTAATCAGCCTTAACCTGCCAGGTTGCTCTGAAGGCTAAAGGCCAGAAAGCTATCCCACCAGACCAGATAGCCCTGAAGGCCATAACACTGGTTGCCTGGTTCTAATGATTAACTTGCCAGGAACTGCCCAAAAATGTAACCACATAGACACTTGTGAACTACACCTGTACCCTTTAATTAAAAACCATACTCCCTCACCTATGTGGAAAACCCCTTTTTCTGTCAATAAAAGAAGCTGTAATTCTCTGTTCGGGATCAGTCATCTCCATGGTGTCTGACCCCGGCATGCCGGTTTTTCTCTGCAGAATAAAAGTGCCTTTGCTTTTTATGCACGTGGTCTCACGAGTCCTTGGAGACAAGTTTCACACCCAACAGTATTGTGTTGGCAATGTGGAGAAGATCGTCCATAATGTGAAAGGATCTTTCTTATTTCTTTGTCCCTGCTCCTCTTGAACTGTAGCGTATCTACTTGGATAACTAAAAGGCCGTTCAAACTGAGCATATCTTTACCTGCTTCCTATTGCTTTTGTAATGATTTACAAATCAAAGGCTTAAAAAAACAACATGAAAATAAGAATATATAGTTCTGGAGGTTCAAAGTCTAAAATCACTCTCAGAGCACTAAGGAGAATGTTTGGTAGAGTTGTATTTCAATTGTAGGCCCCATAGATTGGCCATGGTTTTACTTTTTGCTTATTTAGAGATAGGATCTCTATCCTGTGTAACCCTGGCTGGCCTGAAATTCACTATTTAGACTAGAATGGCCTTGAACTCAGAGAACTCTACCTGCCTCTGCCTTCCCAGTGCTGGAATTAGGCATACACCATCATACCTGGAGGTTTTACCTGTTTCGGATTTTTGAAGCCAACTGTATTCCTTGGTTCATGGTCCCTTGCTTCATCTCCAAAAGCAACATCTTTGCTCCTCTTTTTCTACGTCACCACTACATCTCTGTGTCATGATGTCTCGGGCGCATCTCTGACTCTAGTTCTCTTGCTTTAATAAGCCATGTGATCATAATGACTTTGGGTTACTACATAATCAGGGATAGTTTCCTCATGTTGTGATACCTAATCTTATGTGCAAACCCCTTACACTGTGTATGAAACACTTACAGGTTGTGGGGATTAGGACATGGGCACCCTTGCAGGAGGCGCGATCCCTCCCGTCACCTACCTTGATAGCACAGTAAGTCCATTCCTCCTCTTCCTTCCTCATTTTGTTTAGTGGTACAGTCACCATGTGACCTGTGAGCCTAGCCATTCTCACTTTCTCTTCTCTCTTTCCCATCCCCCTGTCTCTCCGTCACGCCCACTCCTACCACTCACTTCCAGATCACATCCAAAGCTGATCGGGTGTGGCCTTGTTGCCACCACCCAGCGATATCCAGAGTTACCCTGTCCTCTAATTCCCACTAAACGCAGGAGGAACATCTTCAGCATCCTGGATCTCTAGGCTGGCTCCCTGCCCTTTCCTTTCGCTCCTGGGTGTTCTGAGTTAATTACAGGACAATACCACGTGAGCTAAGTGTTGTAAGTGGCACACGCAGGACTAGATCTCATGGAGCCACATGGAGATGGACGTCAAGTCGTAGGTAGAAGACACTGGAGAGAATTGGGGTTGGGTGAAGATAACTATTTCGGAAGGCAATTCGGATTTCCATTAAAGATTTTAATCTTTTTTGTTCATGGGGTTGAATATTTCCTTCAATTACTGGAAACAGAGAATGAAATTAAGCTCTGATTAGCTGAGCAGCTCCTTCCTCTCCTCTTCCTGAAGAAGGGGTATGTTTTTAAAAGTTTCGGGTGGCGGATTCCTAGTATGTAAATAAATTGCATTTTGTCAGATTTGGTGGAGAGATTGTGATAGCACCAGTGGAAGAAAGCCCCTGGGAAGGCGAAGCCCCGCTGTGGAGGTGGCAGCGTGCAGCCTCCAGTCCTCCTCTGAACTCTTTCTGAAATGTCCCCACATGTGGGAGGGTGACTCTGTGACTTAAAAAAGTCAAGGGGAAAAACTAGGTCATTACGTGAAGCAGTCCACTTGTTACAAAGAAAGGGAAGAAATCTGGATATCACCAACCAGCTATACATTCCCACTTTTAGGGAAAAAAAATGTTGTTTACTGGATTTTCAGCAATGTTTATTTGTTAGAATCCTAACCTTAATTAAAATTTCTCAAGACATCTGAAAATGAAAGGTGGAACATAGGAAAATGAGATGCTCCCAGAAATAACATATTCTGAAAATTAAAATTGATTTTAAATCAGAAATGCTATATTGAACCTTCCCAAAGCAGAGAATAAAGATGCCCTTGTTTATGTCCTCCTCCAGTCTGGCAGTGTGATGGCGCTGACTACATTACTTGCCAGCAACTGCTTGACATTTTGGTTTTGTGAATACAAATGTCTATTGATTTTTTTTCCCCTTCAGTAATGTATTAACAAGTTCCATATCCCACATTTTGGGTTATACGTTCCATTTTGTGTCCTAACAACTGAAACAGAAAATGTATATAATTACTTTGAGTCTTGTTTTGAAATGCAATCACCGGTATTGTCCAGATCTTTAGAGAACCCCACATATATCACAGACAAGTCGATATTTAAGTTAAGCAGGAGATAAACTTCCCTGTTCATTTTTAGAAAGTTGCTTTAATGAGATATAACTCATGTGCCATGCAGCCCACCCATTGTCTGTTAATTTTTCTTTCTAGGGAGAGGACCCAGGGCTTTGCTTATCATGGCAAGTGTTTTGCTATTGAGCCACACCTGAAGCCCTAATTTTGAAAACCATTTCCTATGATGCTTTTAATGTGTTTTGTAGGTATTCTCCGCTTCCTTTTCTAAGCAGTAGACAGAAATAAGTGCATTGAGACGGACAAAAGGAGTGTATTTTAGGTATGGAGGGCAGACACAATAAGGCACGAGATACAGATGGGGTAAAGGAGGGAGAACACACTCTGGGTGTCTTGATGCTGGATTTTAATTCCGTGTCAGAGGCGAGTTTGTGGCTTTCTCAGATCACTGGTAAACAGGCTCTTGCCATGAGGACAGTGCAGACAAGAAGCAGGAGAGGAAAACAACACATCTCAGGTGGAATCCTGCACTCTTACCCGACTCAGCTTTTTCTTCTCTCCACCAGACTCTCCTGTCCATGGCTTTAGTTTGTTTCTTTGAGTTTGATGTTATTACTCCCTCTTCAGGATGAGGGAGCGCTCCTTGAACTGCTTCAAGCTCCTTGAAGGCCGGCTTACTATGTCTCAGGTTCTGCTGCGCATTCGGTGCCTGTTGTGTGGTGGGCACATAAGAGGTGGAATGCACAGGTGCACACTCTGACTCATTTCAGACTTCCCCAGGGAAGAACTGCTATGTCGTCCAGTGCTGAGTGTGTCAGCAAGACACCTGGCAGCTGTTCAGACAGGTTCCCCTTCCTGCCCTGTCCCATCAAGTGAGTGCTCTTCCCTGCCCCTAGGAAAGGTTTAAAGTTTTGGTTCTGGTTCATGAGATAAAGTTTGCCAGGTCCTATGCCCTGGGCAGTTGCTTCCCATTTTGAGGGAACAGCATTTTGGTGGTCCTGACCTCTGTGTCCCCTTTGCCCCGTAACTCTGGCTGCCACCGGTACTTTCCATTCTCCCCGGTCTCATTTGCTTCCTTTCTCTCAGCTTGTGTTATCCAGAGCCTGCTTAGCTCTGTCCTTGTGTCTGCTTTTAGCTCATAATCTTATCTCCCCTTTGTTTGCTATTATTATTAATACCTCCTTTCATCCTTTTATTTAATCAATACCTGGAGACCTAAGTATAAGAATTATGTCTGATTCTAGGTTGTCTCAGTAAACAAAATACTCACGTTCTCACAGTGTATTTGGGGAAGACAAAAAAAAAAATTAGTCGGGTGCTTTTCATTCTTTCACTAAGATAACTGGCAAGGCTGGGATACGGTTGTAGATAAACAAAAGTTCCTACTCCCCTTACATTCTGATAAAACAGATACAGTAACTGTACAGCTGCATAAACAAATATGTCATAGCTACACTGAGTTCTGTGAAGGAGGGCTGTGCAAATGTTTATTATAAAGATTTGCTCTGGTCAGGAGAGCCAACAACAGCTTCTTTCAGAAAACGAAGGGGAGCTGGAGATTGGAAGTCAGGGCAGGAATTAACCAAACCAGAGGGAAGGGAGAGAGGATGCAGGCCCTGAGGGAGGTTGGCCGTGGAGAAAAGGGTAGAGTGATGTCCAGGGAGGCTGAAGAGGAAGTCTAGGGCCAGATTTGAGGGCTCTGTGGACCACGTGAAGGACTCTTCTCCTTATTCTCTGAAAAGCAAGATACCTTTGAAGTGCTGTGAGCAGGGAAATACGGAGACAGGTTTTTAAAGTACTTTTATTTTAAAATCACTGGTGTGAATGCTATCGAGAGTCGGGGGATTTGAGTGTAAAGTTATAGCATAAGAAAAGGCATGGAGCCACTAGATAGGATGCTATAGTGTCAGATGCAAAGGTGAGATTAAAAGTTAGCAGACATCATGGGGGCTGGGAGATGGCTCAGTGGTTAATTAAGGAGCACTGGCTGCTCTTTCAGAGGACACAGGTTCAATTACCAACACCCACACAGCAGCTCACAATTGTCTGTAACTCCAGTTACACAGACATGAATGTAAGCAATATGCTAATGCACATAAAATAAAATTAAAAACAAAAGTTAACAGATATAAACTTAAAAAGTTTAAGTTATGTCAATCTATTTGGCATATGGGAGCTGCGTGCATTTGCCAAAGTGTGTATATGGAGATCGGAGTACAACTCTTGGGAGTTGGTTCTTTCCTTCTACCTTGTGTGCCCCAAGAGTTGAACTCAGGTCTTCAAGCTCGGTGGCAAATGTTCCTACCCGCTGAGCCATCTTCCCTGCTCAGAGTCCACGCTCACTGTCTTGCTTGCTCCTTTTCTCATTTTAGGCAGTATCTCTCCCCGTAGCTTACACTGGCCTTGAACTCCTGCCTTAGCCTCCTAAGAATTGGGATTACAAGCAAGCTGTCTTTTATACTCCCTATGAAATGTATTTATTTATAAAAAAATTATTTTTGAAAATTGATTTACCATAAAAGGCACAGATAAACAATAAACAAGTCAACGAGAAATAAAGGAGGACTCAAAGGAATATTAGTGAAATTGCGCCAGGAGATCAAGGAGGAAGATAATGACTGTGGTCCATACAGGACTCAGCTCTGAGCTCCTGCAGACTAAGCACAGAGGGTCTTTCTTTTGGTCTGACCGTTTAAATCCCTTTCTTATAATGGAATCTCAGTGAGTTAAGATCAGAACTCAGTGCTTCAGTTCATAGCATTAATCTACTTAGTTGATTGATACATGTTTTTCAGACAGGGTCTTGCTTTGTAACCTAGGTTTGCCTCAAACTCATTATGGAGCACAGGCTAGCCTCAGCCTTGCGCTCCTCTGCTTTCCAAGTCCTGTGATTATAGACTGTGCTTCCACACCTGACAGTATTTTCAGTAGTAAATCACACTGGAATTTCAAAAGAGCTAAGCTACATACATGCACTCTGTTACAGATTGAGTGATACAAGAGGATTAGCAGGGAAACAAAGAATAATAGAAGAGTCAAAAAATACAGACTGGGTAAGGAATCCATGAGGCAGCTATGATTGGAAATAGACTCTGAATAGAGTTCCTTGAGGACCCTCCCTTACACCATCTTGATTTTTTTACCTTGCCTTTCTAGTAATTATTTAACTCATATTCATAGATAAGTATTCGTAGAAAGCATCCTTCCTCCCTCATAGGACACATTATTCTGGGACCAAAAAGAAAAAAAAGAAATACCATGCGTAGAAGTGGTAGCCTTATTTATTATCTGTTTGCATTCCAACCACTGACATAAGAAAATAAAGAATCTTGAAAACAAAACCATAAAGCTAGTCATTCAGGAATCCCAGTGATTCTCTTATGAGTTTTCTGCCCAAGGCTTTATTCTCTACACTGTCCCGTTGCTCGCCCAGCAGCCCAGCTCTGCACACTGTCTTGGTATCATGACAAAGGCTCAGGAGGATCCCAGGAGAGCCAGAGAAAGTAGTACAGTAGGGAACCAGAAGTCACCTAAGTCAGTCACCACCTCAGCCCCAAGCTCTTGAGATAATGGCATTGATCCATTTTTAGTAGTAGGTAGGTCATGTTGGCATAGATTCCAGGAGGATTTTTACAGTATTCCAAATTTACCACACCGTGGTACCACACCATCAATATGACTCCACAGGGGCCCTCCAGGAGGATTTTTACAGTATTCCAAATCCAGTTTACCACACCACCACACCATCAATATGACTCCACAGGGGCCCTCCAGAATCGCCCTGACTCAGACCCTGGAAAGTCTGAGCTCAGCAATGAGAAAGCCTACAAGAAGGAAAGTCAGGGGCAATGGAGAGTTCTTCAGAACCAGACCTGGACCCTGAGCTGTGCAACTGCAAGGGAGATGGACTTCAGGGACAGCTCACAGGAGTCCTGGAATCGTAGAATTGGAAACTGGCAGGGACCTTAGAAAAATACATTAGTCATTTCTAGATATCCATCTGATATACCATGAAAAAGCAAAGTAAGACTGATGTGATGTTTCTCAGTAAGTTTTTCACGACAAAGCAAGACTTACTCAGTGTAATATATTACTCTTATTTTTTTCCATAGGTTCTTAATGTCTTTTTTGTGTTAAATGATCATTTCTTCTATGGAGCGATAATGACAGCCATTGTCTCCTGTTTATTCCTTTGTTTTCTAACGGCTTTAAGATACAATGCTGGAAGCTCACGTCGTGTGTCTGGTCTAAAGCTTGCCCACACTGTTTTGATTACCATTGCTTTGTAGATAGCTTTGGAATGAGAAAGTTTGAGTCTTCCAGTTTTGTTCTTTTCCAAGACTGTTAAAGCCACTTTAATTCCATGAGTTTTACTGTCAGCTTAGTAATTTCTCAGTCTAGCTATTTTTTCAATTTTATTTTAAAACAAACTTTTGCTTTTGTTGACTTTTTTTTTTTTTATATTGTCTTTCTGTTCTCTGCTCCAGTTAATATAATTCTTATTTTCTTTGTTCTTTTTCCAGGTCTAGTTTGTCCTCCACCTCCACCCAGGAAGTGTGTTCTTTCTTCCTCTCCCCATCTCTCCCTTACTTCCCTGTATGCCCAGTCTCCTCTCCCAGGGTCTTAATATAGAAGATTATGCTCTTCACTTGAGATATTCTTGGTTATAGAACTGACATTTACAGCGGAGTTTCTCTCTAACCACTGCTGCAGCTCCACCCGTAAAATGTGTCTTTAGTTCATTTCTATCAAAATATTTCCAAATTTATGTTGTGATTTCTTTTACTTGGCTCCTTGATTATTTAGGGATATGTTAATTTCCACAGACCTGAATTTTCTATATTTTTCTGTTAATTCATTTCTCATTTTATTCTGTTGTTATTAGAGACCCTACTTTGTAGGATTACAATCCCCCTAACTGTATAGAGGCTCAGCTTACAGCCTTGAATAAGATCTGTTCTGGAGAATTTAAGAACACTTAAAGTGTGTTCCGCTCTTTGATGTTTATCTCAGAGCAGCTGTGCTGCAGAGGACATGTAAAAGCCAGCTCTATGCTGGGGTTAATCCTCGGAAGTAAAAGAATAACATTTTTTGTTTGTCTTTAAGTAGCTTTCCCCAAAACAGACTCGACCTTAGTATACCTGGTGGCTAGAACTTAAATAGAAGCCCATAGTCTTTCTGTTAAGAATTAAAAGATACCACAGCAGTTAGAAAGTGAGGAAATGCTAGAGAGAGTGGGTGAGCTGGAAGCCTGGACTCCATCAGAGCCATACAACGTACACTGCATGGAATGAAAGTCCGTGCAGTGGCTGGGTTGATTTGGTTGCTTGTTTTTATGGTGCTGGGAATCAAACCCAAGGCCTCACAAATGCCAAGCAAGTCTCTATCATTGAGTAACACCCACAAACCCTGATGGCTGACCGCTGATCAGGAGATTCCAGAATGACATTTGGAAAGCAAATGATGAAATAGTCTTAAGAAATTTAAAAAGCCAGGTGGTGGTGGTGCAGTCCTTTAATCTCAGCTCTCTGGAGGCAGAGGCGGGCAGATCTCTGTGAGTTTGAGGCCAGCCTGGTCTACGGAGTGATTTCCAGGACAGCCAGAGTCACGACAGTCAGAACAGAGAAACCCTGCCAAAAAAGGAAGTAAGAAAGAAAGAAATACTTATGAAAAAATGTAATAACAGGTGACTACATTGGTCTAGATCAATAGTCTTATGTTTGAAGGAATTAAATTGGTATACATCAACATTACAGAAAACACAACCTATCAAAATCTACTCCCATAAATAAGGCTCCAGAAACATTGTAGAAGAGAGGGCAGAAAGAGTGTAAAGCCAGAGGTCCAGGGAGTTTGCTGTTTCTTCTACATTCATAGGGTCACACCAACATGATTACCCAAATGTGAACTGAACAAAGACAACAACAGACATGCCAGAGTGGACAGGGAAAAGCCCATGTATAGGCCTCAGCCCTACACAAAGAACTGTAGGTACCTGAGGAATGCTGAGAGTGGGAGATACAGTCTTCTCCAGGGAAGAGCGCACCAATTGGTTATCCAGTACAAATTGTCAGCCCTGAAAACATACATGCAAGTAACATTATACAAACCAAGCAGATTACATTTATATTCATGTATTTAGGAGTGAGTGTGTGTGTGTGTGTGTGTGTGTGTGTGTGTGTGTGTGTGACAACAGTGAAATGAAAATGGAGGCTATGAATTTGAAAGAGATCAGGGAGGGATATATTGGAGGGTTTGGAGGGAGGAAATAATGCCATTATAATATCAAAAATAAATAAATTTACATATTGACATAGGTAAGTTGATTTGTCCAGCATAACTCAGGAATTACTGACAGACCCACTCATTACTTGGGTCATAATTCATTGTTAATTATAGATAAAAGAACTTAAATCCACATTAAGATTCCCTGGAAGGAAGAAAAATCCCCATGGAGTCAACTGGCCACCACTCTTTAGGGGTTCACAGAGACTGAAGCAGCAGACGTGGAACCTTCAGGGTCCCCTAAATATATCTTATGGTTGTCTGGCTTAGTGTTCTGGCAAAACTAGGTGGAGTGTGTTGTAGGGAGGGTGTCTCTGACTCTTTTGCCTGCCCTTGGGACACATCCTCCTGCAGGGTTGCTTAGTCCACCCTCAATGTAGGGATTAGTGTCTGGCCCTGTTCCATCTTGTTATGCCCTGTTTGAACGGTAACACTGGGAGGACTGCCCTTTTCTGAGGAAAAGTTGGTGGGGTAGGGGTGTAGGACCTGGGGAGTAGATCTGGGGGAGAGAGGAGAAGGGGGAACCTGGGAGGAGTGGAGGATGGGGGGAGGAGTGGAGGATGGGGGGAGGAGTGGAGGATGGGGAGGAGGAGTCGGAGTCAGGGTGTATTATACAAGATAAGAAAAATAAACAAGTAAATAAATATCTCCTGGAAGGAAGGTATGCAGGAGACCTCGAGAGCAAGCACTAACCTTGCAGCTACCCTTCCTCACCTGACTATCTCCAGCACAAATCTTGTCTTCCTTGATGACCGTCTGCAGTTCTGGGAAAAAGAAGCCAGCTGGGTTGTACAGTTGTTCACATGCCTTGTTGGTAATGATGGGCACTTCAGCTGGCAGAGTAGAGAGGCACTGACCTGCAGAGGAAGGCAGGGATGAATGACTGCAACAACCTCAACCCTGACCAGGGCAACAGTCAGAACCAGTCACCTCCAACCATACTCGCTTACAGAAAGATCATCTGAGATGGTTATATATAATAATAATAGTAGTAATAATAATAATGATAGTTTCTGTTTGAGGATTTTCACTTGTGCCCTCAATTTAAGAATATTCAGATAACTTCTGATTAAGGCAAATGCAGGTAATTTAAATTAGTCTAAACTTGTTCTCATATTTTTTTGCTTCCAGATAAATTCCTGTCATATCTCTACTTCATTCTGAAAAAGTGTTGACATGTATTTTATAAACAAATTAACATACACCAAAAAAAAAAGTAGACTCTCCAAACATTAAGTCACATTTAATAGTCTCTGAAGAAGAGGTAATTATGTGTTTAAATTGTTAGTATTTGCTCTGTCAGTTATAACCAGACTGTAGGCAAGATATAGGAGTAAGTAAACCTGTAAATGTCAAAAAGATATTTTATTTGTAGATTTATTTGTAGACTTGTAGATTGGTCTGATCTAGTTGAAAAATATTAGCTAGAGCCAGGTGTGGTAGCGTATACCTATAATTCCAGGAGGCTGAGATAAGAGAAACCTGAGTTCAAGGCTAGCTTTGGCTATGGAGCAAGTTTAAGGCCTGCCAAGGCTACACGAGACCCTATCTAAAGAAAGCAAGAAAAAAAAGAAAGGGAGAGAGAGAAAGAAATCGCCTCTGCTTATCTCTCCTTTACTTCCTTAATTTGTCCCCATACACTTACCCAGCAAGAGGAACTGTGAGAAACTGGGCAAGCAGACTGAGAAGAATGACGGAGTGAATGGCCCTGGAAGACAGTTTCAGCAAGGCATGTCTCCGTTTATACCATGGTGTTTGTTTGGAATGGATGGATTCTGGACACAGTACTGCTTGTCTTTACTGGAGTATTCTTTACCAATGGATCCAAGCCACACACTGTATAAAAAAGCATACCAGAGGAAAAGAGAGGAGAATAAAAGTGGAGTATTGGCCTATAGCAGATCAAAACAAGCTGCCTATCTATAGCCCAAAGTCTCTGGACAAGAAAGGATGATACCACCGGGGCTCAGTTAATCTTGAGCTAAGATTAGTTTGTGTCTTTTTGTCTCCTGTGCCCTGCCCTGTGTCCTCTTCCTGTGGGTTCCTCTTATATGCTGGTGGCTAGAGTTTGCCCTATGTACTGTCCCTGATTCTCTTGCTCACCTCTTCCATTCTGTGTGTGTGTGTGTGTGTGTGTGTGTGTGTGTGTGTGTGTGTGTGTGTGTGTTGTGTCAGCTAGTCTGATGAAATGTACTAATGTAGGTTCTTGGGTCACTGCTCTAAGTCCATACCGCATGCAGTCAGTCACGTTCAGCTCTTTCAGCCCTTAATACTTACCCTGGTATCTTTAAGAAACACTGTATATGGCTCTTTCTTGACAACCCTGCCCCGAAGTGTTTATGGATCTTGAGTTCTATGCAGGTGAGCACCGAGCTTTCTTATACATCCCACTGTCCAGCCTTGTCCTAGTTAGTTTTTTGTCAACCTGACACAGCTGAAGTTTCTGGGAAGAGGAACCTCAACTGAGAAAGTGCAAAAATACCTCCATTGGACTGGCCTGTAGGCAAGTCTGTGGAGCATTTTCTCAATCGATGATTGATGTGGAGGGTCCCAGCCCACTGTGGAGTGTGCCACTCCTAGGCAGGTGGTCTCGGGTGGTATAAGAAAGCAGGCTGAGCAAGCCATGAGGAGCAAGCTAGTAAGCAGCACCCCTCCATGGCCTCTGCTTCAGCTCCTGGCTGTCTTTACTTCATGATGAACATACTATAACTCTAAGCTGAAATAAACCCTTTGCTCACTGGGTTGATTTGGGCCATGGGTTTTATTGCAACACAGAAACAAACCAAGACAGGCCTCTGCCTCCTTTGTTTCCACTCTTCCTATGGCTGTAACTTTCTATCTGATCAGTACTTTCTTAGCACTGTGTAAACTGCCTGCACTACAGGTTTAGATTAAATCTTGTGATTGCGTTTCTCATAAAGCCTTTTGCTTTTTCTGCAGTTGATAATGTAGTCTCATTTTGTCTTCTTAGTTTTCTATATGCCCATCACAAATCCATCATTTTGTCCCCAAACTCTCTGCTAGAAGTAGAAACTCTCTATGTCCAGGCCTGCCAGGCAGGCTGTTACCATCACCACCACTACCCTGGTTTGGCCCTCTGCCCCCTTGTTTTTGTCTACTCCACCTTCTGTCATCTTGGAGCTTACTGTATAATTAATATCTGTGATTTTCTGGGGAGTTCTCTTCTGTTATAGCTTATCAGTTTGTCTAGTTCCACATTTTTCTGTCCTCCCTGCCCATATCCATGAATGGTAACATTTTTGCTGCTTTGTATATCTGTAAATGCCTGTGTTTACATTCTATCAGTTCATAGTTCGTATATAGGTAGAATATGTAATTCTGGGCTAGGAAGAAACTCTCCCTCTGCATTTTGTAGTCACTACATCATTTTCCTGAGTTCTCACAGTTGTTAATGAAAAAGCCTGTTATTTTGACTTTGCATATTAGTTATATGTTGTTGCACAATTAGTTGCCAAAATATTTTGTGGTGTAAATGAAAAAAAAATTGTTTCCCAGGTTGAGTCAGGGATCAGGTGTGACCTAACTAGTGTCTCCATCTCAGGTCTCAAGCCGCTCCAGTCAGGGTGGGCTGCGGTCATCTCAGGGCTTGACTCAGGGAGAGTCTGTTCCAGCTCACACTGAGTTGAAATCTTTGTGAGGAACCAGTTTCATGTGGTGCTCACTGCATGGCAACTTGCTTTCACACAATGGCTTTGAGAGAAAGCTCAGGTTGTGCTTGTGAGCCCAAGAGGCTCAAGACAAACCTCTGACTGGTGTTTCAGAAGTTAGCTGGCACAAAGAAAGGGACTTACCTACACCCTGTCCCTGGTTGCATTCGTAGGGCTCCTTGCTGTCCTGCTGATCTTAGCACTTGCACCGGTCTGTTCGTTCCCATGGTGACATCCAAACATTTCCTGAGAGGCCTTCTATGTATCAGTTCCCAGCTACAACTCACTTTTCTATGTAGTGTGCTGCTGTCAGTGATGAGAAGTGTGGGTCTGGTCAAACTGCAAGCTGACTTGCCAAGGTCAGTGCCCTAAAGCAGCACCCTGGCCACCTACGTGCGTCCGGATCCAGAGTATACACAGGTCATCCACACACTACATGGAGAGAGAGGGAACTGTGCAGATTGGAGAGTTCTGCTCAACCTCTGGTCTCCTTATTGTCCACAAACTCCCATCTCATTCTTTTCTAGGTTTTAAGCCCTCCTTGAGACTCCTTACTCTTCCTAATTCCAGGTTTGTTTGTTTGTTTGTTTACTTACGTACTTTATGTAAATGGGCATATTGTCTGTACATACATCTGCACACCAGAAGACAGCATCAGATCCCATGGGCCTACAGTTACAGACACTGTGAGATGGGTGCTGGGAATTGAACTCAGGACCACTGGAAAAACATCCAGTGCTCTTAACGACTGAGCCATGCCTCCAGTCCCCCAATTCCAGTTTCACACCCAACAGTCCTAAGCCAGGGTGGAGACGACTCACCTGATTGCAAATTTTTCCTTTTGGAAAAAGAGCACTGGCAAGATCCTCCAGAAGACACACTGTGTCATTAGTACGTAATAACACATCTTATATTTAAACTCACTGAACAGAAAGCCTTCCATATTGGTGGCAAGCTAAACTTTACAAATATCTGTCAGTTAGTGGGGCTCTTGTTAACGATACGATACCTACTGTTGTAGAAGTTTAGTTTTAGTTACGTATAAAATTGTTTTGTGCACTCTTGGATGAGAGGCTGCCTAGGTCTTGGCGTTTTGTATTGTTTCCAGGTGTTGGATTTATGAGGGCCTGTTTGATTGCTAATGATCTGCATGTGCTATCAGTAGAACACCTGAGGAGTTCTGGATCATAAAAACACCTGAGCTGGGACTCAGGGTTCCACTGTCCAGTATGGCACAGGCCAGGATGGTGGCTCCCTCTGCTGAGGTCTGGCAGAGTTCAAACATAGGAAAACGCCTCCTTGTTTCCTTGCTGAGCCACCACAGCAGCATACATCTACCACCTACCTGCCTGTAGCAACTGAAGTTTACCTTTCACTTGATGATTCAGGAACATCAAGCGTGTTAGGTTGTAATACATTGATGCCCTAAGATACTTTTGAGATTTACAGGCTGTTTATGTTGTTTTCTTTAAGTGAATTGTCATTTTATAATATATATCTTTTTTGCCACCTCTTACCTCTTTACTTCTGACAACATAGCCTTCTTTTAATCAACTGCGGGCCAGAGACATAACTGAACAAGTTATTTATTATGCCAGAAGTACCTCAAGTTTCCTCTACCCGAAATGCAGTTTTCCTGGGCCTGGGTCTTATCCAACTTGCTCATTTCCATGATGTCTTCCTGAAGGGAGTGGAGGAAACCCTGAGTGGATGAAGTCCTGAGTGGATTTGTACTGTTGACATAGGCATGGCCACATCAAGGACCCTAGCCTAAGACCAATGGGAAAATGGCGAAGCCCCCCCACCCTCATCCCCAGGGGTGAGGCTCAAAGGGATGGCAAAGCCTTCCTCTGGTCCACATGTAGATGTTGATAGTGTGGGCAAAAAATGTCCACTGTAGCTTTTTCCCACCAACGTTTACGGCCCGAAGACTGCTCCCCAACAAGACGACTCCTATGGAGATTAGCTAAATCTGTCTCCTCAGTTCAGCTGTATACCACACACCTTTGCATCTTGGTTTATCTGTGTGTAATAACTCACCTTCTTGCTTAGCTGTACATAATTAAAATGCTGGGCTTCTGGGGAGCTGCAGTTCATCCCTCAGAGAGTCCAGTCCAGCCAGCGCCAACATCTGTCTGTGTCTCTCTGTGTTTTGTCTTTTCCTCTTTCCCTCATTGGCCCAGCTGGGTAGATTCCTGGAGTAGTGCAAAGATGACCCTGTATGCTGCTGGGACTGGAATATGGTAGCAAGTGCTCCATGCTAAGTATAACCCAGTCTCTTTCAAGCATTTGCTCAAATCATTTCTTCTTAGGCCATTTTAGACTAGCCTGTTAAAAATTACAGCACACATCTTTTTGTTGTTTTTGTTTGTTTTATGTAGGCTAGGTTGGCCTAGAACTCCCAAATGTGGCCCGGTCTGGCCTCAAACATGTGATGCTTTTGCCTCAGCTCTCCTCAATCTTGGGATTACAGGCCTGGCTTGTCACTGAACTTTAGATGCCCCTTTCCTTTCATAACATTTACTACCCATTAATGTGCTTTATTATTTTCATTTTCAATACCTGCACCGATTATAAGTCACACGAAGTCAAGGACCTTAGTAGTTTTCTTTTACTGCTTTGTCTAGCCACAGACATTAGAACAGTGGTGTGTATGCAATAACCTTGCAGGAGTTTCTTAGATCATGCTACTAACAAGTAATATCCACATATGTGTGTACACACACACACACACATGCACATACATACATATATATGTATGGTTATTACTTGTGAGTATGTATATATATGTATATCTGTTTATACATATATAGATATTGATATACATACATATATGATGTCCATACATATGATGCCTTCTTGAATAAAAAAAACCTCTGCTTTTCTCCCCTCTTGGCCCTGCCCTCGTGGTCTCACCTAGCATAAGCAGCAGCAAGACCACAGGGCCACCAGGACCCATGCCTCTGTCCTCTGGTGCAACACTTCCGGCTTCACAGACTCAGGACTAGCTTCTCCCCCTAGATGGAGCTCTCAGCTTCTGCCCTCCTCTCCTTCAACTCAGCCAGACAGCAAGGGATCAGATTTAAGCAGAGCAGCCTCAGGACCCTACAGCACCCCCTACTGTCACAGGGAGCCCACTGTGTGAGGTTTTAGCCAGGGGTAGAGTAGCATGCAGAGGGCACTGGGAAGGATTAAGGTCTTGTCTGTCTGCAGCAAAAAGGTGGAAGGGGAACAGGTTTCAAGGATTAGTCAAAAACAAGAAGAGGGGAAGAGGAAATTAACCCACACTCTGATTTAAATTCATTTGTTTTTACAAATCAGGTTTCCTGGAAAATAAACTCTAAGACAGTGATATGTGTGTAGGACCTTTACTGTAGTGTAATCTCGGGGTTAACACCCGGGGTGTGTGTGGTAGAGTCAGGACGGGAGAACATGCAACAAGGACACATGGACTAAACCTAGGACAGGCCTGAAGACCAGAACCGGGAGGATTTGGATGCATGTTAGCTTGTGAGCTTGCAGCAGGATTGCTCAGGATCTCCACTCAGATTCCCGGCCATTAATAGATGAAATGGCTCAGTGGCATTCCGTGCCACCTGCCCAAGAGCTTCCTTGTGTTCCGTTTAATTCCTGAGAGGCTTTATTCGATACAGATAAGCTGCTCTTGCCTGGCCGTGGGTTCTCATGGCTGTGGATTAATTCTCTTTGAAGTAGGTACCTTTACATTAAAAATGGGGAGGAAGGGCTTACAGAAATATGTCAGAGCAGGGAGCTGTTTTTCAGTGCAGTTGCATGAAGATGCTTGTATGTTTGTATGAAGATGTTGTAAGTATGTATGTGTATGTACATGAGACAGAGACTCAGGTTGGCCTCAAAAATGTGATCTTTCTAAGAGTTAGCCTTTCGGGCCTGTACTACCATGCCCAGCCTACTTCTGATTTAAATAACTACATTCTAAAGACATTTCTAGAAGTGAACATTTGAAAGAAACCGTATCTCCATGTGCTTGTTTACTGACTGCCCCACTGCGTTTTTACCAGGTTTGTGCTTTTCTGATCCACTTGTCATATCTGCCAGATAAGGTGCCATCTTCGCTGTTAGCTTACCGCCTCCCCTGCAGGCTTCCGTGGATCCTTTGCACACTCCGTCTTTGAGCATTATACGTTCGTACTGGTTTTGTATCAGTTGCTGTGATTTTTATCATCTTATAATTTATGACTTCCTGCTTTTCATCTTATTTTAATACATGCTTATTTTAGTCGCAACCACCTTCGTGAGTGTTTCAAATAATTTATGGTGTTCACGGAGAAACTGAGTGTAGCTTTAGAAAAGGTCAGGGGCTGGCAGTGTTTGCCTAGTATACACAAGGCCCTGGGCTCGACCCTGAACCATGGCAAAAAGAAAAAAGTCAGATCTTTGACATTTGCCTCTAAGTCGTGTCTGGAGAACAGGTAGTTTCTTCCTTGCTTTGCAGTGATCTTGGGCTCTCTGAACAGGCCTTTGATTTGCCGGGAGTAAAGGTTTGAGCAGACACTGTTGGGTCCCACGATTATTCCGGGTTGCTGGGCTTTTGATATCATTGGACAGATGTGAAGTTTCTGACTTCCTTTATAGTTTAGTTAGGTTGTTCACAGGATCTCTTTTCTCTTTTGTTAAAATGTTTTATAAAAATGTATTTTGGCACTGCTGTCTGTTAAATTTTGTTGGAAACAAACTCTATGGGATGTAATGAGGGTACCAGCTTCTTATTCTGAAAATTGGAGGGTTAAAAAAAAAGTTGTCCTGCTTTTCCTGTACAAATTATAGTTCATAGAAACCAATTAGGCTCAGCTGGTGCGGGACATAATCTGCCTAATAAATGTGCTTGGACACGTAGAAAATTTTAAAAATTAGAAAGTCATCACTAACAGCGCATCATGAAAATTGGCTAGGAAAGTGGTCCCGAGTTGCCAGAAGCCTTGGTTGAAAGGCAGACGCAGACCCTCTAAGGTGGTACTTGGAGCCCTCTGAGTGAGTGTGCCTAAAAGTAGGACGAGGCAGACATGTGCCTCTTGATGTCACAAATGCGAAGTGCACACTGCCTCCCGAGCAGCATTCTCTTCAGAAAAAGAGAAGCCTGAGCTCCAAAGCTGCTTCCATTTGTCAAAAATACAGGGATAAAGAACCAGTTAAATTGCAACAGGAGGAAGTAAATAGGCAGAGTCAGAATGTGGGACATTTTCGAAAGCCGCTAACCTAGTTTCTGTAGTCAGTCAATCCTGTGGTGAAGAGAGGGAGAGGCTGCTCTAGGTTCTAAGGAACTTTAAAGAGGGACCTAAGTGTATTATCCCTGTTTGGGTCCTGACTTGACGAACCGTCTCTAATAAGTCCTTCTACAAGGAAGGAAATTTGATAGAGCTGGATCCTGGATGAGTGACGTTAATCTTGGTAGGTGTGACAATGGCGTTGGGTTATATAAGGAAATGAATATTTTCAAAGAGAGAACCGGGAACCCCCTAGTCCTTTGTAAATCTGAGCTATAAACTCTTTTTGTCGTTTTGGAGAATGCACCAGTGGTTTTCAGCCCTGAGCACTGTTGTTCTTGTGGATAAGGCACCGTGGCCTTGAACAGATCACCTTATCCAATGGCCTGTTGTCCCCTGTCATGAAGGGATCAATGGATGGTCGGAAAGATCCTTCATAAATGTACCATCGATTGCACATCGCCTCCTTAGCACCGTGCGCTTAGTTAATTCTGCATTTCCTCTGCAGAAGTTTTCATTTCAGTTCGGCAGTCAAGAAGCCTGCTAAGCCTGATATTCTGCTGCTTCCTTGACTTTTCTAAAATGAAGCACCAAGGAAGTAGAAGTAATGGGTGCAAATCTTACGCCCACCTCAGGGACGTTCTCAGAGCGATTGATTTGGGAAATGGCAAGATGGTGGGAGTATTGAGAAGTTTGTTACTTACTATGGGGCTGTGGACAAGTCACTACTTCTTTATCTTTGCAAAATGGGAATAAATAATATACCATAAAATTTTCATTAAAAATGTAGTAGTACCAACTAGCCTTGAGCTTGGATTTCACCTATTAAAGCAGCTTAGTAAGTGGCAGATGCTGTTTCTATTTTAATTCTCAACAATCATTTCCTTGGTGACAGCTTAGCTTTGTGCCATGGACACTGTAAACTAAGATGTTCCAACCTTGGCACTGGTGGCCTTAGGGACTGGATAATTCTTTGTTGTGGGGTGATTGCCTAGTTAATCGTAGGATTTTAAGGACCATCCCTGGCCTGCCAGATGAATGGTGTTACCTACTACTAGTTGTGACATGTCTCCATGCATTGCCAAATGTCCCTGGGAATCAAAGTCAGTAAGTTGTTGAGAACCCTGTTTCAGAGTAAGAACCACGTTAAGCCATGTTAGAAATTGATTTTTATCATGAGTGCCCTGAAGATAAAATAGGAACAGAGTGGACTTGTAAGTTGCATAACTTTTTATCTGCATTTCTGTCTCTTCCCTAATTGAGCCATTAAATCAGTCAATCACATTGGACAAGAGCAAGCAACCCATATAAAACTGTCTCCTGAAGAACTGTCTCCTCTAGCATGTGTTTAGCAGACCTCAGCATTGGCTATGTGGGTCCTGTCAGCAACAGATACCTACGCTCTCTACTGGAAGATCCCGTCTGGGGTTGGCAAGATGGCTTAGCTAATAAAGAGCTTGCTGTGGAAGCCTGTCAACCCAAGTTCAATCCCTGAAGCCTACAGTTAAGGAAAGGGCTGACCCCTGCAAAGTTGTCCTCTGACCCTCACACAATTGCTGTGTGCAGACCTGGTCCCTGCAGACACACACACACACACACACACACACACACACACACACACACACACACACGTATATTAGTATAAGAAAGAAATCTAGGGTACTGAAGTATGATGGGACTAGGAAGTGATCACAGCCCTATTCTGCCTCTGACAGTCAACAGTTAACTTTATGATTTTGCTGTATTAATAGGTGTCAGCATCATCTGTTGTGTCTATTAAAAAGCAAACCTGTGCCTTAAGGTAAGCGTTGTATCAGATCGTTGTATAAAGTACCTTTCAACTGTTTTATGAGTCCACAACAATTTTATCTGCCTGTGTTTTTTGGCCTTAACATCTAGACACATGGCTTCTTTCACATTCTTTTGCATTTCCTAAGTATTTGGCATCTCTTTCTTAAGCCTAAACATTTCCCAATGTCAATTATTCCTTGGTAGTATTTCTTCAGTATTGTCACCTAAAAAAAGAATTCTTCCTGGATCTTATTGACACACACATTGTCGCTTTGAGAATAAATCGTAATCATTCTTTGAATCTTGATTACGATTTGTGTAATTTTACATTTGGGATTTTTTTTTCAAAGCCTTTAGTACTTTGTTTAGAAAGCTTTTTTAAAAAAATAATTTTAAATTATTTTCTTAGTTTTATTATGCCCATGATGTTTTATCTGCATGTATGTCTATACTCCATCTGTGTGCCTGGTGCCCACAGAAGCCAGAAGAGGGCATCAGATCTCTAGGACTGGAGTTACAGACAGTTGTGAGCCGTCATGTGGGTGCTAGGAATTGAACCTGGGTCCTCTTGAGAACAGCCAGTGCTCTTAACTTCCTCTCCAGCCCTGAAAAGCTTTTATAATGGCCCCAATTTAGTTTACTTGCCATTATGTAATTACTTTATTTTTGTGGTTATTAATGAAAGCTGTCATTTTCGATAGTGATTTTTTTTTTTTTTTGATATTTAATGAAAACTGGGGTTCATGCTTTGCTGTTGTTCATTCTACTTGTGCCAGAACTCCTTCCAATAACTAAGTTTTACTCTTATCTGTCATGGGATATATTATTGTTTTAGTATTTTATTGAGGTGGAGGACTTAGCCCTGGCCATTGTGTATCTCCTGTTCTTCACCACTCACTCACCTTTGTAAGCCAGAGCTTAGGGGAAAACCAATAATGCAGCCTTGCATTTGTTATATGAAAGGTGTTTTCAGACTGCTCTCTGCCACACTGGATGTATCTTTAATAAACCTTTGTAACACCACACCTGGAAGCCCACTTTCTGTGGACAGGGCTAATGAGAGACTCAAGGAACTCCCCTGCATCCTTCTGTTAGATCTTTGAGTACTAGGCACAGTCTGCCTTGACTTTTGCGCCATCACACTGATGTTTCCCTTAGCTTCTAAATGAGGAAAGCGGCCTCCAGTGTGCCTCCTGGGGTGGTCTGAATGAGAATGGAGCCCTTTGGCTCATATATTTGAGTTCTTAGTCCCCAGCTGGTGGACTGGTTGGGAAGGGTTAGGGGTTAGGAGGTATTGCTTTTGGAGGTGTGTCACTGAAGATGGAGTTTGTGGTTCCAAAAGCCCATACCATTCTCAGCTCTCTCTCTGCCTTGTGCTTTTGATTAAGGATGTAATCATTCAGCTACTGCTCCAGCACCATGCCTGCCTGACTGCTGTCATGCTTCCCGCCATGATGGTCACAGACCCTCTGAAACTTACTGTAAGCCTCAATAAATTTTTTCTTCTATAAGTTGCCTTGGTCATGGCATCTCTTCACAGCAATGGAAAAATAAGCAAGTCACCCCCATCTTTGCCTCTCGAGAGTCACACCTTGCTGATTCATTACTAGGGAATGCAGCAGGAAATAGTGAGATGACTGACATGAAAATAGGTTATAACAAGACGTAGGTTCTTGCTTTCACTCTTCTCAATCACTCACTCTTGGGAAGCCATTTTCTTGAAGGCACTAAGGACTGCAGCGTGGTCCTTGTGGGTGGAGTGAACAAGCAGGCTGAGGTCTGCCGCTATGTACATGAATGAGCTCAGAAATGAATGTGCAATGTGGCCCAAAGGGCAGCCGCCTGTGAGAGACCCTGAGCCTCTACAACCGGCTCAGCCCTTCCTGGTCACTGACCCACAGAAAGGAACTAAGGTTTGTTATTTCAGTGGCTTAGGTTTAGGAGTAATTTGTTGTACAGCAGTAGATGACTAACGTACTGTGCAGGCCCTTCTAGCCTGACCCAGTTTACCTGAAACCATCTGATCTTTTGTTCTTCCCTTTCTTCAGAATCCAATCTAAGTCCTACGTTGGGAAATTTTCTTCTTGAATTCAGCTAAGAGCAGGCTAACCTCTGGACCCCTGTTTCTTTGCCTACTGAATTTGGAGAATGGTTGAGCCAGGTGATTTCTGGATTCGTTTCAACCTTAAAGTTCTGTGCTTCTAAATTTATTCCCATGCTCTGCCCCAATTTCATCAAAAGAATGAGAATTGTTAGAGTTAGCAGGTTGTTTTTAATTGACAGATTATAGTCATACAACCTCCTGGGGTATAGTATGTTTTGGTACACTTACTATACAACGATAAACTTAAGATATTGGGGTTATCCATCATCTCAAGAATTTACTCTGGCAGTTTGGTCTTCTAGACAGGCAGAGAAAGTCAACAAACAGGTTAGACTTACAGGGTGGCAGAACTGTATCCGTCTCGCTAGACTCCATGATTCTCAGCTTCTAACATCTGCCTTTTCTCCGTCATTCTCAATTGTTCCTTCAACCTGGCCATACTGACCTCACCTGTTAAGGTGGCCCCAAGAAGATCAGAGGCAGAAACATAGCAGAGGAACCCAGAAAGTAGAAGTGGCAGAAAGCTCTGTAGACAAGATGGCTGACTTCTCAATCCAAGATTCATAGAAACTGATGTTTGTGTATACAGTAGCTTACTGACTCCAATATAAATACTGTAGGCTCACTGGTCTGGATACTGTATACTGTAGGCTCACTGGTCTGGATACTGTATACTGTAGGCTCACTGGTCTGGATACTGTATACTGTAGGCTCACTGGTCTGGATACTGTATACTGTAGGCTCACTGGTTCAGATATAGTTTTACCCTCAGCTCATCACTCATTCCAGACCCAAAAATTCTCAGTTTTTTAATTTGACACTCAGGGGGTTTTCTTTGCTGCTTATTTCTTGGGATGGCCTGATTGTCTGGACATTGTGTTCCTCTAGCTTTTCCTAAGCTTTCATTATTTCAACACATATTGTTGTAAACCAGACTAAGGTGGACATAGTCTTCCTCTCAGAGGGTTATGATCTTGAGGGTTGGTATTGGGATGATATAAACAGGGAGAGGGAAGAGAGACAAACAAGAGACAAAGAGTAGAGTTCAAAATTAAGATTGTGATACATGTTATAAAGAAAACAATTTTAAACTAGAGAGTAAAGGGAGGAGACAGAGCCTTTGAACTGATAAGCAGGGAGAGACTCCTGATCAGGTAACTTTTCAATGGAGTCCCAACATGGAGGAGCCAGCCAAGAGAAGAGTTATACCAGGCAGACATAAAGACTATGAGGGTGAGAGAGAGCTGGGCAGTTTCTAGAAACAGAAAGAGAATCTAGAGTAGAATAAGTCTGGAAAGGTGAGAGGTAAGTAGTGATTGGTGGCTTAGCCATTGTCAGGCATATGGGTTTTATTCTAGGTGTCTGGGTGGCACTGGAGGATTACAAGGAAGATGTGATATATGGCTTCACTTCTGACTTTAGAAAAATTATTTCTTGGGGCACGGGATGCAAGTCTTTAATCCCAATACCAGAGGGGAAAAGGCAAGCAAATCTCTGTGAGTTTGAGACCAGCCAGCTCTTGAGACATTCAGATGGGAATAGATCAAGACTAGCACTTCAGGTTAGAGACTTTTTCCCTAGCACATAGATGGCATCTAAACTATAACATAAAGCCATGTGGTGGTGGCACACGCCTTTAATCCCAGCACTCAGGAGGCAGAGGCAAGAGGATCTCTGAGAGTTCAAGGCCTGGTCTACAGAGTGAATTCCAGGACAGCCAGAGTTACAACAGAGAAACCCTGTCTTGAAAACAAACATACAAACACACACACACACACACACACACACACACAAAACATAACATAGATGAGGGGAAAGGATTCTGGAATATGCCTCCCAAGAGCGATATGGAAATGGGGGCCTGCTACAAGGGAATAGCTTCCCTGGGGAATGTCTCCAGATAGAGGAATCATCTGGATGATGCTCCTGGCTAGTGAAATGATTGCCAACTATAAAGATGCTTGAAGTCAAGAGAGTGGTTGCATTTAGCTGTGAGCTGGAGCAGGAAACACGTGGATCCACAAGTAAAGGACAGTACCATATAAACCTTCAAGCTCAGCCTAGTGGCTCCAGTCGTCCACTTCCTTGGGGTGCCCCAGCAATGAGGCCATATTCACCAGAAACAGCTCTCACTGTCTCCACTGTCAGCACTCGCTTCTATCACGTGAGCAGACATAAAACAAGCCATGGAAGATGCTGACCGGCTAAGGCCTCTGTCCTATGATGATCTGCCAACCTGAAGCGATGCCCAGTGAGACTGCAGGCTACCCACAGACTTCCAACGAAAGGGAGAGAGGATGTAGGACCAAATCTGGAGCCCCACCTCTCCCAACCTCCCCTGCCCCAACAGGTGTTACCTTTCCTCTTGGGCACATAATCTCTTCCCTTGGTCCCTATGCGTGTTGCCCAGGACACCACACTTGACCCTAGGAGATCTCTGGAGGAGATCCTTCTTCCTCTCTGCCTACAAAAGGAATGGGAAACTTGGATGTGATCTGGATAGGCAGCTCACACCACATTTCCTGGACTGCAGCCTCTTCCTCTGCCTAGGACTTACTCACCTCTGGGGCTCACCTGAAGCCCCCAGGAGAAGTACCAGCAGGTCCGCAGTACCAACAGAGTCTACACATCCGTCCTCAGAAGTATTACATGGAACAGCCAGGAGAAGGGGCAAGACCACCCTCTCCTAGTGGAGCCCTTTGCTCCTACCCCTCCCCTTTGTCTTCTCCTCAGTAGGGCTGTGAAAGGATCAGACTCAAGAGCAGCTGCAGGCCCAGGCTGCCGAGTCTGGGGAGAGTCTCTGTTTACTCTGGGGGATGGGAAAGGGAGGGGCAGGGCAAGGTGGGCAGTAGAATAGGACCTGTTTAGCCATAGTGGCTGTAGTGCGGGACAAGTCTAGCCACAGACCTTCTCCTGTCCTCTCCACTACATCTCAGGAGCATGCCCCAGTCTCCCATCTAATTCCTCCCCACAAATGAGGTAGCTTAGAAATCACAAAAAAACCTACGAAGACTGGCCCTACCAGGTTCTGGGCCCAGAAAACGCTTACCCGACTAACAGAAAAACAGCAAGGACATGCAGCCGTTGGCTCGCTAACCAGTGCTACCAGCTTCTCTTTACATTTCTGCCCTCTCACACTCTGTTCTTCACAGCCCTTGGGCACCAGGAGTGTATTGGGTATTTGTAATATACAGGTGTTGGGCTAAAGGAAGACCAGGGTCTGCAGCACAGTGGAGCAGTGGAGTGGACAGTAGGAGAGTCTGGTGAGAGAGGAGAACTAGCTCAGAGGCCTTTGTTTAGAGCTTATGTCATGCTTATTAAAACCGTAGTAGAGAAGGCTGAGAAAGCTAAGTGACAGCACTGGCATGCACAGCACAGGCTACCGGCCTCCTTCCCGGCCCGCCTGCAGGTTGACTCTGAGCACTTTTGAACTTACAAAGTATAACCTTATTACTGAACAAGAGCTGGTGACGGTTCCTAGTAAAATGCCCGTGTTGGAGCAGTTGCGAGTCCTTTCTGTTTCAGGCTCAGTGCTCAACGCAGGAATCCGTCATGAGAATAATGAAAATGTGTAGGGTTCGAAGTCCCATGGGTGGGAAAGGAGAGGGTTATATTTTCCAAGAATCAAAGATTGGGTTGTGAAATTACAAGGCTTACAATTGAGAACTGGTGGTTTCAAGAGGTCAGCGCACTAAAAACACGTTTATATCTAGCCTGGCCTGATAATGGCAGCTGTGTTGTCCAACCAGGAGATACTCTTTCCCTTTGGCTATACAATTCAGTGAATTTGTCACAACATTGTAAGAAGTGCATTGATTAGCATATTACGCAGTTTTGTAGAGAACATTTTTGAGGTGGTCGCTCAATGCATGCTGGCACCGTCATTTTGATTCACGATTTCTGTGGGGAGATAAACTAACTTAACTGAAGTGGTCACAGTCCTGGTTTTGTAACTTGAAACACAAGTAGAACTCAGGAGGTGCCTTGTGCCCAGCTGTGCACTCTCGATTCCCTGGACTGTCGGGCACATTATCCCGAGGAGCTGGCTTCTGCTTCTGCATGTGTGACAGGCCATCTCAGCTTTTCCTGGTTGGGGACTGCAGAGAGGCCTGTGGGAAAGACAAAAGTATCAAAGATCTTAAAATAACAAGTAATATCAAGGAAGTAGATAAGACCTCAGAATTGAGAGCAAAAATAATCTTGGCCATAGTAGCACCCAGAAGTTAGAAGATACGATTCCTTTATATGGAGACATGGAGATAATTTATATGGAGACAATTATACATCATGGAGAAAAGAGAGCAGCTACAGCTGGGTGGTGGTGGTGCACGTCTTTAATTCCAGCATTTATTTGCTTGGTGTTCTCATCCCCAGTGGCCCTTCTGGTTTCCATTCCTATTTTGTGGATAAGGAATAAGTGACAGCTAATTTATCTTAGAGTGTCAAGTGACAAAGCTTGGTATCACCCTGATTTCTTAATATTACAGATTCAAACCCAGATCTTTAGATTCATTATCTAGCAATACATCCTTCTGTGCTCCAGAAGGCTCCTGAGACTGGGACCTCATTTATTAACCTAGCCCTCGGTTCTGCGGCTCCTATGCCAGGTTCCAGGATCTGTTCTAGGATAGACATATTTCCAGGATAGCAGATAAAGGCCCTCTCTAGATTTTTTTATTCTGCCCCTTTTAGAGAGTTTAACATGCCAAGTATTTTTGCTCAGATGCTATCCCAGTGACGATTACATACCTTTAACACACTTCTCTTAGGGCTTATACATTGAGCCACTAAAATAGGATGACCCACTGAGACAGGAGGTTCGCTAGTTAAAAGACCTTGGCTACAAATAAACATTTAATATAAACTAAGATGGCCTTAACCAATTTCCTAATTAGGAAAATGATGACCAGGACATAGTGGCTCGTGCCTTTAATCGCAGTACTTGGGAAACCAAGGTAGGAGGATGGTCAAGGCTAGCCTGTGCTGTATAGCTTGACCCTTTGTTAGGAAAAGAGGAGAAGGTGGGGAAGATAAACCGTAGAAGCCATTATTTTCTCCAGCAGCTTTGTAAAGATTATAAATTCTGCCGTAATCCCTGTAAAGTATTGCTTTCGGGTCCACCGGAGTCTGAGTTTCTAATGACTTCACTGGAAATGTTTTCTTTAATCAGTAACCAGGTCTTCACATCCTCAAACTTTGACCTATTGTAGAAGGAGTGTTCATGTATCTGATAGCCAGTAGCATAGGTTCAGACTTTGTAAGTTTTTCCCCATTTGCCATGATTATTCTATGGGAATCTTAAATTTATGTTCTCAATCCAGTTAAGTCATATTTTTTATTGTGGCTTGAAAGCTCTAATTTTTTTCAGAAAAGGAAAAAAAAACATTGAAAACAGTGTTCAGTTTTTAAACTGGAAGAGCCAAGTGTTATCTTTTTCTTTAACTGAGAAAATATTTTTAAATATTGTGACTTGTTCAGACATAGTGAGTGTGCTCAGGATGAAGGAGAGGCTAATTTGAATACACGTGTGGCTGTGTCCTGGGTACTGTTGTTGTGACGTGACTGTCAGCACAGTGATTACCCTGGAGGGCTTCAGCATGCAGTGTTCGTGTAAGTACACATCTGTTTTGATCTCAGGACAACCCTGCAGTATTCTCTTCAGTGTTTCTGAGTTTCACTTTGTGTTTGAGTGGAAGACGAGAGAAAAGCTAACAGATGGCCAAGAAGGATATCGAGTGACAAAGGAAAAGCTTAATTTAGTTGTTTTAATTCCTGAATAAAAAGCGTTCAGGTCAGTGTAAGCTCACCGTAAGAAAATCTTGGAACTATTCCCCCTGACCTGTTATAGTCACATTTCTCTGGCTGTCAGATAGGAGAGAGGGAGAGGGAGAAGGAGAGAAGAGACAGAGGCAGACTAGTGATGGTCCCGGGATTTGAATCCTTGTCTACAGTTTTTAAGAGTGAATGTTCTTTGCACTTTGCCAAGAGTTTCTTTCCTGTTGACCTTTGTCATTGGAAGAATTTCTTAATGCTTACAGCAGTCTTTTCTAATAAGCTTAGATCTAAAAATGCTACTGCCTTGATTCTGCATGTTTGAACATGTAAAAATATTTTCTTGTTACGTTTAATCTTCTCCTTAATGCTCCCTGCTGTGTGGGGAGAACTTTGAAGCAAGGATCAGAAATCAGATGACACAAATGCTCCCTAATTAGGGAAGTGTCTGTTTAGTGGTAACCAAAAACATGGTTGGCCAGTCTGTTGATCAGCTGTGATTATTAGTAAGCACTAAATTCCTGGATATTTTGGGTGAAAGCACTTTGTCCATTTCAGAAACAGCTAGATTTTTTCCAGACTCTCATTAGGCAAAATTATAAAGAAGGCGAGCATTTAACAATATCTTCCAATTAAAAATAGTTAACAGGGAGCAAAGTGGCTGTTTCTGATATGTCTCAGACAGGGGGCTTGTGACGTTAGTGTCCTGTGCTCCCAAGGCACTGCTAAGAACATGTGTTTGTGGAAGTCACAGTGCTGAATATAGGGAAATAAGAGCAGCCAGGTTTTTGTTTGTTTTTCTTAGTATAGACTGAACCCAGGACCTCACACATGCTAGGTAAGTGTTCTATGCCCAAGCTATATACCTTCTAAATTGTGTTTTTAGATAGGAGCTCACCATGTTGTCCCTGGTGACCTTGAACTTGCAATCCTTCTGCCTCAGCTAGTATTGGAGTGCCGCCACTCCTGCTACCAGAGAGTTTTAATGAGCTGTAAGAAAATTATACCACTTGTTTATAACACCGCACTAATTCCTTAAAAGTAGACATTTTAATACAATATAACCACATTATATACCACACAGCTGAGATTTAATCCTCTGCTAATCTATATAAAGCAGACATATCTGTTCATATACATTAAGATTATAAAGTTATCTTTTTGAAAGTGGAAGGTTTGGAGAGGGCAACAGAGATTAACTATTGATGGGCACAAGGGATTGTTCACTGGTAGGTGAAAACTAAGCAGATTTCAAAGATAAACTGGTGACTCCCTATTCTGTGTTCCCAGGTTCTTCTTACTGCCAAAGAAAGAATCCAAAGATGAGACAAAATGATTGAGAAGAAGTTTATTAGGGCAACAGTACATTCAAGGGATGAGAGCTCTTGCTGGCTTTTTATATAGTTTATTCCCTGGGCAAACTTTAATGAAGGGAGAATTATCATGAGTTAATGAGGTCAGATTTCAGAAATGGGTTGAGATTGTTTGAGAATGGGATTTGTTCCCCTTTTCCTGTCCTTGGGGGATTTGCAGCTGTGACATGATGGGAGCAGGCAACTTTGCAAGGTTAATGACACTCGGATGTCATTTTAATGGAGCTTAGAACGGTTGGCAGCTGTGTTGGTCAGCCATGTTGGTCCCCGCTAGTTTGGGGCAGTCTGCATCTTTACTGTGAGAACAGTCGCACGATGCTCTGCTGTAACACAGCTCTGTGGTTGCATCAGCCCCAGCCACTATGTAGTTTACCTCCTGGTAGTCCTGCGATTGTCTGACCTACATCAGTGGGAGAGTTCTACAATGATTGTGGCAATGATTGCACAGTTCTGTAAGTTTACTAAAATCATTGACTTGTGTCCTTTAAATAGGTAATTTATGGTATGTAAATTATACATCGTTAAGCTGTATGAAATGAAAAATGTGTGACCACAACTGACCACAGAACTCATACAATCTAAAGAAGAATTGCTGTTGATGAAACAGGAAAGTTATTAAAGAGCTACCTTCTCTTTCCTCTGAGGCATAACAACCCTCCTGAGCTTTTGGTAGTTTATTAAAACTTGCTACTCATTTAGAATAGTACAGTGTGGAGCTGGAGAGGTGGCTCAGCAGTTAAGAGCACTGGCTGTTCTTGCAGAGGACCATGTTCAGCTCCCAGCACCCACACAGCAACTTGCAACCATCGCTAACTCTAGTTGAGGGACTCTGAAGCTCTCTTCTGACCTCTGTGGGCACTAGGCATGCACATGGTACACAGATGTGCACGTAGGCAAAGCACAGATAAAAAATAAAATTAAAAAAAAAATTTTTTTTTTTTTTTTTTTTAATAGTACAGTGAAAATCTTCATGGAAATCTCCATTGCCCTTTTATTTCTGGAGATATAGGAAATGAACTTTGGAGAGGAAAAAAAAGCTGTAAAATTTTTAAGTGCCAAATTGCTCTGGCCTAGAAAGATCCATACCCATTTCAACCATGGGTAAGGAAGTATACCCATATCTGTACTGCTTGAACCAGCATTGGACATTATTATTGAAAGTAGTGTCATTTTATATGTATGGTTAAATACAGGCTAAGATAGAGTAAGGGGCTAGGGAATTGGGAGAGGAGGCAGATAGATTCTCAAGAGGCAGCTTAAGACTTTCAAAAGCTAACATTTCAGCAAGTACTCACATTGCTTGTCTTTCTTTACCTAAAAAGGAACCAAGGGAGCAACTTGGGGTCCTACACTGACCACAGAGATAAAAGGTAAACCAATTATACTAACACAATTAGCTGTGCCTTCCTGGCTCAAAGCTAACAAAAGGTGATAAATTTGGTCAGCTACCTGATATCTCTATCCTGAGTTTTGGTTCATAAAGAACAGCCTTTTAAGTGACTGCAGGGTTAAAACCAACAATAATTAATTCAGCTAACTACTTCTTCTTGGCCCAGCCAAAGGAGGTCGAGTGCAATTCTGACTCCTTCGGCAGAGCGGTTTTTTATGCCCATCTCAGTAAAAGTAACAAAGACTGGAGACCCCCAGTTCTTTGCTCTCTGTGTGCCCATCTTGACCTTCCAGGGTGTTCTTCTCTGTCTACTTACAGTCCCCTTGTCCTTTCCTCTGGTATCCACTTTATTCTTCAGGACGGTCCTCGTGGGCTCAATTCTTAAATCATGGATCATGACCTCATAAGGGATTAAGTAACCGAATCGGTGTAGGAATCTTGAAAAGTGTGTGAAGTCTAATGACGAAAAGTTAGTTCAAAAATCGTATGTGTAATGAATCTAAGTTCTTTCTGGTGATGAATTTTGTGTTGAATCACACAGCTTCATGCCAATCTGAGAGGACCAGCGCCCCCTAATGGGGGGCAGCACTGACTTCACTTCTCTGCTTTCTGTCAAGTACTCACTTTCCCAGAAACCCTTGCTTCCTTGCGAGATATAACAAGCCAATCCAGTATTCAGGTCCTAACCAATCAGAGCGATCCCCTAGACACTACCTGTTTCCTGCTCATGCACCTGAATCTGAGTCGCCATTTTGAAAACTGACTGATCCCAGCATGCTGTTTCGTTCTGCAGAATAAACTGCTCTTGCACTTTGCATACATGGTCCTAGTGATCTTTTTGGGGTGATTCATGGACCCTACATATGAGGACCCTACAAACTTTGGTTCTGAATGCCCATGTGTACCATGCCGTGCCACCATGTGAAGGCTGCCTGAAAACCTCAGCTAACATTCAAGACTGTTGTATATCACGAATTCCAGTGGTTTGCTGTACAAATGTACATTAAGCTTGGAAACTGAATTCCACAGCGAGTCTTCAAAATTCACCAAGTTGTTAACTTTTTGGAGAGACTGTGATGAGGTGGTCTTCCTTTTGAGCCCCTTTCCTAGTAACGGGGTGACATTGTCATGTGATGACTCTCTGTGTGCTGGTTTGAATGATAAATCCTCCATAAATCTTGGGCATTTGAATACTTGGTCCCCAGTTGGCACCCCTGGGGAAGTGTGGCTTTGCTGGAGGAGGTGTGTCACTAGGGGTGGGCAGGCTTTGAGGTTTCAAAAGCTGTGTATTTCCAGTGAGCTCTCCCTGCCTCCTGTTTGCAGTGGAAACATGAGCGTTCAGCTGTGCTCCAGCTACCCACTGCCATGACTTTGTTCTGCCATCAGGGACCCTGGATCTCTAGAACTTATGCCCAATTAAACACTTTCTTTTGCAAGTTGCTGTGGTCATGGTATTTTATCACAACAACAGAAAAGTAACTTAGACACTCACTTGTGGTTTGTCTCTTTTTTTGTAGAAATTCTCAAACCATGCTACTTTTTTTCCCCCTTCCTTTTACCATGCTGCTTTTTGGAGCTTGTATCAAAGAATGAAGTTTTCCTCGATATTCAGGAAAAATAAGTAAATAAGAGTTCTTTGAATGCCCAGCTTTCCCCAGCAACTGAAGCAACCCTGGGAGGTTGCTTTGCACACTTACAATATAGACCCAGTGTCTCCTGCTGTGTTTCTGTTTTCAAAACAGTATTATTAATAGTTACCATTTGCATTATAAAGCATCTTTTATCTAACTTAGTATTTGTCCAGTTATGCCTTAATTTTTGCCACAGGGCAAGAACATAACATGAATGTTTAATTAAGAACTTTCTGTTGGTGGATGGAAGGTCCCTCAGTGGTAGAGTGTCTGCTTAGCATCAGTGAGACCCTGCATTTAATCTCCATTAGCATAAAAAGGAAGGAATAAAGTGAAGGGGAGGTAGGAGGGAAGGAGAGGAGAGAGGAGGGGGAAAGGGAACGAGGGTAACAGTTAGATTGAGGGGAAGAGAGAGGAGAGAAAATGAGGGGAGGTGATGGGTTGAGGAGAACAGAGAGGAGGGGTGATGTGTTGAAGGGAAGTTGATGGGCTGTGTGGAGGGGAATGGGAAGGGAGGGAAGGAAGGGACTTTGCCATTAGTGGCATATTTTAATTGTCCTATGTAAGAACCATTTACATTTACCTCTGTGATTTGATGATTCATGACATGACTGTATAGTTTGACTCTCACATCTTAGTGATATTCACAGAAGAAAATAGCAAGAGGTAATTCTTTTTCCCATTTTTTTTTAGCACAAAAGCTTAGATTTTCATTTGTTATTTATTCTATTTTTATTTGATAATAACAGCACTCTCACCTGAGATATTAAATAGTTGTTCTTATAAATATATAAGAATATATATAAAATATATAAATATTGAAATTTATTTGCTCTGAATTGATGAGTGTTATAAGAACTGAGGGCTGATGACTGTGAGGATGCTGTTTCTGGGAAAATGCAAGCTGGACGGCAGTAGTGCATGCCTTTAATCCCAGCGCCGGAATGCAGGGACAGGGATCTCTGTGAGTTCAAGGCCAGCCTGGTCTACAGAGTGAGTTCCAGGACAGCCAGAGTTACAGCAGAGAAACCCTGTCTCAGGGAAAAAAAAAAATGCAAGAGAGGTTAGGGGATACCTTGTGGAATACAGTGTGCCTGTCACCTGAAGTTGTCTCTCTTGATTCATACAGCATAGTTAGCCTCAGGGCAAAGCCACCTTTTTATCTAGATCCAGGAAATTTTCTTATATGACTTTCCATTGAAAGATCATTTTTTATATCTTTGTATGATATTTAGATAATTAGACTCTAACAGCCTTAGCTAAATATAACTAACTATAGCTGGGGCTATAGTATTACTATTGAAGCTTTTATACCAATGACTATGTATCCTAAAGGATGACTGTTGATTTAAGTTTTAATTTAGTATTAAAATTATTAATTTACTGTCATCCAAGGATAGAAAGAATCAAAGGAAGCTGTGGTGGTTTGGTTGAAAAATGTCCTCCATCAGCTCAGGCATTTGCACCCTTGGTCCCTGGCTAGTAGCATTGTTTGGGGGAGGGTTAGGAGTTGTGGCCTTGCTGAAGAAGTATGCCACTGGGAGTGGGCTTTGAGGGTCAGTAGCCTTGCCTACTTCCAGTTCACCCTCTCTGCTTTGGACTTATGCTTGAGGATGTGAGCTCTCAGCTTCCTGTTCCTGCCATCATGCCTGTGATCCGATTCTTTTGTTTAATAATGTTTTTAAGGTTCACCCATGTGTGGTGTGTTTCAGTGCTCCATTCCTCTTTATTGCTGACTGACCGAAAGGATAGTCTACTATATGCTATACTATTTTAAATTTTAAAATAATGTCTGTGTGTGTGCATGCATGTGTGCCATGGTACATGTATGGAAGCCAGAGAACACCTTGCAGGAGTTGGTTCTCTCCTGTCATGTGGGTTGTAAGGATGGAACTCTGGTCATCGGGCTTAGCAGCAACTACCTTTACCTGCCGAGCCAGCTCACTGATCCTGATATCCAATATTTTAACCACTACTAATTCATTGGTTTGAACTTATTTCTATGTTTTGTCTACTGAGCATTTGTATACGGGATTCCGTGTGGACATGGTTTCATTTGTCTTGGGTATTGTGAACAAGAATTCCTGGAAACAAGCTGTGTCTGCAAAGGCCGACTGGCTGATTATAACATCAATGATGTGGAGAGGGTGGAATGTTGCAGGCCCAGAGCCTAATTAAAGTTATCTTAGGCTATCTTTAACCTAGCCATTCCTTGCACCCCCCCCCCCACCTCCACTGTGTTGGACCTAATACCCTGTCACTAACAGATAAAGCCAGACTTAAGAACTTGCTGGCATGCATTGCCTTAACAAAACCGTAGTTCTGTTCACCAAGAGGCTAGTAAGAATGCTGTCAGATAGCATCTGAGGGCAATAGCGGAGACTTCTCTGCTGTACTGTACCTGACTACTTATGTTTCCACCAGTGTATTTATAGAATGCCTTGATTTATGACTTTCTTTGTTCTGTTACTATAAAAACTTCATGAAACTGCTTCCACATGTTGGAACGTGGAATTTTAGGTACCCTAAGTCTGTGTTCCCAGGCCATGGTCACATATTTGGCTCCAGAATAAACTATCTCTGACTCCCTTGGAGGTATAAGCTGTATTTTGTGTTGACTGCATGTACCTGTAAACGGCATATGGGAGTCGTATGGCAACTCTAGTATTTAACTTTTTGAAAACTGCTGACTCTTTTACAGAGCTTATGCATCATTTTACATCCCCACTGGGAACGTGTAAGGGTTCCATTTTCTCCACATCCTTGCCAATACTTGTTTGTTTGTTTGGTTGGTTGGTTTTGGTCTTTTGAGACAGGGCTTCTCTGTTGTAACTCTGGCTGTCCTGGAACTCACTCTGTAGACCAGGCTGGCGTCAAATTCACAGAGATCCACCTGCCTCTGCTTCCCAAGTTCTAGGATCAGCTGCCAATACTTGTTACTACCCATCTGTTGGATTGTAGCTGTTCTAGTGGGTGTGGAGTAATAGTATCTCATTGTGTACTAGTAACTTCTTGGAGTTGAGCATAAAAAAGTCCTCTCAGTGTGGTGACGTCTGATCAATGGTGAAACTGACAGAAAACTTAAGCCTCTTTTATGGAATGCTTTATTAACTGCCTTGTGAATAAGGTTTAACTAGAATTTTTCTCTTACTTATGCAATCTCTATTTCATCTTCTCTTGAACTGCGGCTTTCAATTTTCAGCAGTTTTCTTGGGTTTTTCAGCTCTACCCTAGACATTTCCTCCTGTAAATATTGTAATAGAATCCACAGTTGCAACAGTCAGGTGTGATAGTTTACATCTGTAATTCCAGCGCACATGAGGCAGAGGCAGGAGGATTGCCATGAGTTCAAGGCTAGCCTACACTACACTGTGAGTTCCAAGCCAGCCTGCCATATAATTTGAGACCCTATCTCAAACACAAATATAAATCCAAACACATACACATAGATACCCCCAAAACAGATCTATGAAATCTTTTATCTTTCTTTTGTCCATTTTTCTCCTTGAAGGATATTTTCTGAACAGATTTCAGAACATGGGTGATTACTCTAGGGAATACTTTCTGTTCATAGCTTTTTATCAACTATTTCTTTGGGATTCTTATTCTCTCTATTATTTATTCTGTTGCTCTATGCTAAATTAGTATCTCAGAGATAAAAGCATAAATGAGCAAATGATGTGGACCTCCATATTTTTTATGGATCTTAATTTTTGTATCTTCTATCTTTGTGTTGTTTAAAATCATGTCACCTTATTTTTTCAGATTAATCTTCAGTTACGTTTATTCTCTTAGCCTGCCTGTTTTATGTTTACAACTAATCATATATTTCCTTCTAAGAACTACTTTTTTAAAAAAAATAGTAATTTTATTTTATGTGTATGTTTTGCCTGAATATATGTATGTTTACAACATGTATGCAGTGCCTGCATAGGCCACAAGAGGGCATTGGATCCCCTGGGACTAAAGTTACAGACAGTTGTGAGCCATGTGGGTGCTGGGACCTGAACCCAGGTGTTGTAAAGTTTATTTTTAGTTGTTTTTAAAATAATTGTTTTTATGCACTGTTGAATGAGGGGCTGCTTAGGGCTTTGGCGTTTTGTATTGTCTGCAGGTGTTGGATTTACATGGGGGATGTTTAATTGCTTTTGATCTGCACGTGGTGGTGTCAGTAGAGCACCTAAGGAGTTCAGAATCAACAAAAACACCTGAGCTCAGACACTTGCAGTTCCACTGTCAAAGCTGGCCCTTACCATGACAGTGGTTCCCTCTGCTGAGGTCTGGAAGGGTTTGCAATTATGAAAAGTGCCGCCCTGCCTGCCTTGGTGAGCTGCCCAAGCGGCAACTTACAACACCCAAGTCCTCTGGAAGAGCAGCAAATACTGTTAGCCTCTGGGCTACCTCTCCAGTCTCTCAAAAGAACTATTTTTTGTTCTCTGTTTACTCTTTCTTCATGGTAGATTTTTCCTGTTTTGTGTATAAATAGAGATATATAGATAAAATAAGCTTTGTTAAATCTGAGAATTCCATTGGAATATTTTAAATATTTTATTCCTAAATTCTTTTTCTCTTTCATCCATAATTCATTGTATTTTGGCCATTCTATTTTACGTATTGATTTCCTCAGCTGATTGTTTTAATGTTGATCGAGGGAGCATGTTTATGAGTGAAGGAATGAGTCGACTGATTCAGGATAAAGGTTTGTTTTCCGTAATAGTTTCCTCTGATTACAGAGCTGACTATGCCGGTCAGTGTACCTGTAGGTACACTGTATTCCTGTTTCCTGTAGGAAAGTAGTGAAGAGTGCGGGATTTGATAGCAAGCAGAATTCAAACCATTAGTGTTATGGAGCACCATATCCCTATCATTGTGTACACATTTGCTCATAAATTCAGTGTTAGTAACAACGACAAAAAATCTGGTAAGACTGGGCAGTAAATTGTAGCTCTTCTCCCAGTTCAGATACCTCTATCATGAGGTACTCAACTCAAATGTTTCCGTGTAGTTGGGGATTTCTGAGACAGTGTTTCTGAGCTTAAGAAAACTCAGTCACTGGGAATGAATTCAAGACTCTGGATTCAGCCTTTGGACAACATCAAATGTAAGAGGACTGTGGCTTTGGTGAACAGCAATTTGGTATGTGAAGGGTGGGTTCATCAGGTGAGGGCACCTCCAGCTTTCTGATGGATTCGGGGGCAGAGACTTTGGGTTCATCTCCAAAAATCTCCCCATTTAGTTCTCTGAACTAAGTTCTCTGAGACTTTACTTTCTTATCAGTAAAATGTCAAAGACTTCCATCAGGGGGCTTTGGTGAAGATGAAGAGTCAGCCACACTTTAAGCATGTCTCTAGCATGGTAGACATTCACAATAGCTTTCAGTGCTGTTGTGCTGATAGGCAGTTTTTGCATTTGATCCGATGGTTTTCTGTGACCTGGGAGCCACAGAAGAGACTCTTAGGTAGCTCTGCATTCCTCTGTGATGGATGCATTGCCCCTCAACACTACAGTTCTTCCTTGATGTTATGTATGTCTTCATTTTGCATTTCTGAAGTAACACTTCAAAATGCTTTCTTTCCTAATCATAATTATTTGAAGCTTTTGTGTGATGCTGCACCCTATGTGAACCAATAATAGCCACATACCCCACAAAAGAAGAGACAAAACCAAGCAGCACAGGCATTTTAGCTCAGCTTGCTTCTAGCTTGCAGAGAGATGCAGAACTCAGGCCAGTGTACCCTGCTGTTTATGTTGTACCAAGTCTGTGCGAGGTACCAGGCATTACAGGCTTTGCTGTCTAAGCAGTCCAAGTGTGTTAGTGCTGATAGGTGCTAAGCGCTGGGTGCATGAGGGAGACGCAGGTGTTATTTCTGCTCCTGGGAGAGGATCAAACAAGGATTCACAGCAGAAATGATGGACGCCTCTTACTCGTCTCTCTACACCAACAGTTCCGAGGCGTCTGAGGTATCTACACTGGGAAGATAGCATGAGCCAGTTGGGAATTTGGCTTGCGATTCTGTGTTCTTTTGAAGGTAGTTGTTTGGATGGGAGTTAATGGAGAGGAAAGAGATGAGTGAGCTTGAGTTTGCAGTGTGTGTACAGAAAATACATTCTCTATCCCTAGATAAGATAAATTAGCAAGGCTCATACATAGCTTTACCTTTTCTTGATTAAAAACAAAACATTTTTTTTCCCCAAAAGTCCCTCTAGAGATCAAGACTGCCCCACTGTGGATAAACACCTCTACTTGAAAATGCAGATCACAAGAATTCTCACCCCAGTGGGAAAGATTTGCAAACCAAATGTTCTCTCACTGGGACCCCTGGGCTTGGCCAGCGCATTCAGCTTCTCCACTAGGTCCTGGTGCCTTCAGTGGCTCCACAAGTGAAGGTGTCTCCTAACTACACTGTTTCCTGATGTTCACTTTGCGGAGTCACGGGAGGGAAGCTCTGGTGTTACAAGATCATTTGATAATCAGAGCTAAAGGACGATGAGATGGGGAAATGGGAATTTTGTCTTTAAAGGAAAAAAAAAAAAGACTTCATCTTTTTTTAACCCTAAAAGCTGAAAAGGCAGCATGTGGCTAGAAGATGTTATCTATCCTTTTTTGCACCTAAAATACCAATCTTAATTTTTGTTTTTTGAGTTCTTATGAACAAAATCTGAATTGTTCTGAAATGTAATGGGAGGTTCTAGTAAATTTATAAAGAGATAAAATTCTTATATTTGATCTATTTAGTTCCTTCCTCTGTGCCATTCATTTAGGCCACTCAGGAAAGTGATTTGGAACTCGTGAGGTTTAAAAAGTTAATTTTGAGGGGCTAGAGAGATAGCTCAGTGGTTAAGAGCACTGGCTGCTCTTTCAGAGGACTGGGGTTCAATTCCCAGCATCCACATGGCAGCTCCCAACTGTCTGTAACTCCAGTTCCATGGGATCTGACACCTCCAGACAGACATACAGAGGCAAAACACCAATGCACATTAAAATTTAAAAAAATATATTCTTCAAAAAAATAATAATAATTTTGATCTGGGTTTGGTGGCTCATGCCTTTACTGCTAGCACACAGGAGATAGAGGCAGGCAGATCTCTATGAGTTTGAGGCCAGCCTGGTCTACATAATTCCAGGGCATTCAGGGCTACATAGTCACACTGTCTGAAAACAACAAATTAATAATAATAATTTTTGAGACAAAAGTATGTTACGTTACAATGAAATACATCTTGGGAGCACAATTAATATATGCTAATAACGACCACGCACAGTGCTGCATGCTCTTCATTCTAGCACTTGAGAGTCTGAGGCAGGAGAATCATAAGCTCCAGGCCAGCCTGTGCTACATAGCAAAAACTTGTCTCAAAACAACAATAAAAACTCCCCACACACAATAAGTAAGTAAATGCAACAGAGATGTTGTAAGAAGTTTGAGAGAAGTAATCAATAAGGTGAGGATCATTGGTAAGCTTGCGATGAGAGCAGCAAGGCGGATTGATGACACCCTGTCACGAGTCAGCTTCCGTTTCTGCTCCCTCCCTGCGAACAGCCCTGATGAAATGTCTTCTTGAAGTCCCGGCCGGCCAGATTCACTGTGGGTAGAAAGGGGAAGGGCGCTCGGATTCTCCAAAATGACCAACACTAAAAAGCTCGGATCATAAATAGCCTTATGTAATAGTCGGTTGAACCCAACAATCAAAACGAGCCAGTTGAAACATTTAAAGAATTATTAGAAAAGAGGCAGCCTGCCACCAAAGCCAGCTCCTTTCGCTGCTCATATGGGCTGCATTTTGTCTCCCATATTTGGTCTGTTTTCCTGGGAGCTGCTTTGAGGCAGAAGGATAGACTGAAAGTGGACTGTTTTAGAACATAGGTGATTTTTCGTTATTATGTTCGTGCAATGTCAGATTTATCTGTGAGACAAGCACACATAAAGGAAGAGGACAGAAGAGGAAAGAGAGGGAGCTGGGTATTCCCATTGTCGCAGATGTTTGCCATGGCCGACTGTGTAGAGGACCTAAGACTGTCCTCTTTCCATCAAACATGATGCTTGGGATAAATGGAACGGACCTGTGCCGAAAATTATAAAGAGCAAAACATGCAATGCATGCTTACTGTTGTGAGCTGAGCATTGAGTGAGTGGGTGGAGCGCGGCTTCCAGATAAGGGGGTTTAGGCAAAATAATGCTCTCCCTGCCCCACAAAGACCCACACCCTCATGCCTGCAGGCGACTGTCTTGATATATAGCACAGGAGTAATGTCACTGGCCCATTGGTCATCTTATAAAGAAACTGTACCGAATGATCCTCTCCAACCCACTATAGCCATGACTGGTATTTAAAGACAGAGATAGGAGCGAAAGCCAGAGTCAGAAAGAGATTTTAAAATGCTGCTCCTGGGTTGGGGGTGGGGGATGGCTCCGTCAGTAACACACATTCTGTGCAGGCATGAGGATCTGATTGTGCCCGAGTAAAAGCCCAGCACAGAGGCATGTGGCATCCACAGGACCAGTGCTGGGGAGTGAGACAGGCAGACCCCTAGAGCTCACTGGCCAACCAGCCTAGCCAAAGTGATGAACTCCAAATTCAGTGAAAGACCCTGTATTAAGAAAGAAGTGGAGAGGACCAGTGAGATGGCACAACGGGTAAAGGTGAGTGCCACCAAGCCTGATAACCCAAGTGCAAGTCTCAGGACTCACAGTGTAGGAGAGGACTGATTTCTGCACCTTGTCCTCTGACTTCCACATGCATACTGCGGCACACATGTAACCCCCTCCACACACGCACAATAAATAAATAAAATATAATAATTATAGAAAGCAAGGTGGACCGCCTTAGAGAGAGACACTCAGTGTCACCCTCTGGCCTCTATGCACATGTACACATACATACACTACACATGTACACACACATACACTACACATGTATACAACATATACACACATACACTACACTCTTGAAGGAAGAGGCCACAAGCCAAGGAATACAAATAACTTCAAGAGAACAGAAAAAAAAAGAATCTGGTGATTCTTTTTGGAAACCTTAGTTTTGTCCTGAGGAGACACACTTTTGACATCTTGCCCCTGAGCTCTGAGTTAAGAATGCTAAGAACGCAGCAAGCCAGGCAGTGGTGGCGCACACCTTTAATCCTAGCACTCAGGAGGCAGAGGCAGGCAGATCTCTGTGAGTTCGAGGAAAGCCTGGTCTACAGAGTGAGTTCTAGGACAGCCAGAGTTACAACAGAGAAACCCTGTCTTGAAAAAAAAAATGCAGCAAGAGGAAACTAATAGAAGGGAGCTGGAGAAGAGAAAGGATAACCAGTGTCCGCTTTGTGGAGAAGGTGGCTCTCCAGCCACTTATTAAAGATGGTAGAAGTAAGCCTGGCATAATTGGATATAGTCCCAACTACCTGGGAAGCAGAGTCAGGAAGATTGTTTGAGAGCAACCTGACCAACATAGAAATAGGTCACCTTAAAAAACAATAGCTGGGTGTGTTAGTTCGCACCTGTAATCCCAGCATTTGGGAAGCTGGGACAGGATTATAGAGTTGAGGTCTGACTGGGCTACATAGCAAGATCCTTTCTCAAAAAAGGAAAACAAGGAGCCTGCAGATGTGGCTCAGAACCGTGAGGGCCTGAGTTTAGATCCTAATACCCATGCAGCAAGCTAAGTGTGCTCTCCTGCATGCCTGTAACCTCAGTGAGGTGGGATATGGAGACAGGACTGTCACAGGAGCTTGCTGGCTGCTGAAAATTGTGAACTCCAGGTTCAAGGAGAGACCCTGCCTCAAAGGAATAGGACGGAGAGTGATAGAGAGTACACCTGATAGCTGGCCTCCACTGGTAGATGCACGCGCGGGCGCACACACATACACACACACACACACACCCACCCACACACACCACTCATACCCTTCCCACATACTTTGGTAGAGTGCTTACCTAGCGTGCATGTCGCCTGGGGTTCGGTCTCTAACACTACACAGAAAGGGAATAGAATGCTGTAATCCCAGCACTGGAGGCAGGAGGATCAGAAATCGAAGGTTATCCTTAGCTACATAGCAAGTTCAAAGCCATAGCTAGACAGGAATACATCAGACCCTGTGTAAAAAAAAAAAAAAAAAAAAAAAAAAACCCAGTGAAAACAATATAGCAAGCACCACACACACAAACACTGCAGTAACTGAAATAGAATTGTTTTTCTAGGTACTGGTACTATAGGTACTATAAAGCTTTTGTAGACTTTAGTTCATGTGTCCTTACAGAAACTCTGTGACATGTCCTCTCACATTTTACAGCTGAGAAAACTGAGGCTGAAGTAACTGGTGCGGTCACTGCAGAGCGTTAGTGACTACAGCTAGCTCACTGCAGCTCTCTAACACGCTAGCAGCGGACACTTAGGGCTCCTACAGTAACATGGGTGTGGCGTGAAAGATGCCACTGTTATCCCAGTCCTGTCAGGATGCATGTCATGATTTGTAGTTTTTCTGAAACCTAGACTTATCTAGCAAGCAACATGGCAGGATTGAAGAAGAGGCCAGAACCAGAAAACCCAGTCGGGACACACCACCCTGCCTGACCGGAGCTGATAAGAGCCTGAGAGAGAGTAAAACACTGGGCGTGGCAGGAGCAAACAGATTACACAGTCAGTCCGCTGCTGTGTAATCATGAATCCTATTTTGAAAACTGAACTCCTCTTCCCTCATTTCCCTCCCTGTGATTAAGGTGCTATGTTTCAGTTTAGGATTTCTAGTTAGAATTAGAAAAGGGGCAGCAGTCACGTATACTGCCCTGTGGTGTGCCTCAGATTTGTCCTGCCATCGTTACTCAGAGGTTCTTTTACTCTCTTGGCTTCTTCAATAAAGAGAAAGGGTCTTTCTCATTTAAGTTCAACAGTGTCAACAAGAAGTAGATAGTTGTTGGGCTGCAGTGTGGGGCAGGGGCTCAGTGGTAGAGCAGTTACTTGCTTAGTATGAGCAAGGCCCTGGATTTGATCCCCGTGCGTGCGTGCGTGCGTGCATGTGTACTTGTGGGAATTGGTTCTCTACTGCCTCCATGGGGGTCCCAGAGATGGAACTCAGGCTGTCAGGATGGCAGCAAGCTCCTTGACTTGCTAAACCATCCCAAATGTCCCACTACATTTTCTGTTCACTTGTTTGAAGTTTTAGAAAAGCCTGTGAAACTATACAACATGTAAAATTCTGTCTACATTCTATCTTTGTAGAAGATCAGTTTGCTACCTTTTAAAGAGTCAACAAGGACTCATGAGCCTTGAATGTTTTTGTTATATAATGGATGGGTTCATAGTTTTATTTAAGCTGCTTATCATAAATAAAAAGCAATAGTATTGTTGGACAAATATCACCTTGGGTTGCTAATGATGGGGATGTAATGTGTATGAAAGAATGTGTCATCAGGCAGTTTCTTGGTCATGTGCACATCGCAGAGTGACTTGCACAGATCCAGGTGGTGTAGACCAGTTACCAAGTGAAGCCCCTTGATGCAGTCAAGAGATGCAGTTCATGCAAGATGAATGAGGCTGCTATGTGCTGTTTTCATAGTACATTTCTGATATGCAGAGAAGGAATGCACTCTAAATAATGATGTAAAGTATAGGATAATAAATTCCTAAACCAGCAACGTGGTTGTTATTATGTACCCTGCTTAATTGCATGTGCTACACTGTCATGAGTGGCAGTTCAGTTGGTTTATTTATAACAGCATTCTACACACATGCGAGTCTAGTGTTGCACTGTGGCAGTATGAGAGGCTTGGTGTCTCTAAGCAATAGGAAATCTTAGCCCCATTACATGATTTATATGTGTGTAAATATATGTGTATATGTCATCCATTGCAACCTTACATAGCACATGGCTAATCCTTTTTCAGATATATTTGCCCTTCCATTAATATTAAATGATTAAAAGATTTGTATGGGACTGGTCCATGGGTTTGAAATAACAGAATAAACCGAATGTGGAGGCAATTCCATGCCTGTTAATTCTACCTGCTGGGGAGGCTGAAGTATTATTTGGTACCAGTGTAGGCAATATAGTAAGATTTTTTTTTTTTTTTTAAACAGTGGACATGGTGGCAAACTTGGAAGGCAGAGGCAGGTAAATCTCTGAGTTCATAGCTAGTCTAGTCTATACAGAGAATTTCAAACTAGCCAAAACTGTATAGTAAAACTCTGTTTCAAAATAAACACACACACACACACACACACACACACACGGGTTGGTGAGATAGCTCAGTAGGCAAAGTACTTGCTCTGTTAGCCAGAAGACCAGGATTCAGTCTCAGTCTCCAGTTCCCAGCACAGAAGAGGAGAACCAGTTTCTAAACACTGTCCTCTGACCTTCATACATGTGCCAGGGCATGTGTGTGCCCATACACACATGTGCACACACAGACACACTGCATATATGCCCCACACAACACCACACAACACCTCCTACACCACACACCATACACATACACAAAAAAAATTAATAAAATTTAAAGCAAACATGTACAAACACGCAAACTAGAACTTGATGGTAGGACATAGGAGTATGACAAAGAATCTTTTAAAGATTTTTTTTTCCATCATAAAGAGACATTTGACATTCCATCGTGAGCTCTGGGACAGATTCCTTTAGCACAGCTGCCTACTCTGCTCTGAGTTTATCCCGTGCTCATTCTGGAGACTGAGTCTTCCCCTAATCTCAAAGAACAGTGTAAGACCTCTCACTTCTGACTTCAGTTACTAAAGAAAGCTAGTCTCTGTCAATGAGGTTTGATTTTTCTCTTGAGTTAATTGATCAAAGCCAAGTCATCAAAGCCTGGATAGCTTACAGCAGATTCTGGCAGGTTCTACACTGGCCATTCTTCTTAAGTTTTAACCAAAGCAAAAAATGACATTTGCATTTTTGTCATCTTCGTTTCAAAGTGTTTGTCATCTTAGATTCAGAGTCACGTTGAATGGTTATGCACTAGTAGGATCTTTGTGGTTCTTCCCCAAGAGCTGCCCTTGTCATAGTGGGCACAAATGGTGCGCCATCTAAACACATAAACACTGACCGTATGTGGGGGTGGTTTGGATGAGAATGGCCCCATCGTTGCATGAATTTGAATAGTTGGTCCCCAGTTGATGGAACTCTTCGAGAAGGATTATATGTGGTGGCTGAGGAGGTGTGTCACTGAGGGTGAGCTTTGAGGTTTCAAAGCCCACACCATTTCCAGTTAGCTCTCTCTGTCTCCTACTTGTGGATCAGGATGTATTCTCTCATCTACTGCCCCAGTACCATGTCTGCCTGCCTGCTGTTGTGCTCCTTGCCGTGATGGTCATGGATTCTAACCATCTGAAACTGTAAGCCCCAAGTAAAGTCTTTCTTCTGTAAGTTTACTTGGGCATCACAGCAGCAGAAAGTAACTAAAACATATGTACTCTGTGTCTTAGAACCAACAGTTGTCATGAAAGGGAAATGTGCGTATCTTGAGTTCTCACAGAGTCTCTGACCTAAGGCTAATTTCTCTGGTCCTTACTATGCCATGGGTTCCCCATTGCACCCTTCCATCTTCCCACTCTACGGGTACATCAGAAGACTCTGTCATCTCTGCTTTATTTTCTTTGTTCTGTTTCTGGGATATTCTCCTATTTCCTCAATTAGCTTTAATAACCAAGGGGTTAATAAATGAATAAGTGGGAATGAGTGAATATGTGTGTATTTGGGCACATGTCTCTGTGTGTGTGAGTTGTGTGTGTATGTGTGTGTGTGTGTGTATTATAAGCTATAAAACCAGCAGGCTTTATGTGGTTATGCAGTATAGCTACAAAATACAAGCATGTCAGCCAGGCATTGGTAGCGCACACCTTTAATCCCAGCACTCAGGAGGCAGAGGCAGGCAGATCTCTGTGAGTTCAAGGCCAGCCTGGTCTACAGAGTGAGTTCCAGGACAGCCAGAGTTACAACAGAGAAACTCTGTCCTGAAAACAAACAAACAACAAACAAACAACAACAACAACAAAATTACAACTGTGTGTACCCTCACACTGAGAGCACACTTTCAGCCTTTGCGTGACCTAAACCATCACACTTTTGGTTCATTCTGAGCTTTAACATTTGGTATGTAGTGTTTGACAGGTAAATATTTGGGCCTTTGTATTTTTAGTAGCTCTTCAGGTAAACCTTTGAGCTGACAGTTATTCATATAGTTGCTAAATATGCATAAGTCCAGAAATCTTCTTTCTGCACATACATTCTCTTCTAACTATTTAAAACTTAGAAGTTTTTAAAGAAATAGAGAACATATTAGAAAGTATTTGATGTGAAATAAATAAAATTTGTCCTCTTTAAGCAGTGGGTAAGGCCAAGATAAAATTTCCATGTTTGCTGTCAATCTGTTCGTGTTCTTCTTAAGATTTTATCCAACTGGCTTTTTATTGTTGGCAAGAAAGTGGAGCCTGAATCTGCTCTCAGTGATTTGTTTTGTTCAGTCTTGGCTTTTGGACCGAAATAATCACAATATATTTCTTGACAGTTGCACAATATTCTTCTGTTGTGAAAATTGCTCTGCTTAAAATAGAAGTATATAAACTATAAGGGTATCTGAAAAGTGTAAGCATAAGACACTGACAGACACCACACACAGGCCACATGTTTATATTCATTCCAGCTAAGTGAGAACATGCGCACCAAACGGGAAGTGCATTTATCTGTATTCTTTGGGGAAAACGATCAAGGTGAGGACGTGTGTGTGAATTTGTTCCTGTTGTTGAAAGCTGAGGGTCTGGGGATGTTGTAAGCGATGGATAATTTACCTTTATCCTCAAATCGTCACCATGCGGGTTCCTAGGAGGAACACGTTATAAACACTGCACATGTGTTAACCAGAGGACTCTGATCTGTGACACTAAGTGAACTTGTGGGAAATGTTTAAATGTCCTCCAACAGTTAATCAGATCATTTTCTTGGATTTTATTTACCAGTGTAATACTGTGGGAAGGAAGACATTTGTATTTTCTTAGAGCAAAAAGTATTGAAATGACTATAGATTTCCTGTTTGAACCTAAAATGAAGATAAGTTGTGAGCCATCCACTTCCTGAATGGCCACATTCCAGATGTGCAGACTGGTCAGAGCACATCTGCCAATCAGAATGAGCTGGAGGGAAGCTGGATGCTGGGGCTTGTTTACATGCTGTTTCTCCCTCCTCCTGTGTGTTGTGCCTCTAGGAAGATTAGTGAGGGATCCTGCTGCCATACGCCTAGATAAATAAACTGAAATCAGGAGCACCACGGGAGCAGTGACATCCTGGGCAGAGTTTTAGCTCATTGCTAGCCACAGGTAAGAGCTGTTGCTTTGTTATGAGAATAACTAGCATCTATCCAGTTTCTGGCTTTACTTTTGTTAACAAAACAAGCAAGCTAAAAGCCAGAGGTCTGATTTCTTTTTTAAGGTTTAAAATATACCAAATATTACTGTGGCTTTAATGCTCAACAAGTGGAAAGTCTGCTGATTTTACTTAAGGGTGGAGTAAAAGACAGTTTTTAAAGGTACAGTAACACCCAGTGTGTAGAAATTAGAACCAGAAACATTAGCATCGTGTGCTTGGAGGGCAGAACATCTAAACATGTCTTACCATGAATCTACTCTGTACTCGTGCGGAAAACAATGTCTTAGTGTATAGTAATTCTTTGGCTTCAGGAGCATTTCTTGGGTGGCTGAGATGGCTCAGTGGGTAAAATTGCTGCAGCGAGTGAGAGTTCTTGCCAGTGCAAGACCTGAGTCTGGTGTCTGGAACCTACAGTAGAGGAGTGGACTGATGCCTGTGAAAGTTACACACACAACACACACACATACACACACACACGCACAGCACACACACACACACACAACACACACACACAACACACAACGTACACACATACAACACACACACACAGCGCGCGCACACACACAACACACAACGTACACACACAACACATTCAACACACACATACAGCACACACACACAACACACACACAGCGCACACACACAACACACAGCGCACACACACAACACACACACAGCGCACACACACAACACACACACACACAAATAGATAAAGCCAATGCAGAAAGATGGAACATTCATGCAATTAAGTAGCTCCCATTCCTTTCCTCCGCTTTCCTTCTCAGAGTATAGATTTATCATGCTCTCTGTCTTGCTCCATCAGCAATGAAATTGGGGGTGGGGGCGGGGAGCACTTATTGTATAATCTTTGTTTTGTATTTAAATTAATTCTACCTTATTAGTGTTGATTCAGATAATGTTACAGAAGAGTGTGATTTAGTTCTGTTCCCATAGGGTTCCTTTAAAGTCGGTGGGACTGTGTTTCGGTTTGTTTAGTTTTCTGTGTTGATTTTTGCATCACACTGAGGCTTTCTTCCATTTCCTTTCTTATTCTGAAACATATACTGGAAACGATTGTTACTTGTATTCAAATGAGCAACTTGGGTGTTTTGTAGCTCTTGTGCATGCGATGGTTTTCAGGTTGGTTCAGAGTATTTTGTATCAGTCTAGAAAATCACTCTTGAGCCAGGTAGGCCCCTGAACTCTGACTTCACACGCAGCTGCCTTTCTCAGCCTGTGCACAGTTGACATCTTGGGGTGTTGCCCTGTGCACTCTCAGATGCTTAATAGCATCTCTGGTCTCACTCTAGAGCTCCTCCCTTCTCTCTTGTGATGGCTGGGACAATTTATATGCACCACATTATAGCTAATCACCCACAGAGTGTTCTTGGTGTTCTGGGTGGGAGAGAGTTAAGGCTGCACTGGTTCGGGGAACTTGCAGATGCTGCTGGCTGCTTATTTTGCCCCCTCCCATTTGGTTAGAAGCTCCTGCCAACCATGATTCATGGAATGATTTTTTGGAGCTGAGTAATCTGTGGCTTTTTGGTTTCCTCGCTTCCTTTAGCTAAGTCTTTTTAGCTTTAGCAAAGCCTTTAACACAGAAAAGACCTTCTGAAATGAAAAGCTGAAACGTGGCAATGATGACATTTTCCAAGTAGATGATTTTAACAAACCATCAAAAAGTTTTATGTGGCCTGTGTCTCGTGCTTTCAACGTCCATTTCAGACAGATCCTCCTTAACTCCAGTGAAGAGCTTCACACAGGAGAAAGCTCGGCTCTCCTGAGCGGCCCTTTGTGAGACCCGGTGGTGTGGCAGTTTCCTCCTGCGTCCTCCAGCCCGTGCTGACATGTGACTGTCTTCTCTCTTTGCAGATCGCAACGAGCGACACAAGCCAGAGCACCGCTCTTCCAGGTATGAATTCACAGTACTTAATGATTCTTTTAAAGTCCCGTGTTTGAAAGCACTACTTGGAAGCTGTGAAACTGTCCTAAAAGGGTTTCTGCTATACTGACCTCGATTATGGCACTCAGAGAAACTTCACGAGAGCAGTGTCATCCGTTTGCTGAACAGAACCCTCTGGCGTTGCTGAGCATGTGAACCGTGTTTTATGTTGAGGATTCCCTTCAGGGACAGATACAGCTTCATAAAGCATTCCATTTTCCTTCTTTTATAACTTAATTTCCTCTCCTCCTTCTAACCCATATTTAAAAATACATGTTGCTATTTTCCTAATTAGAAAATTAACACAGACTCAATATAGAAACTCAGAAAATATTTTTAAACTTTATTGTTGTGCACGTGTGTGCATGCGTGTGTGCACGTACGGTAGGTGTGCATGTAGTGGTGTACATGCCATGGCATGGGCGTGGATATCAGAGTACAACTTTATAGAGTCGGTCCTTCTACCATGTTGTTCTTTGGATCAAACTCAGGTTTTTAGATTTAGTGGCAAGGGCTTCACATGCTGGGCCATCTTGATCTCCCTATAAGTTTGTTGTTTTGTTTTGTTTTTTTTTTCAAGTACAAAGTTAAAAAAAAGAAGGAAAGCAACATAAAAGAACTTTGAAAGCATACTTTATGGATGATGTAAAGTTAGGTTATCACGTGGCACAGTCCTTGTGAGGTCAGAAGAAAACTTTTGGGAGTCAGTTCTCTCTTCCACTGTGACCTCAGGTAATTCAGGTAACTTGGCAGCAAGGTAAACCTGGTGAGCCATCTGTCATTGGCTCATGATGACATAAAGTTAGAAGAGTACATTTAAAAAGTACTTAGAATAATAAAAACCAAGATTCATGAGACCCTTGGCACACTGAAGGTTGGGATGAGCTGAGCAGTATAAACTGTAATAAAACACAGATCCTTACACTGAAACGTAAATGACACGCGAAAAGATGGGAGGATGTGGACCTTAAGCCTTAAAAAAGATTGTGAAGATTTAGCTGTTCATAGATTCACCATGACTGGAAACCTTTGTGATTTCTTTCAGATTCCCCAAGGATTTGTACTATTGGATTATATGGAAAGGGAAATATAATGAACGCTCTAATAAGAGTGTTAGTACTGTTCCACATTTTGTAATATTCTCTCTAATTCTGGGTTCACAGACCTTTAAAATAAATCATGATATACCATGGAGTGGGTATATTGATATCATATGAGGAGCTTAAAAAACAAAGTGGAATCTCGTTCCCCATCCCAGAGAGCTCTTTTAGAAAGTCTGGAATGGATCCTAGAAGTCTTTGTGTTAATCAAGGCCTCCAGGGTTTCTGGTGCACAGCCGGGTTGGGGCTCTCTGGTTCCAGATGCAACAGCTGACCCAAGACAGTAGAGGGAAACACAGCTAAATCCTGGGAAGCTGGAACACTGAAACCAGTGTTTGGGACAGAAGTGGCATCTGGCTTCGAGAACCTGGGGACTGGCACGTGAACATGACCAGAAGAACTGTTCTTCACAGTTGCTGTCCCCTACTTACCTAGTCCTGAAAATCAGAGGAATCGCAGATTTCAGGTCTGGGAAGGGAAAATACAAAATGAATCTTGACTCCCACTAGAAACAAAAAGTGTTGGATCTCTAGCACCGGTCTTTTAAAAAAATATCTAGGCATGGCCGCATGGGCCTATAATCCCTGCACCGGGAAGGTGAAGGCAGAAGGATCGCCAGCCGGCTTAGCCATTCACTGACCTCCAGGGTCAGTGAGAGACCCTGTCTCAAAATAATAGGATGGAGAGGTGGCACAGTGGTTAAGAGCACTGACTGTTCTTCCAGAGGTCCTAAGTTCAATTCCTAGCAACCACATGGTGGTTCACAACCATGTATAATGGGATCAGATGCCCTCTTCTGGTATGCAGGTGTACATGCCGATAGAGCACTCATAAATGAAATAAATCTTTTTTAAAAAGTTTAAAAGCAAAAAATGAGGTGGAAAGCGATTGATAAAGACATCTGATGGTGATTTCTGTCCTCTTAACACACACAGGCATGCATGTACACATACATGCACATGATGCAGGCACACATACATATGTGTGCAGTGGGTTTAGAGGATGGCCAAACAAATTTGGAATGATCTGAGTATTTAAAAAAATAGGACAAAGGATTTTTAAATATATATGTGCATATATTTTATCTATTTTTTATATGAATATATTTGATACAGGGCCTCACTATGTGATCCTGGCTGGTCTTAAAGTCACAGAGATCCTCCTGCATCTGCCTCCTGAGTGATGGGATTAAAGGCATGTACCACCATGCCTGGCTGAATTTAAAATATATTGGAATTTAAAAAATCCACATAGAGGAATGATAGAGATTAGGAAACCATCACTGTGCAGTTGTTGACTGAGAGTGGGATCCTTAGTGGCTGTTGACACTTCTGTAGAGTTGGGGAGCTGTTTGTACAGCTTAAAAGACCACCCCATAGGAAACGTTTTAGTTGCATAAAGGGAAGTCAGCACCTTCATCAAGTGTCACCTTACCTGTTATCACCAGCAAGAGCCCGGCAGTGTGTCCCCAGACAGTATAGTCAGCCATGTACACAGAGCTTAGATGGTAGTCCTAACAAAGAGAGTGGGCTCTGGAGAATAGTGTCTCCTAAAACACAAAGAGGCTGGGAGAAAGTTTCACAGTAAAAACAAGCAAAAAGCTGAAAAAGCCAGATGTGGACTCCTGTAATCCCAGCAAGTCAGGAAGCAGAGACAGGAGGATCTTGAGTTCCAAACCAACTGGGGCCATAGTAAGACTCTGTCTCAGAAAATCCAAAGGCTGGGCATGTAGAATGTTTACCTTGCATATGCAAAACCTCATGCATACATACATACATGCACCCATATGTATGTACATACATACGTACATACATACAATTAAAAGAGATATTAGTAAGCAAATGTGATGTATATATTTGATTTTTTTAAAATTAAGATTAAAAATACCCCCCATAACACACAAATAGATGAAAGAAAAAATGTAAAACAACTCTAATTTTTAAAAAAATGGAGGCGTGGCAAATAGGAAAACTTAAATATGGATTTTATTTGTAAGCATTGCTCGTTTAGGTAGGGAATAAAAATATCATTCTCAGTAGACAGGTGCCAAAGTATCAGAGGTGGCATGTTTTATGTTTACAGTCTATTCTCAAATGACTCATGGGAGAAAAACAAGGGCAGATAAAGAAGCAGATGTGTCACAGGGACATATTAGTGATTTGTGCAGAGAAGAAAAGCATAGTCATGTGTGAATTTTATTATTCCTTCAACCTTTTCATAGACCTTAACATTTATCGTGCATATATTTAGGTGTGTGCATGTGAGCGTCTGGATGGAGGTCAACCTTGGTTGTTGTTCCTTGGTACTGTTCGCCATTTCTTTTTAAGACAGTCTTTCACCATACCTTCAGTTTGCCCCGTAGCCTGGGCTGGCTGACCAGCAAGCCCCAGGGGTTCACCTGGCTCTGTGCCCCCATCCTGGCCTTCCAAGCATGCCTGGCTTTTGGGTGCTGGACATTGAACTCTGGTCCTCTTGCTTACACAGCAAGCACTTTACTGACTCAGCTGTCTCCAAGCTCTGACCCGAAAATTTCATAGTAGAAAGTAGCAGTTGAAAGAACTGCCCGACTGTTCCCAAAAGTCCCAGAAGACGGATGTGCCTCTGTGGACAGAATTTAAATGGGGGTAGATCTCTACACAATATGAGGAAGATTTCCCGTCAGAGCCGATCAGACAGGCTGATCTGTGAGCAAATACTGTGAAGGAAAGCTTAAAAAGCTGGCACGAGGGAGAAAATGAAGAGGATTTCTGTGTGGCTAAGTTATTCTTCGAGTTGCTCAGCCCCTGGCTTACTGGCTAGCCCATAAATATTTGTTTGGGCGATCCCTATTCTGCCTCCCGAGATGGAGTTGGATTCAAAGGAAAGGACATGACGGAAGATGAAGGTAGCAGGATCATCAGGAAATATGGTATCTGAGTGATCCAGATCAAACGAGCTCCTGGGGGTTAGTTCAAAGTAGCTAATCCCACTGAATAAAAGATAGAGGGACTGCTGTGGGGGAAAGCACAAGCACTGACTTGAGTTGGAAGAGCTTGGCCCTTGGCTTTGTTATTCACTGGGACCCCACACTGCCATTTAGGCACACTCCACCTCCTGTTTTCTTGAGACGGGCTTTCTTATTTTTTAAATAGCCTTTCCCACTACAGGCAGCCCTTCAATTTGAGAGTCTCCTGCCTCATTACTCCTGGTTCACACTCAACTTATTTGGATGAACTTTTAAATGCTGGTGCTTCTGTCTCAACTGTTTCTATACATTGCTGTTTAGAGTAGTGTTTTACCTGTCCACTGTGCTCTGCCATCTGCACAAGGAGCCAATGTCAGCTTTATTTTACCGACGGTCAGAGGTATCTCCATTACATTTGATATTTCTTTCTCTGGGACTTTGATGGCAAAAGCTTTGAGAGAGCCATTGATCATCTGGCAAAGCCTGGAAGTATGGGACCGCCAGGGCTGCAAACCTTCAGGGTAGCGTTGCCATCAATGGGATGAGATCAGTCTTCCTCCGTTAGAGCAGAAACCAGGTCAGCTCAGGCTGGATCCCAAAGCGCAATAGGAGCCTAAAGGTTCTGCTACCCACTAAGGGGTAAAACAGGGACCAGGTAGACTCTCATCTCAATCCTTCCTTTTCCAGGAAGATTCAGAGTTTGCAGCCTGGGTTTCTTTGTTCTCTTTTCATACTTTAAAAAAAAAAAAAAAAAGTGTGTAAAGCAGAGCATTCTTTCATCTTTTTCTCTGAAGGTCAGGTCCAATCCCAGCCTTTGATGGTGCCTGTTAAAACATACTAACCTTGCAAGTGAATAGGTTCTAGGTGAGGGGCAGGGTGTCACAGATGTCTCTCTTTAGCATGCCACGTGAAAAGGATGGCTGGTGCTCTAGGTCCGTTTCTGTCACTCTGACGAATACCCTGACAGATAGTAACTTAGGGAAGAAAGGGTTTGTTTGGTTTATAGTGACAGATTACAGCCCATCATCTTAGGGGAGTCAAAGCAGGAACTGAAGCAGCTAGAACATCACATCCACAGCTAAAAGCAGAGAGGAGCTATTGTACCCATGCTGCCTGCTGCTGCCCTCATCCAGCTTGCTCCTGTCCTGCGTAGTTCAGGACTCCCTGCTCAGGGAATGGAGCCTTCCAGATGGCCTCTCACATCAATTAACAATCAAGACAACCTAATCTGGATGATTCCGCACTTGAGGCTGTCTTCCCCAGTGCACTAGTTAATTTTCTGTTGGTGTGGTAACACACCATGACCATGGCAACTTATAGTAGAAATACCTTATTTTGCTTAAAGTTCTAGATGGTTAAGGTCTATAATATCAGAGACGGCATGGCAGAAGGTGGCAGGACGGAAGCTGAGAGCTCACAAACACAAAGCAGAGAGAGTGAACTGGAGATGGCATAAGGCTTTTCATCTCAAAGCCTGCCTCTGTTGACCTACTTCCTCCAGCAAGGCCACACCACCAAATGCTTCCCCAAACAGCGCCACCAGTTGGGAGCCTGGTGTTCAAATGCCTGATACTATGGGGAGCGTTTTCGTTCCACCTACTACACCAGGTGATTCCAGGTTGGGACAAGTTGACATTATAAACTAACCATCACAGGTGCTTCAAGGTTAGGAAATGGGAGGAATGTGAAAGGTCCTTTTTCTCTTTACTCGGTGTGCTTTGCCTATCCAGGGATGTAAGGCACATTGGGTGGCTTTCCATCTCATTAGCCCTAAGCATTAAGTAAATACCTGTTCTGTTACATCCCCCACTGACAATTCTTCATTCTTCATTCTATATCCATGGGAGGCGGGGTAAGACATATATTCTTATCGGCTGGTTCTTCTAAGTAGGTATCGAGGAGGGTGTGATAAGGATAAAAGATTTTGACAGGGTAAGAAACAAAACTTGTACCAACTTGAGGGAGACATAGATAGTTACGGACTCATGCCTGATTGTCAGGCCTGCTCATGTTGTTTTTGTATGTATGGCATATAACACATGAAAGTACCAGATAGGTCCCTATTACCATTATCATGGCTATTGATCCTAATTCTAAAATTGTATTAGATGGCTCTAATAGCAGATGATATGTGAGAAAGTACAGATGAGATATCAGGTGTCAGTACAGTACAGCAGTCAATCCTACCTGGGCTCTGCCCTCTCCCAACTATGTGAGGATGGGACAGGATTTGATAGGTCACAAGGCATATTAGCAAATCTGCATGGTAAGGCACCACTGACTGAAGTTTAAGATGGAAAACTTCATGAAATAGACTTGATCTATTTTAGTTAGAGCATCACCCAGCCAGGCATGTCATTGAGAGAAATAAAGGTACCCTGCAAAGGGTTAATAGCCCCAGAATTACTTTTGTTGTTTTCATGAATTAAGATCCTCTATCGATATGCAACTCCAGGCAGGAACTGGACGAGAATTAGAAGCACTTTCCTCAGGCAGAGCTCTCTTTTATTCTGGAGCGATAAATCCAGAGTTTTATTCTTTCAAGCTTTGATGCAGTGTGAGTTGTTTATAACATCACAGCCAGCTGAAAAGGCTTGTGGGACATCAGGGTTTTTAGCAGCCCTTTGTGGGGTGGAGAAGGTGAAGTGCAGAACTGAAGAAAGGTCTGATGCAGTGGCTGACATCTGGCCTGACTTCAGTGCATACTGTTTAAGTTAAGTACATACTAGCTTTATTTTCTCATTTAAAGTGTGGGATACCTATCTCAGAGGCTAGACAAAGTCTCCCAAACACAATTTCAAAAGGATTTAATTTCAGGGCTAACATGATAGCTCAGAGTTTAAGAGTGCTTCTTGCTCTTTCAGAGGGCATGGGTTTGATTCCCAGCACCCACATCGGGCCCCTCACAACTGCTTGTAACTCCAGCTCCAGGGAATCTGGCGCCCTCTTCTGACTTCTACAGGACTTGCACCCATATAAACATACCCACACATACCCATACATACACACACACACACACACACACACACACACATAAATAAAAATTTAAAATCTCTTTTTTTTTGAGAAGTTGAGTCAGTTTCAAAAGGCTACTCTAATCCAAAGTAAGGCAATAGCTAGGACTTTATTTCATTTTAAAAATTTCATTTCATTTATTTCATTTGTCAGGGTCTCCTGACAAAGTTTAAACAGTATCTTTTTAAAGTTATCGCTCATCTTTTCCCCTTCCATGGATGGAGTCTTTACAACAAATGCAGTCCTAAGGTATTTACAAACTTTGCTCACCTTTTAGCATCCAGAAATAAAAGCCAATCTATTGTGACTTTGCATAGAGCTGAATAGTCCACACCCAGGAATGACCTTCGAGCAAAAATTTAATCAACTCTATTGTTCTCTTTATTCTAGTAGAGCATGAGTCTCCCAGCGTGGGAAAACATTCACAAATACTAATGAAAGCATTTTTTAAATATATAAAGTACTTTATAAAATGCTAAGTGAGACCTCTAGTACACATCAGATTAAATTTTTATTTGAATTTGTAACTTTCTCCCCCAGACGTGGCTATTAATAACATCTAGAAGAAAAGTGCTGAGAAATAGTGTTGGAGAAACTAATTAGACAGAAGCGGGCAGTAGCGATGATAAAGAATGTTGAGTCCTGTGGCGACCACTGCCACGGGTAGATTAGAAGCTCTTTTAACCGCCCCAGGATCCTTAAATTATAGATTTTAATGACTTATGAAGACTGAATAACTAGATATTTCATCTCAAACTTTTTATCTTCTACAAAAAAATAATAATAATAATTTACAGCAGCGGAGAAGCAGTGAAACAAAACCTTTAAATCTACTTTTCAAAAATTATCGCGTGAGTCTTGATATTACTAAAGCCTTGTTAAAATTACCTGTCATGATCTCTTTTGAGGCCCATTCATGAAATTCAGTGATATTTTGTTTAAAAATCACACACAAGAAAAGGAAACTTAAAGTGATTCTAGAATGTACACTGGAGAGAAAAAGTAGCCAGGGTAATTTTGAAAGTCAAGGGGGGCACATGCTGTAAGCGATTAAGATGGTGTTTGTCAACAGTTAGGCCACTGGAACAGCACCGAGAGAGCTCAGACAGGTAATCACACACAGTGTCTGTGGATGTGAAGAGGTGACATTACAGATCAGTAAAGAATGAGCTGACAAACAACAGACAGTGCCAGAAACATTGATTATCCAGATGTTAAACATCCACACAACACACAAACCCTCACAGTGAGCTCGTGACCCTCCGTACGAGCCGTTAAAAGATTAGTAAATTGGACTGGATGAAAATGGAAAATTTAGGTACCTGACTATGTCAGAAAAGCGTAAAAAGGGAAGTGTGGCCATGTGGTGCACATAAGTGACAAAGGTTAGTGCCCAAGGTAAATAAAAAAGCTGCACTTCAGGGAGAAAAGAGAGAGAGCGATAACACAATAAAATGGTAAAGGAGTTCACCAAAGATGAAACTTAAGTGATTAAGAAGAGATTAGTTAAGCCAGGTGGTGGTGGCACATGCCTTTAAAAGATAGATCTCTGAGTCTGAGGCCAGCTTGGTCTACAGAGTGAGTTCTGGGGCAGCCAGGGCTACACAGAGAAAGCTCTGTGTCAAAACAAAATCAGAAACAAAAAGCAAAAACAAAAAAAAAGGGAAAAGGAAAAGATTATTTACCTTCCTGTCACAGAACCATGCTAGTTTGGGCAGGGATACACAATAGCACATGTCTTTCTCTTTAGTAGTATAGAAACCTGTGGTATTTGCTTTTACCTCTTAGATAACTATTAAAGAATCTGGGGCTGGAGAGATGGCTCAGTGGTTAAGAGCACTGGTTGCTCTTCCAGAGGTCCTGAGTTCAATTCCCAGCACCCACATGGTGGCTCACAACCATCTATAATCGGGTCTGATGCCCTCTTCTGGCATGCAGGTGTACATGCAGATAGAGCACTCATACACATAAATAAATAAACCTTTAAAAAATAAAAAAAGAATCTGGTGGTTCAGTATCTGTCCTAGCCTACTTTCTATGGGTATATTTTTATATCCAAATAACATTTAGAATAAATAAATGGATCTATGCATACATGTGTATATGTGGCGTATAGGTACAAAGGAACACACATATATTCCTGCCAGTTTGCTTTTTGCAAAGTAAACATATTTTAGAAATCATTATTTTATAAAATTGTTTAGCATAGCTTTATATCATTATTGAGCCAGTACCTTCTGAGACATATTCTGGTTGTTTCCGAATCATTACAGTTAGACATTGTCCTGTAGTAAACATGTTGTGTGTAGATCTATCTGTGGAAACCTTTATTGTTTATTCCTTGATAGGCCTTTTGTTTTCTCATTTCTTTTCTCAGAGTCATTTGAAATATTAAATATAAATTTTTGCCTGATGTATATGTCTGCCTCTGAAATTTCAGGTACCTCCATTGTGGTATGGTGCCCAGGGTGGGACTCGAGAGCAACTCAGAGAATAGTTATAGCACAGAGTTCAGTAAACTCAGAATTAAGAGCTGATGGTGTTAAAGTCACCGCAAGCACCTCATCTTTGTGAGTTCTCCTGGTTCTCAACATTGATACCTTTTCTTGGCATTGACACACCTGTCTAGTGATGGTTTTCGGCATTGGTACCCGGTGTTGATTGCAGTTCCCTGTATTAGTACCTGTCATTGATCATGGTTCCAACATTATTACATGTTGTTATCATGGTTCTCTGCATTAGTACCTGTCATTGATCATGGTTTTCAGCATTAGTACCTGTTGTTGATCATTGTTCTCTGCATTAGTATCTGTTGTTGATCATAGTTCATGGCATTGGTACCTGTTGTTGATTTTGGTTCTAGGTGTTGGTACCCACTGTTGATGTTGAGGTTTCAGTTTGGCACATCATCATCATCCCATTATGGTTTTAAATAGAATGTCTGAGCAAAAGATCTACCTTGTTTTTGCTTTACTCCTTCTAAGTATGTCTATTAAAACATCATGCTCTTCTGGGCTCCATTTAACTACTGTGATTCTATAGCATTTTCCTGCCCATATGTTTTGATTTCTGTACCTCTATATACTATAGCTTGTGTGTAATTACTTCTTGGCATTATGTTTTGTGCCCTATAACAGAAACATTACTTTTGCTCTAGGATCTGTGAAGTTTGAAACAAGGTGAAAAATTAAAGTGCATATGGGTTTTGTGAAAGAAAGAATCCTTTTGCAGAAGGAGATGTGATAATATGAATTGTGCTGTTTTATTGTGGTTTTTAAGAAATGGCACTTTAGCATTTCCCTGTGGCGTGACGGGAATGGAAATGAAGTGTTTATATTGTATCTGTTGGATAATTGAAAAAAGTTTTATCAGCGGACCTACTGCTGCTATCAGACTTACTGGGGGCTTTTCTAAAGTTGCAAATTAAGCAGCAGGCAGCTAGCTTTGGAACAGCTGGCTTGTATTTACGTTCTCTCAAGACAGGCCACCGTTCTTCAGCTGTACAGGGAACACATGGAACTCCTGACCCTTTAATTCTTCCCTCTCTTTCCCTTGGGTTGTAGTTTATAATCGTTCTTTACCTTTCTGTACTGTAATTTAGAAGCAGTTATTTACAGCTCTGTGACGCCACTGTCACAGAGACTCTGGTTGAGTGGACTTGTGTACAACTCTGAGGCTCCATCTGTCCTTAGGTCGTGGTTTATCCTGACAATAAATATCCTTTAAAACGGGACCTTAAATTTTATTTAAATATGCCCCTTACTGGAATAGCACAGGCCACCTTTTTCAAGTATGTTGGTTAGGACTATAAACTACAAAAGCAAACTAATTCCTAGAAGAAGCTCAGTCTAGACAGAGTTGGTTAAAAATAAAAACATTCAGTCTGCCTCCATGTCGGGCCTCCCTCTCATTGACAATAAACAGCTGCTACTCAGGAGCCTATGTTGTCCCTGTAGCTAAAACATAAGTGTGACCAGAAATCAGGACTGGAGTTTACTGGACACAGAACTGGAACCCAATAGACCTGGACTAGAGCTCACTGGACCCAGACTGAAACTCACTGGACCCAGATTGGAGCTCACTGGACCCATAACTGGAGATCACTGGACCCAGGACTGGAGCTCACTGGACCCAGTCTGAAGCTCACTGGACCCAGTCTGAAGCTCACTGGACCCAGGACTGGAGCCCACTGCACACAGGACTGGCGCTCACTGGACCCGGGACTGGAGGTCACTGGACGCGGGACTGGACTTGCTGGTGATTAGAGAATTCTCTAATAACACATCAAAACACAAAACACAACCTCAGTGACGGTTTTTGCCTCTTTTGCTCTAGCTCCTGTGGTAGACAGCTCAGCTCTGTAGCCATGGAGAGAATCATCCCAGGGCATAGCCCTTGTGACTATACTGACAGTAAGATGTCCCTAGAAGGCTTGTCTTGTCTCCCTCTCTCCTTTGGGACAGAAGGATTAAGAATCAGTATCTTTCCTTTTGTAATTAAGAAAATAAAATAAAATGGAAAGTACCAGTTGTCTCATAAGCTTCAGAGTAACAGTGTCTAAAGGACAGTGGTGTCTAAAGTTCTTCTACAAATAGGGCTAATTATAGTAGCTGTCACTTAGATTTGTGATATTTCTTTATTTGCCATATTTGTGAGAAATACAGAACTGGTAGTGAATGTATCTACATTAATAGTTATATTGTGAGACTGAAGTGATGACTCAGCAGTTAAGAGTGTGCACTGCTCTGGCAGAGGACCAGAGTTCAATTCCCAGTGCCCACATTGGGTGGCTTACAACCACCTGTAACTCCAGATCCAATCAGTGCCTCTGGTCCCTGAGAGCACCATACTCAAGTGCACATAGCCATAAGCAGACCCACACACAAATACAGAATTAATAATATAATAAATCTGTTTTCAAAAGGAGAAAAGTTGCTGCGACTTGCTCACAATATGTAGGAGCTGACTAAGCCAGTGAAGACCCACAAGGGGAGGCTCTCCCACACGGACTGAAGCAGCTACACGGGTACTGCCCATGGGTAGAATTCTCCATCACAGAAGCCTCAGCTCTGCTTTTGAAGGCTGTCCAGCTATTGAGTCAGGCCCACCTGGACGTATTTAAAGTGAACCTCCCAGTGTTAATGGCTTTTAACATGTCTCTACCTTCAGAGGAACATGGAAATTCGTTCTAGAATACTGAGGACTATAGCCAGCCACACTGACACATAAAAACTGACCATCATTGTCTCCTTGGACCTTGGATAAGCAGACTGAACTTAAGTGGGTTTTGATGTCATCACTGTTTTTCAAGGTCAGGACTCTGAGTCTCTCTAACCCAGAAGGTTTGATATTTTGATATTTGTTCATTTTTGTCAGTTGGAATTGATTGTGGTCCTGAGGAGACCAGTCATTTTGAGACAAGTGTTTGATCGTGGTAAGACTGTACACAGTAAAAGCAGCCAGAATCTGCATCTGCATGGAATCCATGCTACCCTGCAGCCTGTGGGTAGCCTGTGGCTACTGTGCTTGTGTTATCTGGACTGGAAGTGCCGAGGGTTGAAAAGAACTGTGGTTTTTGACATCATGATAGGACTTTCTTTGGTTACCTGAAGAAAAGAAGAAGATTTGGCTTTCTGCTTTTATCAGTGTTGATTTTTCTATAAGCAGGTCCACTTCTTAGGAAACAGACTGCATTCCTTTGGTGGTAAACCCTAACCTCCACTCAATACACAGAATGACTTATTTACCCCGTTGGAGAAAAAGATTAGACACTAAAGCCTGATGGGCATTGTCAGGATCCTTCCTGGGGTTTGGGGATTCAGAGCTCTTAAGAGTCGCTCTGGAAATGACTCCTGGGCCACCCCCTTGTGGGTTCTCCAGGCTGTGTTCAGGGTATTGTTTCCATGGTTTTGAGCAATGTGGTGATATCGGTGCTACAAAATCATATCCCACACAATGATGGTGGTTGCAGTGTACCTGGAGCCTTGCTGGCTTCTCTGAGAACTGCTTCCTGAGTCCTCAGGCCCAGCAGAAGCACAGGCACCTTGAGCCAGGTTTCCCCATGACCCTACACTATCTGATCACAGCTGGTGAGCCTCTGACCTGCAGGATTTGCTAATAAAGTCTGTCTCTAGTTTAAGCTGGAAGACCCAGAGCTTTTAAGTTAGCTTCATTCTGGGCATGTGTATGGATGCAGGCAGAGTCCAAGCGTAAAGATGAGAGCAGAGGGAGCATGGGAAGGCCCGGTTCCCACGAGCACCGCACCTTGTTCCTCTGCATTTTCTGTTTGTAAGAATTCTAGAGACAAACTTTGCATGCTCATAATAAAACTCTTCATTTCTTTAGAGCTTAAGGAGGTTTCGGGTTGTTTCAGCCTTACATGATAATATGATTCCATTAAAAGGAGTAACAGCAGCAATTTTGCAACTTAGAAGTGCAAGCTGCATTCCTAGCATACTTGGTACTGGCTTCAAAACTACCCAGACTGTAGTTTTCACTCTAAAATGAATTTGAGTGCCATGAATACGTAAGGAAAGCAGGGCAGAATAGGGCTTTAAAGTGCTTACAGACAAGCCAGATCCCTGCCGTCTCCTGTATTATGTGATGAGGGAAATGCATCGTTTGCTTATGAACACTGGCAGCAGACCTGTCCCTTAGTGAGCAATTGGCGTCTTGGTTGTTTTGTTTTCTTAGACCAACAAAGGTTAAAAAATATTTTTCATGTAGGATTTCTTAAACTACAGCTAGATCTATGCGTTTCCAGATATTCATTATATCTTCATTATACTCCTCGACATGTTTTATCTTTTTAAAAATCCCAGAGGTAATCAATCTTTTCTTTAAGTCAAGGTCTCTAGCCCTGGCTTGACTTGGACTTGACCTTGCTGTGTAGTCAAGGGTAACCTTGAACATCTGATCCTCCCGCCTCTTCCTCCCAAGTGCCACCATGCCCAGTTTATGTGGTGCTGGGGATTAAACCCAGGGCCTTGTGCATGCCGACAAGCACTGTATCGACTGATCTGTATGTCCGGCCCCTTCGTGTCCTTCAAGATAGTTCCCCCATCTTCCGCCGTCACCTCTATCTCAATCTTCCAGCCTATGGGGTGATCATGAAAGAAGACAAATTCTCAAGACTCCTTGGCAGTTAATCCAAACTTTTATAAGACTGTCTGTGGGGGGGTTGCACACACAGCTGAACGTGGATAGCCTGTGAGGCAGTGAAGCACAGTAGCGAAGCACCCAGGCTCCGCAGTGAGGAGTTCAAACCTGCCTTCCTCATTCACTGTGTGTGAGACTCTGGACAATCAGATTACATAAACTGTTTCTCATCTGTAAAGTTGAGACAGTAGCTGTACTTTTTACATCGGGGTTGAATGAAAAGGCATTAGAGTATATTGATTAGATTGGCTTTTGTCTTTTAGTATTATTGGAAAGTTAATAAATATCAAATTTGGCCCCCTTTGCTTTTGTTGGGTTGTGTTCTTGTTTTGTATTAAGTAGACTCAAATCTTACAGCTTTGAATTTCATAATTTTTTTAACTTGGCACGTAGACTAGAGGTCATCTACCGCAACAGTACAGGCGAGGAGAATGACAGAAGCGACGGATTCTTCTCACAGAGTAGGTTGGCAGGACTGAAGTTGGGCCTTAGACTCCTAGACTCAGTTCAGTTACTTTATGTGTATAATGACAGTCGGAGAGGTCAGTGGGCCTGAGCCTTGCAGAATTCCTGCAAAGGAAGGTGGCCTCTCAGCACTTTCTCTGTCTGCATGAACAAGAGGCCTTATCCTGGCCTTTAAGTCAACTCTGTTTCAGGTGGGACCAAACCCACCATGCATTCTACCACCGAGCTACACATCCAGTCCCTCTTTTTATTGTTTTTGATCATTAAGAAAATAACCTTGGGACCTACAAGATGGCTCCGCAGATGACGTTTGACCCCTGGAACCCAGGTGGTCAAAGGAGAGAACTGCCTTCTGGAAGTTCTGACCTCCACATGAGTTCTGTGGTGATAACCCCTCTCCCCATAAATAGATAAGTACAATTAAAATAATCCAGTAACAACATAGCCTTTTTAGGGGGTTAAGGCAGGAGGATTGGAAGTTCAAGGCCAGCCAGGGCTGCATACACACACACACACACACACACACACACACACACACACACAAAGGGGAGGGAATTTATGTGCCCTCATGCCAGAAAGATTGTGATTTCAAAAATAACCTCTAGTATTGAATTGTATACAGATCTTTCCAACATGATTGACCTTACAGCTTCTCCCTACTCCTTGTCCTCTGTCCTTGTCCACAGGTTTCTCTTATAATTCATACTAACTTTCCTCCATCTATAAGATACTTGTTTAGTTTTATTTGCATGTTTTTAGTTAAGGTGGGGACAGGGTGGCATGTGTGTGTGTGGTGTGTGTGTGTGTGTGTGTGCACGCGCACATGTGCGCACATCCACGCGCACGTGCACAGGTGCACATTCAAGTGTAGCAGTCTTGTGGGCCATGGCTGTTGTGCTCTTTCATTCTTCACCTTACCCTTTTGAGGGAGGGTCTTTCACTGAGCCTGGAGCTAGGCTGGCTGTTAGCAAGCCCCAGCTCTTATCTCCAGTCTTCCCTCGCCATCCCCATACACAGTGCCGGGGTTATGGGTTCATGTGGCCATGCCTTACTTTTTACATGGTATCCAAACTCATTGCTAACCAAGCAACCAAGCCCATTAAGATGTCACTCTAGCCCTAACTTTAAAGCCAGCCATTCACAGGTTTTCTTAAAGTTTCATTGAAATGAACATGTTTCCTCGCTAATAATTTTCAGTAGGGCTGCTCAAAACTATATTTTAACATAGTTATGTCTTAGACTCAGTTAGATAAAGACACTAAACAAAAGAAAGTGGAGCAGGGGCCACTTGTGAGCAACAGCTTTTATTTCATCCTGTGCATTTACAGCCGCAGCCAGGTGCTGTTGCTTTCAAATCTTATGGACTTGAACCATGCCTGTTGCATATGAAAATAGAATACATAAAAGCAAAAATTTATATCTCAACATATAATTTAATAAAACACTAATTTGATATTAAATAGATGTGTTAGAATTCCTGTATAATGGTATATTGAAAGTGGAATTCACCTATATTGAAAAAAATAATTGCTTACTCGTGAGGCAGAGGCAGGAAGATCTCTGAGTTTGAGGCCATTCTGGTCTACATACCAAGTGCCAGGTCAGCCAGGAATACACAGCTGGACCCTGTGTCAAAAACAAACCAAAATAATTACTGTATGTGATAGCATTTTTCTGAATAATGGGGTAATTCTTACTAAGTATTAGGACATATGATCTTTAAAGAAAACAACTCATAATTTCTGTTCCAGCTGAATTATCTTAAGCTCTACCGAGAATCCACAGTCTTTATCCTACTGAAGCTTTCTTTGTTTCACTAGTACTTCTTTCTCTGTAAATCATGGCCCAAGTATCACACCTTTACATGAGTTTGTGGGTCTGTCAGAACCTGTTCCCAAAGATGGTTGTGACTTCATTTGGGAAAATAACTTGGGATTTGACAAGGGTTTTAATAGCCTGAGGAACAATGTTGTGACTCAAATTTAAACATTTTTTATTCCACTTTGCTTGTTTATTTTGATTTTTTAATTATTATTATTTTTGTGGGAGAAGGCAACTTGCTGGAGTCCATTCTTCTTCTACCAGGTAGGTTCCAGGGATGGAACCCGGGTCCTCAGGTTTGGCAAGTGCTGTTATCCACTGAGCCATCTCTGTGGCCCCACCACTCAGCTTATAATTCACTGCTAGACTATTTGTGTACTCTGTCTTTTCTGGTACTTTCTGTGAGGCTATTGATCTTCCTGTCGGGGAATTTCCTTCAGACCAGGCTGGAAGTGAGTTTCTAGGGCCACCATTGGTGCTTGCAGTTCACTCATCTACTCTTGCCCCTTCACCCCTGTTTTCTTCCTTATCTTCCTGAGGAGAGGAGAATACAGTGTCCTCTAAAATGGTTCCACTCAGAAAGGAGGAACTGTAACTCTCTGGGGAAAGTTATAGCCTTGGTTTCAGCAGGGTACCTGTCTGGAACAGAATGTGCAGTGTTCCCGCAGCAGCTGTGGGTGTTTGGAAAGACACTAACTACTGTCATTCCATCCATAACAGGAATAAAATGTAGACCAAATGTTTGGTGGCCTCTAAATCGGGATAAAATAGGATGAGTCACAGGTTTAGAAAATAACAAAGCAACAAATACAAAACCACAAACACTAATCAGTGTAATTTTGTACAGTGGAGACCTGCCAAAGCCTTTGTTCTACTAGTAAAATACATTTTGAAAATGAATTGAACCATGTCCTTGAAAAATAGAAATTTCTTGTGAAAATGCCCCTCATTGGTACCAACAATGTAAATGAAACATAGGAACAATGAGCTCCTTCTAACAACACAAGGATTTGTTCTCCCTTGGGAATTGAAACAAGAACTCCAGCAATGTGTAGGCACAAAACTTTTCTGCAAATATTTAGAAATGTCTCCTTTACATAAGCAAGACTCCCGCCAGCTAATTCTATTCCTTGCAAAGCCACTGGAAAACCAAGAACACATCTCCTTGCTAAAGGACATTGGAGTCATTTAAAATGATGACTACTGCTAGCTATATGTAATGACCCAGAGCTAGAGCACATCTCTAGACTTGGGAGGCCAAAGGAAAGCAAGCTTTACGATAAGGGTCTCTTCATTCAAGGGTAATGATGTCAATTAAGACTGCAGATAGGTCCCCAAACAAGAAGGCGTATGTAGTTGGGATATTAAAAGCATCAGGAGGAGCCAGGAAAAAGAACAAGACGGTAGAAGAGAACAGCAGGTATGGCATCCATCTGAACCATGGAGCACAGTCCTGAGGAGACCAGGGGATTTCAAAATGTGCTCTAGGTTGGCCTCTGCCTAGAAGGATGATGAGCTTGTGCTGGCCAGCTCTGAAGTAACTGGCCTGCCACTCAGGGCACCGTCTTGTTGCTCTCCCTCCCCCTCTCTTCCCTCCCACACTGGAGGCATTCTGCTCAGCCATTCTTCCCTAGAGTCACGGTGAAATGGCCTCCAGTATAGTCTATGCTGCCGCAGGAAAGCACACAGAGCCAAATGATACTTCCAGAAGGTAGACAAATTACTCAATATTCAGCATGAATTACTTTTTAACTCCTGCTTTAAAAATCTGCATGGTCTCAAAGTTTCTGTCTCACCAAAATTTATTATGCTGAAACTTTAACCTCCACGATGCAGTGAGACCATTCTTTGTCCTTTATTTTAAATCTTTATTTATTTATCTTTCCTGTGTGTGGGTGTGGGTGTGTGCATTCATGTGAAGTCAGAAGACAAACTTGGCTGTTATTTTATTTGAGACAGAGTCTCATTGGTTAGCTCAGACTGGCCTGAAACTCACTATATAGCCAGGGTGATTTTGAACTCAAGACAATCCTCTTGCCTCAGCCTCTCAAGTGCTGAGATTATAGGCATCAAGTACTATGTCTGGCTTTAACTTGCAATTAAATACAAAGTCACAAAATGAATGTAGAACACCATCTCCTATTGTTTTTAAGTTTGCTTGCTAGATGGCAATGTGCGCTGCTTCCAGGTGGTGACATGCTGCAGCATGGAACGCACATTGGTGGGAATATTTACATCAGAAACACTGGCAGACCAGGGGCCCTTCATCGCTCACTCACTGTCTGCACTTAAAGAGATGTGGGGAAAGTTAGTCATACAGACTTAACTTGCAAGCTCATCAAAGCGTTATGAAAAGCTGGGGATGCGGTTCAGTGGTAGAGCCTATGCCTGGCACACACAGGGCCTGGCTCGATCTCAACACTGAAAAATCAAAGTGTTATGAAGAGTGCACAAAGAATGGACATTCTTCCTGCGTTTGGAAATGATTATCTGAGTCAGCAAAGGTGTTGTTAATGCCGCTGACAAGTGAATGAAAATCCTGAATTTAATACAAACCAAAATGTCTCATAAATATAAACCCAAACTGGTCGTTCAACAAACAACAGCAGACCACTGTCTGTGGCCCAAATGCTACCAAGACTAGTCCATAGGCATGTAACTATGGTGATTTAGTACTGCCCGTGCCACTGTGCTTTTTAAGCTTTAAACGAAGAATGCAATGGTTCTATATAATTTGTAAATTATTTGATTTATTATTATGTATGCGTTTATAATGCGTTTGCGTGTGAACATGTATGTGGAGGTCAAAGGACAGCTTTGTGGAGTCCGTTCTCTCCTTTTGCTTTTATGTGAGTTCTGGGGACCCAGCTCAAATCACCAAGCTTCAAAGCAAGTGCTTTTATCCACATCTTGTCAGCCCTGTGAATTATTTTAAAATAACTTGCTGTGGCAAAAAGCAAAACAAAATAAATCAATTGGCTCGTCAATTTCATCACCTTTGAATAATGAACATTACATCTAGACTATCATCCAATCAATCACTTCGTGAAATTAGCAGCCTGAGGTCAAATTTATTTACCATTATTGGAGAGAAAAATCCCCTGGATCAGAACTTGAATAATAAAATGACTCAGGGCCTATATGCAATGTCAAAGCAGTTTACAAAAAGAAAATGATGCATTTCCTGAGCCACCACTGCAGTGGCATGAAATAGAACAAAGTAAACAATCACATTAACTCAGAGTGCACACTTAGAATTTTTAAGATTTACTTATTTTTGTTTTATGCGTATTGTTTTGCATTCATGTATGTCTGTGAACCACATATATGTAGTGTCCTTGGAGGCTATAAGAGGGCATCAAATCCCCCTGAAACTAGTTACAGCTAGTTTTGAACCACTGTCTGTGCTAGGAACTGAACCAGGATCCTCTAGAAGGGAAACCTGTGCTCTTAACCACTGAGCTGAGCCATCTCTCCAGTCCCAACACTTTAGAATTTTTTAAACATTCATATTATTAGTATTTCTTGAGAGCATTTACAAAATTCTACTTTTTCCTAGGTGCCTTCAAAAAGTATATTAGTGGGGATAGAGGAGTAAACAGGCAGTTAAACAAACCAGACAAACCCAGGATTTTAATACAGACCAGGAAACAGGAACCACCTGCAGACACTTGGAATCTTTACAAAATAATTATCAAGTATAGAACTATGTACTAATTTAAATAAAATATATCTAAAGGAGAGAATATTGTTAGACTCAAAAAATAAGAAAATAAATCTTCCTCTCTCCTAATACAAAAAAAAAATAAATCACAGATTCCTAGCAGCCAGGCTGTACAGACTTGAGAAATAGTATTGCTCTCAGGCAAAGCCAAAGCCATCCCTCAAACCACCCAGCTAGTCCAGTGTAGACATGTGCAGAAACAGCTTGGCATAAAGTCCAGTATTAATTTAAACCTTTAACCAATGGCATCATCACCATTAGAGTGTCTAGATATATTTATCTGGTCATGGTCTTTCCTGCTTATAAATTACCAACAAGAGAAGTCAACTGAAATGAATCTGTGTACAGGTATGTGAATGGACAGGAAGACAGATAGTTTTGGAGAGCTGAGAGGCACTCATTGGTTAAGAGCACGCACTGTTCTTGCAGAGTACCAGAGTTTTCAGTTCCCAGCACCCACAGATGGCTCCAAACCACCTGTAACTCCTGTTCCAGAGAATCTGATGTCTTCTGGCTTCTGAGGTCACCAGTCGGGCACATGGTGTACACGCATACATTTATACACATAAAAAAGTACTTTAGAAAGTTAAGTTTGGGGCTAGAGAGATTGCTCAGATTAAGAGAATTACCACTCTTTCAGAAGACGAATTTGGCTCCTAGCACCTAACGCAGGCAGCTAACAGCTGTCTAAGTCCAGCTCAGAGGAATCTGCAGCTTCTGGCCTCTGCAGGACCTCCTCTCTCTGTCTCTGTCTCTCCCTGTCTCTCTCTCTGTGTCTCTGTCTCTGCCTCTCTCTCTCTCTCACACACACACACACATATACACACACTTAAAATAATCATTTAAAAATTACTTTCAAAGTAAGGTTGGCCTTTGAAAGAAGAAGGATGCTGTGAAGAGGACTGGAGGCAGCGTGAATAACAAAGCGAGGCGCACGGCTGAGGAACCAGCTGCCTATAGTTATTCAACATCAGTTTTTGTTTTAATCCTCTTACTGATCCGAATGGCACTAGTGTCTTTCCAAACCCCCCAAACTGCTATGGTAACACTGTGCATGCTCTTCCAGACAGGTCTCTGGTGAAAACAAGGCCATAGCTTTCCCAAGCTTTACAGTTGTTCCTGTCTGAGTGGAGCCACGTCAGAGGACACTGGTTTGACTGAGTGAGGCAAAGCTAAGAAGTGAGTAGCTAGGGTGTTTTAGAAGCTCAGTGTAGTTCTGTACACACCCGCAGTACACACACACACTTGAGGACAGAGGCAGGAGGATTGCTTGGTTGAAGATTAGTTTGGGGAAAATAGCAAAACCCTATCTCAAAAAATCAATCTATCAATCAATAAAGATTTTTAATTTTTTTTGAAATGTTCTTTTTTCCTGTGTGTGAGTGTTTTGCCTACATAGATGTATGTGCATTGTGTGGATGCCTTTGGATGTCACAGGACATCTAAGTTACAGACAGTTGTGCGCGACCATGTCGTGATAGGAATTCAACTTGGGTCCTCCAAAGCAGTCACTGAGCAAATTGTCTAGTCCCATAAAAGGTATTTTAAATTTTTATTTTGATGTGAGAAATATTGTAGTCCTTCTGTGTGGAGGGAACAGTATTTAAAACATCTCCCTATGTAGCCCAGGCTGGTCTGAACTTAGTAACCCCCCTGGCACTGCCTCCTGAGTACTAAGGTTATATGCCATCATGCCTGGCTTATTGTGGTACCTTATAATTACTTAAGTATTTTATTAACATCTAAATTATAAATAAATAAATAAGTACCTGCTTCATTATGCTTCATAAAGCCCAAGTGTCAAACTGACCTAATTTCTCCCTTAGTTTTTCAGAAGTAGAAGTATCAATTAATATTTTGATCTATTTAAAATGCTTAAAATATATATTTGTCTTGGCTTTAAAAAAGAAAAAAGACTTCCACCCCTCTTGGCAGTTTTATTTTAGTCTCATAAAGAATGGGGAAACATGAAATCATGTTTCTCGCCTGCTTTCTTTCCCTGTTGTTCTCTATTAAACCCCCTGGTATTTGAGTGACTTTTTATTGGTCATAAGGTTTGATTTTTTTTGGTAGGAGAACATTGTGCTGGTTAATTGAGGTGACTCTAATCTTGTCTGAACTGTATTGCTGCTAAAGTTAAGGCACCCCTAAAGCTTGCACATGTGCACACACCCTTGTGTAATGTATTTTGTTGCTAGACCAATCCAGATGTCAACTGTTTCTGGAATTTTAAGTTTTGTCTGAATCTTTTATTGTTTGGCCACATCATCAGTACACACCAGAGACCTATGCCGGGTATTTCTGTCTTCTAGATTTCAGTATTGGAGGCTTCAAACAAAATGCATTAGAAACAGTGTCAAAAGGAAGGCAAGTATTCTAGTCTGACCAAAACTGGGGTTGTATATGGAATCTATTTCTCTCTCCTTTCTTCCTTCTTGCCTTCTCCTCCTGCATTTTTTCATATGTATGTGTGTGATGTGTATAGGTGTGTGAATGTGTGTTCATATGTGTTTGGGCACACTTGGTGAGTGGGATGCAGGGTTGAGGTCTGGAGTCTTCCTCAATCACTGTCCACCTTATTTGCTTAGGCAGGGTCTCTCAATTGAACCCCAAGATCACTCATATGGCTAGTCTAGCTTGCTAAGGGAACCCCATCTCTGCCTTTGGAGCTCTGGAATTGCAGGGAGGCTGCCACATGCTCCAGGCACTTCCACAGGTTCTGGGGTCTGAACTCTGTTCCTGTCCTCGCTGCTTACTTAGGCGACCGCTTTAACCTTGGAGTAACCTCCCCAGCCCCTCATACCTTTGTTCTGTTTTGTTTTGTTTCTAAATATGTATAGATGTTTTGTATGCATCTTTGTCTGTGTGCCATATATGTGCAATGCCCACAGAAGCCAGGAGAGAGCGTTAGATCCCTGGGACCAGATTTATAGATGGTTGTGAGCCACCATGTGGGTACTGGGAATTGAACCTTATTCCTCTGGAAGAGCAGCTGGTGCTCTCAACCACTGACCCATCTCCTCGGCACCACCAGCTCCTTCTATATCTTTAAAATGCTCTGAAATTGGAATAGTCTGCCAACCAGATACAGGTATCTACATGAGTTCCTTTGACTTTTCAGTGTCTCTAAAGGAACAGAGCTAACCTCTTTTTGGGTTATTTTTAAAAAGGGCCTTATACCTGCTGTCTGTTTCTTCTTGTGGAGATAGTAGGACTCTAGGTATGGGCTAGGATGAAAGAAGCTTTCACATGACTACTGCTGGTTCTACTGCCCCCTGATTTCTCTGGGCAGGCAGGACCTGCTTGTTTGTTACAGGAATTTATACCACGTTTCCCCTGAGATCCATAAAGAAGTGTTAAAGGGGGTGTGTCACGCCATTACTTAACAGTTTCTGAAACCAGAGATGAGTCCATCTTGGCGAGGTTTGTTTATACGGAATGTATTTTTTTGGCGTGGGATTTAATATATTGAGACTTTAAAAAAAGCTTACTGTAATGTATTTTTAATTTAAGATTTCTGGGCAACACCATTCCAACATATTGTATATACGGCCTGAGGGTTTATGGTCAAGAAAATAGTATGCAAAATATGTCTCAGATGCATACTAAAAATTAGATTGAAGTAGTAAGCTAGTTCCGAATGTTGCTTTGAAGGAAACAGAAATACAGAAAGTTAGGAGGTCTTCCCTCGTCTGTAACGGTCTCACTAGAGGATGGCCTCGAAGAGCAGCAACCATGTCTTACTTGGGTTTGTTGCATCAGTTCTCAGCGTAATGCCTGGATTAGCACAGCTGCACATTTCTTGGTTGAAATTTAAATGATACTCTAACAATTAAGTATCCAGTTGTCTTTGGCTTTGAGGGGAGAGCTAGGGAGAGAGAGAAAGGGGATTATAAGCTAATAAGATAAAAGGAAACTGCCATGTATTATCTACTATTATCCTCCCTTTCCCCCTAATATAATAGGTAGCCTTTCACAATTGTGTTATCCTTCTTATGCCTTTTTCCAATAAATAAATCCTTGCCATAAAATTTAATTCTACTACACTGCTACATGTCTAAAAGGAAGAGGATTGGATTTTAGCCCTTTTTTGTTGCTGGGTTTTCTTTCCTTTTTTCTTTTCTGGTGCTGAGTCTGGAACCCAGGGCCACACGTTAAGCAGGCACCCTACCAGGGAGTTACATCCCTCCTTTTGCTTACGTTTTCTGTACAAACTTTCTTTGTATCAGGCTAGGTTGACTGTAGAGGAAAGATAACACCCCAGAAAAGATTTATTTCAGTTTCTTAATTCCTTGGTTTGCTCAATAGGTGTTTCTTGAACACAATTATACATCAGATTCAGTTCTTTCTGTGTTCACATTTGAAGAGGTTAAAGGTCAGGTCGCACGTATTGCATAAATGCCACCTTTCTGGACATTATGCCACACATTTCTTTGCAAATCTAGCTGTACCTGCTCCCCATCAGATAGCAAGCCCAACTAGGACGCATTTTATCTGATGAGCATCACTGTGTGTTACTGTGAGTTACACAGGGCTTGAAGCTAGCAGTACTCTTATAATGAGAGAGGCTCTTAAAGATTGTATCCAGTTGAAAGAAAGAAAGAGAGAGGGAGGGAGGGAGGAAGGAAGGAAGGAAAGGAAGGAAGGAAGAACTTAAAGCAATCACTCCTGAAATTCTATGACTGACACTTAAGGTCTCGTGTCTGTTACCAAATTAAGTGGTAAAGCATCTAAAGCACCATCAGGAATAAGGCCAACACCCTAGGCCAGTCCTCCAGGGAGTGCCAGGTGACATTCTGTATGAAGAGTACCCTTTGTTTTCCTCAGTGCTGGCCTTGGATCCAAGGCTCAGGGCATGTGAGACAGTGCTCTACCACTGAGCTATATCACCAGGTTATTGAGTTTTTGAGCCAAGATCTCGCTGTGTAGCCCAGACTGGCCTCTACCCCACCATCCTCTACCTTCACGCGCTAGGGGCTGGGATTATAAACGTATGCCTCCAGGCCCAGCAAACAGTTCCTGGTTTTAGACTCAGCCACTTTGGGCAAGGTGAACATATAATGGGGTGTGACTGGATATTGAGAACAAGAAGACAAAACCAGCAGCAAAATGAGCCCTGAGGATTTGCATACTAAGTGGGTGGAGTGGCTGGAACTAGTTAGATTATATTTCTTGCTGCCTGCGAGAAGGATTGAGTTCACACTAGTTTAGTGAACATATGATACAGTTCTGCTGAGTTGCTCTGTGAAAATGGGGAGAAGCCATTATTTCTCCTTGAGAAAACTGCAGTCTCATTAGGAAGTCAAGGCATGCATGTATGAGAAAAGAGAGAGAGAGAGAGAGAAGATAAGAAGGACGGGGCAGCACACTCTAATTTTAAATGTTCCATAGTCAACAGTTGAAAGCATTCTCCATGATCTTTGAACTTCTTATAGGATTTCTTTTTAATAGTCTTAAAGCAATATGAAACTAAATCTACAGAGCCACTGATCACCATGGCCATTTTGTTAAACGAATCTGGGAGGGTAACCTAAAAGACCAGAGAACTGTCTGTGTTTACAGTGGGAATAAGAATATGTTACAGAAGTTTGGCTTCACTTGGTTCTCTTTGCCTTTGCTTGGACTCGTAGAGAGGAGATACACAAGAAGTATGCCTTGTGAGACTCGGAATGTTTGCTAAGTAATAGTAATTCCAACTGGAATCAAAATATTTGAATTTTCAAGATAGGATTATGGTAACTGTAGGTCAGGGTGTTGGCTCAGTAGATCTGAAAATTTCATCCTGGCTAGGAAATTGGTAGAATGCTTGTCTGTCTCAGATGAAGCCCTGAGTTCAATCGCCAGGGCCATATATAGTCCAGATGTCGGGACACATGTCTGTAGTCCAGCATTCCAGAGAAGGAGGCAGGAGGATCAGAAATTCAAGGTCATCCTCTGCTACATAATTAATCTGAGACCAGCCCAGAACATTCTATCTCAAGTTCAAACAAAATTTCAGCCATATATATTATAAACTATAGAAATTTCAAAATCGGAAGGTGGTGTAGGAAATACAACATTTGAAAGTATAATATGTGCCAGCTCTGTGTTAATATATTTCACAAAGTTTTCCTTTCAGTCTTAGCAGCCAGCCAGAAGATAGATGTATCTTCATTTTACAGGCAAAAGAGTAACAGAAAGTAAATAGAATGCCTACTCACAAAAGTAGGGAGGTAGGTCTCCAGCTGGTTGCAGGTTTTGTAACCTTTCTTGACAAGGATGTGGCGGCTTTAATACACACACACACACACACTCACACTCACACACACACTCACACACACACACGGCATACATCCTGTCAGCCTTGACTCTCCCTTCAAATATGTAGTGTATGAATGTAACTCGTTGAAATTAGTTTTATCTATCCTTAATATGATTTCTTTATCTTTAAAAAAGATAAACAGAGACGTGCCTGATGAAACGTGATACTGTATTATTGATCTTTTTAAAGGATTTTTTTACTTATTCTTTGACAGTTTCATACCTGTATACAGTGTATCTTGATCAGATCTACCCAGCACTTCTTCCCCCAGACCTGCCCCTCAACGTGGCCCCTCCCACCTCGATATAACCCACTTTGTATAACCCACTGAGCCCAGTTAGTGCTGCTGCATACGCATGATATTGCTCTTGATGACTAGAAATTGGGCTGTCAGTGGTCACCAGAGGGAGAGTGGATTTGAGCTCGTGTAACCTTTCCTTATGGATCCTAGAGATTTAAGTACAGAAGGGTTTTGTTTGTTTTGTGTTCTTTGTTTTGCTTTGCTTTGGATGTTTTGTTTCATTTTTTAGTTTTGAGACCCAGGCTTGCCAAGTTGCTGAAGCTGACCTAAACCCGCTCTGCACTCAGACTATGCTGACTCACCTGCTGGGGGCTGGGATTACAAGTGTGAACCATCACGCCCAGTTTAGATGTTCTTTGATTTTAGCGAAAGCCGTTCCCTGAGGATGGAGATGTAGCTCCGTGGCAGAGCACAGCTGAGCATGTGACATGTGTCAGCGTCTTGAGTGTCATCAGCACCTTGCTCAAAAGTCACTCTGGTCGGATCACAGTCATTTTTCTCTGTTTCGTTTTTTTTTTAAAGCTGGTCTTGTATAGCCCAAATTGGCCTTAAACTCATTTTGTAGCTGAGGATGAGATCAAAGCTCCTTCTACCTCTACTTCCAGAGAGATGGGGTTACGGGCCGGTGCCTCCACTTCCGATTTCTGTGGTCCTAAGAATCAAATCTTAGGCTGAACAGCACTCTACCAACTACATCTGCAGCTCGCTTTTTACAATTTTTCCTTTATTTCTACCCCTTAAGTATGAAGCTTATCCAAATTTTAGAACTATAAGATTTTTTTTCACTCACTTCACACAGCTACACTTTCTCCTATTTTCCACACTTTAATCACATCTAGCCCAATATATTGTAATATGGTACTAATTTAGAGTACTAAAATATCATCACTCCTTTATATTTGTGGAGCAGAGTACTTAACAGAGCAGTACTTTTTTTTCCCCCTCTCTTGCGTAATATATTACTTTAATTCAAAAAATAATACATGGTGTGTGAATTACATCCAGTACACACACAAAACAGAAGCACCAGCTATTCCATAGCTCACTTGCTTTCTCTTTGGGGATACAAATCAGACTGACCACAGTCCTGTTCATAAAATCACAAATAATTATGGTTTTCTGAAATGTAGTGGGTCCTGTTTGTTTCACTGTAGTCAAGGAATAAATATTTAGAGTGGGGAATGAGAGCATGGGAACTCAGTATGATCAAGTGTGTTGTGTGCCACGGTGGAACCCATTTGTTTCTTTGTTGGTTTTTTGTGTTGTGGTCTGTATGTCTCCATAGGTCAGGCTGGCTTCCAGCTCCCTATATAGCCTGGGCTGGCTTCCGTTTACAGTCCTCCAGCCTTAGCTCCCTGAGTATTAATGGAATTATGGGCATAACCACCTACCTGGTCAAAGTCCATTATTGTGTAAAATTGCTATATGCTAAAGATGGATAGTGATATATCATTATAGACTGGAGCATGAAGCTCAGTGGTAGACCCTTGCTTGGCCTGCCTAAGGTCCTAGGTTCAACACTATTTAAAAAACAAAAACAAAAACAAATCAGGCCACCAAGATGACTCCATGGGTGAGGGTGCTTCCTGCCAGATCTGACAGCCTGAGTTCAGTCCCTGGGACCCACATGGAGGAGAAAACAGTTCTCTACAGTTGCCCTCGCACCTCGGCGTGCTCAGCACGGGACATGCACGTGAACACAATGAATAAATATAAAAAATTGTTTTGATTGTAGGTTGTCCTGAACGCTAAACACCTCGCTTATACAAACGCTCATTTCCTAGAACGACGGACTTTCTATGTTCTGTCATGGAAGGACTTATCTCCCTACACAGCGGTGGCTATACTCCCAATTCTCTAAAAACCTATTGCCTCTAGAAACTGATCTCCTCCCTTTTCTCCCGTGCTGCCTCAGCCCTGTTTCCCATCCAGCCTCTGATTTTGTCGTCTCTGCCACTGCCATCTTGCCTTGCCAAACAGAGGTGGTGACGCCGGCTTCAGTCCCACCCTCTTCAGTCCTGTTGCTGCCAACACTGGCTCTCAGGAGGAGGGTATTTTTAGTTGTCACAGCTGGAGGAGGCAGAACATGCTGCTGCTACTCAGAATTCTGTTGTGGAAATGTGACATCCACAAGGTGTAGACTTCAGTGAATTACCACATCCCCTGAGTAACTCAGTCCTTCGTCTGAAACACCCAGGACAGACTGTTTCAGATTTGAGAGTCTTTCAGGCTTTGGAGTAGCTGACTAGATTTTACCTGCGAAGCATATTTAACCCAAGATTCAAAGTGCTCCAAAACCTGCAGCCTTTTGAGTGTCATGGCAGTGCTCAACAAGTTTAGATTTGGGATTTTCAAACCAGTGGTGCTCAACAGCGACGTAGGACTTAAAGGAGACTCAAAACAGTAGAAATGTCATCTGCTGTTTTTGCTGGAGTCAGTAGGAGACTTGAAACAGTAGAAATGTGTTATCTGCAGTTTTTGCTGGAGTCGGGTACCAGGAGGCCTGTGTTCCTCTTGAGTCCACAGACAAAACCATCCTGGCCTCCCCCCAGCTTCTGTGGTCACCAACAGATTTCGACAGTTCTCGGCTCTGAGCAGCATGGTTGTCATCGTCTGGAGCTTTCCCTAGATATCTCTGTCATCTAAGCAACCAGCCATATTAGACTGTGCGCATCCTGCCCTTGTGTGACTTTATCTTAACTAATTATATTTGTAATGGCCCTATTTCAAATAAGTCACATGCTGAGGCACCAGGGGTAACATCTCCAGTACATCTTTCTGGAGGAAGAGAGTTCAACCATAACATCCCCTGGTTCCACCCCATCAGTACGCTTTCCTCTGCCACAGGTGAAAAGGCTGCCTTTAATGAATCCCATTTTCAGTTTACGAGCTGAGAGATTGCATGGTACTTAAACAGGCCTTCTTCTTAGCCTGGGCACATATATAACTTGTTAGCTTTCCAGCCCTCATTCTTTTTATTTACATGTATGTACTGTGTGCATGTATGTGCATACACACGTGGGGTAGATATGGGTGCCTCAGTGTGCGTGTGGATGTGGGAGTCTTCTACCATGTGGTTCTGGAGATCCAACTCTGGTCTTTGGTGACAAGCACCTTTACCTACTGATCCACCTTGCTGATCCAGCCATGGTGCTCAATACTGATGGTCTTTTATTTCCAGATCCGAGTCAATGGCACAAAGCCAACATGTAGATCCCCTCCCCCATTGTACCAAGTTCCTCCTTCAAGCCTCAACTTACTTGATTTTCAGAGCAGTTATTTCTGGATTACCTTATTAGTTCAATTTTCAAGTAATTGTTTTATAGAAGGTCTTTAAGAGCTCTTTCAAAAGTCATTGTTGCTGAAATAATTCTTGTTTCCTGGTATCAGAGAGCTTCTAGAACCTGCCTTTCTTCCTTCTGAAACAGTGTATATCATCTTAGTTCATTTCGTGCTGCTGTAACAGAATGTCACAGACTGGGTAATTTATAACAAGTAGGAATTTATTAGCTCCTGGTTCTTCTGACAGCTTGGATGTCCATAACTGAAGAACTGGCATCTGGAGGGGACTTTCTTGTCTGTGGAAGGCAAAGGGCAGGTGACGGAGAGCGTGTGTGAACAGGAACCAAATTCAGCTGTTCTGTAATGAACTCACTCCTGTGCTTCTTGATGGCAGAACCCTCACAGCCTGATGGCCTCTCACTAGGTCTTCTCAGGCCTGGTTCGTGGAAGTTAAGGCTTCTCATACAGGCTTCGTGACAGGCACATTTAAAGCACAGCAAGTTTATTCTTAACCCTCTTTAAATGAACCGATACATTCTAGTGTTTTCCTGAAGTGGGTATACTTAGGAAACATGGTATATTTTGAAAGAACGTAAATTTTAAAAGCAAATGGTCTCGGTTCTGTTCTATTGCTTTGATGAGACACCATGACCAAGGCAACGCTTACAAAAGGAAGCGTTTCACTGGGGGGCTTGCTTACAGTTGCAAAGAGTTAGTCCATGACCGTCATGGGGGGAAGCAGACGGCATGGTGCTGGAGCAGCAGCTGAGAGCTGTATATCATGATCTACAGGCAGGGGAGGGGGCGCAGACTGGGCCTGGCATGGGCTTTCGAAACCTCAGAGCCCACCCCTAGTGACACACCTCTCTAATAAGGACACCTACTCCAACAAGGACACACCACCGGATCCTTCCAATCCTTCTCAAACAGTTCCACACCCTGTTGACTAATCATTCAAATGTATGAGCCTGTGGAGGCCATTCTCATTCAAACCACCACCACAAGTATAGGTTTTAAAGAACATTCTGGGAAAAAAAAAAAAAGTAAGAAATATTAAAAACAAATTCTCTTGTTGTTTTCCCCCTAAATCTTATTAAACTGGTTTTCTATTTTTTTCTAAATGGTTCCAAAGATAATACAGCTGATTTGAGTAAAAACAACACAAACATCAAACTCAGTTTGTAGCTAGAGAGTCGCAACTAGTGAGCACACTGGGTTGTAACTTCTTCAAGGGCACATAGTCAGCAAGATGCCACCGACAGCTACGGAACAGAACCTGAAACAGGTCGGAGATTGCTTTGTTGGACTGTGGTGTTTTAAAAGCCTGATCTAAAAAAGCAACTGTTGGCCCACAGGTCAAATTGATATTCAGATAATGTATTTAGATCTGCTGTGAGGCTGTGGGAGAGCTATGTAAAGCTCTTTTGAACATCATGTAATAGTACTGTCTGTTGATGAGGAGTGTCCAGATTTTCACTAGGAGATATAATTTGTAGGTTTCTGTGAAAGCAATTTTAAGGCATTGTAATATAAAAGGCAATTTTAAGTTTTCATTAATTTTTGTTCTGCAAAGAGACCAGTAACTAATGTCTTATGATGCTCCAAAATGACCTGGCATGGTGAAAAACTGTTCTCCACAGGATTGATGAATGTGTAATACTTTTTCTCTCTTTCTTTTTCTAGCCAAGGACCCTTGTCATCCATTAGAGCGGTAATCAAGAGATGTAAGTTTGTTTTCTTCTGCTCTGTATTTTCCTCTGCAGTAGTTTAAATGATGGTTTAGATTCCAAGCAAGTGATTATGTGCAGTGAATCTACAAAGAACCCAACAAGTATAGCTTTCTAAGAGATAATAACGCATTTTTGACAGCTAGTTTTTCATCTGTCATTGGTTGATAAGTCAGTATCTCAGAATTATACTTTTCCCTCATAGAACAAGCAACTTAAAATCTGGAGCTGGGCATGATGGTGTATGCCCATAATCCTTGCACTGGGGAGGGGGCTACCTACATAAGGAATTTGAGGCCAGCCTGGGCTACATGAGACCCTGTCTCAAAAATAAAAAATAATAAACTAAATCTGGCAATGTAGTATCTATGAGCAGACAGAATTTTTAACAGTTTTTCTAAAGTAAGAGATATTTCTCTACTGAATATAAAAGATATTAAACCCTGGGTGAGAGAAATTGCTCAGTGGATAATATCATTTGCTGTTCTTCCAGAGGACCTGGGTTCAATTCTTAGCACCCACATGGCAACTCACAGCCATCTGTAACTCCAGTTCCACAGTGGATCCAATGCCCTCCTCTGGACAAAAGGGCACTAGGCATTCACATGGTGCCCAGACATACATGCAAGCAAAACACCCATACACATAAAACAAAAATAAAAAGAATAGCAAATCCTGCCTTTTTTGGTTAATTTGCTCTTTTTGTAAAAATTTTAAAGCTATATAAATGTGTATAAAGACAGGTTCATTTTACATATGAAAATAAAAGTGCCAGAAGCAGAATTCTCTCCAAACCTAACATCTACATTTTGTATCTTTACCTCTTGGCAGGTGTTTAATAATTTGCTGTTGGTTTAGGATTTTAACATTTTGTAAATAAGGTTAAGGCTCTGAAAAGGTCCCTTATTTAAATAGGCTGTGAATTTCCTGTTACAGAGAAAGTAAAGATGGGATTTTATATTTTACTCATTATTTGAGTCGGGATCACTACACTAAAAGGAATATAGCTTATTTTTAGGACTATAACTTAGCATTTGATATGAATTGAAGGCATCCACACATCATGAAGAACATGGTTTTGAACCATGACAAGTGAAAAGTTGATACGGCAGCAATTCATAGCAATGTATTGTCTGCGCAGAAAGAAGCTCAGTGGTCAAGAGCACTTGCTATTCTTCCCTGCAGCTTGGTTCCCAGCACCCATACTGGGAAGAAAAGATAACAAGAGACAAAATCTTGTAGTGTCTCTTTTGTTTTGCTTTTTGAGTTTATGTTTGTTTGTTAGTTTTTTGTTTTTTGAGACAGGGTTCTCTGTTGTAACTCTGGCTGTCCTGGAACTCACTCTGTAGGCCAAGCTGAACTCGAACTCACAGAGATCCTCCTGCCTCTGCCTCCCGAGTGCTGGGATTAAAGGCAGGCACCACCACTGACTGGCTTTGTGATATCTCTTAAAGCTCCTCCCTTTAAGGGACAATCATGGAGCAGGTGTATGATCATTTAGGTAAATCCTTATCTAGTGAGGAGAAGAGAATCTGGCTACTGTCTTGCATCTTCCCTCGCTTCCCTGGGATGTGGGGACTCTGTTAGGAGTCTCACTTTGTACCTAATTCTCCATAGGATCCCCAGGATGGGGTTTGCTTAGACTCCTCAAGGCTTAAAGAGAAGGCAACTGAGGAGAAAGGAGCATGGGATTGGGGGGCAGAGTAGCAGGAAAAACAGGAGAAAGTTGCCTGTGAGGCTAAAGGCATATGCTATGTAAGAATGGACATATTAGAGCGCAGCCAAGAGGCCAAGCAAAGGTGGCTGAGGGCAGGCTATCCTGTGTCACCCCTGGGAGAGCAGTGGAGACAGCAGGGACTGTAGGACATTTGAACTATGAATGGAATGAAGTCGGGGAGTAGCAAACAGAGGGGCCTGTGGGTGAGCAAGGTCAAGCAGAGAGAACCTGTTTGTAGGCTGTCGGGGATGAGGGAGCTTGAGCGTGTTCGTGGCTAGCAGGGAAGCAATCGCTGGGGAGATCAGGCTGGGGCACGAGAGAACAGGAAGGTAGCACAGCAGCCCTAGCAGAGGGAGGGAGGAGCTGAAGCAAAGGTAACTGAGCCAGATTTGGGTTGTAATGACCCATTTGTCTTTTAATTCCTATGTGTCACTCACATTGTAAAAACTACACGCGTCTGTACCTGTTCTGATGCTAGACAAGAAGGCCAAATACATACAGTATTCTCATTCATATAAACATAAAGTGAGGAATAATTACCAATACCCATCCCATTCCTCCTTTTGCCTATTCTTTAAGAAAGTTTATAGAGCTGGCGAGATGGCTCAGTAGTTAAAGGCACTGGCTGCTCTTTCAGAAATCCTAGGTTTGACTCACAGCACCCACATGGCAGCCCATAAACATCTGTGACTCCAGTCCTAGGTGATCCAGTGCCCCTTTCTGGCCTCTGTGGGGACCAGACATGCATGGAGTACATAGGAATACACGCAGGCAGAACATCCATACACATAGTCACTGACGGTCGTAAGCCACGCGTGGGTGCTGGGAATCCAACCTGGGTCCCTGGAAGTTCAGCCAGTGAGCGCTCTTCACCATTGAGCCACATCTCCAGCCACTAATTTAAAAAAATAAAATAAAGAACAAGTTGTAGATATTTTATCTTAGCAGCCAATTAAGATGTGTGTTTTACTAGCCCAGATTTAGTCATCTAACCCTGGCAAGAAGACAGCCTTCGCTACTTTTTTAAAGCAGTATTCCACAGCCAGTTGCTTTTCAAATTCTTTACATGGATTCTAGTTCCAGTCTATCGTGGTTCTTTGTGCATTCATTCTTATGAGTCCTAAATATTCTTTTAAGTTTTCTTACATGTGCTAATTGGATATATCTGACCTTTCATTAACCTTTTTTGCTCTTTATTTGTTTGCTTTGTTTTTTTGAAGACAAGGTTTTTGTTACATAGCTCAGGCTAGCCTGAAACTCACTACCTACACCAGGCTGGCCTTGAGCTTCTAGTGATTCTCCTGCCACCCAAATTCTGAGATTACAGGTGTGTGCCAAAACTCCTGGCCCTTTCATTAACTTTTTTAGACAAAAATATCCCTAGAATTCAGATTTAGCTAACACTATTTCCATACCGTACATTGGGAACCCTCAGAGAACAACACTGTGAGCAGATTGTGCACTAACCCTGTTTTACGGCTATAGGGAAGCTGCACCCGGGGAGGGAAGTAGTCACAGGGCAGAGCCGGGGTGTGGACGAGGCTTCCAGACTCGAGGCCACAGAGTTCAACACTCTGGCTGCCCTTGATGTCGTGTCACCTGTGTCGGCTCACACCCGGTCCAAATACTTTAGCCATTGAGTTTTTTATTATTGTGACTTCTACCCGTAGGGTGGCTCTGAAGCAAGGACCTCTATAATATAAAGATCTTTCTATATATTTGTTTCCTCTAACCACTCAAAGAATTTTAAATAATTTAGAATCAGGACTAACATCCAACTCACCCAGTTCCACAAGGAGCCGAACTCTTTGGAGAAACCAACGGTTGCCAGCCTTGGCCGTCACAGCCGTGTGACCTTGGGTTGGTGACTCAACTCTGCATCTCTCTTCATATGGTTTGAGAAGGGTCAAAGAGAGTCTGTCCAGCTTATGATCCTTCTAAAACTTGGAGGGTTCTATATTGGTGGTAACATTACAAATCAACATCTCAACTTATTTCTTACCATCTGAAACTTTGGTTCATCCACTTTTCTTTTCCATTTAAGTGTGCAAGATGAGGGAAAACCTGGAGATTCTCCTCACAAAGGGGTCTTTAGAATGTGCTCCTTGAGAACAAAGTCAGTAATCTCTTAGGTAAAAAACAACATGGCAGGTAGTCTTGCTGTTGATTTCCTCAAAGCCCGCCCACCCCCTTTCCTCTTCTGTAACCCCTTCTTTTTCTCCCTTAGCACTCATGAATAGTACACAGCACAATGCCCCGTGGAAGAGGTATGTTTATGCCAATAGGACTTAAGTCTTGGGAAGTGCTGTATCTGCTGATTCCAGCTTTAGTGGTGATGGTGGGGATATGGCTGCAGCAGGCGGGGGTGATTCTGACGCAGTGACACCTTACCAATCAGACATCTCATACAGAGCTCTGACCTCTCCTGTTCCAGGAGATAAACGTTCCAAAGTGCGGCCAGCCTTGATTCGAACATCAGCTGTCAGTGCAGCCTGTTGGTGCTGTGAGCACTTGTTCCAAGTTTGAGTCTCATATGTCGGGGGTTAGCCTGTGTTGCCCAGCGTAGGTTCAGCTGTTCCAGCCCTAAGCATAGCCCAAATTTTATTCCCACCTTTACCGGTGTCACCCTCAGCTCTGACAGCCATGCTCAGAGAAAAGTAGGAAGCCGCCGAAAGAGATGCACACTTCCAGTCTGGAAAAGTAGCGTGGTGGAGACAGGGGAAAGCCACCGTTCTAGTAATCTGTCTCTCAAATGCCCTGTGCGCAGGTCTTCACCGTAGAGAGTGCTTAAGATTCCACCCGCCAAGGGGATCTTTGAAAACAGATAATATACAGATAATATTCAAATTTCCAGATATGACATATTTGCCACATTGTCCTATTGAACTGATTTGCTTTAAAATTCAGGAAAAATCTAAGCCATGGAGCTTTTATTTGTGTTGGTTAAGGCGAGTAGAGCTTCGCCACAGAGATTGGCCTGGAACTCACTGTGTGTGTGGACCAGGCTGGCCCTGACTCACAGAGATCCACTGCCTCTGTCTCAACACTGAGATTAAAGATGTGTGCCACCGTGCCTGGCTGCCATGGAGATTTTCTAGTTTGAGACTTTAGGGAAAATTCATTGTTTCACACACACACACACACACAGACACACACACATACACACACACACACACAGACACACACACACACAGACACACACACACATACACCACACACACACACACACATATACCATACACACACACATACACACACACACACAGACACACACACACACATATACACACACACACGCGCACACACACATGCACACACACACAAAAAAAATGTGTGTTATAAACATGATTGTGAAAATGTTTTGCATACCTTTATATTTACTATTATTTCCTTAACTAATAAAACTTCTGTAGTTTTTCAGAAAAGTTAAAAGACAGATCAAACACTTATTACTTCTACACCTTTTACAATAGAAATACAAACTATTGTAATAGGCTAGTCCTGTGAATATTTAGCTTTTTCCCTTTGCTACTTCATGTCAATGCCTCTGCCTTGTGGTTTCTAATAACCCTTTTCTCTGTTCATTCTTCACACTGTGATTTTCAGAACTACAGATCATATTTTATTTTAGATGCTATTTGAAATCTATTATCTTCTGTAATACAAATATATGATTATAATTAACTATGCCATATTCGAAGATCATTTTGATTTATTTTTCTTAGAGGTATTAAAAGTAATGCCTTATATACGTGTCCTTGTAATAAGTTCTTCTAATTGGGCAGATATTTAATCTTTATTGGATGTACTAATATGGTACTACACTAGTTTATTTTTTTCTCTCATAGCTTCTCGGACCTGTATTCAAAGTGAACCTCATCGGGATAGGAGGTATGGTTGCATTTGTAGTAGAGAATATATATTCTGATAATGTAAATTAGCATATACCATCCATTGGTAGATTATTTTGCCTTCATAAGCAGTATTGTTCAGAGGTCTGCCTCATCAGTACATTCCAAATTAATCTCTAAGTTTGAAGAATGAAGATTTTGCTTTAGAGAAGTGACATAGGCCTTAAAAGAGTCTTCTGTGTTTGCTGAACTCAATTTTAAATTATTAAACAGCTATTATATGTAAAACACTATGGTGATTTAGTGAAATAATCTTTCCCTTTAAGTTCTTAATAAATGTTACATAGATCTATGGATGGAAGGCAGGGTAGAAAATGGGTTGGAAGGAGAAAAGAAGAGGCAAGCTGGATAGGATGGCTAGAACGAGCGTGGCGAAAGGGAAGAGAGTAGAAGGATGGGTAGGTGGGTGGGTAGGTAGAAGAATAAATGAGAAGTAGACAAGCAGAAGGGTGGACAGGAAGATAAATGAATAAAGTTTTATGAGTCTTCGTTCCTGATTTCAACTTTTGTAAAGTCCAGTAATGAAGAATGAAGAATAAGGACTATGTGGGGCAGTAGAGAGATGAGACAGTCTCACTCAATAGCCCAGGCTGGTCTGGAGCTCAGTATGTAGCCCTGGCCAACCTCAGACTTGCTGCAATCCTCCTATCTTAGCCTTCCACGTGCTGGGATTACAGGTGTGAGCCACTTACCCAGCAGAGAAAAGACGGAGACAGAAGCAAGTTCAAATCCTGACTTCAGTGTTTTCCGACCTTATGATGTTGGACAAGCTACTGTACCGCCTTAGTTTCCATATTCCCTCTCTGTACAATGGTGCTGACCACACCCACCTTGCAGGTTATCATCAGGATTAATGTATATTTATTGTTCTCAGCATTAACAGGTAACGCTTAGCTTAGTTAGAAAAGGCTACCAGCATGGGCTTAACCATGATAAGGTTATCATATGTCACAAGCTAGCAAGAAAATGTGTATACAATTTTGATAAAATTTTCTATTTTCATAGAGTGCTAGAGAAGACGAAACAAGTATCGTTATTCCTGTTTGTTAGATAAGAACTGAAATTCAGAGAAGTTGACTGACTTTCCCAGGATCACATAGTTGGAATTTGCCAGAAAAGCAAGTTGAAAAATAAACAAAAATGTAGACTCAGAAGCAGGCATAGTGGCACGCACCTGTAATCCCAGCACTCAAGAGGCAGAGGCAGAAGGATCTCTGTGAATTTGAGGCCAGCCTGGTCTACATAGTGAGTTCCAAGACAGTCAGGGCTACATAGTAAGACCCTGTCTCAGAAATACAATTAAAAAAAAAAAAAAAAACCCAAACAAACAAAATGTAGACTCAGAGTAAGAAAGGAAGGTTTTCCTGAGTCACTGTGACACAAGTATTCCAGATGAATCATCAAGTCATATACAAAATTGACTAGGGGAATGTATATACACACCAAGTTCTTAAAGTAAACACGTAAATTTAAAATATTTAAAGGTAACATCAGTTTGGGGCAGAGACAGAGAACAAGATATTCATCACATGGTAACTTTCATTCTGTATATACTTTATCACTACAGAAAACCAAACAAGTCTACTGGCCAGTATGTTTTTCTACCTTATGCCACACGTGTGTGCTATCTGCTAGCCAACAGCAGAGCTTTAAGTAAGGCTGAAAGACCTTAATTAGCCCTGTTCTATCAACCAAAGCAGAGCTAAGTGCACCAGGCCTTTTGAGATTTGTGGAGGATGATAGTCGTTTGCTGTCTGGCTATGCTGTTCAGCCACCAGTACCAGAGAGGCTGTTCTGAGACCTCCAGTAGCTCTTGATGCTCTTTTTGGAAGGTGGTCGCCTCCAGAGTCTCTGAACTTGATAGACAGATGATGCTAGCTTTGTCGCCTACCCGAGAACCTCACTGGGCTCCATCTTCCAGGCGCCCAGAGATCACCATTGTGGCAGCAGAGCCACTGAGGCCCGCCTCATGGTTTCCAGGAGCTCCACCCCCAGGGCTGGGATTTCCAGCCACCCCAGCAGCAGGCTCTTGGAGACCAAATGACTTGGTCCCTACTGAGGTGAGTAAACCCCTGTTACCTCTTTGCATTATCTTTTTCAAACTAAGTTCAAAGATTTTTCACAGTGAGATTTTAAACACTTTTAAGTAGGCAATTTTCCTTCTTTCCTTTCTAGCTCCCACCCTCTTATGAGCAAGTGATAAAAGAAATCAACCAAGTTCAGGTTAACACCACAAATAACAATAATGCTGCTGCCACTCCGAGGAGCACTATTACTTCTGCAACTCAGACCGACTTTCTGGAAGAAATAGACAGCGATCTGCCTCAAAGTAATGCAAGTAATCCATCTTCCCAAATTCTGACCTAGTTCTAGAGCGGTAATCAGGCAGCCTCCAGCCTTTAAAATAATTTGCAAGTCGTGCATAATTTATTGAGCTCTGCTTCCTAGGCTTTGTGATCAACTGTGTGCTTTCTTAATTTGGATATGCAGTGATTACTGTCATAGATTTTTCTCGAGAGCTACAACCCCAATCTGTGGTTCATATCACAAAAACATCATCTGTGGGTCCATGGGTCCCCTTTATTCCCACTGAGATGGGTTTCACATTTAGCAAGTTCTTGGTCACTTGCTAAAGGTGATTGTTCTCAGGGCTTCATTAGGGTTAGAGAGATGAGAGTAACTTGCCTTGGAAAAGCAAAGCACTGATGTTGTTAGCATTGTGACAGCGAGATAGAAATGGTTCATGTGATGTCTAATGAGAACCAGGAATTTAATGATGTTTTAAAAATACACAATGAATATGTTATATAAACAAATGCAAGTTGCACACTCCTATAAGAAGCAAACTGTTCCCTAGTGATTTTGTAATTACTTTTTACTACTAAAGGAAGCCTCTCTTGGTAGCCTACATGTATATTTTTAAATCTATATATCTTCTGTTAAGTTTTTTGCTTTTCAGATGACAACACCATAACTTGGGTTTGTTTCTTTGGTCCTGCCAGCACTACAGCCACCTCTCAAGCTGCTGCAGCCTTCTCCAGCAGCCTCCGCCAGTGATCTCCCACAAAGTGTGGCACCTTTAATAGTCTTTGATAGTTCTGAAGAACAAACTTGTCCTGAAAACCCCAGTGCTACAAGATGTCCAGTGCCAAGACCAAGATCAAAAAGCAACCTCAGACCAGTAGCTAGAGATACTAACAGTAAAGAGAAAAGTCTCCAGAAAAGCCCTGTGACCCCCAGAGAAGACTGGTCACCCCAGTGTCTGCTGGACAGCACTTGCCACTTAGATAGTCAGGCAGTGATGAACATTATGAACACAGAACAAAGCCAAAATAATATTGTTTCCAGGATCAAAGCATTTGAAGGTCAGACAAGTACAGAAATCTCGGGACTGCCCAAGAAACCAGAGATTATTCCCCGCACGATTCCCCCGAAGCCAGCCGTTTCCTCAGGGAAACCCTTGGTGGCACCCAAACCAGCTGCTAACAGAGTTTCTGGAGAGTGGGATTCCTGGACCGAAAACAGGCTCAAGGTGACTTCTAGAGAAGGGCTCACCCCATACTCATCACAAGAAGCCGGAAGCATCCCAGTAACCAAACCTGAATTGCCAAAGAAACCAACTCCTGGCCTTACACGGAGTGTGAACCATGAGATATCAGGAGGAAGGCCTATGGCCGAGAACCCTGATGCGGGGAAGAAAGTCCCAACCCCTGCTCCCCGGCCTTTGCTGCTGAAGAAATCAGCCTCTCCAGACGCCCCAACTCACCCTTCGGTTCCACCGAAACTGGTTCCCATTCCTCCCCGACTCTCAGTAGCATCGCAAGCCAAAGCGTTCAGGTCACCAGGGGATGGGCCTCCAGCCAGTGCCCCAGGTCCAGCTCTGCAGAGCAAAGCCCTGGGGGACATCGACCTCATCAGCTTTGATGACGACGTTTTGCCCACCTCGGGAAGTTCAGCCGAAGAATCCCTCGGTTCTGAGCTGATCCTAGGTGAGTAAAGCTCTGAAGTAGGGGAGAACCTGACCCATCAGTGGTGTCTTCGTTGTCAGTCACTGATCTGGTTTTCAGTACCTGTGTATGTATACAGGTGTGTGATAGAACTCAAGCTGGTATGCGCAGAAATAAGAAGCGTGGGGTACTTGCACAGACAGAGGAAAGGGAAACATGGGATGGGAGATGGAATCAAGACTGAAAGGAGAGATACTAGAACACATTGATTTTTATTATATCGGCCAGAGGTAAGCTGGGGACCAATTTGTTGTGAGTCTGGCTTCCCAAATTAGCAATGTGAAGTTCGTGTTGAAAGGATGTGGGGACATAGAAGTAGGAAGGATGAAATGGCAGCTGCTCACAGATGGGGATCCGACCCCCACAGGGGTCCTAGCTGAGCCAGGAGAAGGGCGGGTCCAAGCAGGGATCCTCCCGCAAGAGCGATGTTTGGAGCCAGTACCCTCACGCTGCGAGATTCTTTCCCATAATCCCCACAGAATATCTTGGCAATGCAAATTTCTGTAAATAAAACTCAACAATTATAAGTGTGCTGCCAAGAACAGGATAATTAAATTTCCCAAAGGCCAGGAGAATGCTGTCTTTCCTCAGTGTTCAGCTAGGAAACCCTGTCTATCTGTGGTGCAAAGCTTACCTTTGGTCTGACCAACTAAGCTGATCTACAGTCACTGATAAAATTCCTTTTACTGTTGTTTACTTATTTGGATGAAATTTGTGTGCATATAAGTGTAATAGTATTTTCCAGATTTTAACTGATATAAATATTAAGCATGCTTCAGAATGGTATAGAACATATGATTTCAGAGCCAAATTCTGACCAAGCAGGATAGTTATAGTCACAGCACTCAGGAGGCAGAGCTAGGAAGATCACAATTTCAAGGACAACCTGGGCTACATCTGAGACTTGTCTCAAGCAAACAAAAAATCTTGTACACCATGTGTATTATACATGGTAGCAGACATAATATTTATTATGCATATAACATTATAACTGGCTATGGCATATAAAGCAAAAGACATGTCATTTATCCATAAAAAGAAAAATATTAGACTATATCGAGCTTCTGCTGATGGTCCTAACACTGTGATAAATATTATTTTTATTTAATGCATACAACTCAAACATAATTTGATTTAATACAGAAACACTCTGTGGGACATCATTGGCCATACTTTGCAGGTAAAGTAAAAAGACTGAGAGAGCATCAGTTCCTCATGTCATAAAACTGTTTTTCTCAGTCAAGGTGTGTGTGTGTGTGTGTCTGTGTGTCTGTGTGTCTGTATGTATGTATGTATGTATGTGTGTGTCTGTGTGTGTGTGTCTGTGTATGTGTATGTATGTATGTATGTGTATGTGTGTGTCTGTGTATGTGTGTATGTATGTATGTATGTGTATGTGTCTATGTGTATGTATGTATGTGTATGTGTCTGTGTGTATGTGTGTGTGTCTGTGTGTGTGATACACTTTGATCTGTGTATCATTGTGGGTCAAACTCAGGGCTTCATCCATACTAGGCGCATATGCTATCAGCTGATCCACATCCCCGGCCCCCAAATACAGTCTTTTTTATTCTAAGTCTTGTTTAGTTTTCACATTGTATTTGCAACCCAACATTTTCAGGACTCCCTAAACAAAGAAAAACCAGCCAGGTGGCGGTGGTGGTGCATACCTTTAATTCCAGCACTTGGGAGGCAGAGGTAGGCAGACCTCTGTGAGTTCCAGGACAGCCAGAGTTACAACAGAGAAACCCTGTCTTGAAAAAACAAACAAAAAACCTTAGAGACTTTTTAAATTTGCTAATATCATTTTCTTATCTACATCTTCAGATGTTACATGTGTCAGAGAAGGTCAAGCATGGGAAAACAACTCAAGCTAGATGTTGCTCTTTTAGAACCTGCTAACTGGGGATGGAAACATGGTTAATTGTTGAGGATTTCTTCAGTATCACAAAGCAGATAATGACAGACATCTTCAAACAGGAAGCTGAACAGCAAACATTCGGAGTGGCTTCGGGTTCATACTTCGCAGTCAGCCTTTTCTGCTTCGTGATTTCTGACACTTCGTTGCACAACGTTTAATTATCAGGGCTGTCTTTGGCAAACTGTATCATTTGTACGCCCCGCCAGACTTTAACCGTCGCTCTGACTGCAAAGTCACAGGGAGCCCAGTGTTTATCTTTCTGTAAACCTGTCTCCGTGCATTTCCCACCTCACTTGGTGACAACCTCACTGGAACAGTCTTCCCTAGAGAGACAGAGAGGCCTTCCTGAGTCTCCTCACTGCAACACCAAGCATCTAGCTATCCGGATGTGAAGTAGAGCAGGCTCTCACACTGCTGTGTGACTTTTAGCACTTTTCTTAACTTTTCTTAACCCGGCAGTCTCTCCCTTTCCTCACACATAAAATACCTTAGTAATACCCCTCGTGGGGGACATTACCAGGGCTGATAAGATTATGCAGGAAAGCCCTGCCACTATCGCAGGCTGGGATGTAATGATTGCTTCTCTGCTTTCTCACCTGTTCAGTCACCATCACCTGCTGGCTTTACCTCCTGACCCGTCCCGCCTCCTTACTTCCATCCCTGTGTGCTGCCCCACTTCCAGCCTGTGTGCTGAGATTTCTGCAGTTTCCTGCTGAACTGAGCTTGCTCAAGCCTTTCATCCTCTTCTGACCCGTGGCTGCCCAAGGGACTTTTCCAGAGTGCGCACTGGCCTTGTGGCTCCCTACACTTGCTCCCCTCTAAAGGTCTTCAGGCTCACCTTGGCCCCTCAGCACTGATGGGTTTTTGTTTGGTTTTTGACTAAGGATTCCATGAGGTTTTCCTGGTATTTCAATGCCATTGTCATTATAAATAAAGGTTTATGGTCTCTGTGGACCCTTGTCTAATTGATCCAGGCATCAGCCAGAAACTGGGAGAGGAGCACAGAAAAAAATAAAACCAAACTCAGAAATATGTCTTTGCTCCTGTTTGTCTTCCCTCAAAAATAATGAAAAACTAATAAAAGTGTTCATAAAATGAAGTTGCCATATTAATCTCAGGAAATAGAGATCAGAAAATAGTGACACTATGAAAACATTGTAAAGATTAGAAAAATTATTAAAGGAAAACTCATAAAACAGGCAATTTAATATTGGATTCATTTCTTAGGTAGAATGCCTTCCAGGTTAATGTAATAAAGCCGAGAAGTATTAGCAATTCCACTTCACACCCTTACAAATCATACCCCGTTGTCAAAAGAAAAAAAAAAAAAAAAGCAGGATGCTTCTACTGTCAGCTCCATTACATAGACCTGAATACAGCTTAGCAGCCAATCTCTGCTATTAACAGAACTCCAGGGAAAGAAAGGACAGAGAAGCAAGCCAGAGATGGGGAAACTAATTACAGTGACAAGCATATTATTATAGACAGGTAATGTATGGAAGAATGCTTATCAGTGTTTTTATCAGCCCAGTAATGAAGGCCATGCATAGGTGTAAGGGGCCTGCTTGCTTGGTGACATATGTAGAATAATTGGTGTTGATATAGGGAACTAGAAGGAAGACAGACTGAACACCACAAATGAAAATGCAGAAAATGCCATTGACTTCCCTAGATTTGGACACTGGATTTGTCTTGTGATGCAGGAACAGCCTCTGGTAGAATTATCACCATGAGGTTGTTACCCACCTGTAGATCACAGGATTCTGAGAATCTGATGAAGCTTGTGAGTCTTTTAAAGGCGTCCATTAGTTCACGTACGAACAATTTGAAATACAACTTTCAGCATGTCAGGATCACTCCTGGGCTCAAGATTAGTAACTTATACTGAAGAGCATCGGAGACACTGCATGCTTATGTCTTAATTATTTTTCTATTGCTGTGACAAACACTATGGCCAAGGCAACTTATAGACCAGAGGTTCTCGACCTGTGGATCATGACCCTTTTGAGGGTCAAACAACCCTCTTACAGAGGTACAAGACCATCAGTATTTTTTATTTCTGGAGTAAATTTCTAAAAATAAGGCCCAAGACCAAAGGTCATGAACTTTTGAACAGATGCCAGTGATATGACCTCCTTCCAGGCCGTGCCTGTAGCTGTGCCCATAGCTGTGCCCACAGTCCCTAAACCCAAAGCAAGCTGCCATGTTTGTGTGTTGCCCACACTCAGGAAAAACTTAAAAAGTTAGCTTCAGGAACTGCTGGTGTGGCCTGTTGGAGGGCACTTGCATGCACAAGGCCTGGGTCCCACCATCATTGAAATAAAAGCAGGCCTTTGATCCTCCTTCCTTCTTCTTGACAGGAGTGGTGCTGATGTCCTCCATGAGCACGACATTCCTTCCAGTCTGCAATGGTGGGAGACTAAGGGCTCTTTGCTACATTGTGTAGAAAAAGAAACTTTTTCACCAAGATGTGCATAGCAGAGTATTTACAGTTATTTAAGAGCAGCTAGTGATCTGAAAACTAAGGAAGAAAGAGGCGTCGGCAGCTAGGATGCTCAGAATACCTTGCGTACAAATTGTAACATAGTTTCTCGTGTTTAAATACTGCAGCTTAAGACAAAGTGGCTGGCCGGCCCTTCCACGGGACTGCTGAGATCCTCCTCTGCAGAGTGCGTGATTTGGGGCAGGGTTTCCTGAGGCTAGCCTCCCCAGCAAGCTGGATTCCTGGTTCCTGCACTAGCCCCTCCGCAGTACCTACTAACTTCTTCCCCCCACCCCTACCTGGTGCCCTTGTCATGCACACACCTACTCCAGAGTGACAGTGTGTAGGTAGTATGTTGGCCCAGAATCCAATTTCAGGCATTTCACACTCAACATTTTCTTCTCCCTCCAAACTCACCAGCAAACATCATTAGCTAAAAACTATATCAATAGCCAACAGATTAGAGTTGCCAGAATCAGCAGATACACCACGTGAAAGGTTGACCACACTGAACATGTATTGGTCTTGATCCTTTTCTTAACTCTTTGGTCCTTTTGCCAGCAGAAAACAACCCTGAGAAATACTGGAAAATGGGATATAACAACAGCCAGAGGGTTTTGGTGAGGGTTGGGCGTGGTTAGAAGGCAGGGCCAAGCTTCTGCAGTTTATAGGGGGTAGGGTGGTTCAGCAGGCCGAGGCAGCACCGAGGCAGTGGCGGAGAGGGAATGTTACAGAGCAGTGGTTCTCAACCTTCCCAATGCTGCAGCCCTTTAATGCAGCTTCTCATGTTATGGTGACCCCCAACCAAAACATTATTTTCATTGCTACTCCATAACTGTAATTTTACTACTGGTATAAATTGTATGTAAATATCTGATATGCAGATGGTCTTAGGCAACTCCTGTGAAACAGTTATTCAACCTCCGAAGGTATCACAAGCCACAGGTTGAGAACTGCTGCTACAAAACATATCATTTTATTTTTGCTATTCCATTTATTTTCAGGTCTTCATCTTTTTTCTTTTTCTCCAATGTGTGTGTGCATGCAGAATCTAGAGGCTGGCATAGTGTCTTCCTCCATTGCCCTCCGCCTTTTTTTCTTAAGCAGTGTCTCTAACTGAACCTGGGCTCCCTTTGTCTATGGTATTGGCTTGCCAGCTCACCCCAGGGATCCTCTTGTCTCTGCTTCCTCAGTGTACCCAGCTCTTTACATGTATTCTAGGGATTGAACCAGATTCTCATGTCTGCATGGCAATCATTTTACCAACTGACCTATCTCCCAAGCCTTGGCTTTCCCATCTTTCAAAAGAATTTTTATGCTGGGTATGGTGGCACACACCTTTAATCCCAGCATTTAGGAGGCAGAGGTAATGGATCTCTGAGTTTGGGGCCAGCCTGGTCTTCAAAATTGTATAGGAGCTAAGGAGATGATGTCGAGGGTGTGAGTGCTCACTGCACAAACATGAGGGCCTGAATTTGAATCCCCAACATCCACAAGATGTCCAGGTGTGAGCCTGTGCATCTGCAACCGCAGTGCAGAGTGGGGCAAAGGTAGGCAGCTCACTGGAGCTGTCCGGCCAGCCCCGCCGAGGAGCAGCAAGCTACAGGGTCAGTAAAATGCCCTGCCTCAAAGGGATAGAGTGACAGAGCAGACGCCTGGCATTCTCTTCTGGCCTCTGCACTTGCATTCACATTCATGTGACAGTACACACGCAGGTGCACACATATGCATAAACTACACTGCATATGTATATGACAGCATACACACACATGTGCATACACTACACTGCATGTGACAGCAGAAACACATGTGCACACATATGCATACACTACACTTAAAAGACTTATTTTGGGGGGTGCCTCCATGCATATTTATGTGTCACATGTGTGTCTGATGCTCATGGAGTACAGAGGAGGGCAGTGAATGCCCTGGAACTGGAGTTACAGGCCTGATGTGGATGTTGGGAACTGAACTTGGGTCCTCTGCAGGAGCAGCAAGTACTCTTAACCACTGAGCCATCTCTCCAGCCCCACATGAAAACACTTTTATAAACCTATTTCTAAAATAACGAAGAGCACTTACATTATTCATTTCTTTCAGTTTAAAAAATGGGTTTAAAGTCATGTTTTGATTTAAAATACTTACCCTAGGCATATCTGATCCACTTAATATAAATTAGTGAAGATGGAGAAATGCTAAGTCGTATATCTTTGCCCCAAAGTTAAATATTTGAAGCAAGATGTTTTATTTCTAGAATAAAACCATTTTTACTTCCACATTATGAATGTGTGGCCTCACTAAACTGACTCTAAGACAGCTGGGCCCTTTCCAGCATGGGGCCTTGTGCAGAGGGGCCTGAGGCCCCTGGTGAGCACAGCGAGCCTGGTATGTGGGGGTCGGAGCCAGCGGGGTGTGGGAGGCGCTGCTGTTTGGAGGGACTGCTTGTTGCAGTTGTCCCTCATTTGCAGGCAGACATTTATGAAATGATTGCACTCCCCTGAAAGCTAGCTTCTACATAATTCAGGATTGTCCTGGATCTCTCTCATCAGAGAGGAAGAAAAAAGCCATATGAATTATTTACAGAGTACTAAATTATTTCCTTTTATGAGCTCCAACTTTGTTTTTGTCTCTGCAAACTGAGATTTTGTTTATCCATGAATAGTTTTCCCCAGGGCATGAAAAATATGACTTTTAAATTATGAATGAGGCTTTTTTGTTTGAATCTGTGTTAACTAAAACATGCAAAATAAACTATGTTTTTCATTAGATCCCTTTCAGCTCCCCACAAAAGCAGAACCAACAAAAGAAAGAGCCGTTCAACCAGCACCCACCAGGAAGCCTACTGTAATTCGAATTCCAGCCAAACCAGGAAAATGTAAGCTCTTCTCTGCCTTCTTAATTTACTCCTCCAAGAGCCTAGGAGAAATCTGAATTAACTTATCAATGTCTGCTTCTGAAATTATGTGTGTAAGCTGCTGTTTGCTATTCGCAGTCATGGACATCCCAGAGCAAGGTGTTCTCTCAAAATTCTTTGGAAAATTATCACCATAAATTTGTATTCTGTTTTTCCTAAAGGTTGAATTTAGACAAAGAGAATAGGAGGCTGTGACTCTGAGGGTAATCCTAGATCCCATATAAGTGCCTCTGGTAAAGACCTGGGGGAGAGCAATGAAACTAATAGTAAATGAAGGTGTAGCTGTCTATCAGGGGTATACTGTTCCAGTCAGCTCAATCTTCATATGGTGATGTGTGAACTGTGCAAAGAACTGTACCCAAAAGCTTTAGAAACATGTAACAGTTATACTTCCCTCTTAGAATGACTAAATATGTAAAATAAATACCGTTTTAAAATTACTATAACACTAGATTTTTGTGTACTTCCTTAGTTGATGTTTTTAATCATACATACAGTAAATGAAATTTTGTATCAGTTTTATTAGTACTTCAAAAAGAAATTTGATATTCAGGGCTGGGGATGTGACTCTGTTTGTAGAGTGCTTGCCTAGCACACTGGAAGCCCCGGTTCAGTTCCTGGCTTCATATAAAACTGGGAGAGATGGTACACACCTGCAGTCTTAGTTCTCTAGAGGTGGAGGCAGGAGGATCAGGAGCTCAAGGTCATCTTTGGCTACATAGGGAGTTTGAGGCCAGTCTGGGTTACAAGAGACACTAAGAAAAAGAAAGAAAAGAAAACCTTTGGGTTCTGGAGCAGTTCCCAGCATTGCTGGAAATCCTCTCCCAGCTTTCCAGGGGCCTCTGGTTTTGTTCAGACCTGCAGTGCTTTTGCATGCTCCGGAAGCCTTTGCCTTTGTCTGACAGGAGGTCCTGCTGATTCCCCCTAACACAGGCGTGGGTCCAGGGCTGGAGTGCCCAGAGAGGGTGCAGGAACATACACCTGACTTTCAGGGACTGCTTTTCTATAAAACACCACCGAGCATCATGTCGGTTTTAGTCTCTTGATGATTTTGTTATTAACTGACAGTGCTCAGCCAGTAACAGGAAGATTGAACTGAGTTGCTGTGAAAAATGAGGAGAAAGTCAAGGCTCTCCAATTCCAGCAGATCTGCTTCTTTGAAGGTTGTATTGTGCTGATTAAGGAGATGACGGTGTAATCGCTATAAATGTGTGATATAGTCCAGAAAGGAGCAAAGTTATAGCTCATTGAGGTTTTTTTGGGTTTGGTTTTGTTTGGTTTTTTGTTGTTGTTGTTTTGTTTTGCCTGTTTGCTGTTACCTTGTATTTGTGTTCTGAATTTAGCAGGCATAGAAAAATATAAAGATCACGAGTATTATAGGAACCTCATGTGGGTTCCAAGTAAGTATGACTTTTTTTTTAGTTGCTAGGGATGGAATCCAGTCCTCACCCATGGTTTGCACTGAGCTAGCTCTACTCCCAGCCCATAACAACTTTTATACTTACATTTTTTTCCCTAATGCCAGTGTCCCCCAAGACCACCTGCAAGTTGGATGAGTCATTAGGACTCCTCGCAGGATTCAGCAGTCATGGTTATGATTTATTGTTGTAAAATTAAATGAGACAGAATCCACCGAGGGGAAATGCAAATGGGGTACGATGTGACAGAAACCAGGTATAAGCTTCCAAGAACCTCCCAGTGAAATCGCACCACGCCGGGCATACTTTTAGTCTCCCCACAGTGTGTTAGCACAACACACGAAATGTCAAGCAAAGAGACATACCGGAGTCATTTTGCCCACCGAGGACTAGTTACACAGCCACCACTAGAAACTTGGGCAGATTCTAAATTCCAGATATCGAAAGGAAAGCAAGTGTTGAACTCAAGCCAGATTCTTCTGATTTATTAGTTCTAAAGATGGTTGGTCCTGTCTCACAGTCTGAGGTCCAAGGGCCAGCTAACAACAGAGCTTGAGAACAGGCTTCCTAAGGATGAGCAGTGTCAGGCCTACTGTTTACTTTTCCTAAATTGGGTTAATAACTCTGAAATCATGAAAGGATAAGCTAAGGAACCCATCTTAAATTATTTTCGAAACAAAGCCCCAGGAACTGTTAAATAGATGAATCTGCCCTGCTGTGTGTGACAGAACTGACATGCCAGAATAGCTTCCAAAGAGTGAGTTCCAGCAAAAATAAATTCCCCAGAACTCTATTAGTACACTTTTTTTAATTGTTATTTTATTTTTTAATGGATGTTTTGCCAGCATGTGTGTATGTGTACCCTGTGCACGCAGTATACAAGGAGACCAGAACAAGATAGCAAGTACCTTAGAACTGGAGTGAGAGACGGTTGTGAGCTACCATGTGGGTACTGTGACTTGAACCTGGGTCCTTTGAAAGAGGAGCTGGTAGTGCTCTTAATCACTGAGCCATCCTCCAGCCTCTGTTGGTGCAATTTTTAAACAATGCATAAATGCAGAACCCGTCAGCTCCTTTCCCTGGAACCTGTTTCTCCTAAGATATCCTCCCAGGTTATACACACAGCTGGTCCCCTGGCATTCCGCAGGCCCTTGCCGGATACCTTCGCTGGCTGTGTTAAAATTGCCACGCCCACAGCAGATTCTCCCTATGCCCCTTCCTCCAGTGAGCGTCCAACTCACTTCTTGCTTATTGCCACAGTAAACTCTTAAATAATGCGCCTCATCGTTTCCTCGTGTGAGTTGTTACCCGCCGCAGCGGGAGGGCGTGCAGGCAGGTGACTGACGTGGATGATCCTGTGTGTCTTCGTTCCCAGAGCAGCCCTGCCTCTCACTACAAACACTTGGCTGTCTCAAATCGATGTTTTCCTAGTAGCTGGCTTGGGCATTTTTCTCCCCTTGAGAATGTCTTCCTGTCTGTGGGTAAAACAGGAACCTGGCAGGTCATCCTCTTGTTAGAAGTTTCACTGGAACTGGAAATTGCAAGTATTCATTTGAACAAATGAGAATTCCATGTTCTTTCAGTGGCTACACCAGACAGTGTAAAAGGCCTTAGCCTCTTACAGTATGTTACAGTCATCCCCACAAGAGGAATTCCTACACACAGATTTTTAATTATCTGGTGATAATTAAATCTAATCATCTCTATTTTATTTCTTTAAAGTAAGTTTGGGAGTAAGTATTACTGACCTTAACTGTGTGGTTTGCATATAAAGGTATTGTTTCTGTAATTGAGGCTAATCATGGCCATTAACCTAAATTAAAAGAAGCATTTAATTATTTGTTCACAGGGAAGGGTTGGGTACTCCACATATTAAGGACCATGTCTTACTAGAATCCGGACTAGCCATTACAGGTGACTTCTGTCTTCTGTCTTTTCCCTAGGTTTACATGAGGATCCACAAAACCCACCTCCTCTTCCTGCCGAAAAGCCTGTTGGAAATACCTCCAGTGCAGTGTCTGGAAAGCTGGGCCACACTGACAGAGCTAGGAACCCAGTAAGTGACCATGAGATCTTGTTAGGCTGCAAACAGAATTCTGAACCAGTTCTAGATATTCAGTTGCTATTTAAATTATTTTATCACTGGTTAGATTTTTAGAAATATTTTATTAGAACCAAATTGCTAAACGTCATGTACTTATTTAATATTATATTCAATATTTTACAAGTCCCTTTAGAAGCATTGGGTTCATTCATTGTACTTCATTATAAAATAATTTCTCCTGTACCAGTATAATGACATTATCTTTTATATGATACTATAGTAATAATGAGAAGGTTATTAAAACTTCCTAAAAATTTTATTTAAAAAACTGTTAGTATTTGTAGAAATAGATTTAGTCAAATTGACAGATTTTGTTTAAAACACTCAAATCTACTTTTATTTTTAAAAATATAATAATTTTAAGGTAACTACCCAAAGAATTTTTATTCTGAGATTTAAGAAAAGTTTTTAAATTAAAAATACAGTGCTTTGCTATACATTTGTTAACATACCAGGAACCTTTAATACTATTCCCTCTTGCATTTTTAAAAATTTCCTTCTTGTGGGCAATCTTTATGGCTTGTTTTAAGAGAAATCAATTCTTAAAGTCCTTACACCAATTCAGTTCAATTTTTATAATAGTTTTACCCTGTGCATTAACTCTGCTCATCATACAGGAAAACCCATCTAATCATCTAGTAAAGAGAAATTTCTTTGAAAAAGACATTAAATTAAATTAGCCAATACCAAGTTAATGAGATTTTTCTGTAGAAGGAATTAAAATTTAGCGATCATTTGTATCTTCAAAGTACTTGATAATAAATTTTTATTAAAACTGGGTCTAGAAAGCCCAAAAGTAGAGAGTAGGGCCCCTGCCAGACTGTAAACCTAAACTTCTGGGGAGGAATAGTTTTGCTGCAAAGATCTGGGACCTCCACTCTCTCGCAAGGCTCCAGAAAGGAACGGAGAGTGTGATGAGCAAATGCTCGCTCTCCAGTGAGTGCTGTGTGGGTTCTGTGAATAACAGAGCTGTGGATACACTAGGATCTTCACCTGGTGGTTAAGTGCTCCGAGAACAGTGTCTGTGTTTAAAAGTCAACAAGTTAGGATAAACTAAAGCACCCACTCATAACTATGTCTCTGCCCCACATGATGGTGATAGAATCCTGCCCCTGACCCACCACAGAGGGCTCAGAGCTACTTGTGTGGCCATACGTGCAGACCGTAACAGACACACTGAGTCTCAAGGAAAGGGCATAAGGAAGCAGAGTACAAGTACCGTGATTTGCCTGAAGTCACAAGTGTCCATTTTTAGAGACTAAGGTCAAACACACGCCTGAAAATTTTGTTTTAAGAATTGTAATTATTGAGTTTATTTAGACCGGAGACCATAATGGGTAGGGTGAAGGGGAAGGACTCTAGGAAAGTGTCGGTGCCACAGACCAGGAGGACAGATGATCTTTACCAACTGTCCCTTTTCACAAAAGCTGGCCACTGGGCAAAACTCCTGCTGTTTCTCCTGACCAGATCGCTAGGGAATTTCCACCAGATCTGGTGGCTACAGTTGCCAAACCTCACTTCGGTCACTTAAAGGCTGGGCTCCAGGGTGGCATCGGAAGCCCTGGAGCTGTGAGCTCTCTTGCTTATCTCAAAGCCTCCCCTAAAGAGGCTGCCGACTACGCAGAGAGAGCCGAGAAATGCTGCATGGTTCATGTCAGAAACCAGGCACACAGCACCGAAGTGTCTGTGCCACAGACAAGCTGATTTTAAACTCTGCCCTAAGAAGGAGCATCAGCTCCTAGAAAACATACCCAGGCCGGCTGCTCCACAGTTCTAACACACATGTGATACACATGTGGTCCTGGGAAAAATACCTGTCCTTTTCAAAATACCACAGAAACATGGGAATCCCTGGCATGAGGACGCTCACCTGTTACCCTAGCACATGGAGAGGCTAAGACCAGAGGATTGTGGTTCCAGGCCCACCCAAGCGGTGCAGCAAGATCCCATCTCAAAAATAAAAAGGGGAAAAGGAATTTTTCTAAAATTAAAGTATGATTCTAATGCAGATGGTGAAAAGATGGCATCTATAGAGATGCTGTGAGCAGAAAAACACCTCTGCCAGGAACTCAGATGTCAGCCAGCATCTCAGACACCGACATTCCGTTTATCAGAACTAGAAAGAGCTAAAAAGATACAGAAAGGCTTCACAGTGCAGAATGCTGAAGAGGGGAAATCTCTAATCAATAATCTACGAAGACTGTCGGCAGAGCCTGGGCCCCAACCCAGACTCGAGCGAACACTAAGACAGCTACAGCAGTAGGGCCGCCCCCTTCTCGGTGTTGGTGTCGGAGGGTGTCACGTACAGCGGTGCCTTCCAGGATGTGTCTCTTTTATTCCAACTTAAAACTCGTCAAAAGTGGGAGATCAAAAAGATATTTTAAAATTTCCACAAACATACTGCCACAGGGTTGGGATGTAGGTCAGTGTGGTAAAGCCTTGCTAAGAACAAATGAGAGAAGAAGCACCCCAGCCCAGGAGGCTGCTGCTAATATTTGTTATATGTCATATAATGTAAACCCTTCCATTTCAAAGTTGCATGTTAATATTTTTGCCTAAATTTCATTAATACATCTCACAACTAATTTTGAGAAAAATCAATAAAAAGTTTTCCTTCCCTGCTAAAGTTTGTTTGCTTTAATTGTAAAAGTGGCCAAGGAAAGACATGCGTTTTATCATAGCAATATTGTCAGGAAGAATTACAGGCAGCGTGTTTATAAGGCGCGGGTTATACTCGGGAATATTGCAGGGTTTATGAGCTGGTGGCTGGCTTCACTACATTAACTGAACTCATTAGTGAAACCAAGTTTTAAGGGCAAGCTTAATTTGTCTTAAAAAAATGAGATTTTAAAACATCGAAACATGTTTAAATTATCATAGTTATTGGCGATTAATCACTTGGTATTTAAGGAAATGTTATAAATAGCATGAATTTAAAAATCATGGAAAGAAGTTTTAACTCATTTGTTACAGGGATGAAATGGTTTGAATTTGCCCAAAGATTCCTAAGCATTAATTAAAACAATTGCTAATGCAGTACAGTCTTAAAGGGCTAGAAATCTCCCCCTAAAGTCTTGGAGGCAGTATTTCATGAGTGTATATTGGGGTCTTAAAAAGCAGAAAAGGGAAAGTTGGTCTTAGTAGTAAAGTCTTTCAACCTTCTATTGAAAATAATAAAAAGAATGATTTAGTTAGAACTTTTCCAAAAGAAAAGAACAAAAAGTCCTGTTTGGGCTTTGAGATCTTTTAGTTTCTCAGTCATCAGAAGAATGATGTCCCAGTCCTCACCCTATAGCCTGTTCTGAGACCTTTGAGGCAGAACAACCGAGGCCCTGCGCTGGAGAAGTCTCTTTTGGTCCCCCCACGCCCACATTCCCTGTCTACCTCAAGGTCCAGCTCGACCTGCCGACCTGCCCGACCTGCAGTGTGCTTTCCACTTACTCGCCTTCGCTCTCCCCACAAAGCCCCGTCAGCCATCCAGCCAGCTGCGGCTGGTAAAGCCCCCCTCCTCTGTTGCCCTGTCTCTCCTCACACACTAGGCCACTCCTTGAGGGTTTTTTAACATTAACATCCTCAACTTCTTTAATTCAAAACCCACTGCTCACTTTGAAGCTACCCAGCAAGGAGATAAGATCTGACTGTTCAAAACAACACCCACCTCATTCTCTGTGGTTTAAACTCAACACCATTTGTTTTCTAGTAACTGAGATGAAGGAACCATGAATTAAAATTGAAGCAAACAAACTCTAGCAAGAAAGGAGAAAAACACCAGCCAGGGCACCCAACCCTCTTCTGTCCTCTGAGTCACCAGCCATACCTCTGGTGCACAGACATACATGTAGGCAAAAACAGTCATACACATAAAAAAGTCTCTTTAAAAGCATTGCTTTATGGGCTAGGCATGGTAGTGCATGCCTTTAATCCCAGCATTCTAGAGACAGGCAGGTGGATCTGTCGGTTTGAGGCCAGCCCAGTCTACACAGTTTCAGGCCAGCAAGGGCTACACTACAGGGAGACCCTGTCTCAAAAATTAAATAAAGTAATATATGTGTATGTATATGTAATAACACTGAGTGTCCTTCTCAACTATTTTCCCTAACTTCATAGCTTTTCTACTTAGAGATTCACCCAAAAAGTTGACCTTAGTTCCTCTCACAAGCTCTTGATTTAGATTAGTCTTAACTAAAAAGCCTTTTGTGACACTTGTAGGAACTGGAGCAAGCCAGTGAATCAGGAGGTTCAGTACAAGGGCCCCCCAGGCTGCCACCAAGGTAGGTAAAATGTGAGAAAGTTGGAAGGAAGTGAATGCTTTGGAGAACTGGCTCTTATTCTCTGTCATCCAAATGCAGAACTGTGAGCCTTAGATCTTGTCTCGGAGAGAAACGCATGTGCTTGCCCAGGCTGCCAGCCCATAGCCTGCCTGTGACAGCAGGTTCTGGGTGTCTCTGATCTTTTATTCTTTTAACAAGGTCCAAAAACCTACAGAGCACAAACACAAGTCTCTGGTGCTTTTTCCAATAAACAAGACAACTTTCCAAAACTAAAATAGCTCGTCTTCTGGAGTTGGCTCACAAACACCCTCCCGTTTAGGAGAGGCAGGCCTGTTTCTCAGCATCGCTGAAGTGAACTCAGAGGTGGACTGTCGCCTGAGTTCCAGAGGTATTTGAACCAGAAGCTGTCACACTTCCAGAAGGCATTGCCACAAATGATGATATCCATTTAGATATTAGCAAACAGGTTTGCAAAGTAGTAGCTGTCCTGCTCCATTTTCAGAACTTTGTTTATGCGAATCTAAAGAGTTTTAATAGTAATGCCTATAATATGAACATTAGGACATTTTGCTGTTCCTTTTCTAATTATGAAAGGACCCAAGCACATATACTTGATATCATCATGTGTATAAGCCTTTGTCTCAGACTGTGATAGAAAGTACTTAGCTCCCTGAAATAGTATGTTTGGGAGCAGTTGGGGCCTTAAGAGCTCATGACAGTAAATGCTTGTTTGTCTTGAACTAATGAATCTCTAGAGCAAGATAAGAAGAAGCTGGAAGATCATGGCATTTCCTCTAATATAATGTTTAATGCAACAGTCATTTGCTCAAAAATAGCATATCCTGCAGGTTTCAGTAAATTGTATCCCACTAGCAGAAAAGCTCCTCATGCCTGTACCAGGCTGTGTGTGTGTGTGTGTGTGTGTGTGTGTGTGAGAGAGAGAGAGAGAGAGAGAGAGAGAGAGTGTAAGAAAGGATGGAACAGAACCTGCATGAGATCAAAACGCTGACTCATGACTCCACCTTGCCCTTCAGACCTGTACATGGAAAAGTCATTCCAGTTTGGAGGGCTCCTCCCAAAGGGCCCCCCGAGAGGCCACCCCCTCCTAAACTTTCTGCAACCAAATCATCAAATAAACATTTGCCTTTTAATCGGTCCTCTTCTGACATGGATCTTCAGAAAAAACAAAGTCACTTGGTATCCGGACTCTCAAAAGCCAAGAGTCAAATCTTTAAAAACCAAGATCCGGTGCTACCCCCTCGTCCCAAACCAGGACACCCTCTCTACAGGAAATACATGGTAAGCCTGGACTTTAAAAATGGTGGCTCTTAAGGGGTTTGTGCTACAATGATGAATGACCTATAATCCTTAGGAAACGTGGTAAAAACAAGCATGGGATTGGCCCTTGGAAGTGCTCTAGAGAAGCAGGCGGCAACAAAACCTCGGTGTCCTGGGGCTAGGGAGATGGCGCAGCGGTTAAGAGTGCGTGTTCCTGAAGAGGACCCCAGTTTGATTCCCAGTACCCATATAGCAGTTCACAACCGTCCACAACTGTAGTGTCAGGACACACACGGTGCACAGACATACATGTGAGAAAAATACTCATACACACAAGCACATCTTTAAAAAGGAAAACAACCACAAAACCCTGAGTTTTCAAGACAGAGCGTCTGTGTCTGGGAAGGAGAGCAGGCAGGCAGGGACTGTAACTCGGCATGCACTGCCCTGGGAGTGGGTGGCAAATGCTATACAGTGCATCTCCTGACACAGTTTGTGCTTTACAGCTGCTTTGCCCACTAAGTGAGTAGCACTTAAATGAAGTAGAAATTAAGTTTTTATTAAGATCAATGGGCTTTCTTACAGTTTTTTCCCATTTTGTAAGCGTAATTATCATGGCCCATTTAATAGCTACTAGTTAAAAGTTCTTATCAGTAATTGAGATAGTTGAATATTAATTTTGTTTCTCTTTGGATTTTTTTTTTTTGTCAAATGACTTTTGCCTGCATTTCCCACAAATGACAGAGTTGATTTGCTCTTTATGTGGTCACATCAGCCAGAAATATACGAAAATTAACTTATAAGTCAGGGGGACTATTTGTTTTTTGTTTTTATTTTTTGTGTTTGGTTTTGGTTTTTGGAGATAGGATTTCTCTGTGTAGCCCTGGCTGAGATAGGATTTCTCTGTGTAGCCAGCCTTGGCTGTCTGGGAACTCATTCTGTAGACCAGGGTGGCCTTGAACTCAGAGATCCACCTGCCTCTGCCTCCCATGTGCTGGAATTAAAGGTGTGCGCCCCACCACCCGGCGACTATTTGTATTTTAAAATAATTGAATGGCAGTGCTGCATTTAACAGCAGTTAGTAATTTTATCCTGTTCTATACATCCTTCAAGCCAGAAAGTGGGTTTTTGTTTTTTTGTTTTTATTTTTGTTTTTTACTTTAAGCTAATTCAGGTTTTGAGATGAGAATAGACAGAAAAAAACAGATAATATATTCACAGTCATTTAAATTGGTGAAACCCATTGCTTCTCTCTCTCTCTCTCTATATCTCTCTCTCTCTCCCTCTCTCCCTCTCTCCCAAGAAAAGAATAAACTATCCTAAGACCAAGATAGAGATTTAAGCCAGCTAGCTAGTCAAGTCAGGATTTGAACACAAAACAATTGGATTGAGTCTATGTTCTTTGCCATTTTACTGTACCATAAACACAGTGTTAATTAGTGGTAAGGCCTCTGTCTGGACATTCTACACCAAGATTGTTTACCATGTTTCACTTGAGGTTCTTTACATAGCTGTATGACGTCAAAACATTTAAGGAATTCAAAGAAATTAATAATTCAAAATGATGGTCTATTTAGTGATATATCTCATTATGAAATACATCCTTCAATCTGCTTCCCACCCCTCACGGCTACACCACCATTAAATTACTGCTAGGAATCTGTGCCTTGGGAGCCCTTGGGTGCTGGGGAGATGTGGTGGGAAATGAGACTTTTCAATCCAGTTTTACAAGGCCACCTCTTTGTACTCTGTGTCTCTGCTCCTGGGTGATCCAGGGGCCCAGGCCACCTACTTCTCCATGTTTTAAGTGTATACTATATAGAACTGACAAGTCCTCATCAGCTAAAATTCACCAAGGCAAGGAACAGAACTCCTTGGTCCTGGGGCCCAGATATAAAAAACACTGAAAGACCAGAGTGTTGAGGGAACAGGAAGTGGCTGGGCTTCAAGCAGACAGACACTGACCACCAGGGAGACTCCAACACAAAGGAAGCCATCAGTAATGCACTGCAGAGAAAGCTCCTAGGAGAACTTGAGGCCTCATCTGCCCTTGTGCTCCTGTGGGCTCAGCTCCACCCCGTGAGATCTTCAATGCCTGAGAGCAATGGCTGTCTCACTGGATCCAGGGCATGAAGCCTGCCAGAGCTCACCTTCTAAAAAAAATTACACCTCAGGCACACATGCCAAACCCTAAGTGATAAGCAGCAGTAAGGGCTTGGGATTGTGAATAATTTTTTTATATTTATATTTAAGCTGTCTGTGCCTCATGGAATTGCCAATGAAGATATTGTCTCACAAAATCCCACGGAACTCTCTTGTAAGGTAAAGTCAAGCTCTTTCTTTACTGACTGATTAAAAAAAAAAAAGTTCCATGCCCTCTGTTCCTGCTATTACACGTTATTAAATGCTCTAGGCTCCAAAGATTAAAATGTGGAAAAGTAATAATGTTTTATTAAATAATAATTGCCTCAGAGAGTGGTGTTGTGCTTTACAGCGTGGGGATGTACTTGTGATCCTGAAACAGGCAGAAAATAATTACTTGGAATGCCAAAGGGGAGAAGGAACTGGCAGAGTTCGCCCATCCCAGATGAGGATCGTCACTCCCCTTGATGAGCGCCTGAGAAGCAGACCTAACGTAAGGAATTACTGTTGTGCGGCCCTCGTGTCGTACAGGGCGGAGGCGGCATAGAACCAGCTATTAATTATATCCTCTCCTCCCAGGCTTCTTTTATTAGCCGCATTATTTTAACCAGGGTGGAAATAACAGGAGCAGTTTGCTCCAATTTTCGAATAAATGACTCTAATCGCATTGGCACAGAGACTGCTGGGTGTTCTGCCCTCTCTGTGCAGTGGTGGCTTATGGGAGATAGTACACACACTCGTGGATTTTCAACTGAGAAAGCTACTTACTCTTTTAAATAAAGTGAACTTGTTAACCAAAGTGCCAGAGGTTGTTTTTCTAGCAGAATGAATTAATTATTTTAAAAGGAATCCTGTAAATGCTACATCTGACATAAAAGATTCCCTTAAAATGCAAGCTTAATCTAGCAGGCTGTGGTGGGCGCTCTCCTTTTAACCTCCAGTATTTAGGAGATGGAGACAAGAGGATCAGAAGTCCAAAGTCATCCTCGGATGCAGGGCAGAGGTCAAGGCCAGCCGTAGTGATAGGAGATGCTGTCTGGGGGAGTGGGGCTTAATGTAAACCTATAAACCTCATTTCTCTGATTTAATAAGTTTATTAAATAATGAAATATAATCCAGCATCTCGAGTAGGGCCTAACAACAGATTTATGGGGTCTGATGTGAGCTGCAGTGATTGTTGAAGATATTGGTTTAGCAATGCAGATGGAGCTCAGGGTCTCGGAGGGTGCCAGGCAGCTGCCCACTTCAGACCTACGCCCCCAGCTCTAGCTATAGTTTTGGAAGGTTTAACTTACTCAGTTAAGTTTCACTATTTGTTACTCACGGTAACATACATGAAAAATACTGCCCACCAATCATCCACCTCAAGTAAAGAAATTAGTTTGTTATTCGTCCTAGATTTCAAAATCTAGTCTAGTTCCTTCTTCTTGGAAGGCAGTTTATATTTTGAAGTTTTCCTAAGAAACTAAAAATTCTCATTTTAGGGAGAAGATGTGTCTTCAACTAGTACAGCTGGCATGTGAAAATCTAACTAGTTCACACAGGAAAATTCTCTTACCCAGTTTTCTCTGTTTGGGTCCAGTGTCACCCATCTGTCGTAGCCACCCTTCCTCTCCCTCAGAGCATGCTGTTGGTAACGGCAGGAATTATGCTGCCAAAAATCTATCCTTCTACATATATTTTTAAAGCTTAAGAATTAAAAGTTTTAACAGCCTAAACTTTCCCCACTTGGAACATTGCCTTTTAGTCTCATGCTGTGGATTTGCAGAGCATGGCCTCCGGGGGCCATGGCGTTGTCTCTGTTGCTGATAATGAAATGAGCCTAACTTTAGGCTTTGGGGTTTGTAGGAATTGTTCCGTTCTTAGAAAATAAAACATGGTGGCTCACTGACCAGCACTTGCCTAGCATGCACTGGTGCCGTCCCCAGCACCACCAAAAGCCAGGAAGAAGGAGATCCAAAAACGTGTTACACTTTCTTCTAACTTGGTAACAGAAGATAGTGAATGTACTGGCAAAGAGCTGGTCATAGAGAAAGTGAATCATCACTGGGTGTGTGGCTCCCTACACAGACGGAAGCTTCAGTTCCCCTTCCACCACGCTGGGTGGTCACAGAGTCCGAGAAAGGTTTTTGTTGTTGCTGTTTTGTTCTTTATATGTGAAGTAAATATGGTAACACCCAACAGAGTTGTTTTTAGAATCGACATATTGTATAGAAATCCAGAAAAGGTAAATATTTAAGACAGAAAGTAGATTAGTATTTGCTGTTTGCTTAGGCCTGAGGGGAGGGTGAACGAGGAGTAGCTGCCAAAAGGTAGGTTCTGCAGGGGTGTGGGGGTGTGGGGGTATGGAGGCATATCTTTAAAATGCTTGAAACATGCAGTGATAGTTGCACAATTCTATGAATGTTCTGGAACATATAGATTCCAGATGGATAAATTTTATATTGTGTGAACTGTATCTCAGACATTAAACAAGTGAGCTAATGTTAACTCCTGTAAGGTATTTGTCAGTGATTGGAGCACAGTAAATGAGTGATGGTATTAGCTATTCTTATTGTTATAATATCATTTCTTTAGCAATGATGTAGAACAGGTTCTCAATCTGTGGACTGCGACCCCTTTGGGGGTCAAATGACCCTTTCACAGGGGTCCCCTAAGACTATCTGCATATCAGATATTTACATTACGAATCATAACAGTAGCAAAATTACTGTTACAGAGCAGCAACAAAAATAATTTTATGGTCTGCAGTCACAACAACATGAGGAAGTGTATTAAAGGGTCACAGCATTAGGAAGGTTGAGAACCACTGATGTAGAACTTAGATTTACCTGCAGATATGCACCCTGGTGGCAGGGTATGGGATGTACTGCCCCCTTGTGGCCAATCCTGTCTAGGCTATACCACAGGATGAGAATGGCTCATCACTGGAGGCTTGAAAAGGGAAACTAACTGGAGCCACAAACTACCTTCTCATCTCTCTCCCACTTGGGTATATTTAGATTTTTGGGCCATTGGAGACTCATGCTCATGTTAGATTTAAGGTAGATTTCTGACTTGACTGTTTCCAATAGCCATCCAGCCTAATACTGCTTATATAGCCATTCCTTTTTCTTCAGATGTAAATCAGGAACAAATAAAATCACACACAGACAACTAATTACACAAATGGCAATCATAAAGCCACTAGAGACCTAAAATAGCTCACAATTACTGAAACTCCTGTATTGCTCATTGTTTAGACAAAAAGCAATAAGCAGGAGCTAAGAAAATGTTCGTGTTGTTGCTTTAGTAAGCTGATATAAAAAGATGCATCAGCCATTACTGTCCGGACCTGAGTTACATTTCTGCTTACCTGTATCGAGAATAGACTGTTTGCCCCTGTGGTGCATGTTGGTTGAAAGAGCAGGTGGGTTCAGGAAAGCTCTGACGGAAGTGCTGCAGGGTGGAAAGAGTGGGCCGTTTCTCACAGTACACGCTGATCAAGCCAGTGCTCTGAGGCTGTGGGAGGGACAGAGGAAGTATCTCTAAGAAGTTAAGAGTCATTGAAAAACAGAGAGCAAAAGCAGAAAAGTCTACCTTTGTTTATTTCATAAGTTTGTTATTGTTGAAGGGTTTTAAATAATGTCTCCCAAGGGTTGAGGATAAAGCGCTTCCTTGCCCATGAGTAAGGCCCTGAGCTTGGTCCCCAGCACCACCAAATGAAAGGGAGCAACATCCTTTATTGGATTGCATTTGATGATGATGATGTCGTTGATAAGCCTGGTTTTTCATATAAAGGAGCTAAGAAGCCAGATGTAACATATCCATAATCTACATAGTGATTTTCAGGCCTACCTGGGGTGTATATGTTCCTGCCTCAAGGAACAAAGTAAATGTGGTGATACATGCCTTTAACCCCAGCACTCAAGAGGCAGAGGCAAGAGGATCTCTATGAGTTTGAGGTCAGCCATTCTACATTTCAGCAGCAGAAGGAGGAGGAGGAGGAGGAGGGGAGAAGGGGAAGGAATCCGAAGAGGTGAGGGGGATAAGAAGAAAAACAACAAAGTGAAACCAAAGAGAAGCAACTGCTTGTCAGTAGTGAAGTGTCCCTTTTCAACCTCAACCTCTCCTCTAGCTAACCCAGGCCATTTTTTTCCTAGCTAAAGAATACTACATTCTCTTTGCTACTTTACTCGGAATTGCAGTTGAATAAGCTATTCAGATTAAATAGAAAGACTAAGCATGGGAGATAACACTGTTTTCAAACTAGAGAATGCATTCAGTTAAGTGGTAATAAATGACGTGGTTTTACTTTTGTGAATTATACTTTTGTGAGAAGCCATTAGCTCCTTTCATTGCAGAAAGCAAGAACATAAGTGCAGAACTTTATTCTCTTCCATCAGAATGATCTTAACTTGAAGGCTCTCTTCTTGACGTTTAAGTTGATTAGTTGAAGGGGAAAGTACCATTGAAAGGCAAAGTGATCAAATCCACAACTTCGAGTTAGGATAAGTGTTACTGTGTTTTGTTTTTATTTCATTTAAAGTTTTTAAAGTTAAACAGTTCTGTTTTGTTTCAGTTTCTTCTTTTAAAATCAAAATGCTTAGGGAGCTAGAGAGATGACTCAGTGATTAAAAAATTTGCCACCACTCTTGTAGACAAAGGTCCCTAGTAACTGCAGTTCTGGGGGATCCGATACCCTCTTCTGGTCTCTGAGCACCAGACATTTGTATGGTGCACAGACATCCATGCAGCCAAAACATCCTTATGCATAAAATAAGCAAATCTTTGAAAAGAAATGCTTAGTGATATGCAATTGAAAGTGATTTCTGTCCCTTCCCTGGCAAGGACACATTCTTTCTCGAGGTGATAATGATTCCCTCATCTAGCTCACCTGTGTGGCTTGCATCTAGTACTCATAGTGCAGTTATCTTGGGAGAATTCTAATGAGAAAAAAAACAAGGGTCTCAGAGTAAACAAAGAAACCAACATTGGTCCTGCATAGTTCATTCACAGGCCTGTGTTCCCTGCAGGATTCAGGCCATACTCAGAAGCCTGTTGACAGTGAAGCTCCTCATGCTGTGGTCCTTCATGATTTTCCAGCAGGTAAGGACATAAGTAATAAATTGATGGAGCCCTGGGAAACCCTCCTGACGCCTTCCTTCCTCATTCCCTGTGCCTGAAGAATTCTAGCCTGTGGATATCATCTTGTCCATCAACCGCCTTCAGGAAGGGGCCGTGCACCCAATCATGCCAGGAAGCTTAGCTGAAAACCCATTCTTTGAGAGGGATGGGGGGATCCCTCATCTAAATGAAAAATAACCATTGCTTACCAGTTACAAACTTTAACTCTGTGATGAAGTTGTAGCTCAGAATAACAGAACATCTACTTGTTTAGTGTTGTGATGAAGTTAATTCTAATTTAATAAGTAAAGCGGGTTTTCTTTAAAGATTCTTTTAATATGTGTCTCACTCACCATTTTACCTATCAGGTCAAAGTATTAGATTTTTGTAATCATTTTAAGTTACTCTTCATATCCAATGCTACACTTTAAAAAAAAAACTGTTTACAACCTATTTATATATACTTGGCAGACTGATTTTTATGTTAGTGTAGATAAATTTTCTTGATAAAGAGCTGTAGTTAATATTTGAAGTTGGAATGGCTTTTAAGAGTGATTGGAAATAAAGGTAAGTATATCACACAATGTCTGAAAAGGTCTTTCAGTATTGAATTATGTTTTCAGCAAGAGATTTACACTGGCACAGGGAGAATCACTGGCCAGGACAATGGTGGTTTTAAAACTGTTTCCTTTGGTAGATATATCTAATATGGTCTTAAGAAAGAGAACCCCTAATCTCAAAAATTTTTAAATAAATTATGAAAAAATTAGCTTGATCAGTATAATCTAGTCTGTCTCAGAATCAGCAGACTGTATTGCCTCTGTGGACAGAACTAAATGCTACTTTGTTCCCTGCTTTAATCACACATGCAGCTGGCGTGATTCATCATGTGTCACTGATTCTGTATTACAGAGCAAGCTGATGATCTGAGTCTCACATCTGGAGAAATTGTTTATCTTCTCGAAAAAATAGATGCAGAATGGTACAGAGGGAAATGCAGAAACCAGACTGGCATATTTCCTGCCAATTACGTCAAAGTCATTGTAAGTGGGTTTTGTTTATTTGATTTGGCCACATGGTTCAGTGGTTCAGTGAGACTCGTGGGTGGGAAAGAGTAACTAGAAGCCTAGAGTCTTGAGTTCTCCTTCTCTGTCTTCTCTGATCATTTGGCATCTGGACATTTTTTTAAATAAATATTTTTTCTGCACAGACTGGCTCTGTCAGCAGTCAGTTATAGTTACTGCTATTGGCTATTGACAAAGTCTGGGAGTGGAGGAATCAGTATCTTAGCACCCCCTGCTGGGCCCATCATGTTCCAACAAAGCAATAAGAGTTAGTAGATCATTTACCCTTGGAGGACTCTTAAGCATTTAAGGATATATGCTAATTCTCTGAGATATTTAGTGAACAGTTTTACTATACAGTTCTGAAGGGATGCTCTTTGGGGTTATGGTACCATGTCAGTTTGAGAATACCAAAGCACTTTTACTGGAGGTGGTGGTCCATTAATGGTTTTTCACATAATATTTTCAAGTCTGATTCGAGAAAATTATATTGAAGCATCAACATTTTATACCCTCTAATAGCTTAACTTGTGAACCCACTCCAGTTTGTTGAAGGCTTTCATGCTAAGCCTGGGTAGCTGTGAAACACAGGGACAAAACTAGATTGCTCCTTGAATACTTGTATTCATGGGGAAAATATGACTCACTCCTTGATATAACCGATTGCTACTGTGAAATATCAATAAAGCTAGCTTAAAAGTTAACAGCTTATTTTGAAGGGGGAAAAAAAACCCCAATAATTTTCCATTACATCAGAAACTTTAAAAGCTAAGTATAACAGAAAATCTGTATTTTTCAAATAGCAAAGAGTTTGAGTCTCTTGGATTATGAAATGTAGGCCTTAAAAATTGCCCACTGTAGATGTGACCTGGTTCTTTGGAGAAATCCAACCACACTCTCTAAATTAATATTAAGAGTGATGTTAGTTTTAGCACTCATCCTCATTTTTCTTCTACTCGGTGCAGCGGTGCTTTAAAAAGCACAGTCACCACACTGAAATCCATCACACCCCGTCGCCACATTATCGGTACAAATGTTATTAGTAAGCCCACAAGTTTTAAAAATTGTTTGAAAACATCAAGAGTATAGAATTTATCAAAAGGGGCACTGATCTAATATAGACCTCATTGCCTTAAGTAGTTTTTGACTGCATGCTTATGGCCAAGAATTTCATTCCAGCCCAGCTGTTTCCCTTGTAAATAAGCATTGCATCAAGTACTGGCACTTAGGAAACACTCATTTAGTGCAGATTGCTTTCTTCCTGCCCTGTTTATATTGAAGGGGGAAAGTTCCCGTCAGTATATGGAGAGAATCCACAGATCTGGTGAGGTGTTTCGTTTGAGGACCAGGGAAGTATCGCAGAATCCTGTCCTTAGAATAGCGTGGCAGCATTCTGACCTGAGTGCTGCTGGGTGTTTTAAGCTCCTCAGATAAAGTGTAGAGAATTCTCAGAGACAGAATGATGTCAGTGTGCTCATGGCAGCAGATAAGACAAGGGTGGGTTGGTTACCAAAGGAGGACTACACTGGAGCTAGTTTCCCTCCAATCCTTTTAGACAGGGTCTCACTACTGTAGTCCCAGCTAGCCTCCACCTCATGATCCTCCTGCCTCAGCCTCCTGTGTGCTGGTATTATAAGGAGAATGTCACCACATCTAGCTGAATCTGTACATTTTTTTCCAAAACCCAACTTTGATTTTCTTGGTGTTTAGCAACTATACCTCCAATATGTCAACAGCTAGCTTCACTGCTCATTCATTGATTCATTTGTTTGTTTGTTTATTTGGTTTTTCAGGACAGGATTTCTCTGTTATAACTCTGGCTGTCCTAGAACTAGCTTTATAGACCAGGCTGGCCTTGAACTTGAAGATCCGCCTACAAAGGCTCTGCCTCCCAAGTGCTGGGATTAAAGGCGTGCACTACCACTGCATGGCATCACTATTAGCATGATTTTGTCTTTGCTAGGTTGATATTCCAGAAGGAAGAAGTGGAAAAAGAGAATCATTTTCATCTTACAGTGCTAAGTAAGTTTTTTCCGTGTTCTTTTGTACAAAATAAAAAGGAGGAAGCAATAAAGAATTTCTTAATCTTAACCATGTCCATTGTGTGATTAGTCAGATTCCCAGTGTCTTTAACTCTGAGGAGAATTTATTTGCTTAAAATATAGTAGTGAGAGGCTGTAGACACTCACTAACTAGGCTGGATGTTAGGAATGCATCTTGTTCCTGCAGAGGACCCAAGTTCAATTCCCAACACCCACATTAGATAGCTTACAACTACCTATAACTCCAGTTCCAAGGGATCTGGTACCCTATGCTGGCCTCTGAAGGTGTGTGTGTGTGTGTGTGTGTGTGTGTATGCATGCACACAGGTAGGCAGACAGACACATACACGTTTTAAAATTTGTTTATTTAAAAAAGAAAAGAGAGGGACTGGAGAGATGGCTCAGCAGTTAAGAGCACTGGCTGCTCTTCCAGAGGACCTGAGTTCAATTCCTAGCACCCACGTGGCAGCTCACAACTGTCTCTAACTCCTGTTCCAGGGAATCCAACACTCTCACACAGATATATATGCATGCAAATCACCAATGTACATAAAATAAATAAAATATTTTAAAAGAACAGAAAAGAGAGGCTGGAGAAATGGTTCAGCAATTAAGAAGAACTTGCTGCTCTGGCAGAGAACCTGGGTTCAGTTCTAGCATCCACATGTAGCTCACTGTGACTAGTTCTAGAGCATCCAGTGCTTTCTTTTGACTCTAGTCACCAGGTATATATGTAGTACACATGTATATTTCAGGCAAAATATACATACACATTGATGAATAAATCAAAACTTTAAAAAAAGAAACAAGTTTAAAGAAAACACAGCAGTCTGATAGAAGCCAGCTTAAGCTTTCACATAAGCCCAGGGACAGCGACAGGACAGTCCAGTTAAACTTCTCCTGCCCTGGGCTCAGCCTGCAGAGAGATGATTTTGTCAGCCATGAGGCTTCTGGTGTTTATCAGCAGCTTTTTTAGAAACGTCAGCTGTTTTCCTCATGGAAAGTATGTATGTCTTATAGAAATATAAATCCTATAAAAACAGCCAGATGAGGCCAGGGCCTAGCTTGGTGGTTGAACACTTACCTAGCAATGTATACAGCTCTGGGTTCAAATCCCAGCAGTGAAAACAAGAAAATGCACCTTAGTAGACATTTTGTATTGTTCTCTTTGTTGTTGTTGTTGTAACTCTGGCTGTCCTGGAACTCACTCTGTAGACCAGACTGACCTTGAACTCATAGAGATCCACCTGCCTCTGCCTCCCAAGTGCTGGGATTAAAGGCACCACCACCTGGCTTGTTCTCTTTTTAAGGACTAGATGAAGGCGAGGGAAGAGTTAAACTACAGGATTTCCCTGTGCGTGAGAGACCTTTCCAGGGATTTATACGCCTTTTATGCCTCATTGTAACTCTTGTGTGATTTAAAGCTCTGTCACAATGCAGCTTTATATTCTAGTTAAATGAGCAAATTAGTACAATCCACTACCTGGTGTAGACTGTAAACCTGTCTGGGAATAGGTCAGACATAAGGAGATGTTCCCAGGGGACTGGAGAAATAAATGCAAAGGTTATCACAAACAAGAAAACTTTCGATGCCACACCATCAAGTCATTAGATCGCACTTTAGGTTCTGTTTCTACCCTGGGCAATAGACACCAACCGGGCAAGTTGAATTTAAATGAGTTTGAACAACCATTGATCCACTGACCCGACTTAAATCAGAATTTGACTGCAGCAGGGACCAACCTTTCCTTTATGGGCTGTTGTTTTCTCCTTAGATTTCTGCTGTTGACACTTCCTTCCTGAGGTCTCAAATCAAAGGTTTGGTATTAAATCAGACCCTCGACAGACCAAATTTTATCTCTGCTTGTATCTTATTTTCAGTCAAAACTGCAGATCACTTAAGGGTTTTTCCAAGTCTCAGGAATGCCACCTTCTTAAAGGAGACACACAGTCACCTTACAGAGCAAGAGTCGATGGAAGGGTGTATCAGTAACGCCAGCTTTCTGTTTTCTCTGACCTTCTCACTTGTACCTTCAGCTCACTGGCGGATTCAGTACGCAGCAGCCCCTCCTGTGCCTGGCAGATGCCCCACACACCGCCCTCATTCTTAAGCATTTGATATCTTGCCCTGAGATCCTCAGGGGTACTCTGATCCCAGTGTGTTTGTGATTGAAAGGGTTTAGATGGGCCATGGATTGCCTTGGCACGAAGACACAAACGTGGAGTCTGGGGAGATTCGGTAATGAAATAAAAACTGATCAAAAGGCAGATGTAGACTAACCAGTCAGCTACTGATCCGGAATGCTGCTTAAGTCTCTGGCCTTGAGCTTGGCCCTTCTGTGTGAATAGCTTCACCATCTAGAAATGAGCCTTGTCATCTAGATGTGCGACTTACTCTTTTCCATGGGAGTTTTTTTTGTAGAACAAATAGACCTCATTCCATAGTAAACAGAATATTTAGATGGAATGAAAGTTGAAAAAGAATACTTTATTCTGTTTTATGAAGTGTTGTTCAGTAATAAAATTGAGATAAAGCCAATTAAGGCCTTTATTTTTTGTAAATGTTCTTTAACCCATCATCATGCTCTTTGTTCAGAGGCCCACGATGTGTTGCTCGGTTTGAATATATTGGAGACCAGAAGGATGAGTTAAGTTTCTCAGAGGGAGAAGTGATTATTCTTAAAGAGTACGTGAACGAGGAATGGGGTAGAGGAGAGATCCGAGACCGGGCTGGGATCTTCCCCCTTAACTTTGTGGAACTCATTGAGGATCATCCCACATCTGGTGCGAATAGTTCAAGTGAGTATGGAGAATAGAGGTGCTTTTTATGTCATTGCCTAATTCAGATAAACCAGTCACATAACAACATTTAAAATGCCTACTAATCCATATTGACGTAGTCATAAGGTAGAAGGAAACTTTACTTAAAGGGTAATTTGTGTTGGAAACTGGTTTTATTTATTATTTTGGGTAATTAGCAAAGGCCTCATGAGAAATGACAAAGACTTTTAAAACAGTGGATTGTACAGTTAATTGGGAGTCCTGGTTTACAGCTAAATAGTCTTGGGAGGCTAACACTTAAAGAGACTGGCGTGGAATCCCAGACTCCACATCCTCACCCCCACCTACCAGTTTCCTCTAATCCTGTGTGGTCTTTCATCTGACTTTTTTTTTTTATAGGCACAAAGGTGCCACCAAAGACCAAAACCGAAGACCCTGGCTCAAATTCTCAGGTAGGCTGCTTGAGTGAATCCCTGCAGCAACAGCCACATTTAAACCCTGGGAGAACTGATACTGTAATTATCAAAAGGAAACAATATGAAGTCACTTTCCACGTGGGAGAGCAAATGTTTCTAGTAGACCGAGTGGCTGGTGCAATGCTGAACTTACAATCCATAAAAAGACATGGAGACCCTGATAGAAACTGAAGAAGCAGGCACTGTGTCATTTGGTCCCCCTTTTTCTTCTTCCTCCCAGATGGTCCCCATTTCTTTCCATGTTTCACATATTCCAGTCTGTTACTCTCTTTTGAGGAGATGAGTATTAAGATAGGGTCTTGTGTGGTCCAGGCTTATCATCCTGCCTCCGCCTCCCAATTGCTGGTATTACAAGTATGCACTGCCATGCCTGGCTGCCCTCTCTTTTTTCTTTCTCACTAAATCACTAAATATCTCTCACTAAGTCTCTCTCTTTCTCTCTCTCATGTTAGACTCTCACTGTTAGACACTGTTTGAGTTGGTTTTTTGTTTAGTTTTGCTTTTTTAGTTTTTTGTTTGTGTTTTATTATGTCTTGTCTGAGACAGACTCTTCTGTGGCCCAGGATGGCCTCGGCTTCCCAAGTGCTGGGATCACAAGTGTGAGCCACCGAACCTAGCAGGAGGTTTTTATTTTCTTGCCTTTTGGTTTTGCTTTTTAAGCCACCAGTTACTGAGAATGGAAGGTATACCAGGCACTGTGGGAAGTGTTCTCTCTCTGTCCTGTGATTTCAATCCCATAGCAACCCTTAAATGAAGCTGAGGCTTAGAGAAGCCATAAGTCACACATAGGTGGGAAACGGCAGAGCTGAGGCTGCAACCCTTGCCTGCCTGGCTGCAATGGCTTTGTTCCTACCATTACTGTCTGCTGCCTGCTAAAGTTCTGAAATGCGGAGTTCCCATTTAACTTGGAAGAGCTGCCTCTTAGCAGGGCAGACCCTTCTTCTAATGCATTGTAGGAAGTTAAAGACATGGTCTTGCTATGTAGATAGGCTAGCTTCAAGTTCTAGAGAAAACCACTTGCCTGTCTCCTAAGGGCTGGGATTAAAGCTGGAGCCACCATGCTGGTAGATAAGTATTCTTTTTAAAAAAACTTTATTTTTTTTTATGTGTATTGGTGTTTTGTTGCATGTACTCTGTGCATGATGAACACGTAGTACCGTGGGAGGCCAAAACGGCATCAGAACCCCTGGAATTGGTGTTACAGGGGATTGTGAGTTACCACGTGGGTTCTGGGAATCAGACCCAGGTCCTCTGCAAGAGCAGTAAGTCCTTTTAACTGCTGAACCATCTCTCCAGCCCCACAGAAAAAGTCCCTAATGGAGAATTAGAAGTAGCCTATCACATTAGATATAGATCGCAAGAAAAAAGTTTCTGTTGAAACACTGTGTGTCCCTTAAATGTAGCAGAGCCATAAACTCTGTCCCACTGGTCACTTAAACTTATACTTTAAAAGTTAGCTAGGCGGTGGTGACACACCTTTAATCCCAGCACTCGGGAGGCAGAGCCTGGTGGATCTCTGTGAGTGTGAGGCCAGCCTGGTCCACAGAGTGAGTTCCAGGACAGCCAGAGTTACAACAGAGAAACCCAGTCTCAAAAACCCAAAGGAAAAAAAAGTTATTGGAAATTTATTTCTGAAACTTGATAGTAACATAAAATATTAGGAAATTCGAAGATTTCAGGTTTTGCACTCTTAAAACCCATTCCCTTTAATTTTTTATATCTGTCTACTCATTTGTTGTGTATGTTTACATATGTATGTGAATGCCCTCAGAGGCCAGACATTGTTAGATACCCCTTGAGTTGGAGCTACAGGCAGTTGTAAGCCGTCTGACATGGGTCCTTGGGAACTGAACTCTGGTCCTCTGGAAGAGAAGTATGTGCTCTTAACCACTGAGCCATCCCACCAGCCCCCATGAACACTTAGCTTTTACTCCTCATCATCTTTAAGCCTTGAGAAATGCTGTTTGGGATAACCTCACACTCCTCACCAGACTCCTGCCCTGAAACAGGAAAGCAGGCCTTCTGGAGAATGGTGCAGAGCCCTCCACAGTTTCACAGCAGAGACCAGCGAGGACCTACCCTTCAAACGTGGAGACCGAATCCTGGTCCTTGAGCATCTAGACTCCGATTGGTACCGGGGCCGACTGCACGACAGGGAGGGCATCTTCCCGGCAGTGTTTGTGCAGCCCTGCCCAGGTACGACAGCTGCTAGGTGTGACTTACTCCTCAAGGGCCCAAGGCTTTTAAATGCTGTACAGTCCTTACCTCTGACCATGCTTGACTTAAGTTTCTTATCTACGTCTGGAAGAGATGATTAATAAAGTCACTCCTACACTATGTAACAGTTATGTGGAGGGAAAAGGATAAAGATATCACTAAATAATGGCAAACTTTGACTAGTAAATAGACTTTGTATAATTTTTTCCTGCTAAGTAAACATCCTTTATCTTTTTGCATGTTAAGTAAATTCAAAACTAACTGAAAATAGTCAAACAGTGACTAGGGGGGTTCTTAAGAGGTCTGTGTTTTGGGTAACTGTCTTGCTACATATTTAAGATTCTTGTGTCTTTACAGCTGAGGCAAAAAGTATGGCTACCACAACATTGAAGGGGAAGAAGGTCAAAGCCCTTTATGATTTCCATGGGGAAAATGAAGATGAACTCTCTTTCAAGGTCAGAATACATATCTTTTTATATCTCACAAGCACTACATATTTTGTAATGTACGTATAAATGGGGTATTCATCGTTGCCTATGAATGAAGAGTTCTCAGACCCCAATTGTAAGGGAGAGAGTGGAGAGAGCTGGGATGGTAACACAGTCCTATAATTCCAGCTTTCAGGAGGCCGAGACAGGAGGGTCATATATTTGAGGCCAGCTTGAACATCTAAAACAAAAAAGACAGTTGGGGAGGAAGAGCCAGTAAAGTGAACAGGACCTGATAATTTACATTGTCGACTGTCATTTAAGGACAGAGAAAACTTTAGCCATCCAGTCTTGTGTTTTGACTTTATAATATCAGATCTTGATAATGAGTTTTCTAGGACCTGATCATTTACACAGTCAGCTGTCATTTAAGAACAGACAAAACCTTAGCCATCCCAGTCTTGACTTTATAGTATTAGATCCTGATATGGGAGATTTCATTAAGACTGTTCTCCACAAGCCTCACAGAGAAATCAGATAGCTCCTACTGCAATTGGCCATGGTAGCCTGACAAGAGCTGATCTTGTCCACAGAGACACCAGCCAGTGCTTTGGGAAATGGTCCCAAGCTGTTGAACTAAATTGTGAAGATTTTTTTTTTTAAAGAAACCCAAATATAACCTAATCTTCCTTACCAAAATAATGCCTCTTATTTCCTCAAATGTGGAAGTGAAGTCTGTCCATGTTTCTGTTGAGCCATGGTCAGAGGAAAGCATCCAGGCGGTGCTTTGGGAACGCACTGGATGAAAGCAGACGTCACTGAGGCCGAACAGCAGTGGCCCAGAGGGAAATGTCTCCACCTTTGAAGGTGTTCCTTAACAAAGAATTAAAGCCTCTGGGAGCAATTAGACAAGATGAGACCTACAACAGGGGACTGCCCAAAGAGAGGTCTCACTTATCTATACAGAGCAAGCAAAAGAGGTGCTCACGCAACCTCGCAGGGTTGGCTGAGATGTGTCCGGTAATGTCGCTAACTCTCTTCCTTGTGATAGATTCCTTCATTCTAAGACTGTTCTGCCTTTTATATTAAAATCATTTCTATTATAAACTATTGTTAATAAATGATAGGCATCACAAGTTAAGTTGGTAACTGTAATCTTTTTCTGATGCCCTGATCCTCAAACTCCTGAAGTCTGGAAACTGCTGCCTTACTCCTTCTTGGTCTTGCAAGTCAGCAGCTCAAGATTTATTCCTTGTCTACAGATAAAATGTTATCTCAGGCGAAGAATCTGAATTCAGGTTTTTAGGGTTTTATTTTGTTTTTTTTAATATATATAATTTATTTAATTTTATGTGCTTTGGTGTGAGTGCATCATATCCCCTGGAACTGGAGTTACAGACAGCTGTGAGCTACCATGTGGGTGCTGGGAATTGAGCCTGGGTCCTCTGGAAGAGCAGCCAATGCTCTCAACTGCTGAGCCATCTTCTCCAGCCCATATTTTGGTTCATATGTGGATTCACAGAATTCACAGTGAACAGGTTGTCTTCACAAATAAGTGGCTCATATGTTGAATAGTTGTGGTTTTTGGTTTTTTGTTTTGGGACTCTCTATTGCTTTCAGTGGTATTGGTCTTTAATATCTCATTAAATATTTTTAAATATAAATGTTCACAGCATGTTAGATATCTTACATAGTCCTAGCACTCAGGACACTGACAATCGTGAGAAAAATAGCTTTAACCATTCATTACATTAATATTTAGGGCAGAAATAACTTATTTGTAACAGACATTTAGAATAGCCAATTTTTTTTTTCCAGATTTAAGCAAAGTAGAATAGATAAATGACATCTGATAGTCACCATGTTTTCATTCCATTCTCCATAAAGGAAAGACGTTAATCAAATAATTTTGCAGAGAGCTATGTAGTAGTGTTACAAAGAAATCCATTTATTCTGTTAAAAGATATTTTTTTAAATTAGCTGGGGTCATGATAGTCCTTCCCCAGAACTTTAAAGCCAGACTCTAGGAAATTACTAGACATCATAGAGAACATCTGATAAAGAACTATAATTTGCACATGTGTAAAACACACTGTTGCTGTGACTAATTTAGATGATGGTAAACCTGTATTCTGTGTCAAGGAAAAGCACTTAAGATGGGACTAGATAAAATTGATGTTGAGGTTAGGGAAGGATGGAATGAGCCAAACAGAGGAAAACACTGTTATGTGCAAGAATCGAAACAGAGTACACTATGCTCAGGCTGTTCCAAAGTAGTTTTATAGTAACTTCACACAGTGGACTGTGGTGGCCTCGTGGTTAGAAATATGAGCCCTGAATACCCTGAATTCTGGCTCTAATTATATGAACAATCCTAACAAGTTACATGACATCTGAGCTTCAGATTCTTCATCTATAAACGAAGGACTTTAGAGCTAGGGAGACAGCTCAGTGGGCAAATCACTTGGTGCACGCGTGCAGACTGGGATCAGATGCCCAGTACCCGTGTAAATGGCATGGCAGTCTGGCGGAGGCGGGGATTCCCAAAGCAAACTGGCTAGCTACATAGTTGAATTAGTGAGTTCTGGGTTCAAGTTAGAGACCATTCCTCAGTACATAAGGTGGAGAATGATTGAGAAAGACACTTGGCATCAACTATGGCTTGTACATGTATACACACACACATGCACTTTTGTGCACACGTGAGCCCATACACAGAAACATGCAAACACACATGTGTGCATATCACACAAAAAAATACGAACAAAACTCTAAAATGAGGATATTCATACTCATCTCTGGAAATGTAAGTTATAAGTTCATTTTTTTAAGGAGCAGCCTAAGACACAGCACACAGGAAGCATGTGGCTCACTCTTTCACCTATGAATCTTTTCATAAGTGAGACTGTCAGTGTACCCCTTAGTTCGCCCCCATGAGTAGCAAAGCCACAATTTCTGTCCCTGTTGGCTTTTTGTCTTCCCACTTCTAGAAAGAATCCATTATTTACTACACTCTACCACATAGTAGTGTCTGCCACATAGTAGGTATTCTGTAAATACTTGTTAGATGAAAATATGTACATTTGTCTATATTTAGCTGATACTGTTACTGACTAAAGGGTGATTTAGATTAGTAATGGTGAACTTGAGGGCATAAAATATAAGCATGAAACTCAGCATGAAGCAAGGCCGATAGCAGCAGGGGGTTGAATTTACTTTGAGAAAAAGAGGCCTGCAAGCAAACATCATCATTAGGTATATATCATCTGTGCGATTTATCATTTAATCCTCTCTGCAAATCAAGATAAATGAGTTATATAAGGAGGAGATTATTCACGCCGCTCCAGGTAGGCTGCGCTCTGTGCTTCCACCCTGCAGAAACCAGTAATTATTTCTAACTCCTGTCTTCTTCCAGGCTGGAGATGTAATATCAGAGCTGGAGGCCGTAGATGATGACTGGATGAGTGGAGAACTAATGGGAAGATCTGGAATATTTCCCAAAAACTATGTTCAGTTTCTGCAAGTCAGCTGAAGGTGAAGCATGGCTGTTCCTTGGCACGAGAAATCACTTGAACATTCACTTTGACTATCAGATATTTTGCACTATTTTTTTAACAGAAAGAAAAATATCTAAGATGTACATGGTACACTAGGATTTCTGAGAGCAGAAAACATCTAGGTTTTATAGTTCAGCTTCATTCATTGTGGAAAGGTGTACGTAGAAACCGTGAATGAGGAAGCCAGCAAGGAGGCATTAGAGGGGATGGCAGGGCAGATGCACACTTCCCCTGGGAAAACATCTGGTGATGGCAATGTGGGAGGCTAACGAGCAGGAATTGTACTCATACACCTGTTGCCATCCACACACATGAATTAACCATGCTTCTTCATTTTCTGCTTTAGTTTAAAAAGAGGACGTATGACATTCTACATGCTGTAACTATCAGGACATGGATGGTAATCTGAATTTCATTTTTGATATTCAAGTTAATTCTAACAGCTTGAGCACATTAGTCTTAGTCCTGGGGCAAATGCTTCAGGACAGATAGTTTGGTAACTAGTGGAACATTTACAAGCAGTGGGGGAATGAGCTGATGTTCTCCCAAATGCTCCTTGTGTTTCCCAGCATTTCCCATTTGTCCAGGGACTAGGAGGAGTCAAGAGAACCAAAACCATCCCCCAGATGCCTTGCTAATACAACTAACCCTTCCACAGACGTGCCACACTTCTCTCTTCCTCAGTATATACTTCATGTTAACAGGGTAATTGTAAAGCACATTTTCTGAATCTGCAATCATTCCTTTGACAATTACTGGTACCCAAAGGAAAACTCATTTTCTTTGCATTACCCCAGTAATACATAAAAGCTGTGTCTTGTTATAGTAGTACATTATGATTCATGGATAGTATCTTAGAATACAGAGCAAATGGTTAAGATGAAAAACAGTACCAAGCCCCCATAGCTCATTTCTTTTCAATATAATCAGAAGGAAAAATAATTTAAGAGGACTGAAGGCTGGAGCAGCCCTCCCCCTGCAGCTCAGCTCTGCAGTTATTGGAGTAAACACAAGACCACTTTCCTGCTGTCCAGGGTCACACGTTCTGAGCTTAAAAGGTGGTTCTTGGGTGACTCAATCAATTACAGTTTACAAACTAAAGCCAAATGGGTTGAAGACAATCTTCCTAGTGGATCAGTGGGCTAACATTTCACCAAAGTGTGAAATGCTGCCCAACAAGGTTCGTGGCTTTCTTCTGTTTTCAGAATTCCATATGCTGGACACGTCTTAATTTCTGTTATCCCCGTTATCCAAAAAGCTGGGCAGCCAGTGATCACCTGAACATGTGGCTTCTATAAGGCAATATTTACTTTGACTTCATTTCCTATCCCTGGCGTATGGTTGCATTTGATTTTGGAATTTAGGACCTGAGGTTTGGGCGAAGAATCCATAAGGAAAATTCTTGTCAGTTTTCACTCAAATTAATTTCATGAGAATGGGATGACTTAAAGTGTTATCCAAACTAAATTCTCATTTGCAGCAAGATGTACAAGAGCAAGGAGTCAGAGGCGTGGAGTGGGGCAAGAAGTATGTCTTCGCCTCTGAGATTTCAACATCAAATAGTAAAGATTCCAAAAAGCCTATCTTTATTGGAGGGAAAAAAAAATCCCTCTTAAATATTGGCCTTCTGTAAGCAGGATGTTAAGTGCAATAGTTGTATACCTACTTGACACTATAATAAACTCAACTTTTCAGTTCCTTATCTCAGGCTATACTGCATTTTTCAGAATGTAGATGGTATCTTCCCTACCCTTGTCTCTCCAGTCCTTTGCACAGGTGGGTGAGGTGGCTATTTGATAGGCGGGTTTGCTGGACACACGGATGGCTTCCACAGGCAGCAACAGCACTGTTTTGCGTCTACTCAATACCTCTGCTCTTTGTTGACAGAAATATATTTTGAAACAAATTCAGTTTTGTCATCCCACTCTTCCATGCCCTGTTTTATTTGCTATTTATTTCTCTCTCAAAATAATAGAAAACAAAAGGTAGCTGTGGAGTTTCCATAGGTACTTCCTTATTATAGATACTAATTGAAGTCCAGGCAAAAGGCAACAGTGTTCAAAGAAAAATAATTGTATGCTGACAAAGTTTTAAGAGAGAGAAATGGAAATGGGTTAATGTGTTTGTTTCTAAAATTTTTCGGTGAAATTTGACATTGTTCATCTTTGCCACCGCTTTTCATAGATATGACAAAACAGCTGATTATGAACTAAGGGAAGAGATACTTGTTCTGGCCTGGCTAGAGTTTTCAGTCCTAGGTCATCTGGCTCCGTCACCCTAGACCTGAGGCAAGCCAGAACATGGCAGGGAGCTTTGCACCATACAGAATCCAGGAAAGAAGATAGGAGGCAGGGAAGGGAGGGAAAGTAGGGAACAGGAGGAGAGAAAAGAGAGGGCCAGGCACAAGGTAACACTCTTCAAAGAAACACCCCAAGTAGCCTTCTTCTGGGTTTTTTGTTGTTGTTGTTTTTCAAGACATTCCGTGTTACAACTCTGGCTGTCCTGGAACTCACAGAGATCTGCCTGCCTCTGCCTCCCAAGTGCTGGGATTAAAGGCGTGCCACCACCTCCTGGCTTCCTCAGGCTCCTAATATCCCATTTAGCAGTGGATTCCTTCCTTCAGGGGTCAGGTCACTGGATCATGACCTGCTCACATCTCAGGAGTGTCTCTAGATATATCTAGAGAGCAAACCAACACATGAGACTTCTGAGGACACCTTCACAGCCAGACAACACATCATAAAAACCTCCTGAAATACTCAATTTTTTTAGTAGGTTAAAATTGGAGAAGCCATTTTTACTATATTATCCTCTGTTTTTGTTTTTCTCTGTGGTGTGGGGGATTGAGCCCAAGGCCTTGTGCATACAAGGCAAGCACTCTACTACTGAACTACATTCCAACCCAGCCTGATATATTGTTCTGTGAACCCTGAAATAGGCATTTCCTTAGATGCCCTCATGTACATTGCTTTAGGAAGAATGTAACTTCTTTCATTGCTCTTGGAAATCAGTCTGTAACATCAGGAGAGAATATTAGTGTATTTATTAAAATGTATCATTAGTACTGGCGTTTTAAAAAGATACTTATAGGCCTGTAAGTCAGTGTACTTAAAAATGAGTTTGTATTCAGTTTCTTAAATTTAGGTACCTGAGGAAACTTACAAGGGATTATTTTCACTCTGGTATGAACATTAATGGTTTCTTTTAATTAATGTCAGATGCATATGGGCCATAAGATGCATGCTTTAATGCCATTTTGAATATTACTGAATGAATTCATGAGCTTTTTTTCCTCAGTGCTAATGGGAAATTATTTTCTACCTTACTTTTTACTTCAATGTGTAGGAGGAACAAAATCCAGAGCCTCACTCAGAACACTGCCACCATCTAGGGGCCTCTCCTTTCATTACAAGCTCTTCTTTTCTACCATAAGCATGGAACCACAGAGCTCAACAGGAGGTTGTCCATGACAGAGCCCTAAGTATACCTAGCTCTTCTGATGACCAATCTAGTCTTTTCCATTTATTATGCTGAAACAATGTTTCTCTTTAGCTGTTAAAATTGTCTATGTGGATGGGAGATGGCTTAGCAGTTAAGAGCACATCCTGCTCTTCCAGATGACCTGGGGTTCAGTTCCCAGCACCCATGATAGGCAGCTCACAACAGCCTGCTGCTTCAGCTACAGAGCACCTGACACCTTTTCCAGACCCCGGGGGCACCTGCATACAAGTGGCTTTCAGTCATATAGACACACAGATATAAATAAAACTAAATTTCTGAAATGTTGATATTTTCTTAGCCTATAAATGTTACAACCACTCATACAACTCATTAGAAAGAATTCCACAGGTATTCCTGTGATTCCAGTACCAGGAGACCGATTCAGGAGGATCTTGCAAAACAAGGGGGCGGGGGAGAGCAGGGGGATTGCACAGAACAAATTAAAGCTGTCTTTTTGTTTGTTTGGGGATTGGCAAGATGGCTCAGCAGTCAAGAGCACTGGATCGTCTTCCAGAGGTCCTGAGTTCAGTTCCCAGTAACCAAAGGTAGCTCACAATCATCTCGAATGGGATCTGATCCCCTCTTCTGGCATGCAGGAGCACATACAGATGGAGCACTCATACGTAAATATTTTTAATAGATTTATTTTATATGTATGTTTTGCCTGCATGTATGTGTACCATATGCCCATGCAAGTAAGAAGGTGCTGGCTCCCCTGGAACTGGAGTTACAGATGGATGTAAGCCACCATGTATATGGGTGCTGGGAATTAAACTCCAGTCTTCTGCAAGAGCAATCAGTGGTCTTAACCACCAAGCCATCTCTCCAGCCCCTGCAGGGTTCATTCAAGTAGAGAAGTACTAGCCAGGCTTGTGCTGTGTGCCTGTAATCCAAGCATTTGGGAGGTAAAGACATGCAGATTCAAGGCTACTTGGCTACTTAGTGAATTCAAAGGTAGCCTGGGTTACATGAGACTGTCTAGGACAGTCTGTGGGGAAGAAGTCCTGTCAGTCTGTTTTATGTAGACGTTCTTATACCAGTGTTACCTAGAAACTCAAACTGTGAGCTCATCCAGACATTTTCTTTGACTGCTTACAACTTCAGGATGAGTATGGGAAATATTCTGGATGATTTTAAACAAATTCTAATTCAAAAGGATTACTTACCTCTACTGCAAGTTAGGTAATAATTCAGACGTGCTTTTCAGACTCATAATTCAGAAAATATCACCTCCTGGTTGCCTACTTTAACCAATCTTTTTGTTGTTTGTAACAGGGTCTCTCTATGCAGCCCAGGCCAAACTGTCTCATGATCATCCTGCTTAAGCCTCTCAAGTGCCAAAGGAATTAATTATGTGCCACATCTGGCTGACAACAATCTAAGTTATCACCCTGTATTTATTCCTTGTTTTTAGTTTTTAAAAAGAAAACAAGCAGAAAAACAAAACAAAAAACCAAGTGTGGTGGCACGTGCCTTTAATCCTACCACTCAGGAAGCAGAGGCAGGTGGATCTCTGAGTTGAAGCCAGCCTGTTCTACAGAGTGAGTTCCAGGACAGCCTGGGCTGTTACACAAAGAAACACTATCTCAACAAAACAAAATGCAAAGATGTAAGAGATATACCTGTCCTCAGCTACTGTGGGGGCTGAGGTGGGCAAGGTGGCACATCCTATAATCCTAGCACTTAGTGTTAAGTGCAGAAGTGTAAGAGTCCTGACTCAAAGACTACTATAGCCTACCATTGTTTTCCGGGCCTCTACATGGCCAACAGCTGAAGATGAGTCATTACTTCAAAGGCCTCCAGTTCATTTAACCCTCCAGAAAGTTATTTTCTGTTGGTGCATGAAAATGCTGACATTTTTTAAATGGTGAAAGTTTTGTGCAGAGCAAACAGGCTGGTCAGGACTCTGCGGGTCCATGATCAAGCCCAGGTAACCCCTACAGCAGTGGTTCTCAACATTCCTAATGCTACGTTGGGACCCTCTAAAACAGTTCCTCATGTTGTGGTAATCCCCAACCACAAAATTATTTTCATTGCTACTTTATAACTGTAATTTTGCTTATGAATCATGACATAAATATCTAATATGCAGATAGTCTTAGGCTACCACTGGGAAACAGCCATTTAACCCCCAGTGGGGCCATGACCCACACTGAGGAACTTCCAGAGTGACAGCCTGGGAAGTTGGAGATAAACAGTAGGGTATTCCAAGTAGAGTGAGATGATGCATGTCTTTAATCCCAGTACTTAGGAGGCAGACCAAAGGATCACTCATGAGTTTGAGGTTAGCCTCATCAATGTAATGAGTTCCATCCAGAGCTACATAGCTAGACCCTATCTCAAAACACAAGCTGCATGTGGTGGTACATGAGTTGAATCCCAGCACTTGGGAGGCAGAGGCAGGCAGATCTCGCTGAAGGCCAGACTGGTCTACATAGTGAGTTCCTGGACAACTTGAGCTACATAGACCAAACAGAAAAAAAAGCTCTGAACCCCTGTTGGTTGTTTTGGGAATGAATTCAGATATTTTGTGAGAGCAAAGGATGAGACTATGGAAAATGAGTACCTTGGGGAGGAGATTCAGGACATCCTCTCACACAGCTGCAGAGCCCTGCAGGTAAAAATCACTGAAACTGATGATGCTGATTCTGTCCTGAGATGCTGACAAGCATGATCAGCCTCATGGCTCTTACAAGTGGTACCCAGGCCCTGGTCCTGAATACCATGAAAGCCATGACAGAAAGGGAAAAAAAGGAATGAGTTCAATACTGTTGTGGGATATTCATCAAGATCGCTCAGACTTGGGTTCAAGCCAATAGAAAGTCTTTATTAGCTGGTCAGCAATACATTAGGTTTTTCGGGATCCCAGTGTGGCCCCACCTCACCTCACCACATGCATGAGCCTGCGTGTGCACGCACACATGCGCACAGACACACACACAGACACAGCGTATCCTGGGTTGACATACCTCAGTTAAAAACAGTTAGCCAGAATCGGAACTACAGAGCCAAAGAGCAAGGTAAGCACATTTTTAGAACTTATTGTCAGGTGGTGCTGTCTACCTGCTGAGCTTTATAGCCCGAATGACACTTCTATCATGGAGTGCACTAAGGTCTCAGGGCCCACCTACTAAGGTCTGGAAACCTGCTACAAGATGGATACCAGAACGCAGTAAAATGCAACACATCAATGACCTGACTGGCCACGCCTATTTTTAAACAGATAATTTACATAAAATGCATACATATCAAGTAAATCTATTTTGAGACTATATGCAGCCAATGTAAGAAACATTTGTCTCCAAAGTCCCTTCACACTACCTCCAGTCAGTTATCATACCCCTTCCCAGTCCCTTCTGCCACAGCCACTGATTTCTACCACCAAATTTTTGAATTCATAAAATCATAGTACCTACTATCCTTCTGGCTTCTTTTGCTTAAGTTAGCCATGCTGAATCAGCTTTCAGTACAGTGAGTATATAATGAATAAAACTGTTATCAATCTTGTCTTAGTTATTTTTCTGTTGCTGTAGAGACCCATGTTCAAGACAACTTATAAAAGCATTTTAGTTGAGGGCTTGCTTTCAGTTTTAAGGGGTTAGTCCATAATCATAGCAATGGCAATGGGTGTGTAGCTTGAGAGCTTTACATCCTGATCTGCAAGCAGCAGGTAAAAGAGACACTATGCCTGGCCTGAGCTTTTGAAACTGCAAAGCCCACCCCAGTGACATACTTCCTCAAAGTCCATACCTGGTATTTCCAAATTCCAAAATGTCCCCAATTCCACTAACTGGGGACCAATAATTCAAATATGAGCTTAAATGGGCCATTCTCAAACCACCACAAAACTTTTTAAAACTCTTATGTGAGTATAGTGTTTCATCTTTTAGACAAATACCTAGAAATAAGAGAAAATCATAGCAGTGGTGTTCACTTGAAGGCCCAGCAAGTTGAGAGGCTAAGGCAGGATTACTTCAGCCCAGTGTCTGGAACCATCCCAAGTGGCATAAATGTAGGAGACTTTTTTTTTTTTCTAAATAATTAGGCCAGGGCTGGAAAGATGGCTCAGTGGTTAAGAACGCTGGTTGCTCTTCCAGAGGTCCTGGGTTCAAATCCCAGCACCCACATGGCAGCCCACAACTGTAATTTCTGACACTTTCACACCGATGCACATGCGTGGTGATGATTTACTTTTTTAAACGTGTTGGTATTTTGCCTGCATGCATTTGTGTGCCATATGCATACCTGAACTAGTTACAGATGATTGTGATAGGGGTGCTAGCAATCAACCCCAGGTTCTCTGGCTCTTAACCACTAAGCCATCTCTCTATCCCCCAAATATTTACTCTTGAAGTCAGATTTGCCTCAGAATCAGATGAAAATGCTGTAAAGATTTGGTGTGTCATGTTTTACACATGTAGGTTTGCTGTAGGTCCATAAATACTGGCAGAAGACAGGAGATTACTGTACCAGAAACCAAGGACTGACTTTACCAAAGTAATGGCTAAATTTCCTGTTCCTTTGTTTCCTGTGCCCCTAAATCCTAAGGAGGGCCCATATTGCAATGGGTTATAGGATAGGGCAATAACATTAAGGTTTTCCACTTAGGTAGCAACTGGAAGGGAGCCCACTTTTCCTGAGGGAGACATTACCTTATGCCCAGGATTACAAACAGCATGTAAATATGACATGGCCCAGGCAAAGAGCAGCCAATGGGTTATATTTTTGGCATACTGTATTTATAGGAATATGTAGACACATAGACTTTGTAGCAGATTGTCTAAGTCACTCCTGTTTGACACTGTTGGTCAGCCTTAGCTTTTTATGCTATTCTGAAGCCTCTGCTATTCACCAGAGACTTGAGCCAGATCCACTCAGACATTTCATTACCATCAAGACTCCTGAAAGGCACAGGGAAGTTAGCCCGCAGGACTCATCTCAGGTTAGCACTCCAAGGTCCAGGAGAGGAATGCTGGAGTAAGTCCCTGGAGGAATAGCTAACCTGATTTTGTAAAGATAACCACAGGAATCTTATGGAGCCATATATAATACTACCCAGACATATAAGACTACTCAGACATTCAGAGGCATCAGAAGACTGGGGGCAGTAGTATACCCTTCAATCCCACAACTTGGAAGACTGAGGCCAAGGATAGTGAGGATGAAGCCAATCTGGAGTACAGACTGGGATCCTGTCTTAAAAAAAATAGAAAAACAACCAACAAACAAAGTAGGAAGACAATGTCATGTCTGGGTAGCAAAGAGACATAAGTACCTGATGGTCAGAATCAAACACATTAGTTTCAATTAGCTAGTCATATATCCAGTCAGTTGATCAAACTACAAGAGCAATATCATAACCTTAAAGCATGTTAACACCAGTGAGGCCCCACATAGCAATCTATCAGGAACACACAGGGCTTCATCTACCTCCTGCTTGATGCAGTACAACAGGGATATCCAGTCCAAACCACTTAGGAGGTCGAGGCAAGAAGACCTTGAGTTCAAGGCCAGCTTGAGCCACATGTTAAGATCCCTTTTTAAAAGGTGACACACACAAGAGAAGGATAAAACACCAGAAAGGGACTAAAATAGAGACTACAACAGCAAGCTCCACAAATGATGTGATACTTTAATAAACACCTCAATACTGAATACATCAATATACTTGGCCTTGATACCTAAACAGTCAGGATCCTTGCAATTAGACCCACAAACCTGATTTGTAATAAGCCTATGTAGTTCATTGAATATGCACTCCAAAAAAGTGCTAGTAACATAGTACCACAGGGCAGGGTCATTCACCCCAGCCCAGCATCACCATAAAAGACCAAAATTCTAGGAACAGACTGCAGTATTCGCATCAAAGTCAAAAAAGACACTAAGATTGAGTGATAGAATATTTAAGACATTCAAAGAGGCAAGAAACTTTTATCTAAGCAAGGGATTTTCAGGCCAGCTTTTAGTAGCTCATTTCTACCTAAACCCCAACACTAGAAGGTGGACCCAGGAGGATCGGGAGTTTAAGAGCACCCTGGGGTATAAGACTGTCTTAAAAAACAAAATGGGGGCTGGAGAGTTGGTTCAGCTTTTTTAAGAACACTGACTGCTCTCCAAAGTACTTAGGTTCAATTCCTAGCACCCAAATGGCAGCTTACAACAGTCTGTGAACTCGTTCCAGGGAATCCAATCCCTTTCCTGAGCTCTATTAGAATCAGGTACACATGCATACAAACAAAATATAAACGGTTTGGCCTGTTTGAATTCAGTTAAAATTTAAGGTAGGCCATGTTTAAAGTCTGTTATATAACAAGAGTCTCCCCGATGGTGTAAACAGAAACTTTTGTCTTAAGTATTTAGGTCTTTGAATGAGTTTACCTTAGTCTACCACAGACAAAATTTTGTAATTAAGACAGCAAAACTTAGACCTCATTGGCTTTCTCAGTGGGCATGACTGAGAGCAGCCCTAACTGTATGTAGACTAACTCAAAAAGGAGGAAGTGAGTCCTAGGAAGACTATCCTCATTAAGACACGACTGGGAACTCCTACATACAGAATGGAGAAATCATCTTTAAAAGTCAATGTGGGCGGGTTTCTAAAAACCTAGAAAAGACAAGTAACCAAGGACAGAACCCCCTAACTATCATACACTGAACATCACTATCCAAATAGCACTTAAGGAGATAATTTAACGAGAACAGTTAACAGAACAATGATTGTGTTAGTTATGATGCCTTTTGGTCCTCATTTGGCTCCAGTGCTTTAAGTATGTAGTGATCACTAGTCTAGGTTGATGATACAATTATTTGGTTACAATACTCTTGAGTTCTTACGTTTTCCATGTTCTTTGTATTCAGTCTGGTAGCTCACCAACTGTAATCTCTAGACCATCAGCACTGCCTGAGAACTTGACTAGAAACGCAAACTTGCCTCAGCATAGAACTACTCTGACCAAAACCTTAAAGACAGGACCCAACAAGCAGGCCAAATGGCTCAAGAATCCAAAAAAGTTAAGGCAAGGCCTCTGCTTTGTCTTGTGATGTTCTCCAAGCTATCATCCAACAAATGCTGAGTAATAGTGCTGTGCCACAAAAGCCAAGCCACATAACCCTTTATTTAAAAGGCAAAAAACAGAACACTCTTGTAGTGAGCTTGTTTCTTTCATCTGCAGGGTGTGGTTGCCCTTGCCTTTAAAAGACAGCCAAATCTCCTATTTGAGGCCAGGTTACAGAGTACACATTACTTACCTAGATCACTAAAATGCCTACAATACCTCCTAACAACTTAAGGGATAAAACCCATATAAAAGGTCATGAGTTCAGCAGGTCATATTAAACAATACCTGATTCACCAAGCTGTCATATTTTAAAACAATGTCCAGAAGCACACCATCATCACAAATAGGACTTTTTATTTGTCACTATTAAAAATCTGGATTTTAAACAGATTCTTGGACTGGTGGTTCATATCCATCAGCTCGTTCAACTTTAGCACCTGTCTCGTCACCGGTAGTTTTTCCAGAACTACCACCTTCACCATGGAGCTCCATGAGTTTTCCCACTAAAAGAAAAAAAAAATCTTGTTATACAAGTATCATAATGTAAAGCAATGGTCTTCCAGGCTACATAGCCAGAAGGAAAGAGACCATCATTTTGTCCTTGAAAAGTTACACGTAGAAGACTGGACAGTTAGCTTAGTGGTTAAGAGAACTTGTTACAGAGGACCTGGGCTCAGTTCCCAGCACCCACAGGTGGCTTGCAACCATATGTGCCAAGGAAAGCTAAAGCTGGCTTGAACATTGAAGTCATCAGGAATGTACATGGTACGCACATATAGACACAAGCAAACTACTCGTACACATAAATCAATCTAAAAAAATTTAAGGTCATTTAAAAAGAATCATGTATTTAGTCCATAAACTGTCATCTCACAAATCCCGATTTCTCACTTACATTCAAACTTGGGTTTCTTCAGCATTTTTACTTTTCTAACGAAGACATCATGAAGAGGATAAATGGACTGGCAAGCCTTTTCTATGTCTTTCCCAATGCTGTCTGGAATCCTGCAAGAACAGTAAACTTTTAAAAAAACAACCAGGCAAATGATAACCCACCAAAGTCTGGTTTCTCACACAAGAAGCAACAAGAAGCAATTTTCTTTAAATGGAAAAAAACTTAGAAAATATCTAATGTGTAACACAGACATCCTAATTGAGAGATGGATGTTACATCTAGCAACAAGACTAGCATGTAGTCTTCCTTATGCTTTTTTTCATGTAACATCCTCTTAGCCATTTGTATTCTGCATGGGAATATCAGGAAAATGTAACAGTTATCACTAGCCATCAACTGGGACCGAAACATCTTCTCATCACATATTCCCACGCATTATTATGGCAAGTTTTGTCTATTATGCAATATGTTCAAGTTAACATCTAAGCTTTACTTAGATCTTCACACTGAGATAAGTTTAGGTCCAACTTCACCTGACCTCCTATTCAACAGACACTCATGATTTTTTTTCTTTGAGACAGGGTTTCTGTTGGAACTCAGACCAAGCTGGCCTCAAACTCAAGAGATCTGCCTGCTTTTGTTGGGATTAGAATGCACCAACACTGCTGGCAGGATGTTTGTTTTGTTTTTAAAGAAAAACCCACTTACAATTTATTAACCACTTCCTTCAAGTCATTTGTCTGCACTTCTCGGGTCATGATCTCCATCATCTTCTTCCGAATCTGGCGGACCTGCTGGTGCTGCGCATAAGATGTCTTGCGTATCTGATTGTTGCGTTTTTTAGTGAAACCAACACAGAACAGACGGAGCAAATAACCATCCGTTGTCTTGACATCAACATGAGCTTCAATCATGGTCTAGGGAGAAAAGGATACAGGCAGTTCTAACAATTTTGTTTCAGGGTTTGTTTTCTCGGAGAAGGGTTTCACTGCTTAGTTGTGGCTATGCCTGAACTCCCTGAGATCCTCCTGTGTGCAACACCATCAGCCTTTAACAGTTTTTAAAGGCCTCAATTTTTACGTGTTACTATAAAATGCTGGGAATGTCAAACCCATGACACAAAGTATAAATATCTAGCTTACGTAACTTCCTTAAAGTGAATTATAGGTATCTCGAAATTCATTCTTACCCCCCCTCTAACCCCTTAACTGTCCTCTTAACTGGACTCACTCCCTTTACCTCTACACTTGGGTATTGCTTAGTATTTGGTAACTCCTAAATAGAGCTATCAAAGTTAATTCTAAGACAGCATACCACAGACTGAGATCGTATGAATTTGTTTTCATCTTTTAAAAAGGAAAAAAAATAGATTATGTGCAATGGCCTTTAATCCCAGCACTCCAAGCAGAAGGCAGAAGTAATTGGATCTCTAAGAATATGAGCCCAACTTGGTCTACATAGTGAGTTCCATGGCAGTCAAGGATACATAAAAAACAAGCAACCAAAAAAAAAAAAAAAAAAACACAAAACAGGCCAGAAAAATGGTATGTCTGAGATCCCTGCACTAAGAATACAAAGGCAATCACAAGTTCAAGGCCAGCTTGGTCTACAGAAGAGGTTAGAGTCTTCCTCCAAAAGTGAAAAAAAGAAAAAGTGGTCTGAACAGGCATAACAGTATATTTTTCAATCCTGTTTATTCCAGACTAAAGCCATGCTAAGAATTTAAAGACATAATTCCACAGCTAAAATCTAAAAATCCATAACTGAACCCATATTACCATTTCTGAAAGGCCATTTTAGTGGCAAAATGACTTGACTTCTTTGCATTTGTTTTAAAACATACCTAGTATCTGCCACTGAGTGGTGGTGTACATCTTCAGCCCCAGCGCAGGAGACAGAGGCAGGCGGACCTTTGTGAGCTTGAGGATAGACTGGGTAGCACAGTGAGATCCTGTCTCATAAAATACAATATTGACATCCACTTTGCTGCAAAAATGTGTAACTATTTATTAGGCACATTATGTCTAGAATTGCATAAACCCTAAGGGAATGTCAGAAATAAATGTAACGGTAAAATCAGTATGTTTCATATGGGACCGAAACATTTTGTCATCCTTCATTCCCACATAGGGCATGCCAATACTGTTGCTGGATATAACTGAGCAGTTATTTCCTGAGATGGCATGGGTCACTGCTCTCTGCATCATGCTAAGCCCACCTAGCTGATTTTTACAAATAAGGAACTCAAGCTGCTACTTCCCAAGAACAAAACAAACGGGGACTGAAGCTATGATCTTAGCTCCACACCAGAGGCTCTGCCACGGTTACACTCCACTGTCAGAGACACTCAATATATTCTCTAAACTGGCAAAGATGCCCGTCACCAAAGTGCAAGCGAATAATACTTGGCCACAGGTTGTAAGTGTAAAGCCTTTAGGTTTCAGCTTCAGTACCAAAGAATAAAAGCAGTATCTTCTAGACAATTAAAATTTTTTTATTTTTTATTTCATGACTTACTCAATGACAGACTCAGGAAATCAACTCTAATTGATCTAGCAACTGCTAGTGCTTAATACCAAGAAAACAATCAAAAGTTTGAAATGCAATCTACCTCCCCACTCTATTTTGATCCCTGTACATGCACACTACAGCACTACATGCCCAAGCAGTGTTTGCTCTCACCTGCCACTTTTTGACCATGGAACACATTTTGTCCCGGGTAAGATCCATGCCATGGAAGTTAGTCAGACAGTTTTTGCCCTGAACATCCTCAGTGATTAGCTTGAATTTTCTAAATGCAACTTCGTCATTCTGTAGATCAGCAAGGCTGACTTCAAACACACGACCCTTGAGACCATCAGATGCAATTTCTACAAAAGAACCACAGGTCTGTTAACTTGTTATCAAACCCACCTGGACACCAGTGACTGACAGTACCCACCTACACATTTCCTTGCTGCCACAAATGTCCTACAAACAAGCAGCCCAAATGTCAAGGATGCAGCCACGAGGTTGGCATTTCCTTAAAGTACCCCATCACAGAGCAAGATACCCTTTAAAATACTCACGCAACAACTTGAGAACAAAACAAGTGTACATGGTACTCACTAGTTCCTTGAGTCCTTGTTACTAGTGTTTTCCCAATGTTTCTAATATTGAACATAGCTGGAGCTTTCACATCATACCAATCTTTCTTAGAAAATGGATCAACCCTGGATTAGAGAAAAACAGGCTTAAGTTTCTTTATAAACCATTGATTACTACTGCCAAACCTTTGAACTCCTATCCTTAATCCTAACCCTAATACATAACTTCCCAGGCAAAATCTTAAATCGGCCTGCACTTAATACAAAGTGACACCCCTCAACGTGAGGTTAGCTTCTGTAAGGCTGGCTCTTCTGTCAATAACAAACCGGTAAGTGGGAAACCGTGCTCTCCACTCCCCTACACCGGCAGCATTCATTACAGTCTATCCCGGAACCTCAAGGTCTGATTATTAACTAGTCCGTGACAACGCGAACTGGTGACAAGTGTCAGGAACTTCCAGGTTCCACGAGGCCCCAGCACAACTGCCGCGGAGGTCCTAAATGGACAACCAGCGACTGCTGAGACTCCGTTAAGCCGCGGACTTAAAGCAACCCAGAGGCACACAGCTCGTAAGGAGAGCCCAGCTCCCACGTGGCGCGCAGCGAGCGACACCCGGTCCGGTGGGGGAGAAGCGGCCGTCCGGAGCGCACCGGCCAGCGGCGTTGCGGTGCAATCCGCCCCGCATCCCCACCATCCGCCCCTCGGTGCAGCCTAGAACCTGCCCACCAACTGCTGAGGGACCCAAAGAGCGGGGGTCCGCAAGATCCGCCACTCACACTTTCTTCTTGGCTCCCTTCTTGCCACCTTTCGTCAGGCGCTTGTTCTTGCCAACCGCCATGGTGCTGCTCAGAGAGCCAAAAGGGCGGAAGTACAACTCGCGCGAGATCTTACGAGAGCGGGGCGGGGAGCGCGGTCTACGTGACCCTTGCTCCTTTCGCCCTTCCGGCTTTAATAATCTCGCGACAGTAGACGGCGGCTCGCTTCCACGTGCTGCGACAGCGCCACCATGTGTCGGGAGGCCGCGCAGCGGGCCACGGTCTGGCTGGAGAGTAGCGCTCAGGCTGTCAGAGGTGTACTCATCAGGTTCCCTGTTGTTCCCGTCGCTCTGCGGGTGGGAGAAGGTTTCTTCCCTAGAGCGTAGGCTTTGAATCAGATACAGCAAATTCAAGTTCAATGGTAGTTTGAACAGTACTTAGCCTTCTGACCTCTCTAGCCTTCAGTTCCCTCATGTGTAAAATGGGAATAATGATATGATCTACTTCACTGCGATAGTATAATTAAAGAAGCATAACTCCAGGCGTTCTGCTCATGTCCTGTGTCTTGATACAGATGCTGTATGTCTCAGGAATGGTTGTTTTGTGAACATGCATAAAGACAGACTTAGCCAGTTGTGGTAAAGCCTATGATCCCAGAGTTCTGGAGGACAGCCTGAAAACTATCTGGCAAGACAGATTGGGCCAAGGCGGGGGGGGGGGGGGGGGGGGGGGGGGGGGGGGGGGGGGGGGGGGGGAGGAGGGCGTGGGTGGGCGGGCAGGTGTAATTATAATATATACGTTCCATATATGTCTTACCCGTCAACGGGAAGGCATTTCTGATACCAACTCCTGCCCAGTTCGTATACTTTGTATCTACTACATATTTGTAATCATATTTTTAATTATTTCGTGTGCCAATGTGTGTGGTTGTGCATGTGTCTCCCCAACCTCTGTGTGGAAGTCAGAGAACAAAACTCTCAGGAGTTGGCCCTCTTCTTCCACCACGTGGGTGTCAGGTGGAACCCAGGTGTCAGGCTGAAGTCAGGGTCGCCTAGTCATGTCTGAGGCCCTGGATTTCATCCCCAGCGCTTCCGAAAGGCAAAGTGGAGTTCAGTAGTTATGCCTAATTGCCCTCTAAATGTCTTAATGCAAAACCCCTGTCCCCATTTTTTTTTTCCCAAGACAAATGTCTTGCTGTTGTTTGGACTGAGCCTCAGCCTCCTGAGTGCTGAGATTGCTGACATGCTCCATCAATCAGTTTCACTACAGCAGTTTGGCAGAGCTCACAAGGTGAGATGTTGCCAGCTACCCAGAAGTGTAGCCTGGTAGAACTGGCTGTGTGGATCTGGTATTCAACCAGCGGTGTGTGTGTGGACTTCCCTTTTCTAACTTTCACTCTGACCAAATAGGAAGATTTTTAAAAATAGGAAGATTTTTAAAAATAGGAAGATGTTTTAAAAAAATCAGTGACCAAGCAAAATACCATCTCCCTATTCACCAGGTTCCCCAGAAGTATTAAAATCTTTTTTCCCTTCAAATATAAAGATTAATTATGATTCAGAAAAAAAAATGAAAACTTACTTTGAAAAAATATATTGACTCTACTTTGAGAGGAGGGCTACTGTCATGTTACCCTATATTTGGGGAATAACAAAAATGTCCCATTTCCAGTCTGATTATAAAGCTAGCATATACCCAGATGTCTGACACTAAGTACAAGAGAGGCAAAAAGCTGTATAGCTAAGGGCACACTGTAGCTTTAAAGGAAATCATGGAGCCAGGGGAATGACACAGTCCTAGAATCCCAGCATTCAGAAGGTCAAAGCAAAATTCTTTGAGGACAGCCTGGGCTACATAGTGAGGCCTATCTCAGAAGACCTAGGATTGGACTCATAACTCAGTGGTCGTGTGTATCTAATATGAACAAGGTACTGGGTTCCCCCCCCCAGCGTCATAAAATAAGTGTGTGTGTGTGTGTGTGTGTGTGTGTGTGTGTGAGAGAGAGAGAGAGAGAGAGAGAGAGAGAGAGAGAGAGAGAGAGAGGAAATACTCAAAGTAGTAACGAGGAATATTTGATTAGAACTGTTGCTATTATTGTTGTTTTGAGATGGAGCTTAGGCTCCTCCCACCTCAGATTGCCAAGAATCTGGAACTCCAGTCATATCCTTCTGGCTTCTAGCTGGAATGTGAAGTTCTTTTCTGTTGTCTTTGCCCTTTGCCTCTATCTTTAAGGATGTGTATTAATTCAACGTAATTGAAGTTCCCTTTGTTGTCAGTAGGTGCCTTTCTTTCCAGTACATCCACTCCCTTTTCTGTAAATGGACCATCCCATCATGGATCCATCATCGAATAATCCTACTGAAAGGTTCTGAATGGATACAAACTTCAGAATCTGTGCTGTTTAACTTCTCAGCAAACATTGCGAGAAGCTGATGGGACCTTGAGCCTCACTGATCATGGCATCAAGATGCTGCTCATCAGTTGGACTCTTCCTCTAGTGAGAGAGCATATCATGAAATTCTTCTCTGTTAATGAAGCCATCTTTGTTCCCATCAGTATGTTAACAGCTCTTCAACTCCACCATCTGTGACTGGTCATGCCCGGCAAACACATCCAATGTTGCACCCTGAGGGCTTTTCTTTGCCCTCAGGCTCTACTTGGTAGTCACCGTCCTGTGCAAGCTTTTTCATCTTAAAATCCCTTCTAGCTTTCAGCACCTACCTCCTTCTACCCCAGCCTTCTAAGTCAATCTTCCTAAACCTGAAGTCCCATCTGAAATTCTTCAGTAACTCCACGTATCTCAGTACACAGGATCCTGTCATATCCTACAGTCCTTGTTCTTTAATGGCATGCCTACGTTTAACACTACTCAAGTTTACCCGCAGAAATAATTAGGATGAGGCCAGGAATGTAGGTCAGTGATAGAGCATTTGTCTAACATGTATGAAGTCCTTGGTATGATCTTCAGCACTGTTCACCAATCCCTCTTGCTCCCCATAATAAAAAAAAAACTGTAAAAGTAGTAGATTCTTATTACAATTTAAAAAGACAAAAACAAATAGCTAGGGATGTGACTCAGTTCCTAGCATGCTTCTCTAGCATGCACAAAGCCCTCGTTTCAATGCCTAGCACCACAAAAACTGGGTATAGAAGCACATGCCTGTAAAGCTGGGTGTAGTGGCACACGCCTTTAATCCCAGCACTCAGGGGGCAGAGGTAGGCAGAGCTCTGAATTTGAGGCCAGCCTGGTCTATCTAGAGAGTCCCAGGATAGCTAGGGCTACACAGAGAAATCCTGTCTCCAAAGGGTAAAGAAAAAGGAAGAGGAGGAGGAGAAGAGGAAGCGGGAGGAGGAGGAGAAAAAGGAGGGAAAAAAGCATATGTATGCCTGTAATCCCAGCACTTGGGAAGTGTAGAGAACCAGAAGTTCAAGGTAATCCATAACACATAGGGAGTTTGAGGTTCAGCAGAGCTATGTGAGACCCTACATCAAAAAGTAAATAAATAAATAAATAAACAAAAAAGAAAAAGAAAAACAGTCTACCCTTGATCCCAGCACTCAGGATGCAGAGATAATTGGATTTGTAAGTTGGAGGCTAGTCCAACTGGGTAAAGGCCCCAGAGTTTAATAGGCCCTGAGACTCCATGATGGAGGTGCCATCCAGGTTGTAAAACTCAGCACATACACAGCACCACCAGCCAAAAAGAAAACAAAGACCTAATCCATCAAAGTCCATACAGTTCTGGGAAAGTCTCAAAATGCACTAACCTTGCTTTTTAGCCTCTGTAGTTCTGCTTATTTATGGCTAACTGTTCTTGTTAAGTGAAGTATGTCAACTCAGAGCATGTTTTTGGTTCTTAAAAGCTCACCTTCAGAAAGGCTCAGGGCTACACTGGGCTCCTGAACACCCAGCATAGTCACTGGCCAGCTGATAAAGACTTTTTATTGCCTTGAACCCATGTCCAAGCAGTCTTCTCTGGTGAACACCCCACAACACCAGGCCAGTCGGGGCTACATAGTGAGAACCTGACTTTATTATTATGTTTTTGAATGATCATGTTTTCCCCTTCCTGAATCCTCCAGCCTCCCTACCCACCAACCTCATGTTCTTTTTCTCCGACCTTTCAAAAAAATTCCAAAAATGAAAATCAAAACAAGAAAAAGACCATTGCCAAAACAAAGCAAAACAAACAAAATGTACACAAAAATACCATTCAGTTAGTTTTGTGTTGACCAACTACTTCTGGGCATAGGGCATATCCTGGAGGGTGGTTGATATACCCAGTGAGACTCCATTGGAGAAAACTGATTTCTCTTCGCCAGTGGGTACCAATTACAGATAGCTTCTTGGTTAGGAGTGCGACCTCATGTCCACTTCTCCCTCTCAGTGTTGTGACCCCATCTGATTTGAACCTGTCTGTACAAGTCTTGTTGTGCTGCCATAGTCTCTGTGAGTTCTCATATATGTATCAATCCTGTTGTGTCTGGAAGGTGCTGTTTCCTTGTACTTATTCATCATTTCTGGCCCTTACAATCTTTTTTTTTCTCCTCTTCCACATAGTTCCCTGACCCTTGAGGGGATGGAGACACCTCATTTAGGACTGGGTGCCTCCAAAGTTTCTCACTCTCTGTGCATTGTCCAATTGTGAATCTCTGCGTTAATTCCCATTTACTGGAAGGAGAAGCTTCTCTGATGTGGGTTGAGTGGACACTGATCTATGGGTATGGGAGTATGTCATTGGGGGTCATTTTATTGCTCTGTTCGTTTAGCAGAATAATGCTATTAGGTTTTCCCTTAATCCTATATCCTAATCTAATATCTAATAATCTAATCTCAGGTTCTTAGCTACTTTAGCAGTGTCAGACACAGGTTCCATCTCACGGGATGGACATTAAATCCAACCAAAAGTGGTTGATTATTCCTACAATGTTTGTGCCACTATTGCACTAGTATATCTTGTAGATAAATTACTGTTGTGGGTGGTAGGGTTTGTAACTGGGTGATAATGATGACTGCCTTTTTCCTCCAATAGCATGCAAGGTGCTTTCCAGCACTATTAACGATAGTCAGTAGGGATGAAGCTATTAGTTAGGTACCAGCTTGACTTCTCCATGTTCCATGACAGAAGTAAGTGCTCTGTTCAGCAACAGGTTGGGGAGAGCAACCAATATCCTTGGCAATAGCCTGAGTTGTTTGAAGGTTTCCTTTTCTCTTCCTTTTTGGTTTTTTTGTTGTTGTTTTGTTTTTTGTTTTTCAAGAGAGAGTTTCTTTGTGTAGCCCTGGCCTGTAGACCAAACTGGCCTCAAAATCATAGAGCACTCCTGGCCTGTGCCTCCTGAGTGCTGGGACTTAAGGCGTGCACCACCACACCAGGCTTGTTTGGGGGTTTTTATGGGGCTACTTTGGCCAATGATTCAACAAGATGTAGCCCATATCTGGTACTGAGGCTTTTACTTGGTAACATGTCTAGTTGTTACATTGTCTCTTCTGTTATTTGGTGACTCCATTTAGATTCCTTTCATAAATGCATGTGTATTAAGGAAGCTTCTATAGTAGTAGGTTTCCATATGGTTTTTTAAATGACCTTTAGTGCTAGTTGTTCCTACCATTTCCGTCCTATACCCTTCCCTCCAATACCGTTTTGCCCTTTGTCTCTCTATAACACTGTGTTCTATTTCTCTTTCCTTGCGAGAACCCCACACACACACATACACCAGCTCCTTACCTAACCACTGTGGCTACTCAGAATACAGCACACATTTTGAAAGCTTATAAGCTAACATTCACATAATAGAAAACATACAATATTTGTCTTTTGGGTCTGGGTTACCTCACTCAAGATAATCTTTTTCTAGTTCTATCCATTTACCTGCAAATTTCATTTTTCTTAGCAGCTGAATAACATTCCATTGTGTGAATGTACTACATTTTTAGTAGTCATTCATCCATTGATAGACATCTAGGCTCTTTCCAGTTTCTGAACAAAAAGCAATAAATGTAGTTGAGCAAGTATCTCTGTAGTATGGTGTAGAGTCCTTTGGGTATCTGCTCTGGAGCAGTATAGCTGCATCTTGAGGTAAATCAACTCCTAGCTTTTTGAGGAACTTTCACACTGATTCCCATAGTTGCTGTACAAATTTGCTCTCCCAGCAGCAGCAGATAAGTGTTCTCCTTTCCCTACATCCTCACCAGCATGAGCTGTCATTTGTTTTATTGATCTTGGCAATTCTGATTGATGTGAGATGAAATTTCAAGTAGTTTTAATTTACATTGCCCTGATGACTAAGAATGTTGCACATTTATACAAGTTTTTTTCAAATGTTTGTGTTTCATCTTTAGAGAACTGTTTAGTTTGTACCCTGTAGCATAGATGTAGGTGTTTTGATTTTATTTACTTATTCTTGTGGATTCATGGTAGAGGGCAGTTTATTCTTTGCAAATTCAATTCTCAGTCGTAGTCCTGGAGTATTTCAGCCTCCTTAAAATCTTAATCTTCAAACCTAAACTTAGAACGTTTCAGCTTCTAAGACTTACTGCTGACTGGGCTCACTCTGACTAGCTGTCTTCTGAACTCTGAACTGTAAATCATAAACCATTTGCTTCTGACTCTTTGCTTTCTCTCTTAACTTATTCTGGACTGTCTCCGGTCTTCTTGACTTCTCCTTCTGAACTGAACTGTCTGTGAGCTGACTGCACTCAAATTGCCTGATTGAACTAACTCTCCACTTTTCTTCTTGGCTGCTTCTTGGCTGCTTCCACCTCACTTTCTCTCTGAGCTCTGCTTCTACCTTGCTTCCTTCTCTTAATTCTGCCTCTCTACCCTCTGCTTCTCCCTCTGAATTTTACCTCTGGCTCCCAAGTGCTGGTATTAAAGGCATAGACTACCTCTGCCTTCTGACTTGGGATTAAAGATGTATGCTACACTGGGATTAAAAGTGTCTACTAGCATTCTTTCTACCTTAGAGCAGCCATGCTGCCAGATTAGTGGATTAAATGTTTCTCTACAGTACCCTATTTATAATTAAGTAATTTGTTTTCTTGATGTTCAGGTTTTGAATTTTTTATGTATTCTAGATACTAACTCTCTGTCTTAGTCACTGTTCTATTGCTGTGAAAAGACACCATGACCAAAAAGAAAGCATTTAATTGTGGGCTTCCTTACTGTTTTATAGAGTTTGTTCATTATCATCATGTTGGGGAACACGGCAGCACTCAAGCATGGTGCTGGAGAAGCAGCTGAGAGCTATATACATCCTGACCTGCAGGCAGCAGACATAGAGGGGGAGTCGCCTGGTGTGGGCTTTTTAGGCCTCAAAGCCCACCTCCAAAGACACACTTCTTCCAACAAGACCACAATTTCTAATCCTTCTCAAATAGTTCACCAACTAGGGGTCTATGCAAATATATGGTCCTGTGAGGACCATTCTCGTTCAAACCATCACATCCCCTATCAGATGTATAATTGATAACCATCTTTTCCCATTCTGTAGGCTGCCAGTTCACAGGAGTGATGGTGTCCTTTGCCCTAAAGAAGTTTTTCAGCTTTGAGAGAGATCCTGACTTTAAAAACAAGCAAGCCTGACTGTGGTGCCACACGCCTTCAATCCCAGCACTCAGAAGGCAGATGCAGGCTGATCTCTGTCAGTTTGAGGTCAGCCTGGTCTACAGAGTGAGCTCCAGGACAGCCAGAGTTACAACAGAGAAACCCAGTCTTGAAAAATTAATCAATCAAACAAACAAACAACAAAAAAGCAAAACCAAAAGTCAGTATTAGGAGGTAGAGTTTCTGGGTTCAATCTCCAGCACATGAATAAAACACAACAAACATGCTTAGCTGAAAATACTCTTAGCTGCCCTCACTGTTTTTCATCACAATGCCTTGACTCCTACAAAGTAATTATGCTTCAGCCATCGATAAATTACTTAAAATTCCCTAAACTGGACAAGCTTCTCTTGCTTATACCTCCATCACTCCTCAGTAGCAGGCACATACCCATACATTTCAAAGGTAGCCCAGCTTCTTTCAATAAGAGACTGGTCCCTGGAAAAACAGGCTTTCCCTCAGACCTGCTCCCCAAAGACCTAGCATTACTAGTGACAAAACGTCTTTCTCACTGTGTGCAAGAAGGGGACACAGCAGCCTTTTTCTCATTTGTGCCTCATCTTTTAGTATATAGTAACTCCTCAGGATATTTATTGAATAAACAGAGGTTAGATGGCATCAGTCACATATTGTTTGTGAGCCAGTCCAGATATTCAGCGTAATGTTAGGAACCAACAAGATTACAAATGTTAATTTTTGCCAATTATAAAATAACAGCAACAAAAAGACCCAACATTTCCTAACATCATGTCCCTTAAGATTTATATTTTGACTACCCAAATAAAAACTAGATATCCCCTAAAAATTTAGTTCCATTCAGTGAAGAAGTCAGCTCAACCCTTCATTCTGATTTTTGGTTTTGCGTTGTTGTTGTTGTTTTCAAAGTCAGGATCTCTCATGGAAGCTGAAAAGCTTCTGCACAGCAAAGGACACCATCACTCCTGCAAAGTAGCAGCCTACAGAATGGGAAAAGATCTTTACCAATTGTAAACACATAGACCTTATTTCTCTGGTGTCATTGCAGACTGGTGAAAACTGGTGACCATAATATTCCAAACATAATAGACCATCTAACAACTGGGAAGCTAGAGGTAGCAGTGAGTGCTTGGGAGACTGAGGCAGGAGGGTCATCAGTGCAAGGGCAGCCTGAGGCACATAGTGAGATGCTGTATCAAGCAAGCAAATAATAAATAAATAGCAACTCTGTGCATTAAGTCTATACTGGCAGAGTCTCTCAGTCTCTCTCAATCCATCTCTCTCACCTCTGGCTCTCTGGCTTTCTCTCCCTCTCTCCTCTTTATTTTTCAGTGTTAGAACCCAGGACCTATAACAGCATGCTTTCAACACAAGTGCTCAACCACCGTGTCACACACCCAGCCATCAGTAATAATTTCAGATTATTTATTATATAATTTCTTTATAACTGGCATTTCACTGTTGTAAAACCTTCCCGTTAGAATTTATTATAGACCCCCTCCTCAGAGACTGCCAACTACAGAATAAAAACCGAATTTACTTTCTCTTTCTGCCCGAGAGTAAAAAACTACATTAATTAGACCAGTTGTGTTTAGTTCTTTATTTCTTTCCTCCCCCACTCCCTGCCCTGCCCTGCTCTGCCCCCTTCAGGCAGGGTCTCTGTAGCTCGGCAAGACTGAGACTAACTATGTAGCCCACACTTGTCTCTGCTTATAGCAATGCTACCTCAGTCTCTTGGGTGCTGGGATCCAGGGCATGAAGCACCACGCTGACAGGACAGTTTGTGGGGCTGTCAGCATTTTGTGGATACTAGGTTTGGATATCTTCTGTCACCCAGAGTGGCAGATTTTCTGTGTTGTGGTTTTCTGCAACCAAGATCTGCACTGATCATGACTACAAACATAGTTCTAAGTGCATTAAATTGATAATTAATAAGATGACTGGCCATTAACTCGTACTTCTAAATTATCTTTAACAGTTTACAAGTTGGTACCTTTTATAAGATTAGGATTTTACAATTGTATCCCTGTTAAGTTTGAGTCTTTAAAGTTATAATTTTTGAATTAAAGATCCTTTCAATCATAAATATAGTCTATAGAGAGAGATGGGGAACCTCATTCTCCTGATCCTTCTATAATGTACATTTACAAAATGCCAGGGCTTTTTTAAAAATATGACTTGGTTTCTTCAAATAGCTAAAGTTTAACAAAGATAGCAAAAATACCACTTTTTATATGACCCTGCTATAAAGCAATCTTAGAAGCCTTGTGTTGCCTCCTTCGTCTAAAAAGGGGGAGACAATAATAAGCAGAGTGATACCACATGATTACCTTAATGAAGATGATGGTAAAGTCACATCAAGGGCCATTGGATCCCCTGGAACTTGAGTTACAGATAGTTGTAAGCCATTATGTGGATGCTGGGAATCCAATTTGGGTCCTCTGCAAAAGCAGCAAGTACTCTTAACTGTTGAGCCATCTCTTCAGCCACCAAAATTTCTCTTCTAACATACAGAAAATGGAAGGTGTGTAATATCTTACCATAAATCCCAGTACTGTTGAGAATGTGGAACAGCTGTGTGTTCATACACTGGAGCTGGACTAATGATGAGACATTTGCTAACTTCTGAGTCTTTGAACTTCTGGTTGCATTGTCATATTAGAAAGTAACTTTGTTCCATACTTGAAACTGTGTAGGGTCTTGCAAGATTGGAGACCAGAGGAAGGCACTGAGAGCTAGGTTTGGTGTCTCACACCTATAATCCCAGCACTCAGAAGGCTAAGGCCAACAGATAGCATAGTGGGTTGTATAATAAGTTCCTGGCCAGCCTGGACTACCAACTGAGATTTGTCCAAATTTTTTTTAATGTAGTTTGGTTTAATGAGGTAGAAGAGGAAAAATGGGCTACAGAGTTGTGGGAACAGGTTATGATTCTCAGACACTAAGTTTTGAATGGTGTTTCTAGGAGCTGTGAAGTATAATTGCCCTGGAGAGATGCTTAGTTGGAGATGTACAGTCAAAATTCTGACTATAGTTTTGAAAATAGTAACTAACAGAATTTGCTGGTGCGTTCCCTGTAAGGAGAAGGGCTAGTCAAGAATACATTGTGTTAGGATTTGGGGTGAGTGGCAGCACAGACTCATGTATCCCGGGCTGGCTTTGAACTCTCTAAGTGATGGAGAATGACCCTGAACTTCTGATTCTCCTGCATCTACCTCTTGAATATTGGGGTTACCACCACTCCACCTAGTTTACATAATACTGGGGATTGAACCCAGAGCTTTATGCATGCTAAACAAATACTCTACTGCAGCTGGTATCGTGACTTTTTAAAAATGGTACTTACCCAAGATTATAAGCACAGACTGTGTCCAAGGAAAATTTTGTATACCAGCCTTGAATAAAGAAGGACTGGATCTAGTAGTGGAATCACATGATGATTTCATAGATGACTCTGTCTCCCTCCCTATCCCGCCCTCTCTCTCTATTTCTCCCCCTGACCTTCTCTCTGGCATCTTCCTGCCACAGCCTTCCAGGTGCTGTGATGACTGTGGTTCGTGACTATCATAGCTAGATGCCTTTTTCCCCTAGTGCCGAGGATTGAACCCAGGGCTCATGCATGCTAGGCAGCTGCTCTACCACTGAGCTGTATTCCCAGTCCCTGAGCGAGTCTCAACTAATATTTTTATTTTACAGCCCTTTATTTTTTTTCCAGGGGAATTTAGGCTTTCTCTTTACTGTTCTATTTACAGAGTAAAAATAACCTACTGCTGTGGAAGCTCGCTTTGTAGAGTGTTAGAGACGGGTTAGTGAAAGCCACTCTAGGAGTCTCCAAAAGCACTGTTGGCAGAGGAGCTGAAGGGCAACAAACTACTTTCAGTTAACAATGTGAGAAGGAACCTTTACCAGAATAAAATCAATTATGCCACTGAACACATTGTTCAATTCAACTAACATTTTTCCTCCACACTAAGACTTTTCTTTGTCAAGAAAATAGTGTGCCCATTTCATTCTGGCTTAAATTCCTTATCTTGTCGCCAATTGTACTCCCTCCCCACCCCCTGCCACATTGCTGTAAACTGATCCAAAGGATCAACTGGATTCTGAGTGCTACAGAATATCATGTCAGATGTGCCAAACACACTGAAGGCCTGTTTCCTCCCTCCCTCCCCCCTTTCCTTTCTCCTTCCCTTCCCCTTCCCCTTAAGGAGTGACCCAACCCTGAGGCCTTTTAAAAATGAGATTTAAACATTACAAATGCTAACTGAATCGAAGAAGTGAGAGAGCTCTCTCTCCTCCCCATTCTCCCTTCCTTCTTCCCTCCACAATCTACCCTCCCTTCCTTTCCTCCCCCACTGACTCCTCTTCTACTTTGGCACTACTGGATATCATATATGCTGGGTACTCATTCTAACTCTGAGCTCTATCTCCATACCCAGGACTGGCAAAGTTCCTAAGAGTCCCAGGGCCTCATCATTGTGGTATGCCCAAGAACAGTGTATTTAAAAGACTCTATTGTTCTTGTCTTCTCAACAGTGAATGCGAATAAACACTAGCACCTGTCAACATTTTGAGATTTGAAAAATACAGCAAATATTTGAAGCCTACCACGGAGCCTAGCACATAGTAGGCACTCAGTGACCTTAACTCTCTCTCTCTGTCTCACCAAAGGAGTATGACACTATTATCTGGGGAGTTTTCTCTCACTTGCCCTCACTCACACCCCTGTCGCTTCTGTCCCCAGCCTGGGAACTGCTGAGTATGGCTTCTGTAGGAGTCATTGCCTCTTCCCACCTCAGCCTGTGGGGGTGGGGGTAGGGGGGAGGTTGTTGTGATTGATGGACAAGAAGAAAGAACTGGTTCCAGGAAACAAAGCAAGAAAGTTGAGAAAAGAAGCCGAGATTAAATCTGTACATGGTAATATTAGTGTCATTATAAAGTACAGAGGTAAGTCACAGCAGGCTGTCCGTTCTCTTCCCTACCACAGGGACCCCACCTGTCTAGGGCAGGGCACTCAGTTTGCTTCACTCCCCACACAGCCATGGCCGCTGTCTTCACAGGGTAATGAAACTACTTCAACCAAGCTAATAGCGCAAGTCCCGGAACTTTCCTCTGGTCCGCAACGTTTCAGAAAGTGAAAACCTAGAGCTCTAGTCTGACACTGTCACCTCCAGTGTCACTGGAGATCTCAGTTTAGTCTCGCCTTAGAGTAGTTTGATTTCAGGAAAAAATTTAATTTTCCTGAAATCAGATTAATTAGAAGTTTGGTGAAGTCTACCACGGTCCACAGCTCCAGGAAAGCACCAACAAAGACCCAAATAACAGCCGAGTGAACAAGGTAGGAGCCATCTCTACTGTAAGTGAGGATCCGAATGTGGGCGGCCGCGCTGATATATAGGGACCACAGCGTGGCAGACATAAACATCTGTGATGTCATCAGTCTATTCCTTTGCTAGCTGTACTGTGTTGCTCTCGCCTGAGAGGTCCGAGATGAAACACCAACACTCACTTCACTAAGAGAAGGCACTTAGGAAGACATATTCCTTCCCTTGCAGAGTACCATGGATATTCCTCACAGCCTATGTGCCTTGACATACTGAGAATGAAAAAAGTCTGGCACAGAAGACCGTGTGCACACCAGTCTATCACTAAGGTCCGGCATGCCTATATAGTATTACTAATAGAATAATATAGTAATAACAATAATAGTAGTAGTAATAGTAATCTATATAGCATGTGTGCCGAGCAAGTGCAAGGCCCTGGAGTCCTCTCCCCAGCACTGCAATAGGAGAAGTAAATGAGTAAACCTGGTGTTGTCCACAAAGGGGGAACAGATAATCAAGAGCAGTCAGCTTCTAGCTCCCTAGTGAAGCTTTGTGAAAATGAAGTTTACAGAGAAATTCCTGGTACAGAGTACATTAAGATGCTAAAAATGTGCTCTCTTTCCTCCTTTTTCCCTTGGTCCCCTCACCTTGTACTAAACAAAGAAAAGGGGCATTTTTATATATCTTTTTTTGGAGACAAGGTCTCACTCTATAGCCGTGGCTGGCCTGGAAGTCATTTTCTCCGCTTTGCGCTCTGTGAGATTAAAGGCATGTTCCACCACACCTGATAGGAAATTATTTCTAATAGCTACTTATCAAAATAAACTAATGACAGGTCACTGATGATTATGTACATAAAATACTTTCTTAACTTGTTACACAGTTTCGCAGCTCTCAACATAAGGAACACTATTACAAATGAATGAAATGCACTGCAAAATTTAGAGATTGGCAACCAGACATGGCAACGCACGCCCATATTCTCAGCACTTGAAAATTTGAGGCAGGAGGATGTGATCTCCAAGATCAGTTTAAACTACATTGTGAGTCCAAGGCCTGTCAGGCTACATGAGGCCCTGTTTCAAAAACAAAACAAAAGAGAAAATATTGACAAGGGTTAGAACAAGGAAAAGATGGCTTTGGCAAGAGGGGAATTGAACAAAGAATAATTGTAAAAGAAAGATGCATGGATTTGTTTACTCATGTACTAACTTATAAATCGATAATATCAGGAGAGGAAAAACAGGCACTTTCTCAGGATCAGGGATCTTAGGTCTGGTATGGTAAGGAGATTGGATAGCATAGACACATATACTGTAATACTATAACATAGATATGAATGTGCTGGCTGGTTTTATGTCAACTTGACACAGGCTAGAGTCATCTGAGAGGAAGCTCGGGAAAATACCTCCTTAAGATCTGGCTGTAGGCAACTGTGTAGGATATTTTCTTAATTAGCGGTTGATGAAGGAGACCCAGCCCATTGTGAGTGGTGCCATCCCTGGGCTGGTGGTCCTGGACATTATAAAGGTTGAGCAAACCATAGGAGCAAGTCAGTAAGCAGCACTCCTCCATGGTGTCTGCATCTGCTCCTGCTTCCAGGTTCCTGCCCTATTTGAGGTCCTGCCCTGACTGCCATCCATGATGACAGTGATATGGAAAAGCAAACCCTTTCCTTCTCAAATTGCTTTTGGTTAATGTGTTTTGTCATAGTAATAGAAACCCTGATTAAGACAATGCATTATTACTGCATGGATATTTGTTGCTGGTTTTTCTTTTCTTTTCTTCTTTTTTGAGTCCGGGTTGCATCAAGCTCATTATGTATATGTTAAGCAGGATTTGAACTCCTGATCCTCCTGCCTTCACTTACCAAGTGCTGGGATTACAGCCATGTGCCATCATGCCTAGCTTAAAGTCTTCCTTTAAATACATGATTCTCTTTCCTATTCAAATGATATCTTTTGCATCTATTCATTTGTGGTCATTATAATAAAACGTTTTACTAGTCAATCAGATATGTATTTTCGCAGTATATTATCTAGATGTGTAGTGACCTTTACCCACTCAAAAGATACATTAAGATCTTTTCAACAGCTCTGAGACTGTAATTTGCAGTTAATTGACCTGACTTAAACTCCAGCTTCCTTGCCAGCTAGTAATCACAGGCAAGCCACTTGGTCCCTGACTTTTGAGTCCCTGTAAAATGGGACTTAATTGCCCTGTCTGTCTCAATAGATCATTAAAAGTGGACAATACACAGACCAGTGGCTCTTGTCAGTTCAGGTCTCTAGCATAAGTTAGCATCCAGGATAGTTTAGTTAATTCTATTTTCAGAATTTATTATCAAAGTCACTCAATTTCAGCAGAATGTAAGGTACTATTTAAATTGCCCAACTCTGAACACCTTGAAATGAATGCAGACAGAATTTCTCCTTCCTGAATGCCATATAACCTCAGTTTTCTAGCCCTAGTCCTGCTTCTGTATTTCTCCTTCCTGGTAACTGCTAAGATGAGAAGTATTTTAAATAGTTGAATCCTCAGATAGTTACACCAAAAACACAGTACCAAGAAAACCAGGTGTTTTTCTTATATTTTGTCAATGGGAAAGAAAGTTAACATTGAGAAAACCCTGAGCTAGTAGAAGAATCATTTACACGATCTCTGGAGTCAAAGATGGACTCCAGTGGTTCTGTGAATTGCCCCAAACCACACAGTTGAGGAAGTAGAGCCAGGAGCCAAATGTTTAAGCACAAAGATTTAATTTTTCTGGAGCTGCTGACCTTTGGGCACCTGTTCTGAGAGCCTGAGGGAACTCTTGTATTTGTCGTTTGGTGTCCTGTTCTGTTCTCTTCTTTATTTGTTTGTTTGTTTATTTAAGCAGTGTTGGAGATCAAGCCCAGGACCTCACACATTCTAGGTAAGCACTCTTCCGATGACCTCCTCCTCAGCCCGGTGTTCGTTGGTATGATCGTCAGTCCAGGGAGTTACAAAAGGAGACATGAAGGTACAAGAAAGCAGTGTTCACAGTGCTCACCGGCTCTGGACAGGAGGTCACTGGCTGCCACCCAGTGATCAGTGCCAGGTTTGGGTCAGGTGACAGTGCTGTGGAGAGCCAACAGTAGAACCTTTTGGGGAATTTCTGTAAGACAGGAAAGGCAGGGCAGAGTAAACAATCTAAGACAGACTGGTTTGGATAGTCCAGGGTCCTCAAAACTCTGAGGGTGATTTGTAGTGGCCTTTCACCTAGGTCTGTGAAGACCAAAGGGAGAATACCGACTCCTCCATACAGTGCCAGGAAGAGGAGGTGTGCTTTTGTCCATAGCTTTGCATGTTAAAGGCTTGCTGACTCTTCGTTATTTTTCAAAATTGGCTAGCTCATGGGGGCATCTCATCCCAGCTAGAAAAGATTTTTATGTTAAAACATCATAATACACAGAAAATAAGATCTATAGAAAGCATAGGTTTGGAAGAACACAGGTTACATCTGTGGAAATGCACACCTTTATTTGTGCTAAAAAGTAAGAGGAGCAGCCAGGTGGTGGTGGTGCACACCTTTAAACTCAGCACTCAGGAGGCAGAGGCAGGCAGATCTCTGTGAGTTCCAGGCCAACCTGGTATACTTGGTGAGTTTCAGGCTAGACAGGTCTACATAGTGAAACCCTGTCTCAAAAACTAGAAACAACAACAAAAAGTAGCATCCATAATATTGACTGTGAATGAATTAACTTGTCCAATTTAAAGATATTGTCAGACTGGATCAAAAAAAAAAAAAGGTAGTATATACCTATTGTCTACATGAGGCTGATTTAAGATCTTACTTTTTCTGTTGTGTATTGCATATTTTGCCTGCATATATGTTTGTGCACTGAGGCCAGAAGAGGGCATTATATCCCCTGGAATTAGAGTTCAGACAGCGAGCCGCTATATGGGCTCTGGGAACCAAACCTGGGTCCTCTGCAAGAACAAGTGCTCTTAACCACTGAACTATCTCTTCAGCCCTGAGATCATATTTAGATTCAAATGTAAAAGTAGAAATAAAAGAATGAAGAAAGAGCCAGGCATGGCGGCTCAGGACTTTAATCTCAGATTCCCATGAAACAGGGAGATCTCTGAGTTTGAAGTCATCCTGCTCCACACAATGAATTCCAGACGAGGCAAGGGGATCCTGTCTGAAAAGGAAAATGGGGAAGGAAGAGGGGCATCACGAAATGACAAAAGAGGTAGGAGTTCTGGACACGGTTGCACACGTGCGATCTCAGCGATCCAGAGACTGATTTAGGAAGGTCACTACTTGGAGGCCAACCTGCCCTAGTAATGTGCCTCAGTCTCAAAACCAGAAAACAGGTACAGTGGAGAGATTCTGCAGTTATCAGATGAAGCAGACCTGATGCGATAACAAAAAAACAGTTACTATGATAAAATGATACACAATGATAAAAGGGTAAATCAATCAGAAAAGGTAAGAATTGTAAGGTGTCTGAACCAAAAATACATCAAGCAAAAGCCAGCAAAAATAAAGGAAGAGGAGCTGGAAACGGCTTGGGTTAAGAGGCTGGCAAAGGACCTGAGTTCAGTTTGCAGTGCCCACACAGTGGCTCATCAACATATGTAAACTCAGTACCAGGTGTCCAAAGCCCTCTTCTGCCCCTGGAGTGGGCTCCAGGCACACACGTGGTACACAGACTTACATGAGACAAAATCCATACGCATAAATATATGTATTTTATACACACATGTGGATATACACATATACCCATACACATAAAATAAAAATAATTTTTAAAATTTTTTTAAAGAAATAATATAAAGTTTATTCTCTAAGAAAAGCCAATACCAGAAAGAACTTGGGGAACCTCACAAGTATGTTGAAATTGATCAACATGATCCTATGTGCACAAGTGATTAAAAAGTATTTTATTAGGCCAGTATTTACCCAGTAGTAAAACAAGGTAAGCTGTGTGTTTGGGAGAGGCGGAGGCAGGAGTTCAAAGCTAGGGTGTAGTGTGCCCGTCAGATGGAGGCAGAGAACATCAGGTGTCCTGTTCCATCACTCTCTGCCTTACTATTTAAGACAGGGTCTCTCACTGACCCTGGAGCTAGGCTGGCAGCCAGCAAGTCATAGTAACGTCCAGTTGGTCCCTGTTTGACCCTCAACATGTATGACAATGTCCAGCTTTATGCATAGGTGCTGTGAATTCAAACTCAGGTTCTCATGCTTGTACACGTATTCTTGTCCACTGAACTATCTCCCCAGTTCCAGATATGTATAAATTTTTAATTATACTTAGATAAATATAATGAAAAATCAGGCATGTTGACTTGGACCTCTGATCCCAGTACTTGGCTTAAAAGCAAGCTACTGATGCAATTCAAGGCTATCATAATGAGTTCTAGGATAGTGTACCCTATAATGTGCAAATCTTACACATTAAAAGAAAGAGAGAGGGAGAGACAGAGACAGAGAGAGACAGAGAGAAACAGAGAGAGGACCTGGAGAGATGGCTCAGTGGTTAAGAGCACTGGCTGCTCTTCCAGTAGTTCAGGGTTCAATTCTCAACACCGACGTAGCAGCACACAACCATCAAAACTAGACAGGCAAGCTCAGGGAGGGACCCATGTAGAAGCAAAAGTTCCAAAATGTCTTGTTTCTCTGGCTAGAAGGGAGCCCTGGTTTCTTGCCTGACTCCAAATGCACTCTGCCTTGAGGCTGTATGTGTGGGCGGGACTGAAACTCCATTCCAGACATCAACTCTTTCAGCCAGGGAACTAGATCTCCAGATTTTCATGGCAGAAATGGGTTATTTCCATTCCCCAGTTTCAGCACATCTCCTAAGTGACTTTATGGTTACCTCTTCAGAGGAGGGGAATGTTACAGTAGCAGTAAAGGCTCATTGAGGGGAAACTATTCCCTTTTGGTCAAGAGAATGGAATCTCTAGCCTGGGTGAAGACCTTTAACTTCAGTTTGTCAGGTAGCCACTTGGCTAAGGGACCAACCCTCAGAAAAGAGTGTCCACCCTAAACCATGCTGAAGAGATAGAAAGAATAATTTATTCCCCTAGTGATATTGTACTTTTCCTTTCCAAAACACCTGCTTCCCGTGCACTCACTTAGAACCACAGCTATGAAGTTTCATTCACCTGCATGATTTCCTGAATTGCTGAGAAAATTATAACTTTTTAATTTTCTTTTTAATGTTGAGAGGCAAAGGCAGGTGGATCTCTGAGTTCGAGGCCAGCCCAGTCTCCAGAGTGAGTTCTAAGACAGCCAAGACTGTTATGTAGAGAGACACTGTCTCACAAAATCAATTATCTCCAGCGAAATCTCACTAGTTATACAAATCACAGTTAAGAGCCCAACGGTATATGGCCAACACAAAACCAGCTCAGTGGTATTGGGGGGGAGGGGATTTTCCTTGTCTGGGATTTTCATTTTCATTTTTATTTTTTAACCCTACATTTTATTTTTTAACCCTTGTTTGTTTTATGGTTTCCAATTTTATTATTTTTATTTTTTCTTAATGGGATTTCTGTGTATGCAAATGTTGTTTCTCTGGGTCTTTATGTTTCTTGTGCTTTTTCTTTCTTCCTTCCTTTCTTTTTTTTTTCTTTTAATATTTTGTCCTATTCTGGTTTGTTTTTAATGAGAGTGAGAGAAAGATAGAGAGAGAGAGAGAGAGAGGAGAGAGAGGATTTGGGTAGGTAGGGAGGTGAATATCTGGAAGGAGTTGGGGGAGGTGAACTGTGTTCAGAATATATTGTATGAAAAATATGGCCATGTCTGCCCTCACCTCCACTTTCTGGCTGTCTGGCTGGTCTCAAACTCACTGAGATCCACCTGCCTCTGCCTCCAAAGTGCTGAGATTAAAAGTGTGTACAACCACTTTCCAGCTTTTCTATCCCTTTTTAAAGCATGCTTTCATTAACACTCTGTGCTTCATATGTAGATGAAAAAATGAAAAAAGAAGGTAGAGATATTCATACGCAGATTTATTCACAAATATTTATAGACATTGATTCAGGGCAAAAAGCCATTTATTCTTTGGCCAATTGAATCCCTGGCCCTAGTCCTGGAGTGTTTCAGCCTCCGTACCATCTTGTCTTAAGCCTAGAACTGGAAGGCTTCAGCCTCCATACAATCTAGAATATTTAAACCTAAACCTAGAACTGAACTCAACTGACTCTTCTGGTTGGCTGATTCAATTCAACTCTCTTGCTGTTCTGGCTCACACTCTTCTCCAAGCTGCCTGGTTCAAACTGATCTTCTGAGGGGCTGACTGTTCCTGACCAAACTCTTCTGACTCTGCCAGACTCTGGCTGACTCCTGTAACTTCTCTGACTGAACTGCTCTGCCCAGCTTCAAACTGACTTATTCTTCTTGTCTAACACTTACTTCTGCCGAACTGCCTCTGTGCCTCATACTGCCCTGTCACTTACTGCTTGCTTCAGACTACTTGACTCTGAGCTGAGAGCCTGCTTTTATATCATGAGAGTTGGTGTGTCCTCACTCTAACTCACTCTGCTAACTCTCTAATTCATCAGTTTACCTGCCCTTCACTCTGACTCATTTCAGATATCACTTCCTGTCTGACACTGATTCCTTCCTCCTCTGCTTCCTGTCTCCCAAATGCTGGGATTAAAGGTGTGCACCACTACTGCCTTCTTAATACTGGGATTAAAGATGTGACCACTGCTTTCTGAATACTGGGATTTAAGGTGTGTACCAACATTTTTTCTACCCTAGAGCAGCCATGTTGATGGATTAGAAAATAAATATTCCTCTACAAATATTCACAGCAGCACAATTTGAAACAGACAAAAGAGCTAATCAAATAATAGTAAATAAATTTGGCCAATTGAATACCCGGTCCTAGTCCTGAAGTGTTTGACTCAAACTTGACTCAAAACCTTTATTCACGCTCTCACTGGTGAGCATTATGCTCATTCAGAGCATAGTCAGAGAGCACGAATAAGCAAGGTGGTAATATAGTCATACAGTGGAGAATCATTAAGCTATAAAAGGAATGTCACTGGTGCATACTTCATATAAAACTTAGAAACACTTATGTAAGAGAAGGAATTCAGATACAAAGACCATATAATGTGTTTGCCTGTTTATTGTGGTGCTAGTGCTTGAACCCAGGCCTCCACGTGTGCTCATCATATCTTCTGCTCCTGAGCTATGTCTCCACACCAACAGTGGTGGTGTTTGTAGAACACTGCAAAGACACTAAATATCAATGGTGGTCATTTTGATGTTTTGCATATTCTCTAACTATTAAGCAAACCAAACATGTATCTACTATCCAGCTTAAGGAATAAAATGTTGAAGGAGCTGGAGAGATGGCTCAGCAGTTAAAGGCATAGGCTGTTCTTCGGGAGGACCAGGTTCAACTCCCAGCACCCATATGGTGGCTCACCATCATCCTTAACTCCAGTGCTATGAGATCCTACAACCCTCTTCTGCTCTCCTTGAGCACCAGACACACACATGATGCACATACATATATGTGCATATACACCCAAAATAAATAAATCTAAAAACCAATTAAAAATAAAGCATTTAAGTACAAAGAATGGTATGTCAAATTTAACAATAATATGGATTTACTACTTATTTTTGAGGTGTTGGAGAATGAATCTAATGACCTTGTATATGCTGTGTAAGTTCTCTACCACTGAACTAGACCCTCAACCCTATTTTTCCCCCATGCAAGCAACTTAGGGCATTTTGTTTCATGATCTACCATATGCCAACATATACAGTTGAGAATTCTTTGGAAGGCTGTGAAAGTGATACGGGCATAACTCTGCTGTAGGAAAACTGCCTGGTTTTGTTTTGCTTTCTATTTGTTGGAACTATTGAGCTCAAGTGATTCTCCTGCCTCAGACTCCTGTGGTGCTAGGCCTTAGATGTACTGCCCCTGGCTCCAGTTGTTGTGGGTATTCACCAGAGAAGACTGCTCAGACATGGGTTTAAGCCAATAGAAAGTCTTTATTAGTTAACCAGCAACTACACTGTGTGTTTGGGATCCCGGAAGTGTAGCCCTGAGCCTTTCTCAGGATAAGCTTTTAAGCACAAGAACGATGTTCTAGGTTGACATACTTCAGTTAACAAGAACACTTAGCCAGAAGCAGAATTACAGAAGTTAAAAAGCAAGATTAGTACATTTTGAGACTTTCCCAGGACTATATAGACTTTGATGGTTAGGCCTTTGTTTTCGTTTTGGCAGCTGGGGCTGAGTCTTAACAGCCTGAATGGCATTTCCATCATGGAGCCAGTTGTGCTAAGGACTTTGGGTCTACTAAGGTCTGGGACCCTGTTACACACTAAAACCATCAAATTAAAACTTTGATTGCCTGAACCCCTTGTTTATTTGTTGGGTTTAGTTGTGTTATTAGTTGTTCTTTGTTTTGTTTTTTAAATTAATGAACTAAGTGTATATACTGTGTGTATGTTGAATGTGGACACACACATACCATGGTGTTTGTGGAGGTCAGAGGACAACTTTTGGGGAGTTGGTTCTTTCTATCCACCTTGCTTTAAGACAGGGTCTAGCTTATTTCTGTCTTTATCCAGGAGATGCGGGCTAGTTAGCTTGTGAGCTTCTGATGGATTCTCTTGTCTCTGCCTCTCATTTTACCATCTGAACAGAGTGCTGGGATTGCAGATTCATGCCACTGCATCTAGCTTTTTACGTAGATTTTGTGGATCCAACTCAGGTAGTCAGGCTTGGCAAACAAGCAATGAGCTTCTGCCTATCGAGCAGACCTTCTGGTTTTGTTCTGTGTGTTTTGTTTTGTTTTGTTTTGAAGAAGGGCTCACTCTAGCTCAGGCTAATTTGGAATTCACTCTGTAGCTCTATCGAGCTTCAAAGTCACTGCAATCCTCCTGCTTCAGCCTGCCCCACCCCCAATACTGGGATCATGGGCATTCACCACCATGCCCGTTTGGTTGTGTTTTTGTTGATATTATTTGCATGCATGGGACTGATCCAGGGACTGAACTCATGTCCTTGAAGGCCTATATTAAAGAGGTGGAGGCGGGAATGTGGAAGCCAATCTGATGATTGGCATGTGGACTTCATTTACACCTGCAGCACTAACAATCCTGATTCTTCAGCCGCCTGAGTTGCTGGATCAGAAGGTACAGAGCAGTGTGATTCCAGGCACATCTAGAGTCTCCAGATCTGACCAGGAGATATTTAGTAGCCTTTTGCTGTCGCTTTGCTGTTGCTGTTGTTTTTAAGCAAGACCTTTACAATATTTGCTTTCTTATTTTGGCCTAAGAAAAGCAGTGTATATGCTTTATTGACCATTTCCAAAGTAAATCATAGAGAACTTTCTGATCAACTCACTGTCATTTTACAACCCTGTGAAGAATTGTCCGTTTTATAATGAGTAGACTGAGGCTCAAAAAGATTCAGGTAAGGGCACTTGACTCCAAAGCCAGTGTGCTTTTTTTTTTTTTTAAAGATTCACTTATTTTTCTTTTATATGTATGGGTGTTTTGTCTGCATGTTATGTCTATGTACCACATGTTTACATGCTCTCAGAGGCCAGAAGGGGGTGTTGGATCCTCTGGAGTTACATACTTCTGTCAGCTGCCTTGTGGAAGCCAAGGACCTTTGGAAGAGCATACAGTGCTCTTCGCCTGTTAGTCATCTCTCAAGCACCCAAAGTCTTTATACTTTTTTTTTTTTAAGAAAAATAAAATTAAAATTAGGAAACTAAGCCTATCACAGTCTTTACCCAGAATGGCCAATACAAGTTATTAACCTTCTAGAAGCTTAAACATAATTATTTTAATTAGTCTGTTGGAGAGTTACCAAAAAAAAAAAACTTTTTTTTTTTTAATGTATATATGTTTTAAGAATGCTGAGATTGTGGCATCGAAAAAAGCATAAAGCCAAAGAGCAAGGTTATATACTTCTAGTGACAGCTTCTACCAGAGATGGAACCAGCGAAGGTGGTCTCAGAGAAAAAAGGGAAACTTAAACAGAACATCAGAGGCTGGGAGCTGAAGGCATCTGGCTGGCCATCGCCCTGTTCTTCTGTAAGAATTCATTTTGTTCCTGGAAGGAAAAGAAAAGGTGACCTTCGAATCAGAGGCAGATGGGCCCAGGTACCAACTCAGGATGAATGAGATTTGTCTAAAAGATCAGCTGGTTCACATTTCTCTTTCTCTTCCTTTCCCTCTGTTACCACAGAGCCTCTGGGAAAAACTAATTTAAATGTTTCTGGCTGACTTAACTATGCCACAGGGAGTAAAGGTAAGAGATCTCTGCATCTTGAACGGAAGGTTACTAGGAGGGAGCAGATCCCCTTGAGGCCAGCCTGTAGGTGACAGCATTGACAGCAATTCCCACTGGGGGATGAGCAACCAGAGCACTTTTCACTGTGGTCTATGACCTAGCTTTCCCTCCACTTCCTGCTGTGGGCTGGCACCAGGAGGCCAGGTGTTCCTTATCTTTTGTCTTAGCCCAGTGCTGTGCTCTAGAAACTACAAGTTGGACACATTAATGAGTCACAATATCAAGTTAATGGGTGTCAAAGTGAGGCATATAAAAAGAAAAGAAAAATTACCAGGTCATGGGAAGGAGAAGGAGATTCTCACTTTGGAGTTTGATTGAAGTCTGTCACCAACTGAAAATCACAGCACAATTAACATACTGCTGTGGAGGCTGCCAGCCCAGAGTCAGTCTCTCTCTTTCTCTCTCTCACACACACTCACACTGGTGCACCTCAGGAAAAACCCTGTGATCACAGTTAAATTCCTTAGCCACACCTTGAAGATAATAACTTGAACTCACAGAAGTATGTGTACGCTATTACAGTAAGTGCGAGTCCTCCTAAGCAGCCCCCAAGAGCCCATGCTCTTGGCCGTTTCCTATTCTGTCCTTTAAGTTCCTTTGTATTAACTCCTACATTTAAATCTCTGTTAAAAAGACTCTATTAACTCTGTGAGTTCAAAGCCAGCCTGGTGAACAGAGTTCCAGGACAGCCAGAGTTACAACAGAGAAACGCTGTCTCAAAAAAACCAAAATAAAACAAGTCTCTTTTGAGTCAGGCATGGTATGCATGCCTTTAGCCTCAGCACTCGTAGAGAGACAGTGAATATTATCTGTAAGTTTGAGGCCAACCTGGTCCACAGAGTGAGATTCTTTCTCGAAAAAGAAAGAGTTGGATGGCTCAGAGTTAAGAGTATACACTGTTCTTGCAGAGGAGCGGTAGCAAGCAGCTCACATTGCCTGTAACACCAACTCCAGGGACTCCAAGGCCTCTGAATGTCTTAAGCACCTGAACTTATGTGCACATACCAACACACACACAAAACTCCAACTGGGATTGAAAAGATATATTGGGTAAAGTATTTGCTTATGTAAGCATTAGAACCTGAATTTGGATCCTCACTTAAAAGCCTGGCATGGGAGGCTGAAGAGATGGCTCAGCAGTTAAGAAGAGCACTGGCTGCTCTTCCAGAGGACCAGGGTTCAATTCCCAGGATCCACATGGTAGCTCACAACTGTCTGTAACTTCAGTTCCAGGAGATCTGACACACCAGTGCACATAAATAAGATAAAATAAAAATTAAATAAATTATTAAAACTCATTTTTTTTTCTTTTTGGTTTTTACACAAGAACAATAGCACCTCAGAGATGGATTCGGGTTTGGGGCAAAAAAAGCAGTATTCTTCATCAAACATGAGCATGAAATACTGACCTCTTGTTAGTGTTATCAGCCAGTAATAAGCTCCAGATAAGTTAGGCGAACATTAAGGAAGTCCCAACAAAAATAAAACTAGACCTGTGCTGGGGAACCCACCAAAGATGGTCACTCAGACACAGTTTATAGAAAATGAATGGTTTTTTAAAAAAAAATATTTTTTTATTTTTATTTTATGTACTTTTGTGTTTTGTCTGTGTGAGGGTGTCAGATCCCCTGGAACAGGAGTTCCAGGCAGTTGTGAGCTGCCACGTGGATGCTAGGAATTGAACCCGTGTCCTCTGGAAGAGCAGCCAGTGCTCTTAACCACTGGGCCATCTCCAGCCCCCCCAATTGAAAGTTTTTATTCCAGCTGACTGGAACTACACTAAGGTATTTGGGGACCCTGGTGTAGCCGTGGGTGTACAGAACATGGTGTTTTTGAAGGAAAAAAACACATTCTGGCATCTCCCTTGGCAACTGCTGCTGGTAGTGTGTGTGTATGTGGCAGAATTTGGCAGAAGCTAAGATAAACAGTTAGCTGGAGGGGAGTTTCTGTGCTGAGATAAGCTGTTAGCTGGAGGGGGTTCTGCACAAATAGGCAGGCAGTTTGACAGAAGCGAAGATAAGCTGGAGCATCTTGACTTTGGGTACCTTGAATAGAGTTGGGTAATTTTCCATGGGACTCTTCATCAGGGAGGTTAAATTTGAAAATTCTAGAATAAGTTCTAGTTAAATTTGAAATGGCCTCATCATGAATACAGATGGAGGAACCTCTGCATTGTCTTGCCCTGCCACAACGTACTAAACACAGTTGGCTCTCTACTATTATCCCACACAGATTGTTACTGGAAGTTTCGTAGTGTCCGTATATGGTCACCAGATGATAGCAGGAGATCAGGGTCCCCTTTTGGGGGTCTTAATCTCATTAATAAAGTAATATAAGAATGTACCCCCAAAAAGTTTGAGGATAATTTTCTTTAGTTTAAAAGAAAAATCACTCGGCAGGCAAACTGCCCAGACGGGGAAAATAGAGAAGGGAATAAAAAAACCATGCCAACTGAATGAAGGCAGTATGGACAACAGCTTTGTGGGGCAGGCCACATGTCAGGGAAGGGGCTTGAGTACAGAAATCCAAAGTTTTAGGATGAGCATGTTTAGAACAGAGAAGAAAAGGAAAAGTTATGTCTGTGGCCCTGTTAAAGAGTGTGCTGGGGGAGGGAATCCTGTCAAGGAAAAGTACACTGTCTCATTAAAAGGATAATTGTTCTTCCCTCCTCTTTAGCATTAAGGGGAGCCTGCCTTCCTGGGGGTGGTCCTTCACCAGGTCAAGGACTTGCCAGACTGGATTAACTCCTAAGGGAGAAGACAATAGTATGTCTCCACCCAGAAGCAAATTCCATTCTTTTCTATAACAACAAGACTAGCATAATCAATCCAGAGCATTCCATCCTGGGACCAGTAATTGCTTTCCAAATAAGCATGTGACCAATTTTGTGGGTTTCTTAAAAATACTTCCTCATTCCTGCAAGTAGTCTTCTTTTCTCTGGATGTTAGAACACCCAGATTATGATGTCAAAAATGATTGTAGTTACCTCCCCCTTGTCTAAGAGCAGCATGTAATCTGGGATGACACACTTGAAGGGACAGAAGAATCTTGTATCATTGTTATGCAATGACATCAGTCAAACCTGCCCTAACCCTGAACTTCCTTGTCCTATAACATCATAAATGTCCCTATTGTTTGTGAATATGATTCATGAGAGCGTGTTTTATTAAGTATTTATAACCAAAGTACTCTCACTGATCCATTGCATGTTAGTGCCTTAGGTAACTAGTTGCTATGGCTTGAATCTAAAATGTATCCCACTCATGACTCTTGAAGCCTTGGTCCCCAACTGGTGGTGCTATTGAGAGGTTACAGATCGTGACAGGGCTAATGAGTTGGAAGAAGCTAGGAGGTTGTACCTATGGTGGATCTAGAAGTAGGTAGTGGGGGTTATGTCCTACTTTCTGTCCACTATGAGATGGGCAGCCTTCACCCACCATGTCTGTCCATCATGACATTTTTGCCTTGCTGCAAGCCTATAAGCAGTAAAGCCAGCTGGTCACACACAGACTGAGACCTCTGAACCTGTGGGCAAAAATAAACAAGTCTCCCCATGTTGTTTTCTCAGGGATTCTGATACAGTGACGGAAAGTGTCCAGCACACTGCTTTCCCTAGATGCTGGTAAAATATCTCCTTCAACTCATCCAGTACAGCTAGAGGACTCTGAAGAATACACATAAGCTTCAAATTTACCAGCTCTCTACAAGATATCCAGCCCCTAGCATCTCGTCAGGGTCAGTTTATGTCAAAAGCTCTGGTTGCCCTCTCCCCACGTCCTCTATTGCACACTCGGGTTTGAGAATGGAACTCCCAAACACTTACACTTTCCAGGTGGTGGAGAGTGTAGCTTAGTGAGAGAGCTGCCTAGCTTGCGTGAGGTCCTGAGGCTTACTGTTATTAACTCTGCTTAAGTTCTGAATTCTTGTAAGTAGACTGCTGGAATGGATTCCTGACAACATATTTCTCTTCTTCTTGCTTGTCCTACTGACCCACACTTTCCTTCCAGTGCTCTCAGATTTCAGCCTTACCTGCCTACCAGGAACCATTTCTTCTCTAAGTATCATTGTGTTCCTGTAAGTGTGACAGAGTGTATTTACAAGGAGATTTTCAGCAGGATGACCACAAGAGAGGCACCCAGTTCCGTTTTCCTCCGTGAAATAAAGAAAATTTATAAACTGTTAGCTCTGTGTGCTCTCATGATCTCCTTTAAAAGTTCCAGAGGTATATTGAAGTTAGTTTGAACTATCAAAGATTTCAAAGAGTGATGGGAATTAACCAGAAAGCCTTATTTCAAGAACCACTCTTATTATTTAAAATATCACTGGCAATCATTCAACATATAAAGGTAATAACTTCTTTAATGTAGCCATTTGTCATTTCTGAACGCCAGCCCATTAACCCAAGTAATCAACCCGGTTTCCTTTCCGTCCCTCTCAGCTTCAGCGGGGCAGAGCTTCCTTCAGCTGTGTTTATGTAATAACCTCTAACAATCTGCTTTATATGCACTTACAGGTCTGAGTACAAGTCAAAATATATTACCAGTTCTTTGTTCTTCCGTAGTGGCTATATGGAATTTAATTTTCTACCCATTAAATACTTTTCCTTTTAATTACTTAACAATTTTTGTCCTTGTTTTTCTTGGAATGTACTCCTGAATTACTTTATTTTCTATAAAATTCTATGAAACTGTTCAGTGTGTGTTAGAAAACATTACCCTGCATTCAGGTCTGTAAGGATTTTAGTTTATTTATTTATTTATTTATTTTTCTTTATTTTTTATGTGTAAGGTGTTTTGCCTGCTTAATGGCTGTATACCACATGCTTGCAAGTGCCTGCAGAGGCCAGAAGAGGGCGTTGGATTCCCTGAAACTGGAGTTATAGACTGTCAGCCATATGTGGATGCTGGAAATCCAATCTGAGTCTTATGAAAGAGCAGTCAGTGCTCTTAACCACTGAACCATCTCTCCAGCCACTAATAATTTTGTTTTGAGCCAAGGTCTCACTCTTCGGGTCTCACTCGGCAGTTGAGGATGGCCTAGAGCTCATTATGTAGCCTTGGCTGTCTCAAACTCATGGCAATACTTCTGCCTCAGCCTCTAAAATACAGGGATTATAGCCATGAGCCACCATGCCTGGATTCCCATGGGCCTTAAAACAAAACAAAACAAAACAAAACAAAACTTTTAATATTTAAAACATTTAAAATCTTTTGTAAAAAAGAATGAAAAACTTACCCCTCCCCAAACAAACCCTTTGAGCTTCAAAGGATATCAAGAAAGTGAATAGAAACCTAAAGAACTGAAGAGAATATTTATAAATCATATATAACTGACTTATACTCAATAATCATAATCAACAATAGCCTGCTGTGATAATGTACAAAGGGACAGGACACAATGGCACACAGCTACAGCAGTTGGTAGAGACAGGAAGTCATTCTTGGCCACATAGCAAGATTGAGGTCAGCCTGGGAAACAGGAGCCCTGTCTCAGGGAGAAAAAGGAGACATACAGAAAGGAAGAAATTCAAGCCTGGTCTATAAAGTTAAATACAGCTGGCTGTGGTGGTGCACACCTTTAATTTTAGCACTTGGAACACAGAGGGCAGGCAGAGTTCGAGGCCAACCCGGTCTACATAGCAAGTTCCAGGCAGCCAGAGCTACAGAGTAAGACCACTGTCTCAAAAAACAAATAGACAAAAAACAAAAACAAAAAAGCAGAAATGAATTAATAAGGACAAAGGATTCAAACTTCCCAAAAGTTGCACATGTCCACCAAGTACATGAAAAGACACTCTGAAGCATTAGTCAGTAATGTAAGCTGAAGCCGCAACACTACTTATATGTGCTAGTATGAATGGTTACGATTATAACTAAAAATGACAGGCACTGGAATCGTTGGAGAGTCAGAGAAATTGGAAACCTAAAACATGATTGGCACTTCCTTAAGTGATTTAATAAAGAGTTCTCATATAACCTAGACATCCCACTCCTAGGCATATATACCCTACAGAATTGAAAACTGTGTCAACACATAATCATGCACACAAATGTGCACAGCAGCAGCAGCAGAACAAAGAAATGGAAATGATATGTTTATCAGCTGACAAATTGATAAAATATGTTGTGTGCACTTGGTGGAATATACTGATGCCCTAAAAAGGAATGAGGTGTTGATACATGCACACATGGATGAACCTTGAAAACACTGTGCTAAGTAAAAGAAGCCAGGCACACAAAAGGCCGCATATTATATAGCTCCACTTCTATGAAATGTCCACAATAGGCCACTAAATCAGGATTAGCCAGGAGTAAGGAGGGAGAGTGAGGGATGATAAATGAACCTAAAGGGCATTTACTTTTGGACTATTGAAAATGTTCTGGAACTAATAATGGTGATGTGGATAACTGACTAAATAACTAAAACCCAAGCATTGTATAAATTGTAAGTTGGTTTTTTTTGTTTTTTTTTTTTTTTTTTGCAGTGTTAAGGATTGAACCCATGCTAGTCAAGAACTGTGCCAACAAGTTACAACCCCAATCCTGTATATTGTATATCATAAGGACAAATTGTACAATATATGATTAGAATTCAATTAAAAAATCGATTATAGGATCTTGGGAGATTGCTCAGTGGTTAAGAGCAGACAATTTGGCTCACAAACACCTGTAACTCAAGTTCCAGAAATCTGAAGCTTCTTCTGACTTCTGTGGTGTACATGCAATCAGGCACACACACATACACATAAGATAAATATTTAAAAAAGAAATTAATGTTTATATCTCTACTCTATTCTATTATAACAAAACTGGTTCTAGAAATATTTTCACAACCCAGGTAAGAAGTATGCAAAAAAATTAACAATAGCTGGGTGTGGTCAGGTACACCTGTAATACCAGCACAGGGGAAACTGAGGAGGAAAGCTTGAGAGTTCCAAGCCAGTCTCCACTATATATTGAGGCAGACCCTGAATCAAAAAATAAAACATAAATAACAATAGTCAGCAATGGCAAACCATATCTGAATTCACATTCTACTTTTTCAAATATCTCACCATGATGTAGGCTTACATGCTTCCTTACTGTTCTCTATGTTGAAATAATAACTACCTCTAGAGCTCTCTAACAGCTTCAAGGTAAAGGGTACAATTAAAAGCGCTGCTCATCTGCTGCCAATGGCTGTGGGTGGAGTGGAAACCAGCCCTATTCTTTATCTGCTCTTTCCAATTTGCTTCCAAAGCATCAGATCTGAAAAAGGAAGCAGGTGTAAGTTGCTGTGCAGAAGGTTCCAGCTTCTGCCTCTGTCTCAAAGCCAGATTTGAAAAGCTAGAGATTTCAGGAGCTTTAGGTTCCTATTAAATTTGTTCTTTATGAATTTGTCACAATTCCTTAATAAGTATAGATAGGAATCTCATCGGTGATGAGTCACAGAAGTCAAAATAAGTCTTTGACAAGCCTCTAAGCCTCACTGAACACTAAGGATGGGCTTATGAGAATAAGATAAAGGTCATTTTAGGGCTGAGGGTGTTGCTCGGTGGTAGTGTACTTGCCTTGATGCACAAGGTGGTTCATAAAGGGGGGGGGGAACAATTATTAAATGGGAATAATATAGAGAAGATTAGCATGGTCCTTGCACTAAAATGACATGAAAAGCATGAAGCACTCCATATTTTTTAAAGGTAGTGTATATGCAGATAGTACGTATTGAGTGAATAATGTAGTTACATTTTTGCAAAGTTAACATTCATGTAATCTTACATAATATGAATATGTAGTGTAGGTGCTTGTTAGTTACTTGGCTTATACTCAATTTAATGAATAGGTTAAAGGTGTGCATCTAGGATCTTAGCTGAGTATGGTAGCATGTGCCTAAAGTCCCAGCAACTTGGTAGGCTGAATGGAGAGGATTTTGAGTTCAAGCCAGCCTGATCAATGAGTAAGACTCCATCTCAAAGTAATAACGATAACAACAATAATAAGTGAAATTTAGAAGTTTATTGAAGAATAGTGTTTTCAGAGATTACTTCTCAGTGTGGTGGTCTAGACATTCATTTCCTAAGTTATGCATTTTGGGAATAATTTAAATTTCTTATAAAGATTATGCACTCATGATATATACAATAAGATTTGTTCTTTTATGAAAGATTAATGAAAAATTTCAAGTAAACACCACTGTCTGGCTCTCTTTTTATCAAAGAAAAACTGAAATAAGTAAGATTTTTTTCCTTAGTGCTAAATACATTTTTGTATTGTTGATTTAAAAACCAGCAACAACACTACTTTCAGTTCTGTTGTCATCATCACCATCATCATCATCATCACTTTTTACTCAGAGTCTCATGTATACCAGGCTGGCTCCAAACTTGCTATGTAGTCAAGAACGAAAACTCCTGCACCTTTTGAGTGCTGAGATTACAGAAATGAACCACCATACCAAGCGTATATGTTGCTAGCGATCAAACGAGCATGTCTGTGTAGCACATGCATGCAGTGCCCATGGAGGCTGGAAGAAGGAATTGGATTTCCTGAACTGGAGTTACAGATAGTGGTGAGCCATGTGGGTGCTGGAAACCGAACCCAGGCCCTCTGAAAGAGCAGTGCTCTTGACCAATGAGCCATCTCTTTAGCCCCTGGTAGATTTAATTGTGAATTCAGCACAATCTAGAATCATCTGGGGAAAGAATCTCAATGAGGAATTATCTGGATTGGGTTGGCTGTTTGACATGGTGTTGAGGGATAATCTTCACTGTCTTAATTGATGTTGGAAGACCCAAGTAGCTTTTGGTAAGGGCATTTGATCAAGACAACAAAAATAAAACTAGCACATTAGGCAAGCACTCACCAATTGAGGTACAACTCTGCCCAAGATTATATTGAAGGACTATCAAAACCTGTAATTAAAAGGTCCTCCCCCTTCATTTTTTTTCCAGAACAGAAAAGTGGGTTGAATGGATATCATCCTGACTTATTGTCATATAGCTAGATTGAGGCTACCCGGGGACATATTCCTGGATGTTTGATTAGGCAGTTGTGCTTTTTGTAGCTCCAGGGGTGTGTGGGTAGCCATAGAAATGACAACTTTAATTAGTTGTAAGAAAGAACATTCTGGCAATTTGATTTCTTCAAAAGTGAAGTGAATGGATTCCCACACTGTGTAAATAGGGTCCCTGACATTGGAAATGTTTTGAGAATGAGCTGGGTAACTTGCTTAATTAGGACAGTAAATTGAATCATACTACCTCCAAGGTCCCCATCAACTTTAATATATGATTTCATGTTGCTGTTAGGATGAAAAAGACTGTAAAGTAGGGCTGGGATATATATAGCTCACTGGTAGAGCATTTGTTTAGCTCTGGCTTCCATCCACAGCATGACAAAACAGAAAGGAAAAAAGAGTAAAGTAGATCATGGCAGTAAAAACAGAATTTTATGATTTAAAAAAAATTGACTTTCACATCCTTGCTTACACACACACTACATTTTATGTATGTGTGTGACAGCATTAGTGTGGGAGTCAGAGAACAACTTGTGGGAATTGGTTCTCTACTTCCAGCATGTGGGTCCTGAGGATCAGACTCAGGAGCTGGAGAGATGGTTAAGAGCACTGGCTGCTCTTCCAGAGGACCTGACTTTGATTCCAAGTACCCATATGGCAGCTCACAACTGTCTGTAACTCCAGTTCCAGGGGATCCAATGCCCACTTCTAGTCTCTGTGGGCACCAGTCACATAGAAGGTGCATAGATATAAATGCAGGCAAAACACTCATACACATAAAATGAAATAATAAATTAAATAATAATAATAGTAATAATAATACTAAACAACCCAGGCAGATAGACATAGCAACAATTGTGTTCATCTGCTGGATCATCTTGCCAGCCCAGAATTATATAATCTTAAAAACCAAACAAAACTCACTTTATAGAATTAATGTGGTTCTAAGGCTAAAGAGAAGGCTTACTCAGTGCTGTGTAAGCATGAGGACATGAGTTCATTTTTTCCAACATAAAAGAGAAGCCCGGTGCAGCAGTGTGTGCCTGTAATTTTAACACTGGTGAGAAGGAAACAGGAACATGCCCTAGGGTTTGCTTGCTAGACAGATAAACTAAATTGGCAAGCTCAAGATTCAGTGATAGACCTTGTCTCAAAGAATAAGGCAGGGTCAAATGTGGTAGTGCATACCTTTAGTATTGGTACTGTGACAGGCAGATCTCTGAGAGTTCAAGACTCAAATAAATAGAGAAAGATGTCTAGTGTTGACCTCTGGCCTCTACATGTACCTGTGCATATGCGTGCGCGAACACACACACACACACACACACACAATTATGTATTTCTGTTAAAGAATACAAAAATAAAATCAAGCTTAGTAACCATAGTTGAAATAAGAGTAAATCCCTGAAAGCTTAAGAGTTTTATTTTTCAAGCGATGAAATGAGAAGAAAGAAGCATGTAGATTTAGATTTAGATTATCGGTAGAAATAGAACACGAGAGTGAAATATTCCCTGTGGAGCAGAGCAGAGAGCATAGTCTGTTTACACAGCAGTGGGAAGGTTTAGGACAGAGGATAAGGACTGCAGAACTCTTCTGTATAGCTCTCTGTAAAGAAGACAGATAAGCAAGAGATAATTCCTACAAAAGTACTACCGCATCAGAGCCAGCATGGATCCCGGTGCTCAAACACCCACACCATGCCAGCTAGAGCACAGCAGCTCAGAGCAAAGAGCACCAATTACACCCAGCAGTAACGTGTGAAGTGCTTCAAAAGAACTGTTAGGTATGTTTTCTCATTTATCAGCGTTTTCCTAGGAGTTTAAAAATCACACACACAGTTCCCTTATAGTTAAAAATAATTATCTATCAGTGTGAAATATGGTCCTCCCCTGAGATCCCCATGTCTATACCCCAGGTTCAACTAATCTCAAGTTGAAAACATTTAAAACATTGCTTCTGTATTGAATATGCAACTCTTGGTATAGCACTTACGACACTAGGTACTGGCAATTTAGTTTAAGTAATCTAGAGATTAAATAAATTATGCAGGGCAGTGTAACAGTATGCCATTTTAAATAAAGGATATGAGCACGCAGGGCTCCTACAACAAACCTGCCATAATACCGAGGGAGCCAGTGTACTTTGATATCTAGTGAGACACTGTAAAGAAATAAAGTTCATTTGTAAACTCACAGGTTCATCTTCCCAACAGGATGTGGGCGTCCCTTAATTAATTAATTAATTCAACTTAATTCTTCCAGCTGCTTAGGCCTCTACTCCCTTTCTTTCATATTTTAGGCATCAGATCTTGTTCGAAACAGAGTTGAAGCTCTTCTTAACACTTCTGCTGCAAACACCCAGGTCAAAGCCATCATATCTCTTACTTTCTTGCCTATTAGCTTTCCTCATTATTTGTTTTTGTTCATTGGCTGTTTTTTGAGACAGGGTCTCATTTCATTACCCAGACTGATCTGAAACTCACTATGTAGCTCTTGAAATTGTGGCAATTCTTCTGCCTCAGCCTCTCAAGTGCTGCGACTACAGGTGTAAGCCACAATACTTGGCTCTTCTTGGATCCTTCTGAGCATTTAACTCTGGCTGGTGCCTTCCTTTCAGTCCATTCTTAGCCCAGCTGCCAGGAAAAAAACCAAAAACTTTTGAACACTGTATGTGACAACCATAAAAGATAGCTTTTGTTTAAGACAGTGGCTTCCCACTGTCCTCCACAGAATAGCCCTCGAGGCCTTCCGTGACCTGGCTCACTGCTTCTCTCATCTCACCTGCAACATTCTCTAAATTTTTTCACTTTATTTTATGTGTATTTTATTTATGTCTCTGCATGTACGTCTGAGTACTGCTTTCATGCTTGCTGCCCGAAGAGGACAGAGAGGATGTCTGATGCCCTGGAAAATGAGTTACAAATGGTTCTGAGCTGTCGTGTGGGTGCTGAGAACCTGGTACTTCTGAAAGAGCAGCCTGTGCTCTTTACTGCTGGGCCACTTCTCCAGGCCCGATCTGCAGCCCTCTCAGCCTGCTCTGTAATCACATATTGAGTTTGCGTGTTGGTGAGTGCAACGTCAAAACAGGTATGGCCAAGACATCAAAGGCTAGAGGAAGATGACTGCCTGCAGCAGGCAAGGGCAGGATGGAGTTATTTCCAAAACAATGTCCTCTTTGAACAGAGCAAGTATGGAGATTTTATCCAGGGAGCCCAAACATATTCACATAGAAAAGTACTTTATGGCTTGGAGCAGGAACAGTTAAAGACATTCCTCAGCACGTTTAGTGTAAGGTCATATAGTTTAAGAAGCAAACTTAGCAGACACATTTCCAGGTGTGCTTTATCAAGGTCAAGGGCATATCTTCCAAATTTTAAAATGGTGGACAGGAATGCTTTTGCCATGCTCACCTTGTATTAAAGTTTTAACTGAAATAAAGGGTATTTTGAAGGTATATCAGTATAGGAGTTTGTCCCTAAAGGCACTTGCCTCACTTAGGAGATAACAACTCTATTCCTAGTTTCTTTGAGGCATTTTTATCTTGAAGGGATGTTGAAGGCTTTTCTGTATTGATTATGATGCTCATGTGATCTCCACTCTCGGGTCTATTGATAAAAAAATATCTATTGATTTGTATATGTTGAATCAAACTTGCATCCGTGGAATGAAACTCACTTGGTCAAGGTGTATGTTTTGCTTAATGGAGTTTGATTTACAAGAATTTTATTGCATTTTTGAATCTATGTTAACTAGGGAAATATTTACAATTTTTCTATCTTCTTGATTAATTTTTCCTTTATTAACAGATCTTTTTCATCTCTTCTTTTTGGTTTAAAGTCTCTTTCCTCAGAATCAGCATAGGTATGTCACTGCTGTGGTGGCTCAGCAAGGAAGACAGTGGCTATTTCATAGTTGCAGTCCCTGCCAGACCTCATCAGAGGGAACCACCATCATGATAAGCACCATACTAGACAGTGAAACTCCGAGCATCTGAGCTCAGGTGTTTTTATTGATACAGAACTCCTTAGGTGTTCTACTGATAGCACGTGCAGATCATAAGCAATCAAACATTCCACGCATAAATCCAACACCTGCAGACAATACAAAATGCCAAGGCCTAGGCAGCCCTTTTTACAACAGTGCACAAAGCATTATTTTATACAGAACTAAAAATAAACTGTATAAGGTTTTTTTTTGTTTTGTTTTGTTTTGTTTTGTGTATGTGTGTACTATTTTCTGCTATTGGGATCTAGGCCCTTAAAGGCTTCTTTGTTTGGGGGCCAAAAGATAAATGTTTTCTTTTGGTTTTTCTCTGTTGTAAGTCTGGCTGTCCCAGAACTCACTCTGTAGACCGGCTGGCCTCAAACTCACAGAGATCCACCTGCTTCTGCCTCCCAAGTGCTGGGATTAAAGGCATATGCCACCACCACCCAGCAACTTGCAACTTTTTAAACCCCCTTTAGCAGTAAAAGGTTGGGAAGGAAAGGAAGAAAGAAACTGTCTGCAGCCCTTTCTGGCTGTCTTAATCTATCTAAGCCTGGGGAACTGTACTAACTCCAAAATCCTTTATCCCATAATTTTTTTCCTTTTTCCTTTTTCCCAGTTATCTCAGTAACCCCTGTGTCTGAGGCTTCTCAGCAATTGTCTGCCTTCTTTCTTATTCTCTAGAACTATCTGTGTTTATCTGAGCCTTGTTTCTGCCTGCTTTCCCTAACATCAGCTTCTGGAGCTCACTGTCTCCTCTCCACTAACTGATACCATCCAACTAACTGTCTTTTCCAACAGATACACTCTCTTAAATAGCTCCCCCTAAGCTGTTCCTAGAAGACAAACAGATGTAACCATAAGGAAGGCTGCACAGTACAAAAAGCTTCTTCGCAAAGCATCCCCCCAACAATAGACTTCCACAACAAGGAACAACAGAGAATATGTTCTAATTTTTAAATCTAGTCAGCCAGTCTATGTTGCTTTATTGGTGGATTGAGTACACTTACTTTTAAGGTTATCATTAAGAAGTGTTTACTAATTTCCATAATGTGACTGTCTTTCTGGTTGGTTGGATTATTGTTTGTTTTTACTTTCTTCCCCGTTAGTATTAAGGATTTGCTGGTTGACTGTTGATGGAGTCCTAGCTCTCCCATCGAATGGATTTATTCTTTCCTTTTCTCTTGTGACTAAGAGTCCTCCTGTACACATTACTCCTTTAAATGTGGTATTCTTCTGCAATGCAGGCTCAGTGGTGATGAATTCCTTTATTTTGTGCTTATACTGATATGTGATTATTTTCCTACAATGTTTAAATGTAGCTTTATTAGGCATGGCAGTCTTGGTTGGCAGTTATTACTTTCAGGGCTTGAGATGTATCATTTGTGCTTTCCTAGCTTTTAGAGTTGCTGATAAGATATCTGACATTATTCTGACATTTCTACCTTTGTAGGTGACTTGGTATTTTTCCCTTACAGTTTTTGATATAGTTTCTTTGCTTTGCATTTTTGACATCTTGACTATAATAAGTTATAGAAAAACTCTTCTCTATATAGACATCCGCTCATGTCTATTCTGGGTTCTCAATGTCTCGTGTATTTGAATGCCTGCATTTTCCCTCTAGATTTGGGGAATCTGCTATGATTTTTGTCTTTAGTTACATTTCAGCTTCTTCATCTTTGCCATGGATTTTTGGATCCGATTGTTCAATCATTTCCAGAGTTCTCAGATGGTGTGCTCCTGTTAATTTAGTGCTAATTTTTCCTTATTAGTGTTTGAACACAGTATTTCATTAACCATTGTCTCTACTTGGGACATCTTTTGTCTTCTCTCTCAAACCAACTGGTGTTATTTTCTACTGTCTTTTCTTTTTGAGTCATTGAGTTTTTCCATATCTGTAATTTCTATTTTTTTGGGGGGGTCAAAATTTCAAGATTAAGCTCAGAGATGGTGGTGGTGCGTGCCTTTCATCCCAGCATTCAGGAGGCAGAGGCAGGTGGATCTCTGTGAGTTCAAGACCAGCTTGGTCTACAGAGTGAATTCCAGGACAGCCAGAGTTAGATCAGAGAAACTCCATCTTGATTTTTTTTCAAGTATATTGCTGAATTTTTCTACACATTGTTGGCATTCTTGTCCATTTTTAATATGGTGATGATTTTTCTTCAAGTCCTGTATTGAATCCATCTACTTGATTATATTTTCCTCCAGATAGTCAGAAATTTTTTGAAATTGTTATGTGAGGTTTACCTATTTCATCATCTTTGAGGTCAGTAATTGAGGAGTTATCTTTTGGAGGAGTCATGTTGCCTTGCTAGTTCATATTTCTGTGTTGCAATTTGTACATGTGTTGGTTTGAATATCTTACAATTTGGCAGTAGGGTGGGGAGAATCTTCTTACTAAGCAATCCACTCTTGAAGACTTGAGCTCCCCGGTACTACACAGTGAGTAGAAAACAAACTACTCTCAGAAATTACTTCTGTTTCCTCTCTCTTTGATGAATCAGGCACCATGGCATCTGCTTTAGTTCCAGCTACACAGGAGGCTGAAGCAGGAGGATTGCTTGCACCTATAGAACCAGCCTTAGCATCTTGTGCCACCAAAAAAAAATCACTAAACAAAAACATTCAAATGGTAACTCATTAGTAGAACACAACTTAGGTCCTGCGTTTGGTTCCTAGTACTAATTTTTAAAATAATTCTCTTTCTTTTCTATTTTTCTTCAGATGGAGTCTTGCTATTTTGCCTATTCACATCTGGAAGTGTTAGGTTCAAGCATTCATCCTTCCTTAGCCTCCTGAGTAGCTGGGACTACAAGCACATGCTACTGTGCCTGGTTCCATTTCCCATCCCCCCTCGTGTGTGTGTGTGTGTGTGTGTGTGTGTGTGTGTGTGTGTGTGTGTGTTCCTCTTAGAAAGAATCTTACTGTATATCCCAGGCTGGCTTTAAACTTACCTTAACCCCTGACCTCCACCCTGAGTGCTAAAATCACAGCTGTGTGCCATCATACCTTGAAATATATTTATTATAACTTGAAAATATTAATGACTGTGATAAAATACCAAAGATAATCTAATTAACAGAGGAATTGGCTCATGATTTCAAAAACTTTGGCCCATCATTGTCTGATTGAATCATCCTGTGCCTGAGGTGACACAGAACATAATAATGGTAGGAGTGCCTGATAAGAGATTTCTGTTCACCTGTGGTTGAGAAGCAAAAAGAGGAAATGTCCAGAATTCCAATATATCTCTTACTTCCCCAAAACCTAACTTCCTTTTATGAGGCTCTGCTGCCTAAAGGTTTTCTTATAGTTCTAAATGGTTTGAAAGTCCAAAGTCTCTTCCTGATACTCATGACAATATCTTAACTATGAGCCCCTATAAAGTCAAAACACAAGTCTACCAACATGTAATGGAACAGAGTAGACTTTGTAGTTGTATACTTATGATGGTGGCTCAGCAGAGAAGACACAGGCATTTTCATAGGTGTAAACCCTGCCAGATCTCAGCACAGGGAACCACTCTCATGGCAAGCACCATCCTGGACAGTGGAACCCTGAGCATCTCATCTTAGGGGTTTTTATTGATACCTAATCTCCTCAGGTGTTCTATTGATATCATATGCAGATCATGAGGAATCAAACATCTTTTACATAAAGCCAACACCTGCAGACAATACAAAACACCAAGGCCCCAGGCAGCCCTTCCCAACAGTGCACAAAGCAACCATTTTAAACATAACTAAAAATATACTTCTACAACAAGACTTCCATTCTAAAAGGGAGAAATGGTAGAACAGCAAGGAAAGATCAGACCAAAGCAAAACCCAAACCCAGCAGGGCAAACACCAAACCCTGCAGTCCCATGTGTGGAAAACAGAGGTTATGTCAGCATCATCTGGGTGCAAGGGGTGTGGTAGTCCAGGACTCTCCTCCCTGCAGCACAAGTGGCATCGCTCTTGGGCCTGCTCCTCTTGGAGACTTCAGCTTTCCTCCGTGAGCATCTCATGTTTCTGGCATCTCTGATACACTGAAGTCTCCACTGTAACTTAGGTCCCTCCTTCACAGCTTCATAAACAACCCACTCAGGAGTTCTATTCAGAGAAGCTGGCCCTGAAATACATTGCTTGCTTGGCCTCTTTAGCTTTTTAAAATACAGGTGAAAGTCTTTATGGCCCCTTCAGGCTTGCGTCTAGCACCACGTGGATGTCACATATTCCTGATACCATCTTGAGATGTGTAGCTTTTGGGGGGCACCCTGGGGTGCACTCCTAGCTACTACCTGGAACCTCTGGCCCTGTCCACCCCACTGCTACCCGGGGGATGAGCCGGCGCGGAATCAAAAGACCAGACTCTGGGAGATGCGTGGACAAGCTAACTCTCTTTGTTCAGGACAAAGGACACACTTTATACCCCCTATGACCTCTCATCCCCCCCCCTCCCCCCCGCTCCCATTCGTCTCTAGAGCATGATCATGGTGAAATGTCCTTTGCTGGTTGGCTCTGGAGACATAATCTGTTCCTAGGTATCAGCTTTCACATCTGTGCGACCACTGCCCCTGTATTAGCTCCTGGCAGCTGGTTCTTAGGGAGGCCTTACTTCCTCCTACAGAGATGAAGCTTAACTCCCTCTACTCCAACTGCAATGGCCTCTGAGTACCTGTTTGGTTGAACCCAGGAAGCACTTTCCTAGCAAGGCTTGATGAAGCAGGGTGTCTTGAAGACTCTCTTTGTTCAGGTACTTTTATTTTTATGCACTGGAACCTTTGGGACTTGCCCTCATCTTCTTTCTGATTGTCTCAGAGCAAAGTACACAGTTTTTCTTTGACAGCATCAATCTCTTTAGTAATTACAGCCACTTGGTCTGAACACACATTGTTCAACAAGCTTAACTATAATCACATTTCTTACTGAACAAACCAAACATATTGTAGTTATTCCTGTTCTATGTTTCCTTTGAGTTTTCACTATAGGCTTCACTAAATGCAGTAAGCAATAACTATACCACAGTCTGAATAGTATATTGTCTCAAAATTCTTTCCAAAGGAAATTATTCTAGTATTTTTAAATTGAGAAGCCTTATTCAAATTTTCAGGGCATAGGTAGAATGCAAACAGATGCTTTTCCAGAATATAACATGAATGGTCTCCAGCCCAATTCACAGATAACCCAGATAGGGAGCAGCCTGGTTCCTTTCTGGAACATCATAAATATAGTCTTACATCTCCACTTCTGCCGGCATCATCTGACTCTCTGAATCCCCACTAGAATGATCTGTTAAGTTCAGCTTAGGTTTCTTTAGGATGAAGTCCCAAACTCTTCTACATTCCTCCTACAAACCAGTCCAAAAGTCTGTGAGCCACATGCTAAATTCACCATAGCAACATGCCACTGATACCAATTTTCTGTATTAGTTCAGTTGCCAGCACCCATGTCAAGAGGCTCACAACCATCTGTTAGTCTAGCTCCAGGGGCTCTAACACCTCTAACTTCTTTGGATGCCAACACACAGATGCACATATTCATAAAAAAACACATATTCATAATTAAAAATAACAAAAGAAAGCTTACAAGGTAAATAGAAAGTGAAAGTGGTTAATTCCACAAAGCTGGAGTTTGTGACATGTACGTAGCAATTGAGAGGCTTACCTAAATTCTACACTTGGAAGCAAAACCAATATTTCTCCAAGACGGCTTCTAAACACATGGGACACACAGTTACTACTGCCTGGGCAAGCTCAGTTAAACCAAAGTAACCATGAAAATGGGCAAAGAGTCTTTGAGAAGAAATATAAACATTGAATTTTGTTTTATATATATATACTTCTGGATTTCTCCAGATGGGAAACATTTTGGGGTAGGGTACATTTACATTTGACACATGGCATTTAAATAAAGAGGCGTTCTTTGTTCTTTGATCCTTGTACCACCATCACACCTGCTGCCCAAACACACCCTGGAGGCTGGAGGTGTAGGTAAGTGATAGGACCATTACCTAGCATCAGTAAGGCTCCGGACTTCATTTTCAACGCTGAAAAAGAAATCCTACACAGAACTAAATTAAAAAGCATAATCGGCATGATGATGGTGCATACTTGTATTCTCAGAATTTGGGAGGTGGAACCAGGAGGAACAGGAGTTCAGCTACACAGTAAGGCCAAGGACAGCTTGGGCTAGACTATCCCTTCCATCTCAAACTAATGAACAAAACAACAGTAAATGTTTTTATTAAGGTTTTCTTCAGCCAGGCAATGGTGCACACCTTTAATCCCAGCACTTGGGAGACAGAAGCAGGCAGATTTCTGTGAGTTTGAGGCCAGCCTGGTCTACAGAGTGAGTTCCAGGGCAGCCAGAGTCACAACAGAGAAACCCTGTCTCAAAGAACCAAACCAAAACAAAAGAAATGCTAAGATTTTCTTCAGAGCCTGCATAGTGGTGCACGCCTTTAGCCATAGCACTCGGAAGGCCGAGGCGGGCCGATCCCCCTGAGTTGAGGCTAGTCTGTCTACACAGTGAGTCCAGGCCAACTAGGGCTATATCGAACCCCACCCCCCAAAACAAAACAAAACAAAAACAAAAACAGAGTTTCTAAAACTGAGAGTGGTGATTTATGCCTGTGATCTCAGGACTTGAGAGGCTGATGCAGGAGGATCACCATGAGTGATCTACACCAATCAGGGCTACATAATAAGTCTCAGACTAGCCAGAGCTACAGAGCAAGACATTTTTGGACAAAACAAAAATTCTCTGATATTTATCTTTGCCTCAATTTTTTATTCATGAGATAAAGTATTCATCAGAAACAATTAAGAAACTGCATATTACTTTTATTTTAACTCAGGGAGAATATAACTAAACAGAATTGCACTTCTCTATGTGTTCCAGTGATAATTTTTTTTGAGGAACTCAGCCTCCTCCTCCCCAGGAGATAAAGAAGACAATTTATTTTAATCGTGGGAGCAGTTAACCAAGAAGAAAGTACTCTCTGCTGCATATACGCATCAAACTCAGGGGCACCCCATTTCATTAAAATATTATTACTTTAAGTAAAGACAAAGATTGACAACAGTCCATTAATAGTAATTGATTGTAACGCCTCACTTCCATCAATAGAGAGGTCATCTGGATAAAAAATAAACAGGCAGCTCTTGGTGTAACCCCACATATTGTATCTTACTCTTGAACAAAACTTTTTCCTTTAGATCTGGAACCATGGAATAAAAATAAATAAGATCCGATGCTTTTCCTTAAGCTCTTGCTTATAATGGACGAGAGAAACAATGAAGAGGACCCACACTATGTCGGAGCACACCATCTGCAACTTCCACATGGGCGGATTCAGTTTTAGCCTCACTCAGGAAGCCCATCAAGGCAAACTTCCTACCTTGATGAGAAATGGAGAAATGTTTTCCAAGACATTCTGCTCATCTGAATGTCAATAGTTACATTTGAGTAATGATCTCCCTTCTCACACTATAGAAAAGGAATATCTTCCTGTAATAATCATAGCAGCTGTTGGTCAAGTTACTTGAAAAGTTAAAAGCTGAAAACAATTGTGAATTATGTGTAAAACTGGCTATGTTTATACCTTTGTACACTATTTTCCTATTGCGAGGCCTTCATAGAAAACCTAAAATAGAATGCAAGGCATGGTGGTTCATATCTGTAGTCCCAGAATTTGGGAGGTTCAGGCAGGAAGATGGAGTTTGAGGCCAGTCTGGGGTAAGTAATGCCATCCTGCATTAAAAACCATATTACCATAGCGTGAGATAGTAAGTACGATGACTTGTACGATCTGGGTGCTGCCCTAGGGGCTGGGAGTTCAGTGAGAAGCAGTTTAAGGCCATGATCTCAGGAGATTCCTTTTCAGAAAGTGAAGGCAGACTTCTAACCACACTTCCTCTCATTAACCAGGAAACCATTTACTTAGCACCTACCAACTGTCAGGCCCAGTATGGGCCCCAGGGTTCTAAGATTAAAGACAGTCTTTGCCTCCATAGTGGATGGGTCAAACGTAATACAACAGTCAATTAAATATCTCTAAGTCCTTCAATTCTTCTGTAACTTATAGTTTCATCAATTCTTCGTGTGTAAAATGGGGTTCATATAAAAATATGTTAACTTTGTTACCACATGAAATAAACATCACGCAGCAATGTGGATCCTGGGCAGCCAGGCTCCTAACTGGCTCAGTGACTCCAGTCCCAGAAGTAGCAATCCTATTTCATGCCTCAGTGGACTGGCAAATTACTACATGTCCTGGAGTTTCAGGGCCACTTGTGATATTTAAAACCTCTAATGCTAAATTGAGGGATGCTGGACTCACGTGGTAAGTACTGTTTGGGGTAAAAGTAGGCTGCCATGGGAATACAGGAGAGGGACATTTGAGGTGGGGGTGTAGCCCAATGATAGTGTTTCCCTAGCATTCTGGGCCCCACATTCTGTAGGAGTGGGGGATGCCTGGGGAACTGGAAGGGGATGGGTGTAAAGAATCCTGAGGTAAGATTTGGAGGAGTTGGTTAAGGGTAGAGCAAAGAATTAATGCTGAAGCTGGGAGCCACTGCTTTTGAGAAGCCACAGATTTGAACTACAGACTGAGAAGAGATTTTTGAGTCTACTCTGGCTAAAGCCCATGAACTCATCTTAGAATAATGTTTTTAAATGAATAAAGTAAGAAGTATTCCTTGCAGTGCAGTTATCAGAACATTCCAAACACAAGTGCAATGTATGCATGCATTCATCTACTCATTAATAATAAGGCCTACTAGGTGGAATACTATTGTAATTTCAGGGGCTATGTAGTTGGGTCATTGGTTAAGAACACTTTTGCTCTTGAAGAGGACCTGAGTTCAATTCCTCATTCCCACAAGGTGGCTCACAAATGTCTGTAACTCTCATCCCAGCATCTGACACTTTCATCTGGCCTTCATGATCACCAGACATGCATGTGGTACACAGATATACACATAGCTAAAGTACTCATAACATAAAACAATAAATCTAAAAATACTTTATAAAATAACTGCCATAATTTCACAATAGCAATAAGGATAGTGTTTTGGAATATCTGTAATAACTGGAATACACTGACTCTTTTGATTTCTAATGATTGTAAAGTGATATTGTTTATTTTTCAGGTAGTCTGGCTATATAGCACAGGCTTGCCTAGAGCTCTGCATCCTTCTGTTTCTGGCCTCCTGCAGGGTTGAGATCATAGGTATGTGCCATTTTGCCCTTTTATTGTGTTTTGCCACAGTGAGGATCTTTCTTTTTTTCCTCTTCTTCCTTCTCCTTCTCCAGCCTAGTCCTTGTACATGCTAGTCAAGCAGTCTGCCACTAAGTTATATTCTCAGCCCAGATATTTCTAACTTGTATCGGTTTCAAAATGCGTAAATCTGGTCAAACCATTCCCCTCCTTAAAGCTCTTTCCCTGGGTCTGTTGGCCTTCTCAATTAAGTAAAAATTATTATTATTATTATTATTATTATTATTATTATTATTATTATTGTGTGTGAGTCACAAATCTCATTTGTATCTACTCTCTGATTTTTGTTCTCTTTTCAAAATAGAACTTGTCAAGCACAATTCATACACACACACACACACACACACACACACACACACACACACAAATAGGAGATTGCTCCACAGCTTAGGCTGTCCTCAAACGCATAGTTGTCCTTCCCCAGACTCCTGAACCTTAGGTTTACATGCAGGCACCACCATGCCCAGCTACAGGCAGTCCTCTATGTTATTACAGCACAATGTAAGAACTGCTCTGTTCACTGTTTTATCACCAGAGTTTCCCAAGTGCTAGGAACACAATCTGCTTATTGCCTACGTGCGACACAATGGCAGGGTGTGCCATTCCCTCTGAACTCTCTGTGAATAGCTCCCTTGGGGTTGTGTAACTATCAACCCCAGGCTGATAGTATTTTACTGAGGAATAAACAAATGAGCAAGTTGCCTCAGCTGGGTGAGGAAGACGTCTCCAGTGAACAAATTTAGGCAGCAGTCATCCTTGGATTACGTGTACTTAGTTTTCTAAACAAGTTATCTTAATTTATAATGCAAAAGCAATGATTATTTTCTGATTATGAGTGATAAGTATATAAGTAGTATAAGTGTATAAATGTATAAGTAGAACTGTTACTTTTATAACTTCTGAGTAAACTGTTTATTTGCCGGATTGAGGTTTATAAACTCTAGCCCATGAGCTAAATCCGATCTGTCAAATGTTTTTGTATGATACTCAAACTAAAAATGATTTTTACACTTCTAAATCACTGGAAGGAAAAAGTCAAAAGAATAATGTATCATGTTCATACGGTTTTATAGGAAAACAGTTACCTTCTTTCATTTAGATACTGTTAGGGCCACTTCCTGTTACTGTGGCCAAGCTCTTAGGTTTGTAGACAGAAGAAAGAAGACTGAACCCAGAGGGGTACAGGCCAAGCTTTTATTGGGATATATGATTGAGACTGAGTAGATGCAGCTCAGACCAAGGGCAAGTCAGGGGTGGCTCCTCAGACAAGGGGAAGTTGTAGTTAAACATAAAAAGATTTCCCATTTATGTCCACACAAATCATGGGTCCAACCTTGCCTAGAGTGCCCATTCTTGAGTGGTCAGTGGCAGGTCCTTCATTCCAATAAGGAGTTGAAGCTTGGAGAGAATGTTCCTGTCTGGTCTATGGTGGGGCTCAGTTCTAAGCAGTTCATTGGTCAGCTTTGAGACTGACTGTTCTTTGTATCTGTGCTAGTAGGATGTGTTTATAGCTGTTGGGGTTTTAATCCTGAGATTACCTTATCTCTGGGTCCTCACTTGTGTCCTTGTTTAATCTTCTTATGAAAGCCTAAAACAGGAATGATCCCTGTGGCGTCCCTCATGGCATCTGATTCTATCTTCTTCTGGGTAATTCCCATCTGACTCCTTCTCACCACAATGACATATTTGAATAGTTGTGACAGAGATCATATGGCTTAGGCTAAGAGTGGTGGTGCTTGCTCATGACCTAGCACTTGGGAGGTGGAGTCAAGAAGCTCAGTAGTCCAAGATTATCCTCAACTATATAGTGAGTTCAAGGCCAGCCTGGGCTACATAAGAATCTGTCTCAAAAAGGAAACTCAGAAAAGTGGGGCAGGATCATGTGGCTTGCAAAGTCTACAGTATTCATTTTACCTTTTATCAACAATGTTTGTGACTTCTGCATTCACTCTCAAACCCTTGCTGTCACTGTTTTGTAAATAAAAGGCATTCAATACATGTTTGTTAGATTGAAGTATGTCTTAATTTAATTTGTTGTTACTGTTGTTGCCATGCTAAGGATGAAATCTAGACCTGACATGGATAGACAACTCTACCTCTGATTTGACTTTCTCTTTCCTTTCTTTCTGTGTCTCTCTGTCTCTTCTTCTCCTCTTCCCTCTTTCCTTTTGACTTCCCCCTTTTCCTTCCTTCTCCCTTCCTTTTTATTTTTTAATGATAGGGTCTCCTTGGGGCTGGAGATATGGCTCAGCAGTTACGAGCACTGGCTGCTCTTCCAGAGACCCAGGTTCAATTCTCAGCATATGGTGCTCACATGGCAGCTCACACCTGTTTATAATGCCAGTTCCAGGGGATCTAACACCCTTAGACAGACAGACATGTAGGCAAAACACCAATGCACATAAAATAAAAATAAATAAATCATAAAAAAAGATAGGGTTGCCTGTATTCTAGGCTGGGCATTACAGGTGTGCACCATCATGCAGTTACCCCAGCTTTCTTCTACTTTAAAAAAAATTTAATTCCATGTGTATGGGTTTTTTGCCTACATGTATATCTATATACCACTTGTGTGTCTAGTTTTCAAGGAGGCCAGAAGAGGGCATGGGATATCTCCAGCTTCTACCCTAGTCTTCTTGATTTAAATTTTATGACTCAAATTCATTTGTTGCCTGGATCTATATAAGTACTACTTATTATATTTGAGTGGATATTAAAAGTAGAATTTTTTTTGCTTGTTTGTTTGTTGAGAAAGAGTCTGGCCATGTAGTTCAAGCTGGCTTCAAATTACTTCAGCCTCTCAAGTGCTGAAACTATTATGTGTGTACTATCATGCCTGAGTACAAGTATTTATTAAAATGTGTCTATTTCTTCTAGGCAAACACACTCAATCTACTGTTAATACCAGGGTGAGTTTGAGAATGTGTTAAGTGCCAGAAAAACAATTCTAGCTTATATGCTACTGGTTGTGATGGTCTGAATGAAAATAGCCCCCATAGGTCCATAAGGAGTGGCACTATTAGGGGGTGTGGCTTTGTTGGAGGAAGTGTCCCTGGGGTGGGTTTTGAGGTTTCAGAAGCTCAAGCCAGGCTCAGTGACTCTTTATGCTGCCTGAAGAGCTGGATGCAGAACCCCTCCACTCCTTCTCCAGCACCATGTCTGCCTGTGTGCCACCATGCTTCCAATGGGCTAAACCTCTTAACAGTAAAGCCAGCCCCATTTAAAAGCTTTCCTTTATAAAGATTGACATGGTCCTGGTGTCTCTTCATAGCAATAAAACCCTAAGATGCTGGTATTAGTACAGAACAATGTTCTTGAAGCTAAAGTAATTAGGAAAAGACTTCAGAGTTTCAGAATAGTTGACACTAGACTCTCAAGTCATATGGGAATACCAAGAACAAAATTGGAGATGAGGTATTATTGGATATCCTGTGTTGTAGTATGCTGCTTGGCTGTAGCTAGAACTTTGGAGGGTGCTAATGCGTCATGCTTAATGAGAATCTACCAATGATGGAAGTGCCTGTAGGGTGGTTCTGTAACCTGGATACTGTGAACAGTGCCACAATAAACAGGAGCATACAGTTGTTTCCTCCAAGCACTCCTCCAGATCTTGCTGTACATAACCCAGGCTTCTTTAAATTTGAGATGTCCTGTCTCAACTCATTGAAATGTCACATATACTCCCTTCCCTGGTCCTTTCATGTGTTTGTTTGTTTGTGACAGGGTTTCATGTTTTCCAAGTAGGTCTCAAACTGGCTATGTATCTAAGGATGCCTTGAACTTCGGTTTCCACCTGCCAAGTGCTGGAATTTCAGACTTGTACCACATTGCCCACATTGTGTACTGCAGGAGAGCAAACACAGGGCTTTATGTGTTAGGATAGCACTCTACCACTTGAGTTACATCCTTAGCCTCCTACAGTAACTAAACACAAAAATGGATTCTATTTGGGATAGGGTTGTCACTTGGAAATGATAAGGCCCCCAACAGTTTCTAGATTCCATGTTTGCTTCTTTAATTTGAACATAAACTTCTATGGAAAACATACCATCTATGAAGAAGTTCCTGGAATGCCCAGCATTGTAGAGAGCATATTGGGTAAAGAGGTAATTCAAATTCAAAACAGAGTAAAGAAGAGGTGGGCAAGAAGCTTAAACAGCTTCTGTGAACCCAAGAGGATTCAAAGGGTGATTAAAATGACCTTGGATGTCTGGAGAGAGAGTTCAGTCAGTAAAGTGCTTGCCTCAGAGGCATGAAGACCTGAGTTTGGTCTCCAGAACCCCTGTAAAAAGCCCAGTGTAACGGTGTATACTTATATCTATAATCACAGCCCTGGGGTGGTGTGTGTGTGTGTGTGTGTGAAAACACCACTTTCAGGGTGTCTTTGGCTACACAAGTTCTTGCCTCAAAAAACCAGAATTAACTAACTAAATAATAACGGCTGAGTGCTTATTTAGGTATATGTCTTCTTTAGTTTTTGCTAAATACTAGCACTTAGCTGAAGGATGCACACAGCTCTCCGGTCTCAGCACCTTTTATTCCCCTTAGGAGACTCACTCTTATTTTCTCCATTGTCAACATGGCTGGACAATCAGTTAGCTTGGGTATTATCTACTCTTTTATTCCAAGGGGTACAATATAATCTGAGGCATTGGGAAGAACAACTCACCTCTCCAGAGCAGCCCTAGGGTGATGAGGAGTGTGAACAAGGAGGAGCAGGCAGACAGATGGCGGAGATTACAAAGGGTGGAAGGATCATCCAAAACAAAATTTGCATCAAAGTACTATAAGAAAACTTGTTACTTTGTATGCTAATTTAAAAAATTAAGTGAATCATTTAGTGTAGTATTCATACAACATTAAGAAAAATGTACCGTTTAAAAGTTATTAATAGTTCAGTACACAAAAGGAGGGGAAATTCTGGGGATATAGTTCACTCAGTAGAGTACTACCCTAGCATGCATGCATAAACAGGGTTTCCTAGCCACACCTGTAATCCTAGCGCTCAGAAGTTCAAGGTCATCCTCTACTATATAGTGAGTTCAAGGATAGCCTGAACTTGTCTCAAACAAAAACATAAAGATGAAGCCAAAAACTGGGCCAGTGGACTGACTCAATGGGTCAAGGCCCATGCAAAGGCCTGATCACTTAAGTTCAATCCCAGGGATACACATGGCAGAAGAACAGAACTAACTCCTGCAAATTGTCCTCTGACCTGCACACACACATTGTGGCATGCACCTCCCCTACTACAATAATGTAATATACACATTTTAAAAGTGTGAAGCATATTGGTAGTTGTTCATTGCTCCCAGATTCAATTTCCACTTTGGAAAATCCAGAATGATGCTATTTTGTAAGTTTTTTCTTTTTCTCATTAAAATGAGGGTAATCAGTCTTGAGGCAGTCAAACCAGTTTGATGGGAGTCCCTCCCACTTCTCCCACCAGAAACAGGCTCAGACCTTCCTGCTCATTGGTTGATGGTTAGAGTTGGATCGACAGGTGCAATGGTGGGGGTGGATAGACTGGAGTTTTGCAAAGGCTACAAAGAAATTTTGTAAACAGAAATGAAAGCTGTGTAAATAAAGTACCTGTACTTTCTCTAGTTTCCATGTCACGGTGAACCTGGTAGAAAGAGATCACAGCAGACAGCTAGCAAACACAGAACAGTTGTTTGTTTAGGGAGGGTGGATAGGATAGGTGAGGAAGGTGTTTGGCTTTTTTAAAAATTGTATTTTAAAGATTTATTTTTTATTTTATGTATATGGGTGTTTTTGCCCGCATGTATGTATGTCTGTGTATCATGTGTATATAGTGCCCTCAAATGCTAGAAGAGGGGTTCATATACCCCCAGAACTGGTTGTTGGCTGTCTTGTGGGTACTAGGAATTGAACCACTTCCTCTGGGAGAATAGTCAGTACTCTTAACTGCTGAGCCATCTCTCCAGCTAGACTGCTGCTATTTTTATCTAAAATAATGCTGACAAGCTTTTAATTTCATGTGCTCCCATGTAGGCCCTGAAAGATTTTCAGTAATAAAAAGTTACCAGGACATAATTAAGAACTCAGTTCACAAGAAAGGAAGTCAGAATAACTATTGACGCAGGAACAGAGGATGTTTTGAGACAGAAATCAAGAGCATTTTGTAGTCTAGGAGCAGTTGAATGATTCCATAAGGGTCTATGTAGTCCAGTGATTCTCAACCTTCCTAATGCTGTGACCCTTTAATACATTCATACTTTGTGGTGACCCCCAGCCATAAATTTATTTTCATTGCTACTTCATAACTGCAAATTTGCTATTGTAATGTAAATAGCTGATATGCAGATGGACTTACGACCCACAGGTTGAGAGCCTCTGGTCTAGGGTGATGGAGTGCGTTACACTAGGTGGGATGGAATTCAGTAACTCCATTCTTTGTAGCTCTGGTATAAACTTTGTATAGCCTTCTCTCCTTTATCTATAAAAAACTGCAGAGAGGAAATAGACAGCTCTGGGACCCAAGCAGGCAGAGCAGGAACTGGTACCCGTTTGCTGTGCTTGGTTAGTCCTAGTCATCTTGCCTGATGGACTGCTCATAAGCAAAGAGAAATCCACTGTCAAGAGTTACCTCTTCAAAGAACAGCAGAAGCCAAATATGGTGGACATGCCTTTAATCCTAGCACGCTGGAGGCAGATCTCTGTGAGTTTTCAACCAGGCTGGTCAACATAATGAGTTTCAGGCCAACCAGGGTTACTTAGTGAGAACTTGTCTCAAACAAACACAAACACACAATCCTTTCTAAAACAACAGCAGAGAAAACAAAGAACAGTGGAAGAAGAAAAATGAACAGAAAGTAAAGAAAAATGACCTCTTTTGATTTAATACATAAATAGGATTTGTAACTCAAACAACTTTATGTGACTGTAACAGATGCTAATCAGTCAATAAGGAAGATACTAAACAGACAAGTTTGCCAGAAAATAGCTTTTATATTTTTTCCAAAAATTTAAAATAATTATGCTTTATCTATTGAAAAATTAACTTATTTTTATTATTACTAACTGCCTGTAGCCTGCCATGCCAAGAGCTTTACTATAATCCTCTTGGTATAAACACTTTATAGATGAAAAAACGCAAAGTTCAGTAACTTACTCAATAATTTCAGGAGAACAGTTGTAATGGCACATCCTGTAATTCTAACACTTAGGAGGCAAAGGTAGCAAACTCAGCATTAGACCAGACCTTGCAATGAGGAGTTCAACGCCATCCTCAGCTGCATACCAAACAAAAGACAAGACTGGGCTACATGAGACCATGTCTCAAGAAAACAAAGTAATTACAACAAAACCTATTCAAAAAACAAAAAAATAATTTCTAAAACACATAGACCATTGAGTTGTGGAAGCAGTGTTTAAAGTGAGGTGTTTGGTGTCAAAGCCTATTCTCTTAGTTAACTGTTATACAATCATATGATGTTTGTAATAATGGCCAAATATCAAGTAAAACAGACAATAGCCTAAACCACAGATTAGTAAACTGATGTAAAAATTGATAGTTTTTAAAGGTCATACTTAAGCTGGGTGGTGGTGGCACACACCTTTAATCCCAGCACTCTGGAGGCAAAGGCAGGCAGATCTCTGTGAGTTCGAGGCCAGCTTGGTTTACAGAGTGAGTTCTGGAACAGCCAGAGTTACAACAGAGAAACCCTGTCTCAAGAAAACCAAAAAAAAAAAAAAAAAACAAAAAAACTTAAAGGGCTGTGAAACAGGAAATCAGGAAGTGTTAGTGACAATCTCTCTGTGAATAAAGCAGGCTTTAAGTCTGTTTACAACAGTCTCATTTATAATACACCCTTTAACTGAATATAGCCTATACTAGACTTAGAACCATTACTTTTGGGTGTTGCAATTATGAGTATTTTTTTTCATTTTTTGAAGCTTTTAATTTTCCACAATTTACACAGTTAACATAAATTACTTAAAAAAAAAAAATACGGTCATACTGTATAGCCTAGGCTGGTTTCCAACTCTCCCGTCTCTTGAGTGCTGGGATTACACTCACACAACAACATGCATTACTTTTGTAACAGTATTATTTAAAGTACAAGAGAGAAATACAGTTAAGCAGAATAACATGACAGACCACAGTTGTGGGCAAGGAAGGGGAAAAGTATGCCTGAGTGTGCAGATGGAATGCAGGTGCAGGCCTGTTGCAGATGTGCCCGATAACTTTCGATTTTCTATCAGTCAGCACCACCTTCCCAGGACCATGAATGAGCACAACCACGGCCCGAGCACTCTCCTCCTTGCGATGCTTTGTTGGTGACTCTACTTTCTTGTACTTTCTATCTATTCCAGATCATTGTCTCCTTTCTAAGTCTCCTACTTTCTCCACTCATCACTGCTTTTACATTTTAAATATCCCTAGGCCTGGCCACAGGTCTCGTTGTCATCTACCTGAGGCAGAAAGTAAGTTAAAATGACTGCATTAGTCAGGCCATCCTCGATTCCACTGTCAGCCCTTCTCAGTCTAAGCCAGTCATCTACCTCAATCAATGCCAATCCAGCAATTGCTTAGGGGGAAAAACCTATCAGCCATCTTTCTTTTCTTTATCTCATCTTCATCCCCTTGTACATGATACATTAGTAAATCATGGGATTTGGTTGGTTCTACTTTTCAAGGTACATTTCTTTTTTTCATTCTAGATTTTGTCAGGATAGTCTGAACTCTTAGTCTTCTTGCCTCAGCCCTCTGAATGTAACTTGAGCCGGTGGGAAGAAGGTAAAGCACTGCATGAGAAACAGAATTTTAATCTCCAGAACCCAGGAAAACCTGAATGTAATAATTCCCATATCAGTAATCCCTCTGTTCCTATCAGAAGATATATAGGCCACACTAGAGAGTGAAGCTCTATTTTTAAAAAACAAAAACAAAGAAGTAATTAATGTTAATTGTGTGATGTTCAGAAATTCAGAAAAGCTACAAAAAGATAGAAGGCAGAGACAAGGAAAACCCTAGAAGCCATGGGCCAGCTAGCCTGTGTACACAGAGGAAACAAGAGTGACCTCCTCTCAAAGAAGGTAGAAGGCAAGGGTTCACACTAAGGCAAGGGTTCACACTAGAGGTTGTCCTCTGACTTCCACACACCCACTGTAGCACACGCACTCAGCATGCATCCGCACTTAGGCACGAACACACATACAAAGAGGTGCATATGTATGTGTATGTATGTTATGAGACATATCTGCAAGGAGCCTGCAGTCACATCATATATATATATGTATAATCTGTTTTTATTCTCTACCTTGTTTGTACATGTTTGCCTTTACTTATTGTTTTGAACAGGGACAAGTATGTTGCCCAGGCTGGTCTCAAATTCCTAGGCTCCTAAGGAGGTTACTATAGGAACATTAGACTGTACCTGGCTTTTGCTCTTTTTGTTGTTTTAGACAGATTCTCTTTATGTAGTCTTGGCTGTTATGGAACTTGCTATGTAGACCAGGCTGGCCTAGAACTCAGAGATTCTCCTGTCTCTGCCTTCAAGTCCTGGGATTAAAGGCACGTACCACATGCCTGGCCTTTTTTTTTTTCCCTAGCTTTTGATCTTAGTCTTAGTTGATTTCCATGTAGTTTTCATACACAGCCAGTCAGTCACACTTGTCTCTGAATTTGGAATTGAAACTCCAGAAATTTTTTTATAATTTTTTATTTTGAATCTAAGATTTATTTACATTATCTGAATTAATTTAATAGTACTAAAAAATGAATTCACTTTTATTTCCTAGCAGTCAAATATTTGGGAACTTAAAACAAGCAACAATAAAATCTTTTTGCTTGGGGTACTTGCTGCAAAGCCTGATGACTGGAGTTCGATTTCCAGAACCCTCATGGTGGAAGGAAAGAACTGCCTCATGTAGTTTCCTCTGTCCATCACATGTCTGATGTAACAAGCAGCTGTGTCTCCATACACTCACCATGTACATGGCCACAGTAATAATAAATATATCTGTTTGCTTATCTCTGGTCAGCTTGTTAACCTTGGCTAACAATGATGAAGGAAAAATCAGAAAAAGAAAATTATTTTATTAATTCTTATCCATCTGTAAAGAAAACACAACGACAGAATGGAATGAGTACAGACTGGAGGTAGCTGACTAGACTTGTTTCTACTGACGTTGGAAGTTAGTCTCACCTCATTTTCCAGGACCTCAGGTCGTAGAATTTTTTTTTTCTTTCAAGCTTTTACAGTTTTGACTCATATAACTAGAAACAGATCTTCAGCACTGCTAAGTGTTACTTTCTGTATTAGTTTTTTTTTCTCAATTGATTAAAATGACATAAGCAAAATGCTTTTTTTTTTCTCCAGACAGGTTCCTCTGTGTAGTCCTAGCTGTCCTGGAACTAACTCTGTAGACCAGGCTGGTCTTGAACTCAGAGATCACCTGCCTCTGCCTCTTGAGTACTGGAATTAAAGGCATGCAAAATGCTAGCAAAATGCCTTTCTAAAAAGCTTAAAACAAAGTTCTACTGATAGACAACTTCCATTAATGAAAGTTTAATTTAGCAGAGGAACAAGATCTTCTAATTTTACTGTAGAGTATTCACACAGTAATTTCCCCCAACAACTTATACTCTAATTCCATTAATATCATTTATACTCAGAAATCATAATTTTATAATTATAACATTAATTATAATTTTTAGTTCACGAATGACATTTGCTTTAGAAATCAATTATTTAAAAGTTTTATGCCACGCTTGTGCTATATTTAGTATGAAATCTAGCAAATGTATTTATTTTTCTTTACACAGAACTCAATTTTTCTTCTTCACTTAAAGGGCTATTGCCTTTAAGGAAAAAGTCAGATTGTGCAGATTTAGGAATACTGTAGATTATTTCCAGTAATCTTAATAAGTGATACTAAAATCTTCATACAAGTTGATTCTTAAATAACACTAGACTCAGGGAGTAGCACTGGCTTGTCTGTCTTGTCCCAGCTACTCAGAAGGCTGAAGAAAGAGGATCACTTAAGCCAGAAATTCAAGACTAGCCTGGGCAATGGAATGAGACTTCCATTTTTAAAAAAACAGAAGCTGCTAAACAATACATCTTCATAAGCTGGGTGAGGTGGGTCATGCATGCCTGTAACCTGGCACATGGGAAGCTGATGCTGGAGGATGGGAAGCTTGAGGCCAGTCTAGGCTACACAGTAAGACCTGGTCTGCAAACTAATCCAAAAATAAAACAGACAAACAAAAATAAAACTACACACAAACCAAAGAAGTATCACTAAACTCATTATTATATATGTTATCAAAGGAGTATTATGAAATCAAATAAAAAATAAGAGACAAACGTCTTTGTCTCACATAGGAATTAGCTAGAGCCAGTGTAGTGGCACCTGGGAGGCAGAGGTGGGCAGATCTCCTTGAGTTCAAGGTCAGTTTGGGCTACATAGCAAATTACAGGCCAGCCATAGTACATAGTGAGACCCTGCCTCAAACAACACAGAGTAAAACAAACAGAACTAAAAGAAAAAAACAAAAGAATTGCCCAGGGAGCTGTAACAAAATCTTGATGTCTAGATCTTACTCATGATTCTGATTTAATCGGTGTTGTACCAGTTTATTATTAGTTTTAAATGTTTAAAATGGTTGTTTTGTGCAGTGTTGGGAAAAGGGCTGCCTAGGCCTTGGCATTTGTATTGTCTGCAGGTATTGGATTTATGTGGGGGAGGCTTGACTGCTCATGATCTGCACATTTTATCAACAGAACACCCGAGGAGCTTAGGTATCAATAAAAACCCCTGAGATTAGACTCTCAGGGTTCCACTGACCAGGATGGCATTGTCTGGGATATTGGTTCCCTCTGCTGAGATCTGATCTGGCAGGGTTTTCATGTATGAAAATGACTCTGAGTCTTCCTTGGTTAGCTGCCACAGTGGCTAACAACTACAAATGGGTCTAGGCACTGGAATTTTAAAAGGTGATGTTAATTTAAAGATTCCAGGTGAATCTAAAGACCCATTGCTGAGACCCATTGAATTAGGCTGTGACAACTCAAGACAGTGTTTTCTATATTTGAGACCAGCTGCTCATATGAAGGTGACAATATATTCATGCCATATCACTTTTCCGGAACCATGTACAACACACAGTAACAGCATATATGTTTTAGGTACGTGCTTACAGCTAAACAATGTATTTGTTTCCCTACTCCTAACTAAAGATATTGTGGCATATATCTATGAGGAAACAACGCTGGTATTTTATCTTAATTTTCTCAACATTCTGAGGAAAAGCTTTAAATCTAATTACCTATCTCTAATGAATGTTACTCATCTAATTCCACACAATTTTTCACATTTATACTTTGTGAAAATTATAAAGCAGTATGAAACTACAGTTCATCAATACCATACAATGGCTAATTCTACCAAAATATGTAGTGGGAGTTGAAAGCTTCTAGTAATTTTTTTTAAGAGGCTAGTAAAATTCTGTTGCTTTATTGCTCAAAATCTTTTCAAGGCAGATAAATGATTGTCCTTAGGCTAGAATTTGGTACCTAGCCAAGTTTGCCACAGTCTGCCCTATTTCTTTAGTTTAATATGGAGTTCCAGTTCTGTAGTTGTTCACCTACTGTGTTGGCTCACAAGAAAGAAATGGGGGTTTTTCATAGGTGCAAATCCTGCCAGACCTCAGCCTAGTGAACCACTTATCATGGCAAACACCATCCTGGATAATGGAACCCTGACTCCTCAGGTGTTGTATTGATATCACATGCAGATCATAAGTAATCAAACATCCCCCACAGAAATCCAACACCTGCAGACAATACAAAACACCAAGACCTAGGCAGCTCTTTTCCCAACAATACCCCAAACAATTACTTTATACATAACTAAAAATAAACTTCCACAACACAGTTCAGTAATAAACAACTTGCAGTTCCCAGGCTCACCTCTGCATGTGTATTCCTAGAGACTGAACCCAGGTCCTCACATATATTAAGAAAGCACTCTACTACTAACCTACACTATTACTACAATCTCCCCTCCATTCCTTCGGTGGTTCTCAATCTTCCAAATGCTGCAGTCCTGTGAGCATGGATGTATGTGTTGATTTATTTATTCTTTATTTGTCCATTACAGAGGACAGTTTATTCTTTGCTAATTCAATAACTGATCCTAGAGGGTTTCAGCCTCCATACAACCTAATCATCAATATATGAGCCCAGATCTAGAAGGCTTCAGCCTCTATCTAATCTTCAAACCTAAACCTAGAATGTTTTAGCCTCTAAGATGTACTGACTGGATTTACTCTAGCTGTCTTCTCAACTACCTCTTTTCAATCTGAGCTGTACTGTGAGCTCTGAACTGTAAATCGTAAACTAGCTTTTTTTTCATTCTGAGCTGTACTGTGAACTCCAAACTGTAAATCATAAACTATCTACTTCTGACTCTCTGCTTTTTCTTTTATCTTATTCTGAACTGGCTCTGCTCTTCTTAGCTTCTGAACTGAATTGTCTGTGTGCTGACTGTACTCAAACTGCCTGAGTGAACTAATTCTCTGCTTCTCCTCTGTTTCCCATCTGCTTCCTCCTTGCTTCTCTCTCTGAGCTCTGCTGTCTGCTTCTACCTTGATTCTACACTCTGTTTCTACCCTCTGAGCTCTCACTGTTTCTTGTCTGCTTCCATCTCTTTCTGAGCTCTGCTTCTTGTCTCTGCTTCCATACTCTGCTTCTCTCTACTGAGCTGGGATTAAAGGAGTGTGCCATCACTGCCTTTTGAATTGGGTTTAAATATGTGTGCTATATTGGAATTAAAGGCATGTACTAACATTTTTTTTCTACGCTAGAACAGCCATGCTGCTATATCAGAGATCAAATGTCTATTACACAGGCCTTTCAATATAATTCTTTGCTAGAGCAGCCATGCTGCTGGATAAAAGATTAAATTGTCCTCTACAGTAAACCACCTGCTTCTCTCTTCTTTCTCTCAGTTTATTCTGGACTAACTTTGCTCTTGTCTGCTTCCCATCTTTTCCCACCTCACTTCTCTCTTAGAGCTCTCTGCTTCTCCTCTCTGAGCTCTGCTCCACACTTCCCTTGTGAACTCTTCCTTCTGAGTTGGGATTAAAGGCATGCACTATGTTGCCTTCACCACAAAAATTCCTTTTACCTAGCATTAGTACAGAGGACAGGATTAGTCTGAATAACATTCTTTCTGCATTCAATCCAGATCACACAGGCCTCCTGAAAGTGATCACTTCATGCAGGCCTTTGGATGTGATCCCTTCCTAGCTATCAAACAGGCCTTTCAATGTGATCCTTTGATAGAACAGCTATGTTGTTGGATTAAAAGATCAAATGTTCCTGCACACTGGACAAAGTATTACATCCAGTGAGGCTAACTCAACACTTGAGAATTTGTTTTGCTTGTCGATGTTTAGTCTTCCAACTAAATGACAAACAACTCAACAAGCTTAATCAACAAGTATCTAATATCTTTTAATTCTTTGTGAGTCAACAATATCTGTATGAATTATAAAATGTGTTGGCCTGGGGCTGTAGTCTTCTTAGGGCTCAGTGAGTCTGCAACATCAAGATGGATTTATTCACATGACAGGTAGTTGGGCATAGTTGTTGGCCAGAAAAACAACTTGGGAGATGTTGGCTGATGAGTCTTGACACTTCTCCACATTAGCTTCTTCAAATAGCTTGGATTCTAAGAGATATTGTTTAAAGCATGCTACCATATGCAGAAGTAATTTTTCTCCTTCACTTGGAGACTAGCAAGCAGTTCAGTCTACCTCCCAGTCTTATTCCTTGTATGAAAAGACTAAATGTCTTCTTTCAGAGGAAGCCCTTGTCTCTCAGAGATCTCAACTGGACAAGGGTTTTAGAATATAACTGACAGACTCAGTTACTCTAGCTATATGCACTCTCATTCACTGTAGTGGTTACAGGGTGGTAGCTCAGTGACAGTTCTTGTTTAGCATTCTCAATGCCCTGAGTTCCTTCCTGAATGCTGAAAAAATTTATAGTGTTGGAGTGATGTGTCACAGCAGTTTGTCATTGCAGTCTAATGGCACTATCAAGAAGAAACGCCATGCACGAGTTACCTTCTTACACATTACTTAAGCACAAAATGGGAGCTAGGTGTGCTTACACATGCTTTAATCTCAGCACCCAGAAGGATGAAGTAAGATTGTAGGAAGATTGAGACTAGCTTGGGCTATATAGTGAGTTCTAGGCCAGTCTGGGCATCATAGCAAGAGAGTCTCTAAAACTTAGCCAATCATCCAAACAAAAAAGTCAATAATGAGGGCTACTAACTTTTGAAGTTTTATTTAATAATAAAAGTAATGTTTGTATAACCTGCCAGGGAGCTCTGGCCTGGAGAAAATGGATTCTCTTGGTCAGCCATAAGCACATGTACATGTGAGCAACACTAAATGCACTCAGTAATTTCATATGTAGTAATAATTAAAGGAGAAAAGGTTTCAACTCTGAGAGTGAGTGAGATGGAGTTACAGGGAGAGTTAGAAGGGAAGATGGAGGGGTGGAAATGATGTAAATACAGTACTCATGTATGAAAGTCTCAAATGATTTAAGAAATAATTTTTAAAATGTTTGACTTTATCACAAGAGGAAGCAAGTTAGAGACATGAATTTTCAGATTATGTTTCATAAATTATGCTGAAGAAGAGTTAAAATTCAAAATCCAGAGGTACATACAAAGGTATATTGCAAATCATATAGGTTGTACAAAGGTATATACAAAGGTATATATGCAATATACAAAGGTATATTGCAAATCATATAGGTTTCCTTATAAGTTATCATTTAACCTTTGTATTTACAAAATGCCAAGAAGTTACAATTGGGTGGATTGTTTTTCTGATAAAAGAAAATTCCACCCCATTTCTGTTCTCATTTTTTTCTTTGTATGTAGGTAAGAGTTCGTAGATCAATAATCTTGATTTCAGTATGAAATGACATTCTTTTTGCTTGAGTTCTTCTGAGTTATGCAGAACTTCCTGTTCTGAATTTACACTCCCACCTCTCTCCTAGGGACTGAACCCAAGACCTCACACATACGAGGCAAGCATTCTTTACCATTGAGCTACACACATTCCCAACCTTTTAAAAGAACAAATATTTTTTAAATTACTTTGTGTTTATGAGCTTGATCTGCATGTATATATGTAGCAGTAGCTCCTGGGTGGCTCAGCAAGAAAGACAGGGAGGCATTTTCATACGTGAAAACCCTGCCAGACCTCAGCAGAGTGAGCCACTATCATGGCATGTGCCATAATGGACAATGGAACTACGATCATCTCATGTCAGGAATTTTTATTGACAAAGAAGCTGCTCAGATGTTTCCCTGATACAAAAACTCTGCCCCTCATAATGGCTCTGCCAGAGAGCAATGAGCATGTGCAAATCATGAGGAGTAAAACATCTTTTACATAAAGCTAACACCTGCAGACAATACAAAATGCCGAGGCCTAGGCAGCCCTTCCCTCAACAACGCACAAAGCAACTATTTTAAAAATAACTGGAAATAAACTTCCTGTAACACATGCATATACATCACATGTGTGCCTGGTGCCCTCAGAGGTCAGAAGACGGTGTTGGATTCTCTGGAATTGGAGTTGCACATGGTTGTCAGTCACCATGTGGGTACTGGGAACTGAATCCCAGTTCTCTTGACAAGTACTCTTAACTTCTGGGTTAACTCACCAGTCCCTCCAACACTCTTATAACTTTTTTTTTTTTTTTTGAGATAGGGTTTCATTAAATTGTCTAGGTAGGTCTTGAATTTGAGATCAGGCCTTAACTGGAATTATAGGCCTGAAGCACCATACCCAAATTCTCTATTGTTTTCTGCTATGGTTTCAGTGTGTGCTTAAGATAAAGAAAATTAAAAAAAAATTCTCTGGACTTGATTCCAAGATGCCAATATCAGATAGATACAAATTAGATGGCAATAAGTAACTGGAACTTGGCTTTCCAAAAGGTAATTTGGAATTACCAGAAGGTAATGCGGAATGAATCTCCCCAATTTTCTCCCCCCCTTCCCATGTATGTATGATACAGCTCAAATAACACTGTAAATTTAGCTGTTGATAGCTCACATGAAGGCTTTGGATTTGGCAAACTTTTATGAATAACACCAAAGATATAACTGGTAAGACTGTTTTTCATATCAAAATATCCATTTATAACAGAATTCTCCTCACTTCAAATGGTAGCAAGGGATTTCAGGCCTGAAGAATTAGAGCAAGTAACTTCAGTGCTTGATTCAACCCACATAGTATAGTATATATAGAGTATTTACAATGTATATTATGTTTAGAAGCATATGAATTGAGATAGTTTAGCCTGAAACATCCCTCAATATGTTGTACATCTGAGTGGCAACTGCACTTTAACCAGGGCTAGGTCAGCCCCGAGTTTCCTCTTCTGCCTTCATTATGCTTCTTTCTGCAGTGAGCCTCCAAAGAAAAGCAAGAGATGGAAAAAAAGCTGGAAAATGATTCTAAAAGTTTACAATTTGCTTAGAAGTAATTAGCCAATCGTCTTGTATCTACTTTTGTTTCCCAGGTAAGAGAGCATTACCAGTGATCTCAAAAGCGCATGTGACAAACCGTAGCCTAGATCCTTGAGACTGTATAACTGTGACCACACTGAAGAGGGTATTTTCATTCTTGCCACCTGCTTCTTTTATTGGAAGGTATTTATCCAAAAAATTATTAGTGCCTATAAACTAGATACAGTAACAAACTATCTGCCCTAATTCAAGGAAGCAAAATGTTACCAGAGGATTTTGGTAGATTAATCATGCCTCCCACATTCAAAATAGAGATGTGTGAAAGGTCAAGTCAAAGTTTTCTCGATCCTGCTGGGACACCTCACTCCCTTATTTCAGACTTATTCAACTGAGATCTGACGTGTTTTATTTTATTTTTCAGAGATTTCAGCAACTGGAGGCCACTGATGTTACATCTGACTCTAAATCAGCAATTCACAGAATCAGAAAACTGCCTTATCTTTGGGATTCATAAATCAATTTTTGAGGTGAATGAATTCCCTTGAAAAGCACTTCTGTGAGTAAAAAGTTTAATACTAGAGACATTTCTTTGCTAAATCTTTTCTGGTGTTGCTTCTCTCACATATCCATGTGATAGCTATAATTCTGTCTACTTTTCAAGGATATTTCAAATAACTTCTTTTCCAGTAAAGTATTTCATTTTTTAAGTCAATCTAAGTTTTTTGATTTCTTCATAGTACTTCCTTTTACTTGATCCCATTTTTTTTAAACTTGGGAATATTTTAAACATATACTTTAAACAAGTCTTATCCCAGAGAATACTAATAGATTAAAATATTAACTCCTCTGTGCCTTTTTAAAAAAAAAAACAAAAAAACAAAAAACTAATGCACCAGAATTAATGCTCTGCCGTTAACAGCGATGGTGAAGAGAATGACAGCTTTAGGCTGTGACAATCTGTACTGGCTTCAAACCCTCATCTGCTTTTTAGAGCAAAGTGAGAGGCAAACTTAACTTTCACATTGGAAAATTGAGAGGAAGCCCCTTCCCAGTTTCAGGGCCCAGTGCATCCCGCCTCCATCTGAGCAGCTGTCTCAGGAATGACTCCTCCTCGCCTCAGAATGTGGGAGAGCTCCGCCGGGGCGGCAGCTGTGAGGCCAGGAATCCTCCCGGTCGCCGTCCCTCCCCTCCGAGCGGTGGCAGCTGCCCCGGCATCCCAGTGGGAATCTCGCCGCCGCCGCCAGCGCCGCGGGCGGGCAGCAGCTGAGCGCAGTCAGGGCTGGGGAGCGCTCCCGGGGGGCGCCGCGGCCGCCACCGCAACCACTCCTGGGTCCCTCAGGTGTCCTCGCGCAAGTCCAACAAGAGGACACCTTGACAACGTGGGGCGGGTTCCCTCCGCGCCCAGAGACCCGAGGTAGCGTATCAACACCCAGCTCTCCGTTCCCCGAAGCCCTGCCCAGGAGAGAGACGAAGGAAAAGCCCGCCACGGCTGTACCTGAGCAGCGCGCTCCGGAGGCGCGCGCCCGCTCGCCAGCCCGCCCGCGGGCACCTCCAGGAAGCGCGTGCTCGGCTCTCCTACTCGCTCGCGGTGCCCGGGCCCTCCCGCACGTCCCCCGCTCAGTCGCGCGGCCGCCTCCGCCTGGGCGCCCGCCCGCCCCACCACCCCGCGCGCTCGAGCTCGCGCACGCGCACGCCGCGCCCGGCAGCCCTCGGCGCTGTCATGGCGGCGAGGAGCAGCATCAGTGGGCACAGGGACGGTCCCGCGCGCCTTGGCCCGGCGATCTGTGGCTACAGTAGCATCCTCAGCCCCGGCAGCAGCGCGAGTCGCGGCGTCGCCAGCGCCTGCGGTAGCTGCTTTTGCAAGGGCTGAGCGCTGGGGTGGGGCGGCCTAGGAAACCATGGAGTTCTAGGCAGCCGCGGGCTCCCGGGGAGCGGACTAGGGAAACTTAAAGGCTGCGACCAGGTGCATTGGCCTTCCCCTCTCCTCTCCTCTCCTCGCAGTCGTGTCCGGCCTGCCTTCCTGCCCCAACACACACCTCCCTTCCTCTCCTCGGCGCAGCTCAGGTGCCCAGGCGAGGTGCTCCACTCCTCCCCCTGGGCCGGGCGCTGAGGAGAATCACCGCCCCCTTCCCCCGCCTTTTCCTGCCCTGGATCCCCGTCGCCACCTCCGTCTTGCTGCGGCCCGGCGGGGGTGAGGACGAGGCCGGAGTCTCCGGGTGAGGAGGAACTTTGCACCTCAGTGGTCGCGGGAGGGGGGGTGTCCCCGCCTTTCCACGCGGCAGTTTCCCCGCCGTGCACCTGCGCTGCGCCCACCACCTGCGCGGTGGGGGAGGAGAGAGCCCCTGGCCGGCCCGGAGGACCCGCCTTCGCCACACCGGCTCCGGAGCCCCGGAGGGGCGGCCGGCTGGCCCCGGGCTGCCTTCATAACTTACTTGACAGACAGTAACTATCTCCCTCTGCTCCCTGAAAAACCCCAGGACAAACCTAGCCTATTTAACTTACGTTTAATCTTCCAATAGGGTTTGGCGTTGTTGTCAGCCTCGGGGAGAGAGATTGGACAAATATTCTCCAAGAGGAGGAGGGCGACGCCAAGGACTTTCCACATCAACTGCTTTTGGGGTTTCTCCTCAAGTTGGAACAGAGACTCTCTTGGTTTAACGTTTGTGCCTCCCACTAGTGCAGCGCCTGCCTGCCCAGGGTGACTCTGAGTTGTCCTTTCCTCGTGAACTAGTAATGGCTAGTGAAGACAGTCGTGCTCCTTCCCGGCCACCAACAGGTGATGACGGGGGAGGAGGAGGGAAAGAAGAAACCCCAACAGAAGGGGGTGCGTTGTCCCTGAAGCCGGGGCTCCCCATCAGGGGCATCAGAATGAAATTCGCCGTGCTGACCGGGTTGGTTGAAGTTGGAGAAGTGTCCAATAGGGATATCGTAGAGACTGTCTTTAACCTGGTGAGTAGATAAATATTTTATAAGCATATACTTTTCTCGGTGAGTTGGGGAACAAGGCGAAGCTGGGGTCATGTGTTTCACTCAAACCAATGGCTTTTTCCATGGATTCTACTTGACCTAAATGAAACAATTACTTGTTTTTCAGTTTAAAGAGAATTATGCAAAAATTGACGCTTCATGTTTTGAATGAACAGATCTCTTTTGTGTTAAGGAAGCAAGTGTTGATATGGAAGTATATTTGTGTGCGTGGGTCGGGGGACAGGTGTTCACTGGAGAGTTTGGCTTTAATTTTTTTCCCCCATTGTAGTATATGTTTAAGTCTGCATTTCTCTTTAACATTTTAAATAAATTCTTGTGACTTTTTTTGGACTTGGGAGTTAATGTCTTGGCTTAAGTTATGTTTTGCTGTAGTTAGAAGACAAACTTCATGTTCATAGTGCTAATGAAAGGCTAACTTATTGTAAATTAGTATTTTTAATTTGGTTAGTTTTAGTTTTAGAAATAATTAACAAAGGTTAAATTTGGGAATGAGTGTAGTGTTATATAGAAAGTAATCTTGTGAAAATTGAATAGCAATTTGAAAAAGGCCAGAGGCAGCTACGGTATGAGCTTTATGTTTTTGTAAACTCATGTTTAGCACACTTGGTCACTGGGAGTTGATTATACTATGGTGGGCTATGACTGTTATTTTAAGTGGCTATGAAATACTTTCTTTTTTTCTTGCATTCCATTCTTAAAGATTACCTTTAGTGGAACCTTTTTAGGCCTTTTAATTCTCTGTTGCTTATCAGCTTAAAAGACTCAAAAGGAATTTGGCTTTAAAATAATTTCCTCTCTTTCACTCAGCCAGTGATAGAAGATAATACAGGGAACCAAATGTAAATGTGCTGTAGTTGTAGTAACTGTTCAGCAGCTTTCACTTTTGCCTCTATATTTTCAAGGTTAGACTTGTTTTATTCCAGGCAGTTAATTATTTCCTTCATTAGGCCTTTACTGGTTGGTCTGGTCATTTGCAATCCAGATTCTAGAATGACAAAGTAGGTAGGTGAAAGTCATTTTGAAGCATGAAAACTTTAAACTACATTTTATTTCTCTACTGGATTATTTATATTGTGACTTTCAATATAAATACTGACAGATACATAATACACATTTTGAAACTATATTATGGAAATGATCACATATATAAAAAACAGTATAGTGAACTCTGGTATCCATCATCTGAATCCAACATTTGGGGATCTTTCGTGTGTTTGGAACTTTCAACAGTGAGCATCCAAATAAATGCAATTCGTCTATTCTTTTAACTCAAAAAACTTGATTTTTCCTTTTTTAAATTTTTGTTTCTCTTTCTGAGCCTAATGTACTGTGGATGATAAATCTGGTAGTGATATAGTCCACAATTAGTTGTTTGTATGTGAAAACGTAGAACCCTTTGGCAAGATTCAGACGCCTCTGTTTTTTATGGTGTGCTGTGTTGGGGTAGATGACCACAGAGGAATCGCTTGCATTTTTATCATCAAAGAAAGTATGAATTCTATATTGATAGCTTGCTGAAGCATAGACCTGATAAAGATATTAAGGTTGGGTCTGTCATAGCTGCATGTTTGCAGTGCAGTAAGTGGCAGGGTAGAGAGATGGAAAGTCTGTCCCAGTGCACTTCCTCCTCACCAGCATTCATTCCCTCTTTGAGTAGGGGTGCGGTGCTGAGAAGAGTAGATAGCAGTTCCTTCCCTTCATCATCCTGTAGAGTGACTTTTATGACTTTTATGACTTTTATGACTAATATTCGGGCTTTAAGAAAATTGTGGGAACTGAAGTGTTAGCAGTTCAGCTAGTTCACCTCATTAGACACTATCCTTGTATCTAAATATTTCCTAGTGAACGTAGCATGAGTTGTAATTCTATTCAAAGGAGGGACCATCTATTCTGTGCCAGGCAGCTTTATTATTTAACTTTTCTGTGAAATATGAGGGAACTGAGGTACTGGAAAGTTAAATAGATTGCCTACAATTTGATTTTTAGAATTAGCCTTTTCAGGAATGTATCTGCCACATGAATTGGTGTCGAGTTGTTTTCATTTCTAAGCAGATGTTTGTACCTTAGGCATTGCTTTCCTCAAGGACACAGCAATCATTGGTCTTGATAAATATTTATGGCTCAACCTCCGCCAGTGGATTTTATTCCTTTTTATCTAACTTTCAAAAAGCTTTTTACAACATTGCTTTAAAAAGATCTTAAAAAACATCATTTTTTTTTTTTTTTTTTTAGTTCACATAATTGGTTTCTCATTTAATCTGTGCCGAAAGTTGATTATTAACTTTTCTTTTCTTTTTTTTCTTTTCTTCCTTCCTCCCTTCTTTCCTTCCTTTTTTTTTTTTTTTTGTGCATGTGTTTGTTTGTACGTGTGTGCACTAATATATGTATTTGTATAGGCCAGAGGTTGCTGTTTGGTGTCGTCTTCAATTGATTCTCCACCTTATTTATTTATTTAAAATGTTTTATTATTGTGTGTGTGAGTGTGTGTGTAAGAGCAGGTGAACACACCATAGCATGGATGTGGAGGTCAGAGGGCAGATTTTGGGTGTTGGTTCTCTCCTTCCACCTTGGTGAGGTAGAGTTTCTCTTACTGTTTGTGCTGCTCAGTGTATACTAGGCTAGCAGATCCTTGCACTTTGGGGTGATTCTCCTGTTTCTGCCTCATATCTCACTGAAGGAGTGTTGGGATTACAGACATGAGTCAGAGCATCTGGCTTTTTGTGGATTCTGGGGATCAAAATCATATTGTCAACAAGTGCTTTTACCAGTTGAGCCATCTAACTGGCCCCTTCTCCTCCTCTTTATTAATTATTATTATGAGACAGATCTGTCATTGAACTTGGAACTGGTGGATTCAGCTAGGCTGGGCTGGCTAGCAAGCCCTAGAGATCTGGTGTTTCTACCTTCCTCGCCCTGGGATTACAGGTGTATGCCTTCCATGTGGGTGTTGGGGACTGAAGTATGGTTCTCATGCTTGTGTGGTAAGCACGTTGTTGACAAAGATATCACCCCTAGCCCAAACTTTTCCTCCCTCCCTCCCTCCCTTCCTTCCTTCCTTCCTTTTTAGACAGGTTCTTATTATGTATCTCTAGCTGGTCGAAATCTCTTTATGTAGAGAAGGCTGGCTTGGAACTTTCTATGCAGACCAGACTGGCCAAAAACTTACTGGAATCCTCCTGTTTCTGCTCCTGCATGCTGGGATTATAGGTGTGTACCACCATGCCTGGTAACAAACTTTTTTCTTAATAGTACATTGATTAAAACTTATGAAATTGTGAAAATTAGAAAACAAGCAACAGAACTTGAGACATATGTAAGTCAAGAAATTTTAGTGGTGTAAGCCCTGTGAATCTTTATCTGTAAAAGAGTTAGTTTCCAATGGAGTTTTCATTAATAAATATAAACTATGTTTTTGGATATTGTCCTAGTTAGGGTTACTGTTGCTGTGATGAAACACCATGACCAAAAGCAAACTGCGGGAGTAGGGTGAGATGGGGGGTTGTTATTTGGTTTACTCTTCCATTTCACACTGTTCATCATCAAAGGAAGTCAAGATAAGAATTCAAACAGGACAGGAACCTGGAGGCAGGAGCTGATGCAGAGGCCATGGAGGAGTATTACTTACCAGCTTGCACTCCGTGGCTTGCTCAGCCTGCTTTCTTAAAGAACCCAGGACCTTCAGCCCAAGGGTGGTCCTGCCCACAATGGACTGGGCTCTTCCTCATCAGTCACTAATTAAGATGTTCTATAGGCTTGCCTACAGCCAACTCTTATGTAGAAATATTCTCAATTGAGGCTCTCTCCTCTCAGCTGACTCTAGCCTGTGTCTAGTTGACATAAAACTTGGCAGTACAGGTAGCATAACTCCCTCCCCCGCTTTTTTAGGCATATTGTTATTAAAGTAGGAATACATATGTTCTTTCTCCCCTGTTTTGGGAGATGAGATCTTTATATGTTATCCAGGTTAGCCCTGTGCTCCAGGACCCAAGTGATCTTTCTATCCCAGCCTCCTCAGTAGCTAGGACTATAGGCACATACTACTGTACTCAGTTAAAAACATGCTCTACAAACTTTTTTTTTTTAACTGATTAGATATTTATTACTTTAAACAACAAGTTCTAATGTTAAAAAATAACCTGCCTTTCCAGAGTTGTCCAGATAGTAAGTGGTAGGGCCTTACAACTCCAGACATCTGGCTTCATAGCATGTTGTCTTCCAAATGTGCTCAAGTAGCCTGCCTTATTCTGTCATACATTCTTTTGAAAGTTACTACCTTTTAATGTCTTTTGAAAATTTGTTTCTCAGATAAGTTTTGATGAATAGTACACTAGTGTATTCCAGCCTTTCATATTTCTCTACTTTTATATTTTTCATGTCGCAATTTAAAACCATTTTTTTCTTCATTTATATGTTGACTTATCAGACTCTGGGTGCAGAATAATTAGTATTTTGGCATATTTCAGGAACTTGCTGCAGAGTTTAAGGTTTTTGCTATTCATTTAAAGATAGACCTTGGTGTTTAATTGAAGAATAAATGTTTCTCTTGGGCTGGTGACAAATATATCCTTTTTTTCCTTTTTTTTCCTTTCCTTCCTTTCTCTTCCCTTTTCTTTCTTTTTTCTTTTTGTGTGTATGTGTGTGTGTGTGTTTGTGTGTGTGTGTGTTGGTTTTCTGAGACAGGTTTCTCTGTATAGCCCTGACTGTCCTGGAACTCACTCTGTAGACCAGGCTGTCCTTAAACTCAGAGATTTGCCTGCCTCTGTTTCCTAAGACAAATACATATTTTCAGTTCTTTTGTTTTAATAATAACTGTGTGTTTTTTTCTATTTATTTACTTATTTTTAGAGAGGATCTTATATTAGGGTTCTCTAGTAACAACAACTTTTTAGAATGAATCTCTTCATATATATTACAAAAAGAGATTTATTAGAATGACTGTGGTCCAGCCAATCCAACAATGGCTGTCTCTAAATGGAAAGTCCAAGAATCCAGTAGTTGTTCAGTCCACAAGGCTGGATGTCTCAGCTAGTCTTCAGTATATACCAGAATTTTGAAGATGCTTTTGAAGGAATGGACTTGCTAGCCAGGGCAAGCAGGCAAAGAACAAAAGCTTTCTTCTTCCATGTCCTTATGTAGGCTTCTATCAAAAGGTGTGGCCCACATTAGAGGTGGTTTTCCCAGCTTTAAAAAAAAAAAAAAAACAAAAAACAAAACAAAACTGAATTAAAGGTGTGTTTTCTTGACTCAAGATTCGGATTAAAAAAGTATGTCTTCCTACCTTAAAGATGGGTAGTATATTTTCCCACTTTGAATTAGGCAAAAATCTCTCACAGTTGTACCCTTCATTTTTGGGTTTTAGTTAATTCCAGATGTAATCAAGGTTACCACCCCCCTGACCTCCCTTTTTGGGTTTTTTGAGACAGGGTCTCTCTATGTAGTCCCAACTATACTGGAACTTTCTATGTAAACCAGGCTGTCCTCCAACTCACAGAGATCCACCTACCTTTGCCTCCTGAGTGCTAGGATTAAAGGTATGGGCTACCATGCCCAGCAATTTTCTGTTTTGGCTTATTTTATTTTATTTTTTAAGGCTGAGCTTTCCTATGTAATATGTTGATAGGCTGAGCTGGAACTTTCTGTGTAGCCTAGGCTAGTTTTGAATTTGAGATTCTCCTACTTTATCTTCCCGAGTAGTGGAATTACAAGTATATAATAATACCACCATGCACAGTCTATGATTTTTTTTGGTTTTTCAAGACAGGGTTTCTCTGTTTTAACTCTGTCTATTCTGGAACTCACTCTGTAGACCAGTCTGGCCTCAAACTCAGAGATCTGCTTCCTGAGTGCTGGGATTTAATGTGTGTGTCACACCCCGCCTGGGTTGATTTTTAATTTAAATGTTACAGCTTGAAAAAATGGAATATGATTTTTTTATTATTTATTGTGTAGCAGTTGACATATGTTCTGATAATTAGAGGATCTAGGAATTAAATAAATCTGTATTTATTGACAGTACAGAATAACCTTTGTGGACTTAAGGGGGCAGCAGCTATTTAGTTCTAGCTGATTGTTGACTTGCAATAATGTGTACTTAATGGTGTTGCTCATCTTTAGTTTTGGAGGGATAACTAGGAGTTTAGATAAAAACAAACTTTAAAAATAGAAATTATAGGGCTGGAGAGATGGCTCAGCAGTTAAGAGCACTGGCCGCTCTTTCAGAGCATCTGGGTTCAATTTCCAGCACCCACGTGGCAGCTCACACCTGTCTGTAACTCCAGTTCCAGGGGATCCAACACCCTTAGACAGACAGTCATGTAGGCAAAACACCAATGCACTTGAAATAAAAATAAGTTATAAAAAAGACTACAGGTAAAGACGATGCCATGTCCTTACTTTTATCATGTTTTTGATGTACTTATTTAAACATAAAAAAATTACAACATTTAAAAAATTTATGTGGAGTATATAAATCCATAGTTGGTTACTTTTCAAACTCTTATATAAATTTTAAAGATACTCATCGAACAGGTTTTTATTGTCATGTTAGTATCTACATTACTTCCTACATAATACCTGTAATCATACATTTAAGGATTAAGAGTAATCTACTCTAGAAACATTCTTGTTAATGATCTTTTTGTAATTAGTATTAGTGATAGAAAACTCAACTGCTTTGAGCACAATAAAAGGATTTATGGACTTGTTTATCTGGAGTCCAAAGGTAGGGCAAGGCCTTCAAGTAACAGTTTCACTTTGTTGCTGTTTTGCTTTTCCTGATTTTAACTTCAGTCTCGTATATTTCTCTCAAGTTGTAGCTTGGTTGCCAGGCAGGGTGATGGGACCACTTGTGCTATTATTTTTATCTTCTGGTGGAGTGTTTGTGTCCTAGTGTTCTGAGCTAATTGGACCATTGTCCAGTGAAATGTGCTGATAAGCTTAAGTTATATATATATATATATATATATATATATATATATATTTACATAATTCAGTTATTTTAAGTTGATTTATAGAACTTTGCAACCATTATTACAATTTAGTTATTATCTAATTTTGGAATATTTACATCCTGTAATCAAGACATTAAAACAGTTTCACTCTTTTAATTAGCTTGTGATCGATTTTGAGCCAACTTTTGTAGGATTTGATTTTCTTTCGTACGTGGTTATCTGCCCCATTGTCATTTGTTGAAAAGCTGTTCTTAGTATTGTTCTGTCTTGGTGCCTTTGCTGAAACTCAGTTGACTGTAAGTGTAAATATCTGTCTTGACTCTTGTTTTCATTATAAATTTTGTGTGTCTCTAGGTGTGTGCATGCAGGTGCATGTATATGCACTTGTATATGTGTGCATGGCGGTCAGAAATTGAGGATTGCGTATCTTCTTCAATTGCCATCCACCTTGTTATTTTCTTCTCAGAGGACAAATTTTTTTTGTTTTAATTAAAATTTAGTTTTGTCATTTGCTCCCTCCCCCCCATTTTGCTTCCCATGCTTTTCCCCTTGCTCCCTTTCAAATTGATGGTCTCTTATTCTTTGCTATTGTTACATATTTATGCACATGCATGTGAAATATATATATATATATATATTTGTACAACTTGCTGAGTCTGTTTAGTCTTGATTATATGTATATATTTTTTGTGAGAAGATTGGTTGGGATTGGAAAACTATTTAGGGTGCTTGTCTCTGTCAAAGACTAAGTCTCCCTCTTTCAGCAGGTTTTAATTGCTTGAGGATCTTGGGTGGGACCCCAAGAAATTCCCTACATCCATGTTGGTATGTCACCTGTTGTTGTCATTGTTTAGGTCTTGTTTAAGCAGCCACACTGTTGGCATTTCGTGGGTGTGTTTCCCTGTCGTATCTAGAAGACTCAACTTGAGGCAGATGTACTTGTCGTCTGGCTCTTAGACACTTTCTACCTCCTCTTGTGCAGTGTTCCCTGAGCCTTAGGTTTAAGGGTTGTGTTGTAAATACATTAGTTGGGCTTGGGCACCCCACAGTTGGTTGTTCTCTGCATTTTGACTAGTTGCAGCTTTCTGCAGTGGTCCTTGTCTGCTGAGAAAAGAAGTTTCTTTGATGAAGGTGCAAATTATGCTTATCTATGGGCACCTTGTGTTTTGAGACAGGGTTTTCACTGAACCTATTTGGCAAGACTAGCTGGCAAGCAAGATCTAGGGATCCTCCTTTCTTGACCTTTTCACAGTGAGATTACAGGTATAGGATTTATTTGTTTTCTTTTAGGCAGGATCTCATTATATAGCCTAGGATGAGCTGGTGCTTGCTATGTAGATCAGGCTAGCCTTGAACTAGTAGAGATCCTCTTGCCTCTGTCTCAGAAATGCTGGAATTAAGGTGTGTACCATCATCCCTAGTGCTAGGGAGTATACTCATTTCAACATGTTTGTGGGATGAGCACTTTACTGATGGACTATCTCCTTAGCTCACTACATTTTATATTTCTATTTTATAGAGCTATAGATGAAACTCAGGGTGTGTTCTCTCCTCTCTCTCTCTCTCTGTCTCTCTCTCTCTGTCTCTCTCTCTCTCTCTCTTTCTCTCTCTCTCCGTAAGTGCACATGTGTTGAGCATGGACTGTATTATTGGGCTATATTCTCAGTTTATTTCTTTTCCATTGATCTGTATGTCTTTTTATACTATCGCCAGACAATGTTGATTACTGTAGCTTTGTAGTAAGTTTTGAAATAGGGAATGTAGCCCTTTTTATGTGTTCCTTTTTTTTCAAGATTATTTTGCTCCTTCCAGGTTCTTTTCATTTTCAGGTTCAGGTTATTAGGTTTTATGAAAGCACAAGCAGGAATTTAAGTTTTGTTTATTATTTTTATTTTTATTTTTTGAGATAGAATCTCTCACTACATAGTCCTGGCTGTCCTGGAACTCACTCTGTAGACCAGGCTGGCCTCAAACTCACAGATATCTATTTACCTCTGGGACTAAAGGTGTGCAACACTATGCCTGGCTAGGAAGCAGGGATTTTGGTAGGGAGAGGTGAATCTATAGATGACTTTGGGGAATATTGGCTCAGTCCATGAATATAGAGTATTTCTCCAGTTATTTAGCTCTTTCATTTATTGATTTTTTTTTGCACGTGTATGTGTATGTGTTGTTCACATGTATTTGTGAAGTGTGGATATTGACATGAGTTTTTTCTTTGTTCTTTATCTCATATTGAGGTAGAGTCTCACTCAGAACCCAGAGCTCACTTACCTGTTGGCTAGTCTAACTAGACAGTTTGCTGCAGAGTTCTTGTCTCTGCCTTCTAGGCCAGGGAGAGTTGAAATTATAGGTGGGTGGTCACACCTACTTGGCTACTATGTGGCTTCTCAGCCAGCAGTTTATCCACTGTACTTCCTCCTAACTCATAGCAATTTTCAGTTGTTTGTTTTTGAATTTTTAATCTTCCTGCCTAACCTCCCGAACATTGGAGTTATAGCTGTGAACAATCATACCGTTTGTAGATATATTTTTGTGTATCTAGATTTCTGTAAGAATAAATGGTTCAAAGCATGCATGTGAACATTTGTGTAACTCATGAGAAGATTTAGATCAATCACTAATGTTGATAAAAGTAAAACGTCAAATTGGTGAAATTTTAAAAAACTTTAATAATTTTCTAGCATAGTTGTTTGAATAGTAGGCGTGCTATAAATTTGTAGTCTTGTTCTTACTTGAGCTGTTTTATTTTAAACTGAGAAATAGTTTGGTAATTAAAAATGGATTTTTTTTGTTTAAGGATTAATGAAAAAGGCAAGTGAGTAAGCATTTGGTTTGTCTTACTGGTTTAGATGACTATTCCAATGTATTTAAGTTTTATAAAGTACCTTTTTAGATACATTTTTTTTTTTTTTTTGGTCTGTCTCATATAGTCAAGGCTGGCCTTAAACTCGCTATGATTTTTGTATGTTTGAAATAAAAGTACCCGCAATACAGCTTTGTTTTTATAATATAGAGAAACTATAAATTGTTTTATCTTTGTCCCTCTAGAATGTTCATAATGCTTAACACTCTAAAAGTGTTTGGTAAAAGCTGGGTGTAGTGGCATACTTCTTAGTACTCTTTTGCTTAGGAAGTTGAGGACTGAAGATGATTAGAGCCTAGAAGTTGGAGCCAGCCTAGACAACATATACAAACTTTGCCTTAAATTTTTTTGTTTTTGGTTGAATGTCAATGTCTTACTCTTTTCATTAAATAAACAAACTATTAGAAAATCTTGTTCTTATTATTTTTTATACAAAAGCTATGCCATGTAAATAAACCTTGAGGCATATTTTGTTTTTTTGTTTGTTTGTTTTATATTTCACTTGAAAGATATTTGCAGGGCAACTTGCCTCCCTCACTCCCATCCTTCTCTATCTCTCTCCCCTACTTATCTCCTCTCTACCTGTCCATTTGTTTCTTCCTTCATATGGAATCTAGGCCTCTATGGCTAAGGCAAGCAGTATACCACTGAGCTATGCTACATCCCTTAATTTTTTCCCTTTCTTTTAAAAACAGGCTTTTATTATATAGCCCAAGTGGGCCTTGAACTCACAATCTTTCTGCCTCAACTTCCTTGACACTAGTGTAATGGGCTTGTACCATCATGTAGCTCAGCTGTGTTTTTGTATGTCTGTGAATGTATGCATATGCATGTATCTATGTGTTTGTGTGCACATGTACACATGGGTGCTGGCAATTGACACTACATGTCCTCAATTGCATTCTACTTTATTATTTTTTTTTAATGAAAGTCTGTCACTGAACCTAGACTTCACAGATTCAACTAGACTGGCTAGCCAGTAAGCCCCAGGGATCTTCCTGTTGCTGTACCCTCTTATATTGGGATTATAAATCTGTGTCACCTTGGCTTTTTAACCTAGGTATGGAGAAGCCTAACTTATCCTTGTTATGCAAGTATGTTGCTAGGTATGTTTTTATTTATTTATTTATCTATTTATCTATTTATTTATTTATTTTTTGGTGTGTATTGTGTTGGTGCACAAGTGTGTATGCACTTGCCTATTTCTGAGAGTGTGGAGGTTGATGTTGAAGTCTGGTGTGTTTTTCTACGGCTTTCCATCTTATTTTTTGAGACAAGGTCTCTATTGAACCTGGAACCTGCCACTTCAGCCAGATGGCTGGCCAGCAAGCCTGGTGTCTACCTGTCTTCATCTCCTGCCTCCAGTGCTGGGGTTATAGATGCACACTGGTATACCCAGTTTTTACATAAGTGCTGGGGATCCGAACTCAGGTCCTTGTGCTTATGCAGCAAGTACATGACCAACTAGCCTCACAGATGTGCTTGTTTTCATACAACTTTGGGTTACCTTAGTGTCCTCTTTGCATCTAAAAGAACAATTTCATGAATTTACTCTCTTTAAACAATTGTTTTAGATTTATTTATTTTTTGTGTATGAATGTTTTGCATGTAAGTATGTTTGTGCACTACGTGCATGCCTGGTGCCTGTGGAGTTCAGAGGAGAGTGTCATAACGTCTTGAACTGGAGTTAGAAATAGTTATGAGCCATGCAAGTGCATCCTAGCATGGTTAGGACATGAACCTAGGTCCTCTGCAAGAGAGCAAGTGCTCTCAACTGCTGATCCATCTCTGCAGCCCTTCATTAATTTATGTTAAAACTAGTCTCATAACTTATTTATTTATTCACTTATTTATTGGTGGGGTTTTGAAATTGAGCCCAGGGCCTCTTATATACTAGGAAAGTGCTTCATACTGAGCTGTATTTCCAGCCCTTTTTTGTTTTTATTTTGATACAGATTGTTTCTAAATTTCCCAGACTGATTTTCATGCCTCAGCCTCCACCTCCAAAGTAGCTGGGATTACAGGTGTACCACGTGATAACTTGCTCTTATTTTTTTTTCTTTTATACTAGTATCCTTTCATTGGCTCTCCAAAAATAGAGTGCATCCTCAGTGACTTGGTCACTGTTCTGTTGCTGTGAAGAGACACTGCAAATAAGGCAACTCTTAATAAGAGGAAGCATTTAATTAGGGGCTTGCTTACAGTTTCAGAGGATTAGTTTATTATCATCATGGCAGGAAGCAGAAAAGCATGGTGCTGGAGCAGTAGCTGAGAGTTTTACATACTAATCTACAGGCAGCAGAGAGAGAGAGAGAGAGAGAGAGAGAGAGAGAGAGACTGGGTCTGGTGTGGGCTTTTGAAACCTTAAAGCCCACCCCCAGTGACACACATCCTCTAACAAGGCCACATCTCTTAATCTTTTCCAAACAGTTCATCAAGGGGGACTAAACATGCAAATAAATGAGCCTATGGAGACCTACTCAGAAACCTCTTCTGGTGATTCTGGATTTAAAAATGTTACTAAATACAAACAGGTTGTAGCAGGGTAGGTCAGTGGAGTAAGCTCTAGAGTTTAGGGTGACTATAGTTCATAATCATTTATTATGTATTTGATAAGAACTTGAGGAAGACTTTGAAAAAATGGTAAATTGCTAGGCATGGTACTGTGGTACTGCATGGCTTTAATCCCAGCACCTGCGAGGCAGAGACAGGTCAATCTCTGTGAGTTTGAGGTCAGCCTGGTCTATATAGCAAGGTCCAGAACAGGCAAAACTGCATAGACCCTATCTAAAACCAAACAAAACCAAACAAAAAAAGAAGATGAATACCTGAGATGGAAATGTTTTGAACTCTGGTTTGATACTTGGGTTTTGCATATCCATATTGAATTTGTCACACTGTACCCTATAAATATGTAGCTATCAATTCTAATATGTCAATTAAAAATTACTTCTAGAAAATTTAAAAAACCAAAAAAGAGAGTATATATATTCTCTCTCTGTTTTTTTTGGTTTTGGGGACAGAGCCTAGAACTTTGAACATGCTAAGCAGATAGTCTATCATTGAACTATACCCATTTCCTGAGTTAATATTATTTAATTTAAAAATACTTTGTTTTATTTGTATGAGTGTTTTTCCTGTATGTATGTATATGTACCACATGCATGCCAGGTGTGCACACAGGTCAGAAGAAGTTTTGAGTCCCCTAGAAGTGGAGTTATGGATGGTGGTAAGCCAGCATATGAGTGTTGGGTCTTCTGAAAGAGCAACAAGTACTGTTAACCACTGAGCCATCTTGTCAATCACCCCCCAATTTGTTTTAATTGAGTTAATAAAATATTTATTTTAGATGAATTTTTTTTGTATATGCGTGTATCTTTCTTGTTTCTTTCAAAGATAATTGGGTTTATCCAGAATTAACTTCTGTGATTGAAATGTGCTCTCTTGAAGCAGAGCATTTCTTACTTTCCATAGGGAGTTAGGTACCAAGTGACTTCTAAGATTGTGTGACTTTGATATTTGTTCTATAATTTAGTTGTCCCTATTGCCCTTTGGTGCTCTCATTTGGTTCTCAGGGTTCTCTTGACCAGATGTATCTCATCAGTCTCTTGGTAATATACGTTTTATAAAGCCCCGGTTTTAGAGAGAGGTAAGGAGCTGATATATTTTTTTCTCTTCTTTTTCTTCTTTATCCTTACATATATTTCTGTTTTTATTTCTTTATCTTATTTTTTTCAGTTTATTTATTTAGGGTCTGTTTAGTCTGGCTTTGGGCTCTCTATCATTTTCTCTGAACCCCTTTATTACTAGGATTAAAAACATGTGTCACCATGTATGGGTTTTTTGTGTATGTACATTCTTACAGAAAAGGGAGAAAACTCATGATTTCTCAGCTTTATTTTTTTTAAAATGTATTTATTTTGTTTGAGACAGGATATCATGTAGCCCACACTGGTTTCCAACTTATTTGTAGTCAAGGATGACCTTGAACTCTTCCTGATCTTCCTTTTATCTCACAAATTCTGGGATTGTTGGCCTGGGCCACCACATCCTGCAACTATGTTTCTTTAGAGATGAATCTGTTGTTTGCTAACTGAAAAGAATTTTTCTCTTGTCTAATGAGATCTTTGTTCAATGAGTAGTGACTTCATTGGTATGACATTTTTACTTATAAACTATATTGAGTCTCATAAAGCTGTGAAAATGTAAAAATTTTTTACCTCTGATGAGATTGATGAGCTGTTTGATTTTTTTCCCCTATTGAAAAATACTTCTCTCATGTAGTAATATTTTTCTGTTCTTTGAGCTTTAGTACCTTAAATAATATCTCAGAATTTATTATGAATATAAAACATTAAAGCACAAATCACTTTTAAAAGTGTTTATTTAATGTTAATTTACAAAAATTAAAAAATATTTATAATAATATGCTAATCAATTGCAAATGTGATGTCAGGATATAATTTTAAAAACAAAGTAGGCATCAATTTAGAGCAGTTCATTAGTGTTTAAAATGGTGAAGAGCTTGGGCATGGTGGCAGTCCCAGCATTCAGGAGGCAGAGGCAAAGGCAGAGGCAGGAAGATCACTCCAAGTTCAAGGCTCCTTGTTCTTGATAGCAGAGTTCCACGTTCAAGGCCAAGATTAGCTAGTTCCACATGGTGAAGTTCCAGGCTAGCCAGGGCTACAGTAGCAAGACCCTTATACATGAAAACAAAAACATATAACAACAAAAGAAGAAAAACAATCATTAGTGAAGATGATAAAAAGGTATTTAGGAAATGATTATTAATATTGTCATCAACTTACTTTCTTAGATTGCTATGAAATTAATATTCAAATAGACACAAAACCCAAAGAACTTCAGAATAAATTTTCTTACACTCAGTGGCTTCTGTTTCAGTGGTGGTCACTGCCTATGGCCAGAATTACTAAGAGGGTTGTTTTGTAAGCAAAGCATGCATTGGACTTGTGGTTTTTAATTTGTAGTGATAATGAGATGCTCTTGTGGGTTTTGGGGTAAGAGAAAATTAGATGTGTGACTGATGTGCTTTTGAATTGAAGTTGATCCTGTGTTGTTAAGATAATAGCAATAGTTAAGATTTATTGAGTGCTTACTGTGTGCTGTGATCTGTTTGACACATGCATTATTCCATTTCTTACAGTTTTCATAATGATATATTTCATTATCTATCTCTCTGTCTGTCTGTCTATTCCTTTGGTGTTTCTGCCATAAAGCTTTGTGTTTTACATGCTTGAGCTAAAATATCAGAACTTTTGGGGCAAAGTACAGGATTAGGCCACTGTAAACCTATGGAACTTTATAACCAGAATACCAGTGATACTCAGTAAGCATCCTAGTAAGAATACTAGTGAAATGTCACCCTGACATTGCAGTTACTTTGTGGTACTAACCCTGAGTTTATATTTCCTTTCAGATGCTGGCTTGGCATTCATCCTTTAGCTTCAGATAGGGAGCGTTATAACACACACACACACACACACACTCCAACAACAACAACTAGTCCTGAAGATTTGATCTAAGTGTAGATTTCTGTATTTATTAGCAAAGGGATATTTTACAATTTCTTCACCTGTTGCAGTTAGACAACCATTTAATGTTGTGGGAAAAGCAAAGTGATTTTTAAAGTCATTAAACAGGCACTGCTTGCCTCTGCCTCTGAAGTGCTGGGATTGAAGGCATGTGCCACCACACCTGGCAAGGCCAAGTTCCTTAGTATGACACTATGTATATTAGTCTGTGTCTTGACTTTTGTGCATTAAACTTTAATACTGAATTTTGGTTGCCCCTTCCAAAGAAAATCTTTGTAAATCTATCCCCCCACTTGAAAAATATAGGCAGCTAGATAGCTTACTTGGTGCGGCACTTGCCTTAACATGCTTGAAGACCTGGGTTTAATACTGACTACTAGAAATAAAATAAAACAAAACACCATCAAAAAAACCAGTGCACACCTTTATTCCCAGCTCTCAGGAGACAGAGACAGACAGATCTCTGTGAGTTCGAGGCCAGCCTGGTCTACAAGAGTGAGTTCCGGGATAGCCAAAGTTACAACAGAGAAACCCTGTCTTCAAAGACAAAAACAAACAAAACACCAAAAACAACAACAACAACAACAAACCAAAAAACCAAAAACAACCAACCAACCAAACAAAAAACCCAGCTAAGTGTGGCACTTGTAATTTAGTGCTTGGAGGGCAGAGGCAGGAGGATCACAAGTTTAAGTCTAGCCTGGACTAAGTAATGACACCTTATCTGGAAAAACAAAAACAAAATAGAAAATTAGTGTCAGATAATAGTGAGGAGCAGAACGCAGTTGCCATTTTTGGACTCTACTTTAAATTTATTGTTTGTTTGTTTTCAGTGAGGAGATTATTTTTAATTTAGTTTTTGTGGAGATAGGAATTGAACCAAGGACCTTGAACATGCCTTACCACTGAGCTACCCTCCCAGTCATAAATTTTTTCAGTCAGTTGTACGTATCTATGAGGGATCATATAATGTTTCAATATGTGTGTGAAGCATAATGCTTACACAGATGGCTTGCATGTTTTGTTTGCATTCTTGCTTACTTTTTGAGCAGTCTGAGAAATGGAAGTGTGAGAGAATTGTGTAAATAAATGTGGCATTTGAGAAGAGGATAATCTGATTTTACTTCCAGGAGCATGTAGTTCATCCTTTGCTATATTCCATTATGTAGTAAATGGGAACCAGTAACACTAGCAAATAATGCCCACCTGTGTCAAGAAAAGCAGCCTGCCAACCCCTCACAACTCGAAGCTGTGCTGCTTCAAAGAAAATGTTGGCATTCTTTACTCTCTGCCTTTCTTATCTGTTTGTTTGTTCTGATTTTTTAAAACTCTATGTCAAATAAGAGTTAAAGTATTAAAAACTAAAAAAAGGTGGGGTTTGAATCTATAAATTGTCATGTATTATAACTGTATATTTTGACCTTTTACATCTACTTATATGTCAGTGATGCATTATACTTATATATATTTAAATTACTTATCCATCAGTTTTCTTGTATTCTGATAATCAAGAAAAATGAAATGATTAATTCTTTGGTATTTAGTAATAATTCTTTGTTATTTATGGATTAAAAGGCTGTAGAAAACTATTTGTTTTCCTATAGGGCCTTTAAATGTGATTTACCTATTGTGCCTAGATTCATCTTCTCTCAAATACCAAAATATATTGTAAATACTAATAAACATAAATATGTTGTAATTTTCATATCAAGAACTTACATTGGATTTTATCTATTTTTATCTATTTATTTTATCTATTTTTGTATTTTTTTGTTTCTTTTTCTTAGTCACATTTTTTTATGTTTTTCCATAAGTATATTAACATTTTCATATTTTATTTATTTTTCTTTTAGTCTCATTTGTTTTATATGTTTAAGTATATTGCCTGCATATGTTATTATATGTGCACCACGTGCATGTCTGGTGCCTGTGAAGTTCAGAAGAGGATTGTCAGATCCTCTGACACTGGAAAAGATGGTTGTGAGGCACCATGTGCATGCTGGGAACTGGACTCCAATCCTGGAAGAGCAGCAAGTGCTCTTGACAACTGAGCCATCTCTCCAGCCCCTATTTTTATATTTAGCGTCTGATTATTTTCATGTTTCTCAGGTGTATGGATCAGTTTTTGAAAGGCTTTCTCTACCCATTTTTGGGAGTTTTCTTTTTCTTTTCTTTTTT